>CP125978.1:35469108-36069108 GCA_030063025.1 Avena longiglumis
TTTTAATTGTCGGGCCTTGAGGAAGATGCCCTTCGTAAACATCAATGTTGCTCCCTGTCTGACGTCTTGTTCTCGTTAGCGAAAGGTCTCAGTGCGGCTTAACACCTCAACACCACCACCGAGTTTACCCTCTTAACAAAGCCAAGGGCCAACACACTGCCAGAGTGCGAGGCAGGCAGGGCCACGGCGGATGGGGAGCCTTTCGGGAGGGACGACTGATCGAGAGGGAGCCCATGGCGCCATGGGGCCTGGCGGTGGGGCTCATGGGAAAAGAACTCGGCCAGGCAGGGCTGGGCAGGCGGGCTTGGAGGAGGAGCACTGCATGGCGGCGGCAGAAGCAGGTATGGTTGAGCCTGCGGGGCAGCGCGGAGCGAATCGCGAGGCGAGTCGAGCGGCGAAAGCGGCCAGGCAACCTTGCAGCAGCGGCCTTGGCGCGGCGCGCGAAGGGCGGAAGCGGCGGCCAGCGGGAGGAAACAGCGGCGAGGCCCGGCGTCGAAGGCCAGCGGCGGTGGAAAGCGGCAGAGGACAGCCGTGAGCGGCGGGCGTCAGGACAGCGAAAGCGGCGCAGGCGGCGGCAGCGAAGCGGGCGGAAGGCGGCGCGCCTTGGCGAGCGCGGAGAGAAGGAGAAATCAGCCGATAGCCAGCCGGAAGTGGCGGCGGGAGGTAAGAAAAGCGGTGGCGGAAGCGGTGCAGTGCGAGCATGGCCCAGCAGGGGAGACGGCCAGCTCTCCAGCGAGGAAAGCGCCTTGAGGGCGGCGGGCGCGGAGCGGAGGCAGCGGAGGGAGGCGGCGCCGAGGAGGCGAGTGGTGGAGGCCAGGTGGCGTTGTGCGGGCAGGGGAAGCCACGGAGGAGGCGATTGGGGACGGGCGGCTCGGGCCGGCGGGGCTCGAGGCAGAGGGGTGGTGAAGGGGAAGGGTGGTCGCCGGGGCTGGGAGAGAGAGGGAGGAGGGAGACGCGGGGAGGGAGGAGGGGTGGGGGAGTGGCGGGTCCCGTGGGGGGGGTGGGTCAGGCAGGGCGGTGGGAGCCGGGGCTGGGCGCGTGTGGGTAGGGATCGGTGGGGCCGGGGGAGAGAGGCAGGTGGGGGTGTGGGGCCCGGGTGTAAGTGAGGGGGGGTAGATGGGGCTAGGTGAGAGAAGGAGTGGGGGTTGAGTGGGTGGATTGGTGAGGTGGCAGGGTGGGTAGGGATTGGGGGAGAGGGTGAGGTGGCGAGCTGTGAGTGTTGGGTAGGATAGGTTTGGGTAGTTTTAGGATTTAGGTTTAGGTTTTATTAGTTTTGTAAATATGTGTTTGTTTTGTTTTGTTTATTTTAAACAAGGCTACTTTGCAATTAGTTTATAGGTAAATAAAATATCCGATACGATCGGGGTTTTGCATTTGAAATAAAGAGGGGTATTTGTACAAAGCAAAACTAGGCTTTTCGAAATAGTTCAGACAAACAATGCATGATGATGACGATGCAATGCACAAAAACAACGCGATTTTCTAGTAATGGTTTTGCGGGATGCCACAATTCGACACCACTAACAATGGATCTCGCCCTCGAGATCCGCCTCATGGTACCGGAAGGAAGGTCGGTGATCTGCATCTTCTCGCTTCGTGTAAATCCTCGCGACACCACTAACAAGAGGTCGTTGTCCGTGATTGTTGAGAGAACACTCCGGAAACAAAAGGGCGAAGGTAGAGGTATCAACAAATAAAGCCACCTCTAGCCCGATGGAAAGAGAGAACCGATGCATTCTCATCCACTTCAATGTACAAGCGAATAGAAGGGTAGTCGGCATGGGGCCAATCCATCACGCACCCAAACTATTACTCTGCAATCGGTAAAAAAGCGTGCAACCATTCTCGAATCGATGAAGAACTCGTGAATCGAGGTTGAAACAAAGGAGTGATCACGAGACTACGCATCGGATCTGGCGTAGATGATGTCGTCGTCGGAAAACACCTAAGGCACAAGAAGGAACAAAGAGAGTCCACGACGAAGGATTCTCGGATAGCATGAAGACCGGATGTAGCAACACCGTTATCAAAGGAGGGAGCGAAACCACGAAGATGCAGCGGAACCCAACCACGAAATCCACGGACTCGAAGAGAAAGAAGAGAGCGATTCAAAACACGCAGAGGTAAGAGGAGAACAATGAGAGGGTAAGGAGTAAAATCATACCTAATCGGAACTATCAACCGATTTTGAAAAATAGTTTTGACACTCTACTTGCCGTTAGCTAGGTTATCCTCTGAAATTTGGACTTGTGGGGTATCGCAACTGCTGAGCTTTGATACCACTCTGTAACACCCTCAGAATCGTACCTATGCAAGTTTCAGCGATTCCCGCCAAACCCGCATAGAAACGATTCAAAGGTGCCCACCAGGCACTTTCGTGCGGGTGGAAAACGAAGTAATACCATTACACAACAGTCCTCGATGGAACCACAGAACAGATATATATACAACAGCGACTCCATGAGTCAAGAATACAGATATAATATACAAAGATCCAAATCACCTTGAAAACGATAGAGCGTCCGACTACGGACAAGATGCAAATGGGGCTAAGAGCCCTGAAGAATAACCAATGGCGTCCATAACCCTGCCAATGCGGAAGGGTAACCCACTAACGACGTCGATCTCAAACCTACTTAAACAAAGGGGTGCCGACAAAGGGCAAAGGAAAAGAGGCGTCGATCTGAGGCGGTGCAGCGAGGCTAGAATTGGCGGTCCTCGCCTACATAGGTATGGTGGACTGAGCGGCATGGCGTATGCACTAAACAACCTATAGAGACTCGATACAATGGCGACTATCGAGAGGGTAAGAAAGACCTATTCAAAACCAACCTGATTCTACCATCAAACAAACCCATCCTGGTATTCCCCCTCGAGACCAACGAGGAAGTCAACCGAGGAACTCAAACAGTTGGCAGTTTTATTGATTCAGTTATCGTTGCAACAATTACTAGTCAAGTATAGATAATCATCCTAATAAAATAAGCAGTGGGCAATTTTAGTTAACCATTCCGTGATAGTTGCAACACTTACTAGTCAGATACAATTAGCATGAGATAACCCCAAAACCCAGCAGTTGTTGGTACTTTTATTTAGCCATTCCGTTGTAGTGAAGCTGATACTAGTCATATCGGATACAAGTCAATTTATAACAGTAAACTTTAGTTATAGTTGTTTATGATCAAGTACTGTGCTCCAAGTCGTCCATAACCGCGGACACGGCTTCTCGAAAAGATTTAACCTGCAGGGTGCACCAAAGTATCCACAAGCACTTGACCCTTTTGCGGATCGTTAACATACACCCATCGGTATGTCGAGGCCTAAGTCATGATGTTCCTGGACCCAAAGCAAGCACGGGGCCACCCACTAAGTCTACCCATAGCAAGTCGGCCGGTCTCGAGACGGACTCGGGGTTTCTGCGACAGGCACATGACAGGAAACCCCAAAAGCTGGGCTGTCGATACCGAAAACACTCCGCTTCCAAAAGCGATACAGTGCTCCTCACAATAAATAAAGCGATAAAACATGGCATAAGTACGGGATAGTAAATAAAACCTCAAACTAGTTTGTGGCCCCAGTACAATACTTTGAAATCAGGTACTAATCAATGGGGGCCCATATCTCCCCACCGTGGTTAGCGCTCGATCTCGAGCAGTGTCAAGAACTCGGGTCCCACGGGACACAAGTGGGCGGGTCGAAACCAAATATTATCTATCACCCACGGTGCCTCCGCTTACCTACTTCAATTTTAGTTGTTAAACGGTAATTAAAGTGAGCGAAAAGTAAAGCCATGATCATCTCCAACATCAAATATGCGGCAATGCTCCAACAAGCTGTGGTACTTGGCGACGCAACGCACTTGTGCAAGCGACTACGATCATAAGTCCAACTATCTACCAAACAACAGGTAATAGGATGTGTCCAAGGCAATATGAGGCTGCAAGGGATATCACAGTGCGAAACTAGAGCATCGCAACATAACATAGATAGCAATAGATCAAGGAGGGAATAAATACTATAAAGTAAGACAGGTAGAAAGGGAAGATGCTCACGAAAACATTCTTTGAAGGTTCATCCGAAGATCGGTGAGCTCACATCAACTCAACGGCCTTATCCGAAGAAGCAAAACACTAGAAGGAACACGGATGCACTATTTAAGATCACGGCGGAAGATCGGGCATGATGCATGTATGATGTATGGCATGGCAAAGGTGCAATGAAATTAGGCAATATTAAAGCGGAACCGGGGTCCCGACAATTAATTAGGTGGTGATGTTGTTTAGAAGCCGCAATTTAAATGTTGTTTAACAAGGCAGAATATCATCGGTTCACTACCCAAGTTTAAATGAGGCCAATATGAGACTAGATTTGCCCATATGGCCCCATATTTAATTATGAGCGAATCGGCATAAGGCCCCCAAACCACACAAATATGCATGCAGTATGACAATTCAATATGCATCAATTTGTTATTACATTTATAAAATAGGGCTCGAAAGGGTCACACATTAGGGTTCGGAAGATCTTGGGGTTCTTAGGTTCGGGTTCGGGTTCGGGGTCGAGGTTGACGGTTCGTCGGCGGGATCGTTCTCGGATCTGAGTAGATCTTGTCGCATCCGTGGTCTTGGCCATGTTGTCGGTCTTGTCGTCTCACGGAGATCTTGGCGTTAGGAGAAGGTCTTGGCGTGCGAGGTTCGATCTTCAAATCCCGGGAAGGATGTCTTGCGGTTTCCCGTGAAGGCAATCTTGACGCTCGATGCCCGTGGAGTAGAACTTGTCGTCCGTCTCTTGTCGGTGGGAACTTGGCCGATGGTTTTCGGGTCCGGGAAGAAGCACTTGGCGTTTCATGTCGAAGTTCTTGGTCCGAGGTCATCGACCCCCTCTCGATGATCTTGGGTTTTGCGGCTCCACTTTCGATGACGATCTTGTTTTAATTGTCGGAGCCTTCAGAAGATCTTGTCGACATCAATGTTGCTGCTATGCAACGTCTTGTTCTCGTTCGCCTAAAGGTCTCAATTGCGGCAACACCTCAACACCACACGGTTACCCTCTTAACAAAACCGGGGCCAACACACGCAGGTGCCAGGAACGGGCGAGGCCGACGGTGGGCGGGCTCGGGAGGACGGTGCAGAGGGGGCCACCGGCGAGGGGATGTGGCGGCGGGCTCGCCGGAAGGAACTCGACGGAAGGCAGGCGGGCTTGGCGGGAGGAGGGGAGCAGCGGCACGGCGGTTCTTGCGGTTATTCTGGGAGGCGGCAGCGAGGCAGTCGGGCCAGCGGCGAGGCGGAGAGCAACGTGGCAAGAGCGCATAGGAGCAAGGCGGCGGGGAAGGAAGCGGCGAGGCGGCCCGGCGTCGAGGCCGGCGGCGGCGGTGGCGGCAGGAGGACGGCGGGCGGGCGGCAGAGGCGGCGGGCGAAGGCGGCGCCGGCAGGCGAGGAGGCGGCGGCGCCAGCGGCGGGTGGCGGAGGAGAGAAGGCCGGCGGTGGGCGAAGGTGGAGGAGAAGGCGGTGGCGGGCGAGCAGGTGCGAGGCAGCGGCGGGCGAGGCGGCTCGGCGAGGAGGGCGGCGGTGAGTGCGGAGACGCAGCGGAGGGAGGAGGCGGGCCGAGGCGAGGTGGTGGGCCGGCGTCTTTGGCCGAGCACGGGGAAGCCACGCGGCAGCGGAGGGCGATTGGGGACGGAGGGGCGAGCTCGGGCCGGCGGGGCTCGAGGCAGAGGGGTGGTGAAGGGGAAGGGTGGTCGCCGGGGCTGGGAGAGAGAGGGAGGAGGGAGACGCGGGGAGAGAGGAGGGAGGTGGGGGGAGTGGCGGGTCCCGCGGGTGGGGTGGATCGCGCGGGGCCAGGGGTGGGGCCAGGGCTGGGGTCGGGCGAGTGGGAGGGGCAGGCGTGTGTGGGTAGGGATCGGTGGGGCCGAGGGAGAGAGGCAGGTGGGGGTGTGGGGCCCGGGTGTAAGTGAGGGGGGTAGATGGGGCTAGGTGAGAGAAGGAGTGGGGGTTGAGTGGGTGGATTGGTGAGGTGGCAGGGTGGTAGGGATTGGGGGAGAGGGTGAGGTGGCGAGCTGTGAGTGGTGGGTAGGATAGGTTTGGGTAGTTTTAGGATTTAGGTTTAGGTTTTATTAGTTTTGTAAATATGTGTTTGTTTTGTTTTGTTTATTTTAAAACAAGGCTACTTTGCAATTAGTTTATAGGTAAATAAAATATCCGATACGATCGGGGTTTTGCATTTGAAATAAAGAGGGGTATTTGTACAAAGCAAAACTAGGCTTTTCGAAATAGTTCAGACAAACAATGCATGATGATGACGATGCAATGAACAAAAACAACGCGATTTTCTAGTAGTGGTTTTGCGGGATGCCACAATAAGCAAGAGTTGTTCCATAAGGGACTTAACCCTGCACTTCGCTATGAGTTGCTTCCCTTCAAGTTCCAGTCTTTCCAGGACTTGCACAATCAGGCTCTTACTCTGGAGCATGGAAGGAAGGACATGGAAGTTTCTCAGAAGCGTGAAGAAGGAAATTCTCGTGCTTCTTCCTCTGGTAACAAGAAGCGTCGTGTCTTTGTTCCATACAGTGATGTGCCTCGTGCTCCTTATGCACCCAAGCCTCTGGTAATGCTTCTCGTCAGCCACAGTCAAATACTGGTGGAGCAAATTCTTGTTCTCCTGCTGGTTCTCACACTCGAGTTACCTGTTACTCCTGTGGTCAACCTGGTCACTACTCAAGGGAGTGTTCCCAAAGGGCTATCAGACACAATGATCAGCAGGCAAAGAAGAATGATAAATCTCAAGGTGTTGGACGTGGTCGTCTGACCCATGTCACTGCTGAGGAAGCTCAGGAAGATCCACGCGTCATTCTAGGTACGCTTCGTGTCAATTCAATTCTCGCAACAGTCTTGTTTGATTCTGGAGCATCGCATACATTCATGTCAAATTTGTTTGCTCAAGAGCATGGGATAAATTTTGAACCCTGTCCACCTTTGACCATACATTCCCGAGTTCTATGGTTCACCGCTATGGTTAGTCCGAAATGAGATTGACATAGCCTACGAAGTTTCCACTTCTTTCATTGCACTCAAGTCATGTGAAATTGATGTCATTACAGGCATGGACTCGTTAACCAAGTATCAATCCGTCATTATTTGTGCACTTGGAACCGCTATTGTGACCTCTCCTGCTGGCATAACTGTCAAGTATTGGACTGATGGTTCAAAGTCTCCGTCAGCAGTTCTTAAACCTTTCTCGGAGTTGTATGCCATGGATGTCCTACCTATTCTTGAGGTCCAAGATGTCCATGTAGTTTGTGATTTATCGGATGTCTTTCCGAAGAGTTGCACGGCATGCCACGATCGAAGTGTGGAGTTTGTCATAGATCTAGTTCCTCACGCTCCTATCTCCAAAAGACCTTACCGCATGCCTTCTCGTGAGTTGGTTGAGTTGAAGAAGCAACTTGAAGAGTTAGAGGGTCTAGGATACATCCAACCTAGCACATCCTCTTGGGGTTGCCCCACCATATTTGTCAAGAAGCGGGATACAAATATTCCAAGATTGGTTGTTGATTACCGTCCACTCAACACGGTGACAATCAAGAATAAGTACCCACTTCCCCGGATAAATGATCTCTTTGATCAATTAAGTGGTGCCACTGTCTTCTCCAAAATGGACTTAAGATCAGGGTATCATCAAATCAAGATCAGAAAGGAGGATATTCCAAATACAGCATTCACAACTCGTTATGGTCTTTACGAGTATACAGTGATGTCCTTCGGGTTAACCAATGCCCCTGCCACATTTATGAGGCTCATGAACTCCGTCTTCATGGAGTATCTCAACAAGTTCGTCGTGGTATACATTGATGACATTCTAATCTATTCCAAGACCGAAGAAGAGCATGTCGAACATCTACGTTTGGTGTTGACTAAACTTCGTGAACATCGCCTCTATGCCAAGTTTTCCAAATGTGAGTTATGGTTACAAGAGCTCATCTTCCTTGGCTATGTTGTGTCTGCAAGTGGTGTTGCTGTCATACTGGATAAGGTTCAGACCATTCTGGAATGGAAGTCACCTACTTCAGTCAAGGAAGTCCGAGGTTTTCTTGGAATGGTTGGATATTATCGCCGATTCATCGAGAACTTCTCCAAGATAGCCAAGCCTATGACTGATATTCTTAAGAAAGGTAAGAAGTTTGAATGGTCAGAAAAGGCAGAAGAAAGCTTCCAATCTTTGAAAACTAAGCTAACCACCGCTCCTGTGATTGTCCTTCCGGACACAAGCAAGGACTTCGTCATCTATTGTGACGCTTCTCTTCAAGGGCTCGGTTGTGTGTTGATGCAAGATGGACATGCAGTGGCCTATGCTTCTCGATTGTTGAAGCCACATGAGAACAATTATCCCACCCATGATCTTGAACTCGCTGATGTTGTTCATGCTCTTAAGCAATGGCGACATTACCTCATCGATAACCGTTGCGAACTTTACTCGGATCATCAAAGCCTGAAGTACCTATTTACCCAGCCAGATCTGAATCTCAGGCAAAGACGATGGTTGGAACTCATCAAAGATTATGATTTGGGTCTCAACTATCAACCCGGCAAAGCCAATGTCGTTGTTGTTGTGCTAAGTCGGAAGTCTTATTGCAATAATCTGATGATTTCACAAGCCTAACCTGCTCTCTATGAGGAAATCAAGTGTCTTAACCTTGAAGTGGTTCCTTGTGGATTTCTTGCTAACCTTGAAATAAAATCTTCTCTCGAGGACCAAATCAAGGAAGCTCAAAAACAATATGGAGAGATCAAGATCAAAGAGCGTGTTGCAAGTGGTGAAGCTAAATGTTTCTCCATTAGCGATCAAGGTACTATCTATTTTGGTAGCTAGTGGTTCCAAATAGCGGAAAATCAAAGATCTAATCATATTAGAAGCTCATGAATCCCCTCATCTATCCATCCCGGTGGTACCAAGATGTACCGTGATCTCGGCAAAGATTACGGTGGAGTGGAATGAAACCGAAAATCGCTTTGTTCTTGATCTGACGTTTGCCGTCGTGTGAATTTGAACACCAAAGGCATGCCAGACTTTTACAACCGTTGAAAATTCCTAAGTGGAAATGGGATGAAATTGGTATGGATTTCATTACTGGATTCCCAAGGACACAAGTAGGAAATGATGCCACATGGGTAATAGTTGATCGGTTATCCAAAGTCACTCACTTTTTGCTGTTCGGGAAAGCATTACCGCAAGCCAGTTGGCAAAACTATATGTATCCCTGATAGTCGTTCTCCATGGTGTTCCCAAGAAGATCGTATCTGATTGTGGAAGTTTGTTCACTTCCAAATTCTGGCAAAGTTTCCAACAAGCAATGGGAACTCATGTCTCTCTCAGCACAACCTATCATCCTAAAACCGGTGGTCAAACCGAAAGAGTGAATCAAATTCTTGAAGACATGCTCAGAGCGTGTGTCATATCCTTTGCAAAGAACTGGGAGAAATGTCTTCCTTTTGCGGAGTTCTCCTACAATAACAGTTTTCAATCCAGTTTGGGTATGGCACCTTTTGAATTCATGCACGGGAGAACATGTCGAACACCGCGGACGAAATCTGGCGAAGACAATTATTTGGTCGAACATGATCCAAGCGGAAGATCAAGTTCGCATAATTCGAGAGCATCGAAAGCCACTCAATCTCGTCGGAAGACCAACTACGATCATCATCATCTTGATGTTCATTATGAAGTTGGTGATCAAGTTTACCTCCGGTCACTCCTCTTAAGGGTGTCCATCAATTCGGTGTTAAGGGCAAATTGGCTCCTTTCGTTGGTCCCTTTCATTCTCTCCAAGCGGGGTGAGCTTGCCTACAAATTGGATCTACCTTCATCTTTTCCGAGGTTCATGATGTTTTTCACATGTCTCAACTCAAGCGTTGCTTCCAAGATCCCATTCGTGGTGTGGACCATGAAACTTTGGATCTCCAAGATGGTCTAACCTACCAAGAATACCCTATTCGTATTCTTGATGAAACCGAGCGCAAGACTCGTCGTCAAACCATCAAGTTCCTAAAAGTTCAATGGTATCATTACTCTGAGTCATAAGCAACCTGAGAACGCGAAGATCGTCTTCGATCTGAGTACCCTGCCTTCTTTTCTAAAACCTAGGAATCTCGGGTCGAGATTCCTGTAAGTGGGGTAGAGCTGTAACATACCACTTTTTGTGTAATATTAATAAAGACCTGTTCGAGCATTGCATGCATGCATTACACTTGCACTTTGATTTAACCAAATACGAACAAGCAAAACCCTAATTTCTTACCCTCTCAAAACCATTCAAATGGGTTTTAGATTTTGAAAAATTATCAAAATGAATGGAACCCAAAGTGAACAAAGGGGTCCCACACTATTTTATATACTTTATAAGAGTTTATGTAAGTCAAAATAGAGTTGAATTTGAAATATACAAAAGAAATCAGAAAACGGAAATAGAAAAAGAAATCTGCAAATAAAAACTACCCTAATCCTACTGGGCCGAGCCCATCTCTCCTCCCCTCTCTCTCTGCCGCCAGCGCAGCCAGCAGCCAGCCCACCCAAGGCCCAAGCCGGCCCAGCCTGGACCGTACCGTTTTGTTGCCTCTATCGTCATCGTCCACCTCTTGTCGCGCCCGAAGCAGCTTGCTGTCGCCTCGCCGCCGGCTGCCGCGCGCCAAGATCCGTGTCGCCGTCCCCGAGCGTCTACAAGTACCACTAGCCACCGTCGACGAACCCTAGCACCCTCCCACTTCTCCTCTCTCTCTCTCTCTTTCTCACGGTAGCGCCATGGCTGAACCCAAGTTCGTCGGCACCCGCTCGTCCCCGCCATCTTCGGCCACCCCAGCCTTAGCCAGTGCCACCGCTGAGTTCGTCGTGCTCAACTCTCTCCCCCTAGCCACTTCTCCCCCTCGCGCATGACCTCAATCGCCTGGATCGAGAGCTCCGGCCGTCGTCGGTCTCCGTCGATTCACGCCGTTCCCGAGCTCGCCTTGCCTCTCCGTCAAGCCCAATATGCTCACGGTGAGCTCCTCGTCGTCGTGGTGCCCTCCGTTTTCCCCCTCTCCCCTGTAATGTCTTCCCCGTGAAAGCCCGACGCCGCCGCCGCTTGTCGTCGTTGCACCGCCGGCTCCGGTGACCAATAATGAGCGGCACCACCAGCAAATGGTTCCCCAGCGCCCCGCTCATCCAGCACGCTCACCCGTGCAAGCCCACTCTTCCCCTAGCGTTGGATTTGATCCCCAGCAGTGAGCATCTCCATTGTTGATGTCATGGTGACATCAGCATGATGCAATAACCCTATTTGTTTTATTTAAATGTTTTCTGTAATTGTTTTATTAAATAAAATGTATGACAGGTGGGCCCTGCTTGTCAGGGTTTTAATATTTTCTGTAAATATTTTCTGAAATAAATAAAAGTCTGACATGTGGGCCCAAGTTGGAAATTATTTTAAATATTCCAAAAAAATGATTTAAAATGAATTAAAATTTGAGAAATTCATAAGTAATTCATTTTAAATCAGAAAAAATACAAATAATATACCAAAATGTTCAGAAAAATGAAACCTATCTAACTAAGCTATAATCATACATTGTTAACCAACTTTGATGGCAAGTTTAATTAGAAGAACCAATTGAACCCCATAGGTGATTCCGATGATCCCTGTTTAAAATGACCAAGCATGTTCTAGGGTTCATTTCAACACTATTCAACTTGTCATATCATTCGTATTGTATGAGAATTGCACATGCCATGTGTTGAGTGTTGCTTTTACTTTTCCGGTGATTGGTTCTTGCGAATAGGAACTGAACCCGAAGCTGAATTCAACACCACTGAAGAGTAGTATCAGTCCAACAACGGACAAGGCAAGCGAAGCCTCATACATATGAATCCTATGCTTACAAAGTATTTCATTCTTGTCATATGCATTGGTTCAACAGTCTTTTATCAGTAGATAGAGTAATCCTATATGATGCATATTTTTCCTTGTGAACTAAATACCTGATCCACTGCTCCTAGCACAACTAGGGTTTGGCTTATGAGCATCGCTAGTGCCACAGTTCAGTCAAGCTTAGCCAAGATTAGTGGTCTAATGCTGATCATTCAGATGATGCACCGGAGATGCGAATGAATCTAGTATGGTAGGATGTGTGGTGTTATCAGAGATGGATAATAAACATGCTAAGGTTTGTATGGGAGGCCACGTGAGTTGTGGTTTTTGTAGTCCCATACTTGCCACCCTTAGGACCTGATGTTCTCGCCTCTTGAACCAAGATGGGCGTACAACCACACGGGGGCCTGGACCCCCCCCCCCCCCCCGACTCACTAACTTGCTTAGTAGATTCCATGAGTCACATAGTTCGGGTTTTCCATTCGACATACGCAACTTGGTTGTTCTTGAATGGAGGTGAAGGAGGTGCATTCATACAGGTAGGTAAGCGTGGCAGGGAATGGGAGATGCCCGGCATCCGTAATCTCAAACCCTGTTCACATCGCTAGGGACCGACTTCAGGACTCGACCCGTTACGGCGGCATCTCCTTAGTGCGTGACTCATGGTCTCGGCGAAAGCAAGGTAAAGGTCATGGTCAACCACTCTCTGTCGGCCTTCCAAGGAAGAGGGCTAATAATTTGGCATTAAGAATCGGCTGGTACGTGTGGGTAAAGTTGTGCACCCTCAGGTTATGAATCTTTTTGAAAAGTCGTGTCCACGGTTATGGACGACTTGGGAACGGATTCTGTGATCATAGAAAACTATAACCGAATGATAAAACTTGTCAACTAAAGTGAGATCCGGAATACTTTCTCGGGGTTGTTTGAGGGGGTATTCCGGGAAGAGAGGTTCAGTTGATGATGGTACTTGGTGGATATAAAAGATGATTCTACGAGCTAGAGTTGAAGTCTTCTTATCCTTTTTTGAAAATGATCTGTCTAGACGAGTTTCTTCTCCCTCTTGTTTTGAAAACAAAAGATGGCTTTATGCAAAATAACTCCACTAGCCATAATTCTTGCGGAGTACACCCTATACTCAGCCTTGCTTCATTGATGTTTTTCTACAGATGAAGTTACTCCAACTGAAGGTGGTTTCTACGTCGAAGTCGACGAGTAGTCGGGGTTCCCGGGCAGCAGCCTAGGATCTATGGAAGGGTCGCTACTTCTGTTTATGGCCTCTTAGGCCCTTTGCTAAAGTTTGTTGTTTAGAACAACTTGTTTGCTTCCGTTGTTTGTTGTAATGATGGGTCTGTGACCCCTGGATTATATGACTGGTTTGTAACTCTCTTAAGAGTTTACCTTATTAATGTATGGTTTCTATGTTCTGTAATGTTACCGATCTTTCCCTACGTGTTTCGGAATTTAGGTTAGGCATATATCAGATGAGGATCTGGTATTTTTCTAGCCCTGATCCTGGGTCATGACAGCGGCGCTACGGAGGTTTTCGTGGATTACTTCTGGATGCCCTAGGGTTTTTGGGTCGAACGCTTCTTATAGGCGCAGGAATCAAGGTCGGTGGGGGTCCAGGGGGCCCACGGCCCCTATGGGCGCCTCCAGGGCTTGCCTGTGCCTAGGGGGTGCAGCCACCCTGTGGGACCTCCTCCGGCTCTGCTTCGTGGTTCCGTGTTGCTCCGGGAAAAATAATGACTTTGGCTTTTGTCCCGTCCAATTCCAAGAATATTGATTTTCTACCTTTCTGGAACCAAAAACAGAAGAAAACAGGCAACTGGCACTGTGGCAACTTGTTAATAGGTTAGTTTCAGAAAAGATATAAAAACACCTCAAAGTGTAGACAAAGCAAAGCAAAGTAGATATAAAACAAGCATGGAGCATCAAAAATTATAGATACGTTTCCGACGTATCAGGAGCATCAAAAATTATAGATATGTTTCCGACGTATCATCCACTCACAAGCATCAACTACAATAGTAATCAACACCGGTAAAGTTTCCCCTAAGAACTATGCAAGTATTCAACACAATCGTTACAGCGGGATGGAGTGGTGATGATGGTGCTGGTGTAGATGATGGTGTGGATGATGATGATGATCCCGATGAAGTATAGCTTGATGATGGTGTTGATGGTGACGATCTCCCTCTCCGGGAAGGAATTTCCCCGGCAGAAATCTGTCTACCGGAGAGCTCTTTCTCTCTCGGTGTTTTCAGACCCGCAAAGGCGATGGAATCTTTCTATGGTTGATCCTCGTGTTTTAGGGTTTCGAGGAGAAGATATAGGCGAGAGGGCGGAGCCAGAGGTGGGACAGGTGGTCCACACCCCCTATAGGCGTGGCCTAGGGGTGGCCGCGCCTAGGGGTGTGGGCCCCCTGTGTCCCATGTTCGCCTCCCCTTCTGGCTTTCTTCGTGTTCTGGGAAAATATGATTTTCCGTAGTTTTTCTGGTATTATTCTGTTCTTCGCGAAATTGCATCAAAACACCTCTTTTTCCATCGGAATCCTGACTCCGGCAGTTCATCCTCCAAGAATCATCCAACATGCAAAAACAGATGAAAAGACATAAGTAACACCTCTTAATAATAAATATATCAAAGAATAGAGGCAAATTATGATATAGAATGGTGATGAAAATTGGACGTATCAACTCCCCCCAAGCTTAGACCTTCGCTTGTCCCCAAGCAAAAACTGAGGTCAGTAAACATGCCCACGGGTTTATGGAGTGAAGTGTCGATAAAATAATACGGACAAGAAGCATCACACTTACCATTACACAACTCATAGAAGAAAACAACTCACCATTATATAACTTATATTGCAATAAGTATAGGAGTCACAATAGAGATGCATAAAGATAAATCATAACTGGAATTGGCAAACTTTTTTCTTTGTCAGAGAACAGCTGGCAAACAATTTCACAAAAATATTTTGTAGAAGTATTCACAACAAGAGTACTCTTTGCTCCATCATAAAAGGCTTTTCACAATGATGGCTTTAAAAGTAATACTCAATAGATAAGAGTCTTGTGCAAACAAGGAAGATAGAGAACATGATTGAATAAATCATCATATGAATGCTTGAAACACAAGAACTCAAATGCTTGCTGGAGATAGAGAGGAAATAGGTTTACTGACTCAGCTTAGAAATAGAAGAAAGGACCTTCATAGAGGGAAAAAGGGATTTCAAGTTCCTAAAGAGCTTCCAAAATATTATGGTACTTACTAGCTTCGAGCCCTCATTGCCCCTATCATAAGCATCTTGAGGTGATTAAGGTTAAAGTGAACAAAGATGGAGTATATGATTGATGAAATATAAGTTGGCAATCTCATGTCCCTTGAGTACGAGGGTCGCTCCTCATGCTACTCAACTTTAGTTACCGGTAAGTTCTTGTCATTGTAAGTACATGTGTATCATAAAGAACCGCCAACGGTGTACCCCTTGCACATGATACATGAGCTATCCCATAACCAAATTACAAGGAAAGCAGACAGTGAGCATCTCACCGATCTTTTTATTTGCTATTTGCATAGGTTTTTATTGAGGATGCTTCACATATTGCTCACTATGGTTATGCTGAAAGTTTCCACCATGATTAGGCATGGCCTAGGCTAGCAGCCCAGGCGTTTCTCTAACACACATACATAACTCCATGGACTTACAAGCTCCTCTTTTATTTCACACTGACGACATCTGCAAACAAAAGAGCATGATATCAATTGGGTATGTATCCATAAGTGTTGAAAGCGTTCCCCGTGACAACACGGTTCTGCTAATCCCAACGTATAGATGCAAGCATATACAACTTCGATGACACAATGGTTAAAGTTTATTAGGGGCAAGAAAATAAGGTGTGCCATCAAGTTGGTGAGAGCTTTACTAACTAGTTTTCACATAACAAAATAATTTTTAATTCGGAAGATAAATGAAGCTTGAGAATTTGCTTATAATAGCAATAATGCTAATAGGTAGATATGGTGGACACAAATGACACATGTTTGGTTCAAAGGGTTGGATGCATAAGAAGTATGCCTTCTCAAAATAGGTTTTTGGCTAGCAAGGTTGGGTAGCAAGCAAGAGAGTTGAAAGAAACAGGCAAACATACAAGTAATAAAGCCAAACATGCAACCTTCCTTGAAGACACAAAAGATCTTAAATAAAGAATACTAAGCTTATGAGCCAATCAAGAAAGAAAATAAATAATACAAAATACCTATAAGCTTTTTATCTTTTCTTTTCAAACCTCAAAAAGTGTTGCTACTGACCAGAGCTCGGTTTGCCAAAACCAATTTAGATCTACTTGATGGTCCCAAAGTGATACCAATACTGATCAACAAGATCAATCATATAATAGAGATTGCAAACTAAAATAAGAAGTGCGTAAAAGATGAAACTTCTCATTAATATTCCATAAAGGCACTCACACCAAGGTATACATAGAAACTAAAGGAGATATACTTACACAATGCAAACCAACCTATAATATAACTTCTCTATCAAAGATATGAATCTACTAAAAAGGTAAAAGATAAAAGATAATGATGTGATACCACGGCACTCCCCCAAGCTTGGAACAGGCCAAGGGGATGCCAAACCTGATGATGAATTACTCCTTTGGTGGTGGTGTTCTCTTGATAAGCTCCTCATCAGTTTTCTCAAATCCTCAATCTCGAAGGTCAGAGTACGAATCAACTCCAAATTTTTCTCAATGCGGTTCATGATCATATCAGACCGAGAGTCCTAGTCCTTGCTATTCTTTCCCCACTCTTCCTTATTAGTGTGTTCCTTCCCTTCATGGTTAGAGCGAGGCAGATCCCAAACCGAGGGCAAGTTCCCTTTGGGCACATGTTGGTATTGTTGCTCATGTATAAGAGTATGGAAGGGATTCTTGGTACGTGGAGGAGGTGACCGTGGAGCGAGGATATGACGCGGGGTTTTCCCTCATGTAGACATTCGTGATGTCCTCCTAATCTTGGTAGGATTTGCCACCACTCCAATGCTTGCGACGGTAGCGTGGGTATCCAGATGCTCGTGCTCCTCCATGTCTTCTTCATCCCCTACCAAAATCTCATCCTCCTTGGGGTTTTGAGGATCATCTTCCTCGGGATTCTTGCCTTTGTCGTTGGAGGAGACCATGGTGCTCTAAACTTTGAGAAGATTTCCTGACAGAAACAGATCGAAACAGAAACACGACAAGAACATGATACACGAACCTCGGGGGATCCGGGGGGTTATATATTACGAAGTTTCAAAGCATAAGGAAGGTACTAGTGCGAAAACGAGGCGGAGACGAAGCTCAGGGGGCTCACACCCCCTCCAGGCGCGGCCAGCTGGGGCCCGCGCCTAGGGTGGGTGTGGCCACCCTGGCCTCCTTTTCCTCCTCTGTTTCGTTTCGTAACCTTCCGTATGTAATAAAAACATCAAAAAATATAAAAATATAGGGTTTTCACGAACCTTCTGTTTTCACCACTTTTACCTACTCAAAGACGAACTCGGCAGATTCCTTTTCTCCTTCTCCTGGAAATTTCTTTCATGCAAGGCTTTACACAAACCTCAATGGCAACAATAGTGTATGCAAAAACAATAAACCTTTAGGTTCACACTTCACTGAAATCCATCAAAACAAAATCTACTGCAGCAACTCCTTTCCAAAAACCCAAAAGAATTTAGAAGGGAATCAATATAAGAGGCAAATGCAAATGAGGGCAAAAATCTGTCAAAACAAACCATCAGGTAAAGATTGATTTTTTAGAAAACCTTCTGTTGCTCAAATCAAAAAGTGCAAAACTAATGAAAGTTGGGTAACAACTTGGAGAACAAGCACATAAAAATACAGCTACATCCGAAGTACTGAGCTCCTTCACGAATTTTTACAATGCAGCACAAAAATCTATCCCAGGACAGCCACTTTTCACAACTCCTCTAGTTCTCAAAAGTAGTTGATCTTGGCACAAAAACCAAAACAAAAAGGATAAGGAGCGGTTATTACCGATGTAATAACTAACAAGACTCGACAAAACTATTGGGTTATCTCCCAAGAAGTACTTTTCTTTAGTGCCTTTAAGTTAGGCTTGGTAGTTACAAAGATGCTCACATAGGAGATAAATATCTAAAGTGAAAGAGAGCATCAAGAAGCAAATAACTAACACATTTGAGTTTAACGCACTTCCTATGCATGGGGGTATCATGAGAATTTTTTTGTTGAAACAAACAGCCACTAGCATAGGAAGACTAAAAAATGCAACTCCAAAGCTTTCAAGATAAAACAGGGAAACTTAACATTATTGAGATGCATAAAACGATATTTCCCTCTCTCATAATAACTTTCAGTAGAACTTTGAATAAAATTGATAATATAACTGTCACTGTCAACAACTTTATCATCAGAATGAGCATACTTATAATCACCAAAAAGAGGTCCAAGGTCATAAACCCGATCAATAGAAGCAAGTTGTTCCATCCTGAAATCTTTATTAGGCAAGCTATTTTCACAAGGAGCTTTAGCAAACTTAGAAAAATTAAACCCATAAGACTCTCCATCAAACTTAGTCAAAACTTTTTCCTTCCTACAATCTATAATAGCTCCACAAGTGTTCAAGAAAGGTCTACCAAAAATGATAGTACAAGTTTTGCTAGCTGTTGAATTAAGCACTAGAAAATGAGCAGGATACTTAATCTTACCGCAGAGGACCTCCACATCTCTTACAATACCAATATGGCAAATGGTTTCCTTATTAGCAAGGTGAAAAACCACATCAATGTCCTCAAGCTCACAAGGACCAATTTCATGCATAATTTCCCTGTAAAGCTCATAGAATAGCACTAGAACTAGCACCAATATCACATAAACCATAATAGCAATGATCACCAATTCTAACAGAAAGCACAGGGACTCTAGCTTTTCTAGGATGAGAGACGATATTAGAAGCGTCTTCACAGAAGACAACATTATCTTCTGTAAAGATGCTTCTAATATTGTCTCTCATCCTAGTAAATCTAGGAAAGCTAGTGTCCCTGTGCTGTCTGTTAGAATTGGTGATCATTTCTATTATGGTTTATGTGATAGTTCTAGTGTTATTCCTTATGAGCTTTACAGGGAAATTATGCATGAAATTGGTCCTTGTGAGCTTGAGGATATTGATGTGGTTATTCACCTTGCTAATAAGGAAACCATTTGTCCAATTGGCATTGTAAGAGATGTGGAAGTCCTTTGTGGTAAGATTAAATCCGCAGATTTTGTAGTGCTAGTAAAACTTGTCCTATCATTTTTGGTGAACTTTTGAATACTTGTGGAGCTATTATAGATTGTAAGAAGGAGAAAGTTTAACCAAGATTGATGGAGAAACTTATGAGTTTGCTTTTCCAAATTTGCTAAAGCTCCTATGAAATGAATTGCTAATGAGGATTGGGGTTGTAACTTAATTCTATTGATCCAGCTTTATGACCTTAGACCTTTTTGATGATTTTAAGTATGCTCATTCTGATAAAGTTGTTTCAGATAGTTATATTGTCAACTTTATTCAAAGTGCTACTGAAAGTTATTATGAGAGAAACATGGTTTTATGCATCTCAATAATTAAGTTTCCCCGCTTTATGTTGAAAGCTTTGAAGTTGCATTTATTTTGTCTTCCTATGCTAGTAGCCTTATGTTTCAATAATTTGTTTTCTCATGAGACTCCCTTGCATAGGAAGTGGGTTAGACTCAAATGTGTTGGATATTTCCTTCTTGATGCTCTTTCACTTCAAATATCTCCTATGTGAGCATCTTTGCCGCCAAGCCTAACTTAAAGGCATTGAATAAAAGTACTTCTGAGATAACCCAATAGTTTTATTGAGTCTTGAGTTATTACAATAACCTCTCCTTATCCTTTTGTTTGGTTTTGTGTCAAGATCAATCACTTTGAAGTAGAGGAGTTGTGAAAAGTTGCTGGACCGGATGCTTTTGCTGCATTGTAAAAATCGTGAAGGAGATGCCGGATGGAGCTGTAATTTTCTATGCTTGTGCCCCAAGTTGCTATCCAACTTTCATTAGTTTTGCACTTTTTGATTTGAGCAACAAAAGATTTTCAAAAAAAATCAATCTTTACTCGATATTTTGATTTTACGCCATCATTTGCATTTGCCTCTTAAATCGATTTCCTTTCAGATTCTTTTGGTCTTTTGAAAGGAGTTTCTTTAGTAGATTGTCTTGTTGGATTTCAGTTGAAGTTTGAACCCAAAGGTTTATGGTTTTTGCATATACTAATGTTGCTAATGAAGTTTGTGTGAGGCTTTGTATATAGGAACTTTCAAGTGTTGGAGAGAAGGAATCTGCAGAGTCCGTTTCCGAATAGGTAAAAGTGGTGAAAACAGAAGGTTCGTGAAAAACCTTTTTCTTTATATTTTTGCTGTTTATATTCCATATGGAAGGCTACGAGACAAAAAATAGGAGGAAACGGAGCCCGGGTGGGCCACACCCACCAGTGGCACAGGCCCCAGCTGGCCGCGCCACCAGGGGTGAGACCACCCCGGTGTCCGTCTCTGCCCCGTTTTCGCACAGTAACTTTCTTATGTATTAAAACTTCGTAATATATAACCCCCCAGATCCCCTGAGGTTTGTATATCGTGTTCTCGTCGTGTTTTCGTTTTGATCTGTTTCTATCAAAAAATTTCCTCAAGTTTAGAGGCACCATGGTCTCCGCCAACGACAAGGGCAAGAAGCCCATGGAAGATGATCCTCAAAACCCCAAGGAGGAGGAGATCTTGGTTGGGGATGAAGAGGACGTGAAGGAGGACGAGCATCTGGACACCCGCGCTACCGTCGCAAGCATTGGAGTGGTGGCAAACCCTATCATGCTCAGGAGGACATCACGAATGTCTACAGGAGGGAAACCTCTGCGTCATTGCCTCATTCCACACTCACTTCCTCCATGTACCAAGAACCCCTTCCATACTCTTATACATGAGCAACAATTCCAAAAGGTTCCCAAAGGGAAGTTGCCCTCTAGTTGGGATATGCCTCGTTCTAACCATGCAGGGAAGGAACACTCTAAGGAGGAAGAGTGGGGAAAGAATAACAAGGACTGAGATTCTCGGTCCGACATGATCATGAACTGCATTGAGCATAATTCGGAGTTGATTCGTACTCTAACCTTTGAGATTGAGGATTTGAGGAAGCTGGTTGAAAAGCTCATCAAGGGAACACCACCACCACCGAAGGAGTAATTCGTCATCAGGTTTTGGCATCCCCTTGGCTTGTTCCAAGCTTGGGGGAGCGCTGCGGTATCACATCATTATCTTTTATCTTCTTACCTTTTTAGAAGAGTCATATATTGAATAGAGAAGTTATCATATAGGTTGGTTTGCATTGTGGAAGTATCTCTCCTTTAGTTGGTTATCTATGTATCCCTTGGTGTGAGTGCCTTTATGGAATATTAATGAGAAGTTTCATCTTTTACTTTTTGCACTTCTTATTTTAGTTTGCAATCTCTATTATATGATTGATCTTGTTGATTAGTATTGGTATCACTTTGGGAACATAAAGTAAATTTAAATTGGTTTTGGAAAACCGAGCTCTAGTCAGTAGCAACACTTTTTGAGGTTTGAAAGGAAAAGAGAAAAGCACTTACAAGTATTTTATATTGTTTTCTTTCTTTCTTGATTGGCTCATAAGCTTAGTATTCTTTATTTAAGATCTTTTGTGTCTTCAGGAAAGATTGCATGTTTGACTTTATCACTTATATGTTTGCTTGTTTCCTTCAACTCTTTTGCTTGCTACCTAATCTTGCTAGCCAAAAACCTATACTGAGAGGAAATACTTCTCATGCATCCAATCCTTTAAACCAAAACCTATGCCATTTGTGTCCACCATATCTATCTGTCAGCATTATTGCTATTCCAAGTAAATTTTCAATCTTCGTCTATCTTTCAAATTTTATTTTGTTATGTGAAAACTAGTTAGTAAAGCTCTCACGAACTTGATGGCACACCTTATTTTCTTGCCCATAATAAACTTGAACCATTGTGTCATTGAAGTTGTATATGCTTGCACCTATACGTTGGGATTAGCAGATTCGTGTTGTCACGGGGAACGCTTTCAGCACTTGTAAATATCCATCCAGTTGATATCATGCTCTTTTGTTTATGGATGTCGATTGTGAAGTAAAAGGGGAGCTTGTACGTCCATGGAGTTATGTATGTGTGTTAGAGAAACGCCTGGGCCGCTAGCCTAAGCTATGCCTAATCATGGTGGAAACTTGCAGCATCACCATAGTGAGCAATCTATGAAGCTTTCTTCTTATAAAAAAAGGAGAGACTTTGAAAAGAGGAAAGATAGAAAAAAGCACAATTTTCCCATGGTAAATAAAAAATTGCTGAGATGCTCATTGTCTGCTTGCCTTGTCATTTTGATTATGGGATAGCTCCTGTATCATGTGCAAGGGGTACCTCGTTGGCGGTTCTCTATGATAAACATGTACTTACTATGACAAAAACTCACCGATAACTAAAGTTGAGTAGCATGAGGAGTGACCCTCGTACTCAAGGGACATGATATTGCCAACTTATATTTCGTCAATCATATACTCCATCTTTGTTCACTTTAACCTTAATCACTTCAAGATGCTTATGATAGGGGCAATGAGAGCTCAAAGCTAGTAAGTACCATAATATTTTGAAAGCTCTTTATGAACTTGAAATCCCCGCTTCCCTATGTAAAGGGCCTTTCTTCTACTTCTAACTTGAGTCAGTAAACCTATTCGTCTCTATCTCCAGGAAGCACTTGAGTTGTTGTGTTTCAATCATTCATATGATGATTTATTCAATCATGTTTCTTATATTCCTTGTTTTGCACAAGACTCTTATATAAATGAGTATTACTTTGAAAGCCATCATTGTGAAAAGCCTTTTATGTTTGAGCAAAGAGTACTCTTGTTATAAAATTCTTTACAAAATGCTTTGCTTGGAAAACTATTTGCCAACTGTTCTCTGACCAAGAACAAGGTTTGCCATTCCCAATTATGATTTATCTTTATGCATCTTTATTGTGACTCCCATACTCATTGCAATGTTAAGTTATATAATGGTGAGTTGCTTTCTACTTTGAGTTGTGTATTGGTAAGTGTGATGCTTCTTGTCTGTATTCTTTTTATTGACACTTCACTCCATAAACCTGTGGATATGTTTACTGAGCTCAATTTTAAGCAGGGACAAGCGAGGTCTAAACTTGGGTGAAGTTGATACGTCCAATTTGCATCACTATTCTATATCATAATTTGCTTCTATTCATTGATATATTCCTTATTAAGAGGTGATACTTATGTTATTTCATCTGTTTTTGCATGTTGGATGATTCTTGGAGGATGAACCGCCTGAGTCAGGATTCTGATGGAAAAAAGCGGTGTCTAGATACAATTTTCGTGAAGATCAGAAAAATACCAGAAAAACTACAGAAAATTATATTTTCCTAGAAGACGGAGGATGCCAGAAGGGGAGGTGGAGTTGGGCCACAGGGGGCCCATACCCCCCAGGTGCAGCCACCCTGGGCCGCGCCTACAGGGGTGTGGCCACCCTAGACCACCTCTGGCTCCGCCCTCTCTCCTATATCTTCTCCTCGAAACCCTAAAGTCGGGGGGAGTGACCACAGAAAGATTCCGCCGCCTCTATGGGACGGAAACTATAGAGAGAGAAAGAGCTCTCAGGCAGACAGATTTTTGTCGGGGAAATTCCTTCCCGGAGAGGGGAGATCGTTGCCATCAACACCGTCATCAAGCTAGACTTCATCGGGATCATCATCATCCACACCTTCATCTCCACTAGCACCATCATCACCACTTCATCCCGCTGTAACAATTGTGTTGAATCTTGCATAGTTCTTAGCGGAAACTTTTCCGGTGTTGATTACTATTGTAGTTGATGCTTGTGGGTGGAACCATTGAATTATTGTTTATGTTTAGATTGTTATTCATCATCATATCATCTCTGATCTTGATCCATATGATGTCTCGTGAGTAGTTCGTTTAGTTCTTGAGGACATGGGAGAAGTCATGTTGTTAGTAGTGGAATTGTGTTGAGGTATTATTCAATGGTTTAATATTTAAGTTGTGGTGCTATTCTTCTAGTGGTGTCATGTGAACGTCGACTACATGATACTTCACCATTTACTGGCCTAGAGGAATGCGTTGTGTATTTGTCTACTAATTGTAGGGTTCGGAGTGAAACCCGAACCCGTTAGGAAACATTTGCACAAGGGAGTGTAGGATCTCAGAGTTTAAGGCCGTGGTTAGGT
The DNA here is from genome assembly GCA_030063025.1 of Avena longiglumis. Lineage (NCBI taxonomy): Eukaryota > Viridiplantae > Streptophyta > Magnoliopsida > Poales > Poaceae > Avena > Avena longiglumis. Next base: position 35,493,313 of record CP125978.1, read on the forward strand.
TTTTATCTTAATTACTTTATTGTAGGTGCGGATGCTTGCAAGGGGTTTAATCACAAGTATGTATTAGTTCAAGTAAGGTCGGTACATTAGCATAGGTTCACCCACACAACACTTATAAAACCAAAAAAGATTAATCAACTATATGAAACAAAAGCACTTGATAGTATTCCCATGTATCATCGAGAATGTTTGGTCCTCATAAGTATTTCCACCGGCTTGTCCTTTTCTAAGAAAGGATTGGGCCACTTGCAATTATTTGTTGTCTTTATTTACTTGCACTTTATTTTCTTGTTTTATCAAAAACCCTAAAAATCCGTTTGCTAAGTATTTACTGAGATTTCTGCTCAAACCACTAGTCAACACCTTATGCTCCTCGTTGGGATCGACATTCCTATTTATCGAAAGTACTACGATACACCCTCTATACTTATGGGTCATCATGAGATACCTCACTTGGTACGAATCCGGAAAATCTCTAAGAACAAAATCGCAACAAGATATAAACGGGAGATCCGATTTTGATGAACAAGAGCTTGTTATGAAGATTACCACAAGCTCTATATCCTCACATTGATAAGACCAAATAATAACCAAATACGATGATGCAAGTATACAAAGGTTTGAGCTCTCTCCGAACGATATGATCAAGATACTCACTCGAGAGCCCCTCTTGATAGTACGGCTATTTATCCTAAACCCGATCTCCCAACTAACAACATAATACCGGCAAAAGGGAAAACCTATCAATAATACCTTTTCCTTAAGCATTCCACTTAAGCTCTATTTAGACGATCTTGTCCTTCTCAAGATGGAACGCATTTCTTGATTCCTCTTCATCGATCCAAGACCACCGAGGATGGCAAGCATCAAACATGCAATCTTCTAGAGATGACGCATGTTGAGCTTGCAAAACACATCTTCTTCTTCATTTCATCGACCTTGAAGCCAACACAAGCTCCAAGCGATGCCAATGGATAAATTCTACAAGTGCAACTTAATACACACATTAGTACATACAAATTGTCATTAATTACCAAAACCATACATGGGGGCCCACATGCTCTTTCATTAGGTACGGCCCTGGAATTGTTCAATATTTAGAGGTGACATGTTTCATTATTTTTAGCATGACTGCAAAGTCCCAAGTAATGTTAGTGTGACGGGATTCTATTTGTAATTTTTCTCTCCAAATTCCATCGTCATGGCGGCCAACCCCAACCCCATGTTGATTTCTGACCACCCTAGTCTCGTCGAGGGTGCCGGTGTCGAAGTGAGGGCACAAGTGGTGAATGATGGCCGTGACCAAGTCTAATCTCCTGCTAGGCGACGGCCACCGAGAAGAACTTATAATTTTTTTACGAAAGCCATATTTAGATCAATATGACAATTTTAGGTTTTGAGCCCACAAATATAATGGAAAAAAACATTGCCATTTTATCATGCCATTCTAACAAAGAGATAAATTTTTTCTTTATCCACCGACGTCATCATGTCAAACCTATTCCTCTTCTATGACTCCGTCAAGCACCACTATCTAAGAATTTCTACAACAATTGAAAGAAATATTTTTTGAAAAAAATTAGGTTAACTCAATATATGCCTTTTTAAAATCCGCTTAACCGAAAAAAGGCACCACAAACAGTGACATGTAAAAATACCATTTGTAAACATGACATTTACTGAACTATCCATGATTTTCTGTCAAAAAAAAAACTATCCATGATTTGGCACTTGGCGTGTGATTTTATTCGTAATTTTTTCTCCAAATTCAAAACCAGGAGGTTTGCCAAGGAAAAAAAATTCTCGCGGCGGACGGCGGCCAACCCTAGCTCTCCTCCTCCCCCACTCCGCCCCCAGCCCCAGCCTCGTCGAGCGCGCCAATGCCGGAACGAAGCAGCGAGTGGTGACTGGTGGCCAGGAGCGGCGGGCGTAGGCTTACGGCCAAATCCACCATTTCAGCCGCCGCCGGCCATGGAGAAGGAGGTCGCGGCGGCGGCACCGAGGCCCGACAAGCAAGATTCCCATGGAAACGCGCGGAAGCGGGCAGGCAGCAGCGACCGCGACGAGACCGACATCGATCTCATCAGCCAGCTCCCCGATGCCATGCTCTGCACCATCATCTCCCTCCTCCCCACCAAGGACGGCGGCCGCACGCAGGCTCTCTCCCGCCGATGGCGCCCCCTGTGGCGCTCCGCGCCTCTCAACCTCGAGGTCCGCGCCCAGCTCCCCGGCATTCCCTTCCCCACCCTCTCCGTCCCCATTTCCGCCGTCTCCAAGATAATCTCCCAACATCCTGGCCCCGCCCGGCGATTCTCTTTCCATGGCCTCTACGCCGGCGACCTCGACGCGGAGGTGGAGAGCTGGTTCCACTCCCGGGCACTCACCAAACTCCAGAAGCTTCATTTCTGCTGCCGAGCTCTCACAAGAGAACGGCTGCCGCTGTCCGCGCTCTGCTCTACGTCTACCCTCCTCATTGCCAGCATCAGCGGTTTCTATTTCCCGGATGATATGCCGTCCATGAGTTTCTCCGTCCTCAAGCAACTCTCCTTGATCTCCGTTTCAATCTCGGGGGACGTCTTCCAAGGCTTGCTCTCCGGCTGCCATGCCTTAGAGAGCATATGCATGTCCAACGTTAGTGCTACGGATTGCCTCCGTGTTAGCTCGCCTAGTCTTAGGAGCATCGGCTTCCATGGTAGCTATACTGGAAAAGCAGAACTGGTCATCGAGGATGCTCCTCACCTTGTAAGGTTACTAATACCTTATTATTATCTCCGAGATGGTTGTGTGGCTATCAGGTTAATTAGGGCACCCAAGCTCGAGATATTGGGCCCTTTTTTACCGGTCGTCCACAAGCTCATATTCTCCCAGGTAGCAGCACCGGCATACTTGAATCTTGCATCAGGCATTCCTATATGCGAATAATTATTTTATGCTCATTGTTTGTTTTTGGCAGGAAAACTTCGATCGTAACATGAAGGTTTTAGCTCTCAGCTCTTCTGGCTATGGATTGCACACAGTTATTAACATCCTCAGGTGGTTCCCCTGTTTGGAAAAGCTATATGTCATTGTGAGTACTTATCTTTCCTTGCTTTAAATGTCTGGGTTCATTGACATATTATCTAGTCTTGTTAGCAACAGCTTTAACAGATGCACTTCTTTGCATTTTGCAGTTCCGCAAATATGATGAGATGGATAAGAAAGATGAGCCTCAGTATGACCCACTGCATCCAATTGAATGCCTCCAGACCCATCTGAAAAAAGTGGTATTTAAGTCATTTGTAGGCTATGAGAAACAGCTTGACTTTGCCAGGTTCTTTGTTTTGAATTCAACAGTGCTAAACAAAATTGAATTTGAAGGATACTGTGACTACAACAGTGAATCAGTGGCATATCAACACAGGCTGTTACAAGTGGGAAACAGAGCTTCTCGGGACGCTCAATTTGAATTCAGGCGTGCTTATGGTGGCACTAATCTCGACATGCATATCCATGATTTGTCAGTGGCTGACCCTTTCAGACAACTATAGAGACTGTTGCTGCTTCAAGATTGCACTGTCTTGTGCTCATTTTGTAGACAGTGTTGATGCCTGAAGATTACATTGTCATTGCACAAGTCTGCTCTACTCCATCTCTAAAGTTCTTCTGTAGTTCCAGTAACTTACAAATTTACCCCTGTTAAAACTGCAAAAGTTATTTTTAGATGCAACAATATTGCTGCTGAAATTTTTAGAAAAAGGGAGCTGCTAAGTGGTAGCCCCATCTGCTGAAACTACATCCAGTCAAATGCCTTCAGAATCATCTGAAAAATGTGGTATTCAAGTCATTTGTAGGCCATGTGAAGCAGGTTAACTTTGCCAGGTTCTTTGTTTTGAATGCAAAAGTGGTAAACAAAATTTAGTTTGAATTACATTGTGATTACAAGAGTGAATCAGCGGCCTTATGAACACAGGCTGCTACAAGTGGAAAACAGAGCTTCTCGAGATGCTCAATTTGAATTCAGGAGTAAACCAGTTCCTAGTGATCGAGATGTCAACAAGCATATGCATGATTTATCACTGGCCGACCCGTTCAGACATTGTCCAAATTGGGTGAATGACTGAAGATTGCACCGTCTTGTGCTCATTTTTTTGACGGGGTTGACATCTGAAGTTCTGAACTGTGCCAATGGAATCTTACTGTGACGTGAGAGCACAATTCGTAATATTTTGGTGGAGACTGATTGCCAAATCCTGACTGAACTGAACTGTGGAAAACAAGAAAGAAGAACACAGCAGCCATCCAACGAACCCTGAACCAAGCATTGGAGCTTAGTAGGGAGTTCATTTCCTTTGATTTGTGTTATATGTAAGCGGTGAGGCAAATCGCAGCTCATATCACTGCTAAACAATGTTCCAGCTGTCAGCTGAGAGTGTTCCTGAATTACTTAGGTGCTGGTTTTCTTATGTCCCTGGATTTAAGTAATGAAGATCTGATTAGCAAAAAAAGCTACCAAAACTCCTCTTGCCCTGTACAATTGTGGATTTCTTCTGCGTAAGCTAGGCTGGAAACATATGCTTCTTGTTGAAGACTACTGTCTTTTCATTTAAATACAAGTTTATTGCTGATTTGATTATTTCTACCTACGGCTTTCTTCTGTACGCACTATGCTTCTAGCTATCAGGTTGGTTTTGCTGATGATCCTCAACAGCTTGGAACATGTTTCGGTTGCCTACTGGTTGATCTGTTGTTTAAGTTTTTGTTCACTGTTAATGAAATTGATTGAATCCTTGTACAGGTTTCCAATTATTTATTTGGGTAAAGGACCTGAAAATATTTTTTTGGCTTTGCCAGTGATGTGTATGCTACTTCTTAACGTGTTCTCTGAATTAGAATTGACAGCATTTCGTGATTGGACATACCTGTATCTTTCAGGTACACATGAAAGCATCGGCTGAAAGCTTCGTGAACTGTTGTGAAGCTCTGTTCAGTTTGTAGGTACGAAAATATTTTCTCTTCAACAGTTGTAAATTGTCCAATACTGATCAATACCTTTGGCTCATGCTTGTCCTAGATACATACAGTACATTTTCAGGATACTATGCAAGGTGGGCAGGCAGCCAAGGAAGAAGAGTGGCACCGTAGCAAGTATGATAGGCACCCAATTTCTTTTAATATATCTTTGCTATAATTAGGCAGGAACACATTGCATGCCAACAGCTAGTGCTCAGGTTCTCAAGGATTTCTTTTGGGAACATGGAAAAAATCACCCCGACACATAAAAATATGCTTAGCAATTTTCAGAATTGTACTGTCACAACTAGTACTGTCTTGAACTAGGGACGATATACCAATCCATAATCTTGTCCTCTCATTTCCCCTTTTATTACACCTTGTTCAAGGGAGCGGTTGTTGAAAATGAATTAGTTGGTGGTTGTGTGCATCAGTTAATCAATATATAAAGTTATTACAGTTTTGATAAAATACCTCGCATTATTTTCTTACTTCTGCAAGAAAGGACCACTTTTATTGCATCGTCAATACCTTTTTTTAATAATAAAATGACATCTTGAGATCAATTGACATAGATTTTGGGCTCAAAACCTAATCAGGAAACCTTGTCCCCGCCATTTTATCGAAGAAAGAATCGCCTTTCCTTACTATACCTATTTCCTAGAAAATATGTTATTAACAACCTCTTCCCAACTTGTTTCGCTTTATTAAATAACAAAATAACATTAAGAATATTTTCAACACGGAGGTTGGATAGGTGGAAACGCACAAGGCTAGATTCGACATTGCTCGATCAAACAAAGGGGCCCTCATCATCAAGAAGTGAGGGCGTTTTTAGCCATTGCATTTGTTACATTGGAATAAACGTTTTTTCTCTTCATTCATAGATCCTTTACTCATTTCTAAAATTTGAATAATTCCCCAATGCAAGATTATGCTTTGCCTCCCTTACTCCCCTTTATCCGACGGGCACCATTATCACAAGACATGTTAAAATACGCCGTGAAGAGCTACACACCTCCACTTCACCCACGATGTCACCGTGGCCGGGAGCGTATGTGTGTGTGTGTGTGTTTTTTTTGGGGGGGTGGGGGGGGGGGAGCAGTTATATACTTGGATGTATAGATGTACGCGCATTAAATTTGGTGGGGAAGGTTTACCTCTATATAATGCATACATATTTGGCATTATATTTACCATAAATCGGAATATTGACTAATTTCTAGGTCCATGTACACCCAATTTCCAAAATCTGTCTCCACCATTGCCCGGGAGTGGTGCAGGCTGGCGTCGCACTACCGCAGCCACATTTGTCGTAAACAATTATAGGAAAGATATAAGTGAAGAGTGTCAATTTGGGCAGGGCGAAATAAGTAGAGTAGTACTCAGCGGTCCAACTCGCAATTCACCTAGCGTCTCACACACACACAAATCCCCAGGTCACCATTCTATATTTCTAGAGAGAATTCATTGCTTGAGACTGTATGAAAATGAGCTCCCTTTTTTTTGAAAGCTAAAGATGAGCTTCCCTATTTGATCTTGGGAATTTTTCTTTCCTGGATCTTAATTTTGTTCCTAATATGACATCTACACTGCACCATTTTCTTTTCTTTTCAGTGGGTTATCAAAAAAAGTTTTCTTTCAGCGGACCAAATGTTTACCCCTCCGTGAGTATGCAACGCTGGAAAAAGAAGACCGTACCTAAAAATCCCTCTCGTCCCTGTCCCCGACCACTGACCCTGGCGGCGGCGTGAGGCTGATGGGCTATTGGCGACCAAGAGCTGGCTGCAGAGGGAGATCAAGACGGGGCTTGGGTGGATGTCTCAGGCACGGCGGGTGAAGGGCGGCCATGTCGGGGATCTGGACGGCGACGCAGGCACGGCAGCGGCGATGGCGGCCCATTCCTGCCGTACGATCCGCTCAGCCTTGCGCTTTGTGCTGGTATGTTATGTCGCCTTAATGTTCAGTTAATTCAGCATACAGGTGGTAAACGTGGGAGCAATTTCCGGGTGGGAACCTGCATCTTCTGTTAGATCGATTTGATTATGATAGAACAAGAAAGTGGTGATAGTGATTCTTCGTGTGGAATTATCATGTCCTTTTAGCTTGTACAACTGAATCCGCTAGGTACAGTCCATCTACGGTAATACAGCCTTGTTGTAGTTCAGGCCGCCTTTGACAGTTTACATGGTTAAGTTAACACTGTATTGATCACTGAATTTGGGATGAATATTTACATGGCTGTGACAGCTTACTACTGGATGTGCGTTCATCTTTTTGTATCTCTCACTTGTTCGGTTCTTTGGAGCATCCTGGACTTGACCTCATGTATGTGGTGAATGTGAGCCCAATTTTTGAATTAAAAACCGAGGACTAAGTTTTGCAATCAAGATCGGTCGGTGGACAAATGTACGGGGCTCTCATTCGACCATTTAACAATGACCAAATATATCATAGTGCTGTTGTTTTCATCTGTAAACATAATGCACCAGGGAAATAATGTCTTTTCATGTCCCTATTTGACACCGTTAGTGGTCAAAATGCACATGACTATCATACTAGGAAAGAAATTTAGACCTAGTGTCAAATAGGGAAAAACAGGGCCAAGTAAGGAAATCATATTTTATTTTGTGTCAAATAAGGAATTTTCTTATACTTCTAGCGGAATTCTCCAAATTCAAAGGCCAAGATCGCCAACAGAGCCGCCTACATTCCCCAATCCTACTACTGACCACCCAAACCCTAGCTTTCCATCACAGTTCCCTACACACCCCATTCCCAAAGCATTGGGGACGGCGGCAGGTGGCCCCCCATCGGTACTACGCCGGCCATGGAGAAGGATGCTCCGTCGGCATCGCTGATGGCGATCTCATCAGCTGCCTCCCTGACGCCATCCTCGGCACCATCATCTCCTCCTCCACAAGGACGGCGTCGCAGGCACTCTCCGCCGATGGCGCCACCTCTGGCGATCCGTGCCTCTCAACCTCGAGGTCTTCACCCCGTCCCACCGCCCCATCACTGTCCTCGCCTCCACCGTCTCCCAGATAATCTCCCGGCACCTGGCCCCGCCACGATTCTTCTTCCCTTTCTCGGATCCAGGATCTATGCACAGGCGGAGCTGGTTCCAATCCTGGCACTCGCCAACCTCCAGGAGCTCGATATCAGCAACGCTCGAGAACCACTGCCACCATTCGTGATGTGCTCTGCGTCCACCCTCCTCATTGCCAAAATCACCCATTGTCATTTCCCCCATGAGATTGTGTCATCCATGAATTTCCCTCTCCTCAAGAAACTCTCATTGTTTTATGTTTCCATCTCAGAGGAAGTCTTCCATGAACTGCTCTCTGGCTGCCATACCTTGGAGAGTTTATTCATAAAGGGAGTTCAGTCTACGGGTTGCCTCCGTGTTAGCTCGCGGACTCTGAAGAGCATTGGTACATATGATAGATCAAATAAACTGGTCATCGAAGACACTCCTTGCCTTGAAAGGATACTATTACCTTCTTCTCACCAAGAGGTTTGCCAGACAATCTGGGTAATTAGGGCGCCTAAGCTCAAGATATTGGGCCCTTGCTCACCGATACAGATCTACCAGGTAGCAGCCACAACCAGAATTTGGCATTCCTACATACAGATAATCATTTTTTGATTTTCATTTTTCTTCTTGTTCAGAGAATGAGCCCAGTTAGCTCGGAGAACTCAATGCACACCTTGAAGGTTTTGGCTCTCGGGTCTTCTGGTCGTGAACTGCACACAGTTCTTAACTTTCTCCGGGCCTTCCCCTGTTTGGAAAGACTCTATGTCATTGTGAGTACTCATCTTTGCTTGCTTATATGTATGATTTAATTGACATCTTATCTAGCCATAACATAAGCCTCTTCTTTCCATTTTTCAGTTTCACAAACACAATGAGATTGAGAAGAAAAATGATCCTCAGTATGACCCGCAGCATCCAATTGAATGCCTTCAGACCCATCTGAAAAAAGTGGTGTTTAAGTCATTCGTAGGCTATGAGAAACAGCTTGACTTTGCCAGGTTCTTTGTTTTGAATGCAAAAGTGCTGAACAAAATTGAATTTGAAGGATACTGTGACTACAACAGTGAATCAGTTGCTTATCAACACAAGGTGCTACAAGTGGAAAACAGAGCGTCTCGTGATGCTAAAGTTGAATTCAGGCGTCAATACATTCGATGTGATTTCGACAAGGGTATCCATGATTTGTCAGTGGCTGACCCGTTCAGACAACTGTAGAGAGGGTTGGTGCTTAAAGATAGCATTGTTGTGCTCATTTTGTGACAGTATTGATGCTTGAAGATTACATTGTCTTCGCATAAGTCTGCTCTACTCGTAGTCTAAAGTTCGTCTGTAATTCCAGTAACTTTGTAAGTTATACTCTGTTAAAACTGCAGAAGTTATTTTTTGATGCAACAATATTACTGCCAATATTCTTAGAAAGAGAGAGCTGGCAAGTAGTCCCATCTGCTGAAACTCTTCCTATTGTCTTATCCTGTGCAATTATGGTTAGTTCTGCCTAAACTGGGCTAGAAACACATGGCCTGTGTCGAAACCTTAATTGTCTTTTATTGATGATTTGATGTTTCATTGATGATTTGGTATTTTTATACAGAAGCATGAGATGTTTCATACAGAAGCACATGCTTTTTATACAGAAGCATGAGATGTTTCATTGATGATTTGGTATTTTGTGCATGTATAACATTTGTTTGATGATTATGAAAGGGCAACCTGGTGGGCTATCCCCATATGCTTTTGTAGCTTCGAAGGAGGCTTTTCTGCTAATTTCCTGGTGATTATGTGTCTCTGACTATTGCCGGCACATGCTCCGGTTACCTACTAGTTGGATCTGTTATTAAAGTTTCAGGTTACTGAAATGTAGTTGATTGCATTATTGTACAAGCTCGCAAATACTTTTACTATTTCCTACTGGGTTGGCCTGATGACCTGAAAAGCAGTGATCCTGGTGTACACTGCTTGTTAACTTTATTATTGCCAGCGACGTTTAGTTTCCTCAGATATCTTTATTGTTTGTAAAACCATGCTTTACTGGATTTTTTATTGCAGTGTATGGGGTTGTTTTACTACTAAGTAAAAGAGGTTTGAGATTTCTTCGATGGAATTTGCTCCATTTTGTTGCCAGGCATGTTTATCTCTCCCATAGTCTGGATCTGACCTGTTGTGGAGCTATATATGGTCGTAAAAAATATCAGTTCCACACTTTTTAGCATGTACAGTAGGCCCAATTCCTTACAATATAACCTTTCGGGGTTTGAATAATTTTAGTCAAACCTGTAGATTGCAACGGCTAGTGCCAAGTTGCTCAATGATTTATCTGATAACATGTAGATTGTATCAATATGGACTATTTCCTGTTAAAAACACGGTGAAATCAGAGGTTCATCTTGCTTGCATTTTAATGTCGAAGCTGCCTAGGTAAAGGAGGTTGTTTGAACTGAAGATGCTTTGTCCAAACGAAATTTAGAAGGCAGTACATCTATTCCTGAATGTCCAATTGCTACTTCTTTTATTTTATTTGGACCAATATTCAGACCTTATTTTTTTGCTGGAACACAATCCATAACCAATCTGTTTGAAAACTGGTCGGGCGAGTGGGTATGAAAATGTGCCCGGTGAATGAAATTTGCTCCATTTGAATGTTTATTGAGCACCGGTACTTATAATCTTTTCAGAATGTACCGAAGGCCCAATTCCTTTCAATATAATCTTTCAGGAGTGCTATAATTAGAGTCAAACCCATTGCAAGGCAACAGCTAGTACCAAGTTTTTTTTTTATGAAAGGGGTGACCCCTATTTCCATTAATAGAAATCAAATCTACATAGTCTCCACCTTACACAGCAACCATCCCAAAGTAAGCAAAAAAGCAGGTCATCTTGGTTCAGTAGAGAAGAAGCAATGCAAAATAATAACACTACAAACTAAGCAGCCTGCTGCGATCTCTTTCTTCTCTCAGCTCAAACATCCAGAGTCCTCCCATCTCTATTTCCTACAACATCTCTCAAAGTTTCATCTTTTTCCTTCACTTCCCTTTTCGCCGTTGCTTTTCAGTTTCCACCTTCTTGATCTGAATCTTGCTCAACAATCTCATTCTGCAAACAGCTTTTGACTTCCCCTGCAGCCAATTTTAAGGCCTGCGTCCTGACACCTGCAAATTACTCCAATTATCAATCCAATAGCACACTTGATTTAGCAGCTAGTACCAAGTTGCTCAAGGATTTATGTGATAACCTGTAGATTGCATCAAAATGGACAGTATCCAATTAAAAACATAGTGTAATCAAATGTTCAGTTCATTCATAGTTATACTCCCTCCATTTGAAAATATAAGATGTTTTAGGTTTGTGAATGAGATGTATCTAGACACCTTTTAGTGTCTAGATTTATTTGAACCTATACACTAAAAGGTGTCTAGATACATCTACTTCGCAAACCTAAAACATCTTATATTTCTAAACGGAGGGAGTATTTGGAAGCTGCCTTTGTAAAGCGGTTGTTCGTACCGAATATGCTTTGTCCAAACAAAATTCAAAAGGAAATACATCTGTTCCTAGATGTTTTACTTGCTATTTCATTTTATTTTATTTGGCTTGAACACAATCCATAACCAACCTGTTTGGAAACTGGTTGTGTGGGTGCATATGGAAGTTCATGTAAAGTTTCAGCTTGTAGAGTCGTTGTAACTTGGGTTAGACAGAATTTATCGTTGTCATTTAACCCAAATTATACTGATATGTAATGAATTTTTCGTGTCGTTGGGACACAATGACTAATGGCCAGTGGCAGAAGAAGACTAGAGATTGCTGCCACTGAAATTTTGGACAAGCAATACATGCATCATAAGAGGCAACTTCATCCACGTTTTTGGTTGCAAGGGATGTTCAGTCTAGCGACTTTTATATGAAATACCAAATTATCGACAATAAGTCATGTGTATGTTCTCTAGAAAGAGAAATTACAAACAAAATAGTATACTAAAGACCCAAAAAATGGAATAAATGTTAACACTTCCCATAATTCGAACCCCTATTCGGGGAAGTACACACATGATGAACACCTATACAATAAACTAGCATGCATGCTAACAAATCAAATCTCCTTATTTTTTCAGAAATAAGATTTCAAGGGACCGAGAGCACCATTAGAAATCAGCTATTTGCAACCAAAAAAATTGTATCGACTCCTTACATTCAACCAATGTTTTCCATGTGACACCCTGATTGCCTGTATAGCCCCTTGACATATCCTATATGTGGAAATATCAAGGAGGTTTATCTACAAAGGCCTTATGCTCTTCACAATTATTCCTAAGAATAGGAAAGCCAATAAATGATTATGTTTGATACTTTAGAAGACGTTAATTATAATATGAGATTGGTTTTAGAAAAGAGACGTGACCCTGTGGGAGGCTTGTATGGCCAATTTCATGAATGTAAAAGAGAAAGAAAAATCTAAGCGTGCCTGGATCGGATGGTCCGACATTGACATACCATCACGACCGATTCATAATTAATAGTGAAGAAGATATGTCCCCTTGTTAGGTTTAAGATATTCTCATATGACTACATTCCAAAAGTTATATTGATTAATACAATTCTTGATCAAGGGTCCAAAATGTCACTTCATACCTAAAATGGCCGTACTCCATTCCAAAATATAGAATTAAATCCAACTAACTACATCCGATTATGTATCCTTATATTTCACAAGCCTAGCATTTTTTAATAGAAATCAAATTTCGTTCATATGAAAAAGAAGAGCCTGAATCGAAAAATGGTATACCAATATTTCTCTTGGCGATGCTAGGAACTCATGAACTCAAGTACATTGTCTGCAAGAAACATAAACAATTTATGGTAGGATATAGGACAAGCCAAAAAACCTTTACCGGTAAAATTTACAGAGGGACAATTGTAGATCATTTCCCAATATTCTCCTTGAATCCAACAATAATTCATGGCACAGGCTATACCTCTTAAAAGTTCTAGAGATCTCTTAAAGGTAAACTGATGTTCTTCGGAGCCAATGCCACTTCTGCTTAGCCTAACATAGCGTGCACTAAAAACAAAAAAATAAGATAAACAAAATTGCTTGTTGTATGTTCATATTACCTTTTCTGTAGGACTGTGCTGGACTAATGAACTTAGTATGTTTTTTCCAGTATGACACCATAGTAATTATGCTCTAGCGCCACATCAACAATCATCTCATGATTTTTCTAGTATGACACCATAGTAATTATGATGTGCCACATCAGCAATCATCTCATGAAGGATATAACTATCAGTTTTCACACACCCAAAATCACATCAAGATGGAAAGATTTATTCTATTTAGTAGTTCATTTGCAAATCACATCAAGATCGAAAGATCCAAACTTAGTAGTTGATCAAGCATTAAGATGCTTATGTTGGTTTTAAGTTGTTGTTGTGTTGGCATCCTGTCTCCGACGTGCCGTTGGTGTTGAAACTTATCGCCGTTGCAGGATCGAGATGAGGCTAGGTTGATTCCTGGCTCCTGCAGCATGGCGGCATGGCCCTTCCATATCTACATTAATTAACAATAGCGCACACATCAGAGATTGCGGAAACTCCGTCAATTCACATGTCATGCGACAAGTTCCCTCAACTCAAGAAGTGAGCCTTGCTCACTTGGCCATGTGAGTGGATGTACAACCCATGCACCTAGGTTAAAATCCTCACGGAAGCGAAAATTGGGTTCTTATTATTTTAAAAACAAAACTCGCCGTTGGTGTCTCTCTCGCGCGCTTTCCTTTCAAAAAAAACTTCTCTCAACTCGAGTCGTCACAAATCAACACAAACAACCATCAAATTAAAACCATTCAAACAACAGAGTGGGCAGAGGAAAGGGGACACAAACAAGCTAACCACATTAGCCAAGCGACGCGCGGATTCGACGCCGGGAGTGACACCGCCATCCTTCTACTCTGCTTTAATGGCGCTGATGTCGTCATCGATCGGGATATGTTGCGAGAGGGCCTAAATGGAGGGCATGGGTGAAACAAGCAAGAAGGTCCATCCATCGTCATCCTCAACCCAGAAGCTATACAACTTCTCCATCATCACCGAGGAGCTTGACCCACGAAGTCATCAAAGTGTTTATCGTGAGTTAATGGAGGAACGTGGATTGTGCCATGATTTTTCTCTGGACGTAACCCACGAAGCGTGCTACGGGTTGGGCGCGACGAAGCCAAACGACGTATTACGAGAAAACGGAACATGAGATTATTTTTAGATAGTTGAGCTCAACAAGTCCCAACTCATTTTAAAAAACTCATCATTCAGAAGAAAAATGAAGTCCTAAACTCCCAACTCCAAATTCCAAGGCCATGAACGCTGACAGAACCGCCTGCATTCCCCAATCCCACTATACAGTCTTCAGTTGCTCCACCCCAAACCCTAGCTCTCCTTCGGGCTGATCCCTACCTCCCACTTCATTCCCCAGCGCCGTGTGGACGCCGCGAGCGGCGACCGGTGGCCGCCCGGAGCGGCGGGCGAACTGTTGCACCCAGATCGTCCGTCTCGCTAGCCGCCGGCCATGGAGAAGGAGGCTGAGGCGTCGGCGCCGGAGATCGCCGACGATCTCATCAGCAAGCTCCCCGACGCCATGCTCGGCACCATTATCTCCCTCCTCCCCACCAAGGACGGCGGCCGTACGCAGGTCCTCTCCCGCCGATGGCGCCCCCTGTGGCGCTCCGCGCCTCTCAACCTCGAGGTCCGCTCACGCGTCTTCCGCCTCGGCCTTCCCGTCCCCGCCTCTTCCGTCCCTCCCTCCGCCGTCTCCCAGATAATCTCCCAACACCCTGGTCCCGCTCGCCGGTTCTCCTTCTCCGGCATCCGCGCCGGCGATTCCGACGTCGAGGTGGAGAGCTGGTTCCACTCCCGAGCCCTCACCAACCTCCAGGAACTCGATATCAGCTACGCGAACTTCTCCGCACGTCCTGAGACGAGCAAAGCGCTGCTCCTGTTCATGCTCCGTTCCGCGCCCACCCTCCTCGTTGTCAAGATCAGCGATTGGGATTTCCCTGACGAGATCGTGCCGTCCATGGATTTCCCCCTCCTCAAGCAGCTCTCCTTGATTCGTTTTTCCATATCGGTGGACGCCTTCCACGGCTTGCTCTCCAGCTGCCATGCCTTGGAGAGCTTATTCATGTCGAAAGTTGGTTCTGCTCGTTGCATCCCCTCGCTGGATCTTTTTATCCCCTCGCTGGATCTTCTTGAGCTGATCAAACCGCCGCCGCCCCCGCTGCCGCTTTCCGTGCTCCGCTCCGCGACCACCATCCTTGTCGCCGAGATCAGCAACTGCGAATTCTCTGATGAGATCTTGCCATCCATGATTTTCCCCCACCTCAAGCAGCTCTCCTTGACTAAGGTTTCAATTTTGGCGGAGGTCTTCCACGGCTTGATCTGCAGCTGCCAAGCCTTGGAGAGCCTATACATTTGCGAAGTTCGTGCTGCGGGTTCCCTCCGTGTTAGCTCGCCGACTCTTAGGAGCATCGGCTTCCGTGATAGCTCTAGTGTAAAAGCAGAACTGGTTATCGAGGATGCTCCTTGCCTTGAAAGGCTACTATTACCTTATTGTGAGCAAGATGATTGTGTGACTATCCAGTTAATTAGGGCGCCTAAGCTCGAGATATTGGGCCCTTTTTTACCTGCACTCTCCAAGCTGCTAGTCTCCCAGGTTCCTCAAATCTTGCATTTGGCATTTCTATGTGCAGATAATTATTTTTTATGCTCATTGTTTGTTTAATTTGCTCAGGAAATAAGTGTGGCCAGCTTAGCAGACTCAGTGCGAACCGTGAAGGTTTTGGCTCTCAGGTCTTCTGGCCACGAATTGCACGCAGTTCTTAACACCCTCAGGAGGTTTCCCTGTTTGGAAAAGCTATATGTCATTGTGAGTACTCATCCTAGCTTGCTTTAAATGTCTGGTTTGATTGACATCATATATTCTAGTCTAGTTAGCAACAGATTTAACATATGCCTCTTCTTTGCATTTTGCAGTTTCACCAACAAAAAAACCGTGAGATGGATAAGAAAGATGACCCTCAGTATGACCCACTACATCCAATTGAATGCCTTCGGACCCATCTGAAAGAAGTGGTATTCAAGTCATTCGTAGGACATGACAGACAGGTTCAGTTTTCCAGGTTCTTTGTTTTGAATGCAAAAGTGGTAAACAAAATTGAATTTCAAGGACACTGTAACTACAGCAATTTATCAGTGCCTTATCATCACAAGCTGCTACAAGTGGAAAACAGAGCTTCTCGGGATGCTCAATTCGAATTCAGGAGTAGCAATCTTCGTACTCATTACCATTTCAACAAGCAAGTCCATAATCTGTCACTGGCCGACCCATTCAGACTGCCCGAGTCCGAAGATTGCACCGGCATGTGCTCATTTTGTAGACGGGGTCCATATTTCTGATTTCCTTCTGGTCTGAAATTCCTATTTAATTCAAGTAACTTATGAAGTTACCCATGTTAAAACTGTAGAAGATGTATTTAAATGCCAGAAGATCACACTGTCCGATGCTCATTATGTAGACTGGTTGATACCTGAATATTCCTTTGTCTTGTATGTCTGTTGTATTTCTAGTCTAATGGTCCTCTGTAATTCCAGGAACTGATGAATTTATCTTAGAACTGCAAGAGTTGTTTTTTGATGCAAAAATTATTCACTGCTGAAAATTTCTAATGGGAAGAGCTGCAAAACATTAGTGCTTAAAGAGTGCAGAGAGGGAGCTGGGCAAGTGGTAGCCTTGTCTGCCTAAACTCCTACGGTCTTATCATGTGCAATTATGGCTTAAGCTGGGGGTAGAAACGCATGGCTTGTGTTGAAATCTTATTTGTATTTTCAGCTTTATACAAAAGCAAGAGGTTTAATTTTTGATTTGTTTTCTGTGTAAATATAGCATTTGTTTGGTGCTTACAAATGGACAACCTGTACTCCGTATGCTTTCTAGCTAGGAAGGAGATGTTTCGATTATTACCTACTAGTTGGTCTGCTATTAAAGTTTTATTGTACTGAAATATAATTGATTGCACCATTGTAGAAGCTTTCAAGTAATTATACTCTTTCCTATTGGATTGGGCTAATGACCCGTAAATAGTGTTGGCCTTGGCAGTGATCCTTGTGTATGATGTTTGTTTTCTGCATTAGTACTAGAGAGATTTAGTTTTTATAGACATCTTTATTGTCTGCAATACCATGCTTTACTGGATTTTAATCGCTGTCTATGTGTAGATTTATTGCTGTCGCCAGTTTTGGTGAAATTTACTCCATTTTACAACTGGGAATGTGTATCTCTCCCGGTCTGAAAGAATCTGCAGAAAGCCTTTTGACCTTTTGTGGAGCTATATATGGTGTTTTTAGAGCTGTATACTTTCAGGCATGTACTGTAGGACCAATTACTTCCAATATAATCTTTCAGTACTGCTGTAATTGGAGTCAAACCCATTGCATGGCAACAGCTAGTGCCGATTTGCTCACGGATTTACTTGATAACCTGAAGATTGCATCAAAATGTCAGTCTCCAGTTAAAAGATTGGTGAAATCAGAGGTTCAGTTTTCTCGTGGAAGCTGCCTTTGTAAATGGGTTGTTCCTACTGAAAAAAGATAATTTGGTGGAACGGAATTCAAAAGGAAAGGGATGTGTTCCTGATTGTCCATTTGCTATTTATTCTATTCGGAGAAATCTGCACTGTGATCTTGGCTTGAGCACAACCCATAACCAATCTGTTTAGAAACTGGTTGGTTGGGTGGATATGAATGTGCCCGGTGATCTTGAGTTTAGCTCGTGGAGTCGGGGTGACATGGAATTTTACCGGATTTGTTGTTATTATCTAAACTAGGTTATACTGACCTTTACATGTATGAAATAAGGTTTTCCTTGAGTCAGGACAAATGCTGGTGAGTTTCAGAGGCGGAGAGCTGGTTCCACTTCAGAGCCCTCGCCAACCTCCAGGAGCTCGATATCGCATACATGTGTATATGACCACCACATGTGACTCACCCATTATCCGCTACGCCGATTTCCCAAACAAGATTTCTCCGCCAATGAATTTCCCCGTCCTCAAGCAGCTCACCCTCAGGAATGTTTACATCTCTGGGGACGTCTTTGATGGCTTGCTCTCTGGCTGCCATTCCTCGGAAAGCCTATTCATGTCGGAAGTTCGTGCGGTGGGTCACCTCCATGTTAGATCGCCGACTCTTAGGTGCATAGGTTTCCATGATAAATTTAATGGAAAAGCAGAACTGATCATCCAGGACGCTCCTCAACTAGAAAGGCTTGGCGGCCTTGGAGTTCCTGACCTCTCATGCATGGCGATCAGTCTACAGACGCGGATGCACACGGACCCGCTGCGGCCTTGGAACAGTCTAGACATGCACTCCTCCAAAGCGGAGCTACAGGTGTTCGACGCCTCCACCACGATGGTGGTGGGCGATGGGGCTACGGCCCTTTTCTAGGTGGATCGATGGTTAGATGGGAAGACGATTGGAGAGATAGTGCCGGCACTTTTCGTGCTGATACCCAGCCGCGCGAGGAAGCACCACATGATGAAAGAGGCGCTAGTGGAGCGCCGTTGGATCGCAGACATCAGGGGCGCTCTGAGTCCGCTTGCCCTTTGGAAGTACGTCCAACTGTGGGTCCGGGTGCGTGGAGTCGAGCTCACAGAGTTGCCTGACACCCTCATTTGGAGGTGGACGTCGGACGTGTAGTACTCCTCCAAGTCTTGTTGTGAGTTCCTCTTCTAGGAATCGATTAGCTCGAGATCTTGGAAGCTTAACTGGCACACCTGCCCCCCCCCCCCTCCCCACGGGTCAAATTCTCCATTTGGCTCGCGGGACCGCTGTTGGACGACTGAGCGGCTTGCACAAAGGGGACTTGCGCACCCGCCAAGCTGCCCCCTGTGTGACCAGACAGAGGAGACCATGTCTCATCTCCTGGTAGGCTGCCCCTTCTCCCGGGCGCTCTGGCATGAGGTTCTATCTTAGACACGATCCATGATCATGTTGGTTGCAACATGCTGTGTTGTTTGCCCCCCGCGCCATGCACAAGGGGACATCTTCGCTGATCATGTTAATGGCATGGTGGATTTGGAAGCAGCGCAATGCGATCATGTTTGACCATGTGTCGCCTAACTTGGGTCGCCTTCTTGCCAAGATTCAATCTGACACGCGATCTTGGGGGACTGCCGGCACGAAAGGCCTCCACGCCTTGATCCCCGCGGTCCCGTAGGTCTAGTGGGTTGAGTTGTATGGGTGTTAGCTCTTCTGAACTGTGTAT
The DNA here is from genome assembly GCA_030063025.1 of Avena longiglumis. NCBI lineage: Eukaryota > Viridiplantae > Streptophyta > Magnoliopsida > Poales > Poaceae > Avena > Avena longiglumis. The sequence goes on from CP125978.1 coordinate 35,512,644, forward strand.
ATATTTATACAAACTTCTTTTTCTATCAATTAATCAAAATGCAATGCTTTTGTGTTTTCGCGAAAAAAAAAACTAGAAAGGCTAATACCCTACAATTACCCGAGGTGGTTGCCAGTAATTAGGGCGCCTAAACTGCAGATATTGGGTTCTTTCTCACCCGTCTTCTCCAAGCTCCTACTCTTCCAGGTAGAGCAGCAACAGCCTCCTCGAGTCTTGCTTTCCACATTCCTACACGAAGATGATTATTTTGTATGTTCATTGTTTGTTTTCTCTAGGAAATGGTTCCAGACAGCTTGGCAAATTCGATTCACTCCATGAAAGGTTTTGGTCCTCAGGTCTTGTGCCTATGAATTGCATGCAGTTCTTAATGTCCTCTGGTGGATCCCCAGTTTGGAACTGCTCTATGTTGTTGTGAGTATTCATCTTTCCTTCCTTTTTTATCTCCACTGTGATTGGCACTTCGTCTGGTCTAGGTAGCAAAGTATTTAAGGTATGCCTCTTCTTTCCTTTTGCAGTTCGACAAACACTATAAGTTGCATATGAAAAATGAGGGTCAGTGTTCCCCACTACATCCAATAGAATGCCTTCATACCAGTGTCAAAAAAGTGGTGTTAAAGTTTTATGAAGGCTCTGATGATCAGGTTGGCTTTGATAAGTTATTTGTTTTGAATGAAAAATCGCGGAAGGAAATCAAATTTGCAGTATGTATTAAAACTGCAAAGATATATATGGATGCGAATAAATTTGTTCGAAAAATTTAATCGGGAGGGAGTTGACACCACATGCTGAAGATCCTCTTACCCTGTGCCATTGTGACTTTCTTCAGCCTAAGCCAGGCTTAATATCCTTTTGCCTAAAAGCAGAGGAAAAAAAACAGTATGGTTGCATCCTGTTTTGTTCCAGTTTCAGTCAGGAACACATTCTTATGTTGGAAACTTCATAGTCTTTTTCAATTATATGCAGAAGTATGTGATGCTTCTAATTTATTCTTGTCATGCATTTGGCATTTGTTGGATGATTAAGGATGACCTGTAGACTAGGAACTATGTTTTTTTTTGGGGAGGAAGGAGACGCATTAGGTTTAACAGTCCGGGGAGAGTGAATGCTGCAGTATTCATCAATTATCAGCCAGCAGTTGGAACTTGCTTCAGTTGTCTACTGGTCGATCTGTTATTAAAGTTTGAATTTACAGAAATGAAATTTATTACATCCTTGTACAAATTCGCAAGAAAGTGCACTCTTTCCTATTGGATTGGGCTAATGACCAGAACATAGTGTTGGCCTTGGCAGTGATCCTGTGCATATTGATTTTTTTACTTCTTGTTTGGCATACTGCCACAGGGATTTTTCGTTGTAGACATCTTGCTAGCAAACCCAATATTTTGTGGGATCTTTATCTCTGATATGGGGTACAATACCCTTGAGTAAAAGAGTCTTGAGATCCTTAAAGTTTTGAGTTAACTGTAATGAGATTGCATCTTTGTACAGATTTGCAACTATTTTTTCTAAGATCATCGTGTTAGGCTAAGAACTTGAAAGTAGTGTCTAGCTTTGGCAGTGGTCCTGGTGTATGCCGATTCTTAACTTGTTTTCTGCATTACTGACAGAGACCTAGTATTTTTGAACATCTTTGTTGGTTGCAAGTACGGAGTACATTCTTAAGCAAAAGAGGCTTGAGATCTTGAAACATGTCCGCATTTTTTATGGAATTGACGTGCATATATACTTCCGATGGACACGAAATTATCAACTGAAAGCTTTGTGACCTGTTGTGAATACCTGTGGTAGTGAAATTGGAAATCCTCTAGTAAGACACTCGAAGTCACACTTTGCAAGGTCGGCAGGTGCCTACGTAAGAAAAATGGTAATCTAGCACGTAAGATAGCGACTATTTCCTATCCTTGGGTACAACATTGTTACACGGCATACTCTTTAATAAATTGCGATCTTTAGATGATATACTCCCTCCGATTTGAATTAGTTGTTGGGTCGAAGATTGTATCATATTTTTTACGGCTTTTAGCTGACAAACCAAATTGTCGATGACTATTTTGTACATTTTATTTTATAAAAATGAGACATCTTTTCCCTTCTCCACCGGCGCACATGTGTCACCCTCACTTCTCTTCTATTTCTTCGATGAGAGACATCTAACAAACATTAAAATCCAAAGAAACAATTTCATGAAATAAAATAGGTTGATACAATATAAGTGTTGAGTAATAAAGCAATTTACCAAGCGAATTATCCATAATAAACGCTAGATAAAACATGACTAGAATAATAGGCAATATACTAATCATGTTAAATAGCGAATAAATATTGAGGCATATAGTCAAACAAACTGCAAGGCATAAAACTTTAGATAGGATCAGAACAAGAGTGAGACAGAATATGTACACGGCAGTAGCAGAAGTGGAACCGCTGGCGTTGGAACCATCGTTGGCCATGTCGTCGAGGAAGAGGGTGCTGATGTCGGGGAAGAAGTCCTCGTCGGGGAAGACGTCGCTATCTATGAGGGAGTCCGTGACGAAGCCAGTAGTCGCGCTGATAGCGCTCCCCAAAAACCCTATCGCCCTTCTCCCGTACAGGACTCGAAGCAGCGGGGTCTCGGAGGCCTACTGTCCCGGCTCGCGGTGCACGCCGCAAGACGGGATGGGGAAGATGGAGGTAGCGCAGTGCTCTGGAACTGGAGGCGCAAGAGATGTGTAGCAGCGTAACTGAGAGGAGGCGCGACCTCTCTCTCTTATAGGCGCAGATGGGAAGGCAGACAGTGCAGAAGATGACGAATGGACGAAAGATGAAGCGAACAGGCGCATTTAACTCGTATTAAAAGTCCATTCAAAGCAAACGTTTCACCTTCGTATTAAAAGTCCATTCAAAGCAAACGTTTCACCTTCTGTACATCTGTTCATATACCATTCATGCGTGGCAAAATAAAGCTCGGCTCGTGAGATTCTCAACCATGGCACAAGGCTGCCGTGGCGAGGCGAGCGAGGAGAGGAGGAGCGTGTGGAACTCTCCTCCTCCTTCTCATCCTTTTACCAAGTGGTAGGAGAGCTCACCTTATAAGCTGGTCCAACTTCCACTCAACTAGCAATGTGGGACTAAACATTTGTCCCAGCTCTTGCCTTGCATGAATGGGCCACATGGGCCTCTAGGATTTTCAGGAATTATTGAAATGGAAAATGGGCTAGACTATTTGGGCCAAAATTCCAATAATCCCCACTGATCCTGTGAGGCACATGTAATCGCCTTTGGTTCCAAAACACTGTTTATATACCGGTACTATAGTGGAGACTTAAGTTGAACTTCCACCTAGAATTCTATGCTACACTAGGTTGCGACTTGCAGTGGACTATGCCTTGAATCGCAAGTTTGCTGCAATCTAGCTTCACTAAGTCTTGACCGACACTGGCTACTGGGACTTCCATGGTGGAGCTTATACGTCATACTCCATGACCTTTCATGAGTTTATTAGAGAGCACCCTACTCTCATAGACTGCGGCGTTTTAACAGTCAGACTCATATAGGTGTGTTCTTCAAAAGATGTTCTGCAGGACAACATCTTTTCTTAGGATAAGCCACTTAGAACACATTAAGATAATAAATCAACCTGCCATGCAGAATAGAAAAGTATTAAATCTTTATGGAGTGGTGTTTAAAGTAGGGATACTTTCCTCTTAGCTAACCAACAGCTTGTTTCCCAATTCTAATTCACGGGATCTCCGATCACATAGAGTGGTTTACCACTGTGGAAAGCTCAAATTGTGGGTCTCATACCCATCTCCTTCGATGCATTTTCTATCACGTTGCGTGATAGACCCTTTGTGAAGGGATCTGCCAAGTTTTTAGATGTTTGGATATAATCCAATGCAATAACTCCGGAGTTTCTCATTTTCCGATGATTTCGGCCTCTTCACATGTCTTGAGGACTTCATATTATCCTTAGAACTGTTCACCTTAATAATCAGTTTGATTATCATAGTTCATTGGAATTGCGGGTATAGGTTTTTCAACCACGTAAGTCCATCAAGAGTTCACGAAGCCACTCGCTTCAACAAAGGGCGTGTCTAGTCCGTGAGTTCTGCTTCCATAGTTGACCTCGTTAAGATGGTGCGCTTGCAAGACTTCCAAGAAACGCCACCACCAAGTGTGAAAACATATCCACTGTGGCCTTTATCTCACAAGATCGATATCCAATTTGAATCACTATAACCCTCTAGTACCCTCGGATACCGGTATAGTGTATGCCATAGCTCGCATTGCCTTTTAGATATCGCATAACTCTTTCAAGAGCATGCGGTGATCATCTCCTGGATTTGAGACAAATCATTGCGTTTACAAAGAAAGGCGATGTCAGGTCTCGTGGCACTAGCTAAATACATAAGCGAGCCAATGATTTGAGAGTATCTTAGTTGGTCTCTAGCATTTCTTCGATTCTTTCGAAGCAACACACTAGGATCATACGGTGTAGGAGAAAAATTGACGTCGCTATACCCGAAATGACTCAAGATCTTTTCCATATAGTGGGACTGAAGCAATGTAATCCCACCATCATCATCTCAATAGCTTGATGTTCAGGATGACATCAGCTACTCCCAGATCCTTCATCTCAAAGGAACGAGATAAGAAATCTTTGACCTCCTTAATTGCATTAAGGTTGGTTCCAAAATCGATGTCATCAACATACAAACAAAGGATGACTCCTCTCCCCACCATGGCGATAGTATACGACTTGTCACCGTTTACAACAAAGCTGCAGCGTTAAGGTTTTATCAAATTTTTCGTTACCGCTTAGGTGCTTGTTTAAGACCATACAAAGACTTGATGAGCTTGCACACTTTTCTTTCTTGACCATTTACTACAAAACCATCTGGTTGATCCATATAGATTTCCTCATCCAACTCTCCATTTAGGAAAGCCGTCTTAACGTCCATTTGATGAACGAGAAGACCGTGTGAGGCAGCCAGAGAAAGTAGTACTCGAATGGTGATCAACCTTGCTACAGGTGAGTAAGTGTCAAAGAAGTCTTCACCTTCCTTTTGGGTATAACCCTTGGCCACAAGCCTTGCCTTGTACTTCTCAATAGTACCATCAGGCCTTAGTTTCTTCTTGAACATCCATTTACATCCTACAGGTTTGCACCCATAAGGACGACCAGTGATCTCCCATGTTTCATTAGCTAAGATGGAATTCATCTCACTATGAACAGCTTCCTTCCAGTAGTCAGCATCAGGAGATGCATAAGCTTCTGAAATGGAAGTGGGAGTGTCATCTACAAGGTACACAATGAAATCATCACCAAAAGACTTTGCAGTCCTTTGTCTCTTGCTCCTTTTAGGAATTTCATTATCATCCTCCTTAGGACTTTCAGAGTGTTCAATCGGAATGATAGGTTCAGAGAATATAGCAAATTCCTGATCAGATGAACTAGGTATCTCCGGATTTGATGAGTTAGGTTTATCCTTCATTGGAAAGATATCCTCAAACAAAGTCGCATCAGTCGACTCCATGATTGTACCGACATGAATGTCAGGTACTTCAGATTTTACTATCAAGAATCTATAACCAATGCTATGAAAAGCATAGCCCAGAAAAACACAATCAATGGTTTTTGGTCCAAACTTGCGCTTCTTGGGGATTGGTACATTAACCTTTGCCAAACAACCCCAAGTACGTAAGTAAGAGAGTTTTAGTCTTTTCTTCTCCCATTCTTCGAATGGAGTAATTTCTTTGTTCTTTATGGGAACTCGGTTTAGGACATGACACGATCAATAATGCCTCCCCACCATTCCTTAGAAAGACCCGATGTGTCTAACATGGCGTTAACCAAATCTGTTAGAGTACGGTTCTTTCTTTCTACTCCATTTGACTGGGTGAGTAGGGAGGCGCCTCTCATGAATTATACCATGTTCCGCATAAAAGGAATCAAACTCGTTGGAAAAATACTCCACCACGATTAGACCTAAGCCTCTTAATCTTTCGATCAAGTTGATTTTACGCCTCTTTTATAGATTTTGAAGAAACTCAAAGCCTCATCTTTTGATTTCGGAAGATACACATGACAATATCTCAGAGTCATCGATCAAAGTCATGAAATATTTCTTTCCACCTTTTGTCAACACACCATTCATCTCACAAAGATCAGAATGTATGAGCTCTAGTGGTGTTAAATTTCTCACTTCTGCAGTCGTATGTGACTTGCGAGGTTGTTTAGCTTGCACGCCGACTTGGCACTTAGATCCCTTAACAGTTGAGAAATCAGGGATTAAATTCATTTTTGCTAGCCACATACAACCAAAATTAATATGACAAAGATTAGAGTGCGGACATTTGATTCAAAATTTGTGTAAATATGATTAACAACTTTATTACAAATGTCTGACAGAGATAAGCGGAACAAGCCTCCGCATTCATAGCCTTTACCAATAAAGGTTTCATACTTCGAAATTACAAATTTATTGGACTCGAATACAATATTGTAACCATCTCGACACAGAAGAGATCCGCTAACAAGATTTTTATTTATTGAGGGAACATGATGCACGTTCTTCATGCGCACAGTCTTTCCCGAAGTGAACTTCAGATCGACCGTACCAACACCATGAACAAAAGCATGCGAGCCGTTCCCCATCAGCATGGTTTGAGTCCCTCTGACCTGATATGAAGAAAACATGGAAATATCAGAATAGACATGTACATTAGCGCCCGTGTCAATCCACAAATCAGGAGAATGACATAATGAAAGAACAGTAGGTAATATACCATACCCAACATCTTTCATCTCAACGTCGCCCATGACAACATTAGCAGTCTTGCTGCTCTTCCCATGCTGGCGTTTGTCAAAGCGGTTGGGACAAGCAGGAGCCCAATGATTAGGATCACCGCACACATGACAAGCATCTTTCCTCTTATCAGTCTTCTTCTTAAAGCTGGTGGACTGTGAGGCCTTGTTCTTTCCATCGAACTTTCCTTTGTCATCAAACTTTCCTTTGTTCTTGAACTTGTGAGGCTGGAAGTTCCTTTTCTGTACCAGGTTGGCATTAGAACCTCCCTCGGTACCTCGAGCACGTGTGTCTTTTGCTCTCGCCTTCTCTTCCACATCAAGAGTCCCAATGAGATCCGTCATAGAGAACTCTTGTCTCTTGTGCTTTAGAGAAGTAGCAAAATTCCTCCATGACTGGGGAAGTTTGGCAATGATGCCTCCGGCAACAAACTTGTCCGGTAACACACAAGTGAAGTGCTCAAGCTCGGCAAGTGATCAGATCTCATGAGCCCGCTCCACAATGGAGCGGTCATCAATCATCTTATAGTCATAGAATTGTTCCATGACATACAATTCACCGCCAAAGATCGAGACTCCAAATTTTCTCGGCGCATCCCACATATCTTTGCCATTGCTAAATGACAGATATGAATCGACAATATTGTCGCCAAGGATGCTGATCAAGGCAGCCTTGAAAGTGGTATCAAGTTTTTGGAACGCCTCTTCCTGAGCGGGATTAAGTTCCCCCTTGAAACGAATGGACGTAAGATGAAGCGAACAGGCGCATTTAACTCGTATTAAAAGTCCATTCAAAGCAAACAGTCCATTCAGCAAACGTTTCACCTTCTGTACATCTGTTCATATACCATTCATGCGTGGCAAAATAAAGCTCGGCTCGGCGAGATTCCCGCATCCCGCAACCCGCAACCCGCAACCCGCGCGTCGTGGCGTGGCGTGGCGTGGCGGCGAGGCGAGCGAGGAGGAGGAGGAGCGCGCGTGTGGAACTCTCTCCTTCTCCTTCTCATCCTTTTACCAAGTGGTAGGAGAGCTCACCTTATAAGCTGGTCCAACTTTCACTCAACTAGCAATGTGGGACTAAACATTTGTCCCAGCTCTTGCCTTGCATGAATGGGCCACATGGGCCTCTAGGATTTTCAGGAATTATTGAAATGGAAAATGGGCTAGACTATTTGGGCCAAAATTCCAACAATAAGTAATTGCCAACTGTGTAACAAAAAATACACCACATCAAAAATGACTTATAAAAAATACTGTACCACCTATACATAAGATTCATTTGATAAACTACTTCAAGAATGGAGTTGTTTGAAGTATCCAAGATTTGGAGGTGGCATTTTTGTATTTTGTTTTGTTTCAGTGAAAATTAGCAAAAATCTCAAGTGAGTGTGTGCGAATGACTATATTTGAGGCGCTTTTATCGATTCGCAAAAAAGGGCATTTTATTTATACATTGTGTCCAAATTCAATGCCAAAGAGCACACATTCCCCAAACGCACTGGACTATTCGTCTATGCCTGGCCCGACTCCTCGAGACTTCCTGATACCTGAAGATTGCATTTTCTTTTGCTCCTCTTTTGTAGACAGGGTTGGTGGTTGGTGCCTGAAGATTGCCTTGTCTTTCTCTCATATATATGTCTGCTCTATGTCTAGTCTAAAGTTCTTTTGTAATTCCAGTTCTTATTACCCATGCTAAAGCTGCAAAGATATATTTGGATACAAATAAATTTCTGCGAAAAATTTAATCGGGAGGGAGCTGACACCAGCTGCTGAAGCTCCTCTTACTCTGTGCCATTGTGACTTTCTTCAGCCTAAGCCAAGCTTAATATCCTTTTGTCTAAAAGCAGTGCAAAAGAAAAGTATGATTGCAACCTGTTTTGTTCCGGTTTCATCTAGGAACACATTCTTATGTTGGAAACTTCATAGTATGTTTCAGTTATATACAGAAGTATGTGATGTTTAATTCTAATTTATTCTTGGCGCGCATATGGCATTTGTTCAACGATTAAGGATAACCTGTAGACTAGGAACTAGGCTTTTCTAGAAGGAGACACATCAGATTTAACAGTCTAGGGAAAGTTTAATGCTGCAGTATTCACCAATTCTCAGCCAGCAGTCGAAACTTGCTTCAGTTGTCTACTGCTACTGGTCGATTTGTTATTAAAGTTTGAATTTGCTGAAATGAAATCCGTTATACCCTTGTACAAATTCGCAAGAAATTACACTTTTTCTTATTGGATCGGGCTAATGACCAGAACATAGTGTTGTCCTTGGCAGTGATCCTGGTGCATATTGCTTTTTTTACTTTTTGTTTGGCATACTGCCAGAGGGATTTTGCCTTGTAGAAATCTTGCTTGCAAACCCAATATTTGTGGGATCTTTATATGTTCTAGGGCACAATGCCCTTGAGTAAAAGAGGCTTGTGTTCTTAAATTTTGAGTTTTGTTTTTTGAGAATTCTTAAAGTTTGAGTTAACTGTACTGAAATTGCATCTTTGTTTAAATTTGCAACAATTTTTTCTAGGATCATTATGTTGAGCTAAGAACCTGAAAGTAGTGTCTAGCTTTGGCACTGGTCCTGGTATGCCGATTCGTAACTTGCTTTCTGCATTATCGACATACAAGTATTTCTGAACATCTTTGTTGGTTGCAAGGACATTCTTAAGTAAAAGAGGCCCGAGATCCTGAAATATGTCAGCTTTTTTTTATGGAATTGACAGAATTTCAGAGTTGGATATGAGTAGACGGACATGAAAGTATGAACTGAAAGCTTTGTGACCTGTGAATACCTGTGGTAGTGAAATTGGAAACTGTCCAGTAGTGAATACTTGTGGTTCGTAATTGTAAGACACTTGAGCTGCACTTTTTTTTTGCGGTAACTTGAGTTGCACTTTGCAAGGTGGGAAGGTGCCTAAGGAAGTCTAGCACCTATGATAGCGACTCCCTACTTTCCTATCCTTGGGTACAACACTTTTACACCGCAAACTCTTTAACAAATTGCCATCTTTAGATGATATACTCCCTTCGATCTGAATTAATTGTTGGATCGGAGGTTGTAACATTTTATTTACTGCTTTGATCCCACAAACCCAATATCTCATGACTATTTTGTGCATTTCGTTTTATAAAGTGAGATATGTTTTCCCTTCTCCACGGACCACCGACGCACTCGTGTCACCCCAATCCTCTTCTATTTCGTCGACGAGAGACACTATCTAAGAAACATTAAAATCCAAAGAAACATTTCATGAAATAGAATAGGTTAATACAGTATAAATCATTGCCAGCTTCCTAATCGAAAATACCAGCGAAAATGACTTATAAGAAAAATGTATATACCACATATAAATAAGATTTGTTTGACAAACTTATGCAATAATGGAGTTTGTTGAAGTACCCAAGGTTTGGGGGTGGCATCTTTGTATTGTGTATTTTGTTTTGTTTCAGTGAAAATTAGCAAACACCTATATGTGAGGGCATTTTATTAATTAGCAAAAAAAGGGGCATTTTAATATACATTTTGTCCAAATTCAATGCCAAAGAGCACCCATTCCCCAAACCCATCGCTGCGTCTACTGGCCCGACTCCTCCAAATCTCCATCGCCGCCAACCCTAGCTCCCCATCCCGATTCCGCCTCTAACTCACCACCGAACTCGTCGATCACGGCTTGGTGAGCGAGGCAAATGAGTGTTTGATTGGTGGCGAGGGAGGGCGAGGCTTGTGATTCCAAATCTTCCATTTCGCCACCCGGCCATGGAGAAGGACGCCCGGCGGCGGCGCCGGAGCTGCCCGGGAAGCAAGAATCCCATGGGATCTCAAGGGGCAAGCGGGCGTGAGATCGCGACGACGTCACCGACGATCTCATCAAGACGCCCCCGACGCCATCCTCGGCACCATCATCTCCTCCTCCCACTAAGGACGGCCAGACGCAGTTCTCTCCCGCCGATGGCGCCTGCGCCTCCGCGCCTCAACCTCGAGGTCGGCACTGGCCGGCCACCCCCGCCTCTGCCTCACACACCCTCCGTCTTCAGATAGGCCCATTTGTCCCAGCTCTTGCCTTGCATGAATGGGCCACATGGGCCTCTAGGATTTTCAGGAATTATTGAAATGGAAAATGGGCTAGACTATTTGGGCCAAAATTCCAACAATAAGTAATTGCCAACTGTGTAACAAAAAATACACCACATCAAAAATGACTTATAAAAAATACTGTACCACCTATACATAAGATTCATTTGATAAACTACTTCAAGAATGGAGTTGTTTGAAGTATCCAAGATTTGGAGGTGGCATTTTTGTATTTTGTTTTGTTTCAGTGAAAATTAGCAAAAATCTCAAGTGAGTGTGTCTGCGAATGACTATATTTGAGGGCGTTTTATCGATTCGCAAAAAAGGGCATTTTATTTATACATTGTGTCCAAATTCAATGCCAAAGAGCACACATTCCCCAAACGCACTGGACTATTCGTCTATGCCTGGCCCGACTCCTCGAGACTTCCTGATACCTGAAGATTGCATTTTCTTTTGCTCCTCTTTTGTAGACAGGGTTGGTGGTTGGTGCCTGAAGATTGCCTTGTATTTCTCTCATATATATGTCTGCTCTATGTCTAGTCTAAAGTTCTTTTGTAATTCCAGTTCTTATTACCCATGCTAAAGCTGCAAAGATATATTTGGATACAAATAAATTTCTGCGAAAAATTTAATCGGGAGGGAGCTGACACCAGCTGCTGAAGCTCCTCTTACTCTGTGCCATTGTGACTTTCTTCAGCCTAAGCCAAGCTTAATATCCTTTTGTCTAAAAGCAGTGCAAAAGAAAAGTATGATTGCAACCTGTTTTGTTCCGGTTTCATCTAGGAACACATTCTTATGTTGGAAACTTCATAGTATGTTTCAGTTATATACAGAAGTATGTGATGTTTAATTCTAATTTATTCTTGGCGCGCATATGGCATTTGTTCAACGATTAAGGATAACCTGTAGACTAGGAACTAGGCTTTTCTAGGAGACACATCAGATTTAACAGTCTAGGGAAAGTTTAATGTCATAAAGATTCACCAATTCTCAAAGCAATTGAAACTTGCTTCATTTGTTCATCGCATCGGTCGATTTGTTATTAAAGTTTGAATTTGCTGAAATGAAATCCGTTATACCCTTGTACAAATTCGCAAGAAATTACACTTTTTCTTATTGGATCGGGCTAATGACCAGAACATAGTGTTGTCCTTGGCAGTGATCCTGGTGCATATTGCTTTTTTTACTTTTTGTTTGGCATACTGCCAGAGGGATTTTGCCTTGTAGAAATCTTGCTTGCAAACCCAATATTTGTGGGATCTTTATATCTGTTTACGGGGCACAATGCCCTTGAGTAAAAGAGGCTTGTGTTCCTTAAATTTTGAGTTTTGTTTTTTGAGAATTCTTAAAGTTTGAGTTAACTGTACTGAAATTGCATCTTTGTTTAAATTTGCAACAATTTTTTCTAGGATCATTATGTTGAGCTAAGAACCTGAAAGTAGTGTCTAGCTTTGGCACTGGTCCTGGTATGCCGATTCGTAACTTGCTTTCTGCATTATCGACATAGAAGTATTTCTGAACATCTTTGTTGGTTGCAAGGACATTCTTAAGTAAAAGAGGCCCGAGATCCTGAAATATGTCAGCTTTTTTTTTATGGAATTGACAGAATTTCAGAGTTGGATATGAGTAGACGGACATGAAAGTATGAACTGAAAGCTTTGTGACCTGTGAATACCTGTGGTAGTGAAATTGGAAACTGTCCAGTAGTGAATACTTGTGGTTCGTAATTGTAAGACACTTGAGCTGCACTTTTTTTTTGCGGTAACTTGAGTTGCACTTTGCAAGGTGGGAAGGTGCCTAAGGAAGTCTAGCACCTATGATAGCGACTCCCTACTTTCCTATCCTTGGGTACAACACTTTTACACCGCAAACTCTTTAACAAATTGCCATCTTTAGATGATATACTCCCTTCGATCTGAATTAATTGTTGGATCGGAGGTTGTAACATTTTATTTACTGCTTTGATCCCACAAACCCAATATCTCATGACTATTTTGTGCATTTCGTTTTATAAAGTGAGATATGTTTTCCCTTCTCCACGGACCACCGACGCACTCGTGTCACCCCAATCCTCTTCTATTTCGTCGACGAGAGACACTATCTAAGAAACATTAAAATCCAAAGAAACATTTCATGAAATAGAATAGGTTAATACAGTATAAATCATTGCCAGCTTCCTAATCGAAAATACCACAGCGAAAATGACTTATAAGAAAAATGTATATACCACATATAAATAAGATTTGTTTGACAAACTTATGCAATAATGGAGTTTGTTGAAGTACCCAAGGTTTGGGGGTGGCATCTTTGTATTGTGTATTTTGTTTTGTTTCAGTGAAAATTAGCAAACACCTATATGTGAGGGCATTTTATTAATTAGCAAAAAAAGGGGCATTTTAATATACATTTTGTCCAAATTCAATGCCAAAGAGCACCCATTCCCCCAAACCCACTGCACTGCGCGTCTCTGCCTGGCCCGACTCCTCCAAATCTCCATCGCGGCCGCCAACCCTAGCTCCCCATCCCGATTCCCGTCTCCCCCCCAACTCACCACCGAACTCGTCGACCGCGCCGGTGCCGGAGCGAGGCAGCGAGTGTTTGATTGGTGGCGCGGAGGGGAGGGCGTAGGCTTGTGATTCCAAATCTTCCATTTCGCCACCCGCTGGCCATGGAGAAGAAGGACGCTCCGGCGGCGGCGGCCGGAGCTGCTCCGGAGAAGCAAGAATCCCATGGGATCTCAAGGGGGCAAGCGCGGCGTGGAGACTGCGACGACGTCACCGACGATCTCATCAGCACGCTCCCCGACGCCATCCTCGGCACCATCATCTCCCTCCTCCCCACCAAGGACGGCGGCCGCACGCAGGCCCTCTCCCGCCGATGGCGCCCCCTGTGGCGCTCCGCGCCTCTCAACCTCGAGGTCGGCACCAGCGCTCCGGGCCACCCCGCCCCCGCCTCCTGCGTCACCCCCTCCGCCGTCTCCCAGATAGTCTCCCAGCACCCTGGCCCCACCCGCAGGTTCTCCTTCCCCGGCCTCCGCGCCGGCGAGTTCGACGCCGAGCTGGAGAGCTGGTTCCGCTCCCGGGCCCTCGCCAACCTCGAGGAGCTCGACATCGGCTACGCGTCCGAGACGATCAAGCCGCTGCCGCTGTTCCTGCTCCGCTCGGCGTCCACCCTCCTCGTTCTCAAGATCAGCAAGTGCTATTTATCCCAAGACATTGTGCCGGCCATCATGAGTTTCCCCTTCCTCAAGCAGCTCTCCTTGATCCAAGTCTCGGTATCGGTCGACGTCTTGGATGGCTTGCTCTCATGCTGCCATGCCTTGGAGAGCCTCTTCATGCTGGAAGTTCGCTCTTTTCCTGAGAACACCAAACCGCTGCCGCTATCCGTGCTCCGCTCCGCATCCACCATCCTGGTTGCCAAGATCTGGAATTGCAATTTCTCCGACGGGACCGTGCCGTCCATGGTTTTCCCCTTCCTCGAGGAGCTCTCCTTGATTAAAGTTTCGATATCGGGGGATGGATTACATGGCTTGCTCTCCGGCTGCCATGCCTTGGAGAGCTTATTCATGTCGGGCGTCTGTACTGCTACTCGTCTCCGTGCTAGTTCGCCGACTCTTAGGATTAGCTCGCCCACTCTTAGGAGCATCTGCCTCAGCCGTAGGTCTCACGGAATAACAGAACTGGTCATCGAGGATGCTCCTTGCCTCGGAAGGTTACTCATACCTTATTCTGACCGAGATGATTGTGTGACTATCCGTGTAATTAGGGCGCCTAAACTGGAGATATTGGGCCCAATTCCGTTTAAGACGCCCGAACAGGAGGTATTGTGTGACTCACCGGACTTCTCCAAATTCCGAATCTTCCAGGTATCAGCCGCAGTCAGAATTCGACATTCCTAGATAGGGCTAATTATCTTTTGGTGCTCATTGTTTTTCTCTTCAGGGAATGGATCCAGTCAGCTCGGCAAACTCGATGTGCACCGTGAAAGTTTTGGCTCTCAGGTCTTCTAGCCGTGAATTGCACGCTGTTCTCAACGTCCTCAGGTGGTTCCCCTGTTTGGAAAAGCTCCGTGTCATTGTGAGTATTCATCTGTCCTTGCTTTACCGTCCAATTTGATTAGCATATTATCTAGTCTAATTAGCAACAGCTTTTACATATGCCTCTTTTTTTCCATTCTGCAGTTTTACCAACATGATGACAAGGATAAGAAAAATGAGCCTCAGTATGATCAACTACATCCAATTGAATGCCTTCAGACTCGTCTAAAAAAGGTGGTGTTTAAGTCATACGTAGGCTCTGAGAGAGAACAGCTTGACTTTGCCAAGTTCTTTGTTTTAAATGCAAAGGTGCTGAACAAAATGGAATTTGAAGGATATGATGATTACATGAATGGTACACTGACTTTTCTACCCAAAGTACTACAAGTGGAAAACAGAGCTTCTCAAGATGCTGAGTTTGAGTTCAAGAGTAGTTCTATTTGTTGATTGCCTTCTCAACAAACTTATCCATGTTTTGTTAGTTGTTGGCCTCTTCAGAGATCCATAGACAGGGTTGATGACTGAGGTTGCACTGTGGCGTGTTCATTTTGTACAGTGTTGATGCCTGAATAATACACTGTTCTGCGCATATGCCTGCTCTGTTTCTGTTTTTCTATTCTTAATTTCCTCTGTAATTCAAGTAACTTATGAAGTTACCTATGTTAAAACTGCAGATGTTTGTGGATGCAAAAGATATTTGTGGCAATCCCATCTGCTTGAACTTATGTTTTACCCTGTGCAATTGTGGCTTTGTTCTGGCTAAGATGTGCTATAAACACATGTTGGTGCTGGAACTTAACTGTATTTTCAGTTATATACAGAAGCGAGAGAAGTTTAATGGTTGATTTTATTTTTTCAGTACATCATTTTTTTTAATGCTTACGAAAGGTCAACCTGTAGGCTACGCACTATTCTTTTCGAACTAGGAATGAGATGCCTCTTTAATTTCCAAGGTATGCTTTCAGGTTGAAGCTTTGCTAATGACCCTGAACATCCAGAGGTAGCCAGAAGTTTGAACTAGCTGGAGAGAAATTGATCACATCATCGTACTAATTTACAAGTACTTTACGCCTCCCTTGAATAGTTGACATGATTGTATCGCGCCATCGACCTGAAAATAGCGTTGGTCTGGCAGTTATCCTGATTGAATTACTGCAGAGATTTGGTTTTTTTTTTCTAGACGTCTTGATTGTTGCAGAACTATGCTTTTGCTGGATCTTTATCACTTGGCGTGTGATATGCTATCATTTAGGTGCTCATTGCATGGCAACGCGTAGTGCTCAGGTGCTCAAGGATTTAGCAGGTGAATAACCTGGAAATTGCATCAAAATTGACAGTCTTCTTCAGTTAAAAGCATGATGAGAGCCAGAGGTTCAGTCTCCTCACACAGTTGTATGTGAAAACTGCATCGGCAAAGGTTTTGTTCCTACTGAACAAGATATCTTCCCGAATGTCCATCTTGCTACTCTACTTAATTTTATTTTAGAGAAATCTGCAGACTCTTTTTGGGGCTTGAACACAACCCATAACCAAGTACAGTATGTTTGAAGCTGGTTGGGGCTTGTCCCAGACGGAGGGAACCAATCCTTCCTTGATGCTGCAAAGTCGTCCCTTAAGGGCAACAGCCTCAGCGTCTTCGAGACATGGCTACACGACATCACCGTCGAAAGTTGAGTCCTTGTAGCAGCCAAGTCACAAATTTGGAAACGCACTTAGGATTT
Source organism: Avena longiglumis (assembly GCA_030063025.1). NCBI lineage: Eukaryota > Viridiplantae > Streptophyta > Magnoliopsida > Poales > Poaceae > Avena > Avena longiglumis. The sequence goes on from CP125978.1 coordinate 35,529,259, forward strand.
CGCAAACAAAGAATTGTCATGTTAAAACGGAACTGAGCACAGAAAATTTGTCATCTCACTATACATAGGAGATGAGTCGTCTCACATCTCTACAGCTAGCTATTCATTCCGGTCCAAATTAATTGACTTGAATTTGTCTAGATTCGGATGTATCTAGACATATTTTACTAGTATTAGATACATCTGAATCTAAATAAATGTAAGTCAATTAATTTGGATAGGAGAAGTACAAAAATCAGAGGACCGGAAAGCCAAGCATTTGTTCCTCCGTAGGATTAACATTCTACCAAGTGTGGCAAGGATTTCCGTGTTTCTAGCAGCTCTGGTGTAGAATTGTAACCAGTAGTTAGTTACTGTGACTACTTAGGCAGACTACCACTCCCTTTTGTCCATGCTGAAAAGCATATATAATGGGACTAACCATATAGCCAAGAACTTTGCTTCAATGATACCTGGCTATAAAAGAGTATTTTTTTGTGTGTTTCTCTGTACAACCATAATCTCATCTCAGATATATACAAAAGCAGATAAATGGCGTCGGGAAGATATGTAACAAATCCAATCACAAGCATCATCATGCATCCGAAACAACAACGGGGAAAATTATAAAGCTTGATGGTACAAATTACTTCAATCCAATGCATTGGTCGGACAAAAAGAACACAATTGAGAACACCTATGCATATACGATCGTTAGAAAGAAATCATTGGCACCGTGTAGATTATAAGACTCTTTAGCGAGGGCAGACTGTATTTTTGTTAGCTGTATCAACACGGAAATTAGCAACCGGCCGGAAATCACAAACCAGGCTATGGGAAAACACATGTAAACATGGAAATATTAAGTTAACCTGATGATACCCGGCTAGCTCCCTTGAACCAAATCTGTTAGCAACCTTTGATGAAACACATAGAAAACAGGGGCAGAATGCCTTCTTTATTAGGTTCAGGAACGAGTGCGGCGTGGTGGCTTACGGGCTCCATGAAGCTCGGTTACTGAAAATTCAAAAACTTGCGATTCAAAAAGTTTCAAATAATTCCTAAAACAAATATTCGGGTGTAGGCAACTATATGTGACCTATTATTGTGTAAACTTTCTGTTGGATAGATCTCTCCCACGTTCGGGCCCAACGGCCCGAACGGAGTCCCTTATCGCGCCCTAATCGGGGGCGCCCAACCCTATCCATGGTTGTGGGCCCCTGTCGCCAGTGCGTATATAAATAGGTGGGGGGGCCGGACGCACACGGTACGAGGTTCACCGTGCGCCGCAGCCCCCCACAAACAAACCCACCGATTAGGGTTCGCACTAGGCCGACGGGAAGCTCCGCCGCCACCGCTCTCAACCACCCACGCTCACGCCGTCGCCCCTTCTTCCATGGCCAACGACGGCGGGTCTAGCTCCGGCTCTGGCTCCGGAATCCCCTCGGGTTCCTGCTTGTCAAGCCAGGGCGCAGGTAGTCTCTCTCTCTCTCAGTTCTCCTAGATCTAATCCCATAGTGCATCTACTGAGAAAGGTCTAGCTCTAACAATGGTATCAGAGCATCTTAGATGCTAGTTTCTATTTTCGGTAGAAAAGTAAAAGTGAAAGAAAACACTAGAGCCAAAAGTGCGCCTTGCCCTCCGCCGCCGTCCCTTCGATCCCTATGCATCGGCAAGCGAGGCATAGGAAGAAGGACACACCTTCGGGGCAAAGCAAATCCCAAGTTGTAACCCTTGTTCTTCCCTTGCACAATCCCAAATCGACACGCATGTAAAGATCCCGCAGATCCCAAATCAAAAGAAACCCCAAACCCCGAAACCCCAGGAAAAGAGGGAAAGAATCACCGCCGCCGACGTGCGGGCAAAGAGGCACCACTATCGCGGCCGCTTGGCGGGCGCCCACCCTCGGTGGACGCACCGCCAAGGGAGGCAGAGGCCGCCGCCGCCGTCACAGCATCCTCTCTCTCGCCGAGGGGTGGGTAAAGAGAGTGGGAGATAGGGAAGCTCGAGGAGGGGCCCATTGAGCGCCGCCGCCTCTTGCTGGGAGAGAAGCTCGAGGAGGGGCCCGGAGCGCCGCCGCCTTGCCGCTGGAAGGAGCTCGAGGGAGGGGCGCGCCCACCGGCGGCCACCTCACCATCGCCGCCGACGGGCAACCGCGCAAGACGCGGCGCCGCTGTCGCCACGCCGCCAAGGACGGGGAAAGGTGGCGGTGGCCACGCGGGGCAGCCGGCGCAGCAGACGCGGCGCCGCAGTGACCACGCTGGGAGGCCAAGAAGCCACCCGGTGACCACGCTGGCGGCTGCAGACGCGGGCCGCCGGTGGCCACGCCGGATGGCAAAGAGGGAAAATGGATTAGGGTACAGGAGGCGGTGGGTGGTTTTTATTCCTCCAGCGCCTGACCCTTGGATCTAAACCCTAGCTCACGACGGCCGAGATCAAGCGGGCGCTGGGCGGGCGCTGGCTGGGCGGCCGGCAGTCGCTGTCAGCCGTTGGTTTGTGCGAACTTGACGCCATACTTGGCTGGGCGGCGATTAGCCGAACGCTGAAGCGGGCAGGCTACTAGCGGGCTGGGCCTTCAGCTCGGCTGGCAGCGGCAGAAGCGGAGCACGTTGTGTAACCCTCAGAATCGGACCTATGCAAGTTTTAGCAAAATTCGCCAAACCCGCATAGAAACGATTCAAAGGTGCTCACCAGCACTTTCGCGCGGTGGAAAACGGTAATAACATTACACAACAGTCCTCGATGGGACCCACGAGTATATATATATAACAAATGACTCCAAGAGTCAAGAATACAGATATAATATACAAAGACCCAAATCACCTTGAAAGCGATAGAGTCCGACTACGGACAAGATGCAAATGGGGCTAAGAGCCCCAAGAATAACCAATGGCGTCCATAACCCCCGGCCAAGCCGGAAGGGTAACCCCGCTAACGCGTCGATCTCAAAACCTGCTTAAACAAAAGGGTGCCGACAAAGGGCAAAGGAAAAAGGAGCCAAGATCGAGGCCAAGACAGCGAGGCTAGAATTCGGCGGTCCTCGCCTACAAAGGTATGGGGGGCTGAAGCGGCAGCGACAGCATGCACTAAACAACCTATAGAGACTCGATACAAATGGCGGTAATTCAGAGGGGGTAAGAATGACCTATCCGGATCCAACCTGAAACTATCACCAAACAAACCCATCCTGGCGTTTCCCCCTCGAGACCAATCGAGGAAGTCAACCGAGGAACTCACACAGTTGGCAGTTTTATTTAATTAGTTATGGTTGCGGCACTTTACTAGTCAGGTTTAGATAATCGTCCTGGTAAAGTAAATAGTGGGCACTTTTAGTTAATCATTCCGTGATAGTTGTAACAATTACTAATCAGATACAGATAGCATGAGATAAACCCAAACCCAGCAGTTGTTGGTACTTTTATTCAGCCAATTCGTTGTAGTTGCAATACTTACTAGTCAGATACCATTGTCGCAAGCGACAACCAAACAAGCAATGGTGGGCAGTATTAATTAGCCATTCCGTTATAGTGAAGCTGATTACTAGTCATTATAAGTCAAATTAATAGCAGTAAACTTTAGTTATGCTTGTCTATGATCGAGATACTGTGCTCCAAGTCGTCCATATCCGCGACACGGCCAGAAAGTTTTACCCGCCGGGTGCACCAATAGCAACACACGCTCGATCAACCTCGAAAACCAAATCAAAACCCAACGAGGCTTTCACGATCGAACAATCACAGGATTCAGAAATATTTCAGGGGCCACCCTTAAGTAGAATCCGCAACGGAGTAAGCAAGCTCGAGACGGCCTCAAGGTTTGGACGGCCAGAACGATCGGGAACCCCAAACGGGGCTTGTCGACACCGCAAATCGTGGGCCCGATCCTAACAAGATAAAGGTGTGACTGCACAATCGTAAATAAAGCAAGAAAGCATGGCATAAGTACAGATCGTAAATAAAACCTCAAACTAGTTTGTGGCCCCAAGAAATAAGACTGAATCAAGCTCGCTCGGGGTCCCATATACCTCCCGGATGTGGATAGCGCGCAAAATCAAGGAACAGGTATCAAGTACTCGGGGTCTTACGGGACACAAGTGGGCGTTCGGAAAACCAAATATTATCTATCACCCACCGATGCCTCTGCTTATTCAATTTTAGTTGTTAAACAGAAATTTAAAGTGACGATAAGTAAAGCTAGAATCATCTCCAACATCAACATGCGACAAAACATCAGCAACTGTGGCATATGACGACACACCTCAGCACTTGAGCAAGCAACTACGACGCGCAAGTCCAACTATCTACCAAACAACAGGTAATGGGATGTGTCCAAGGCAATATAGGGCTGCAAGGGATTTCACGGGTACGAAAACTAGAGCATCGCAACACAGATAGCAAATAGATCAACAGGAGGGAAGCAAATACTATAAAAGTAAGATAGGTAGAAAGGGGGAGATGCTCGCCTGAAAACATTGTCGAAGGTTCAACCGGAGATCGGGGCGAAGCTCACATCAACTCAACGGCCTTATCCGCGAAGAAGCAAAACACTAGAAGAAACACCGGATGCAATATTTAATACACGGCAGAAGATCGGCATGATGCAAGTATGATGCATGGCATGGCAAAGGTGCGATGCAATTAGGTCATATTAAGTGGAACCGGGGTCCCGACAATTAATTAGGTGGTTCATGTGGTTTAGAACCCCCGCAATTTAAATGTTGTTTAGCAAGACAACAGATGGAACCGGTTCGCTACACATGTTTAAATGAGGCCAATATGAGACTAGATTTGCCCGCATATGGGCCCCATATTTATTTATTAGGTGAATCGGCATAAGGCCCCCAAACCAATGCTATGCATGCGGGAATGACAATTTAATGTGCAACAAATTGATATGTTATAAAATAGGGTTCGAGGAAAAGGGGTCACACATCGAGGGGCTCGGCGATCTTGGTCCGGGGTTCGGGTTCGACAGGTTGACGAACGCTCGCCCGGGTTAGGGTCTTGGCGCATCCGGGGTCTAGGTGTCCGGGGTGACGCACTCGGCGTCCTCGAGGGAGTCCTTGTCGCACATGTGTCCTTCGGGTCCTATGTCGATGATCATGACGTCGAGAAGAACTTGCCGGGTCCGCGTGTCGGGTCGGTCTTGGCGTTCGGGTGAAGCACTTGGTGTCCGGGCGGAGTGCTTGTCATATCCGTGAAGAAGAGCATGTCGGTCCACGGGGTTCGGCCTCCGTGTGGCGACCTTGGGGGTACCGGTGTCCTTGGTTTCCACGATGGCGGGCTTGTCCTTCGTGATGGCGAACTCGATGTCCCGAGAAGACCTTGGGGTGCCCACCTTGTTCATCTGGGGCCGGCATCGGTTGGTCTTGTCCGGGAGGAGACCTTGGCGACGGGATCGAAGATCTTGCTGCGGGTCGGCTTCGGACCGAACTCGGCCTCTCGAACGGCTTCATTGGGCGATCCGGTCGGTCTCGACGGCACACGTCGACAACAACTAAAAGAGGGTCCCGGGGTGCAGCGGAAGACGACAGGGAGGGGGCTCGCGTCCCTGGCGGCGGACGGGGGACGGTGGAGAGAGGCAGAGAGGAGCCTGACGAGGAGGCCCTGGGCGGCTCCGCGGCGAGGTGGCTCCGGGCGGCGGCCGGAGGGGCCCTGCAGCGGCGCAGCGAGATGGTTGCAGGGGGTATCAAAATGAATCCCGGTAGGAAACGAGGTGGACAAAACCATGAGGGGGCGCCACAGGAGGGCGCCGCAGGAGAGTGGGCGATGGCGGACTTGGCGCTGGGGAAGGAAGGAGGAAGTGCCGCACGCTGACGGGCGAGGCCGAGGACAACGGAAGGGCGGCGGGGCACCGCGGAGGACCGGCGACAGCAGTGGCGGCGGGCGGGCGCGACGGAGGAAGGTAGAGGGCGGCTCGAGCTCCGGGCGCGAGAGGGTCATGGCGGCACACGCAGCCGCTGCCGTGGCGCAGGAGGGCGGAACGCCTGGCGCGGGGAGGTGAGCGGCAGGCGCCTGGAGGAGGAGGCTGCCGCCGCTGGCGAGGAGAGGGGCGGCGAGGCGGACGGGCGAGGCGGCGTCCCACGGGAGGCGCTGGTGGAGGGCGCCGCGAGGTGCCGCGAGTGGAAGGGCGACGACGGTGGCAAAGCGAAGCAGGCAGGTCAGCGAAAGGAGTACGGGCGAGCGCGGAGGCGAGAGGGCCGAGGGCGCTGGCCGGAGGCAAGGCCGCAAGGACGGGCTGGAGGAGAGGGTTCCAGCGAGGGAGCAAGGGAGGAAGGAGCCGGGTGGGTCGCGTGAGAGGCGGGGAGGACGCGGTCTGGGGAGGAGAGAGGAGTTCGGGGGAACATGGGGCCACGTGAGAGGCGCGCTGGCAGGCTGTGTCGGAGGCGCGGAGGTGAACGCTGCCAAAGGGAAAAGGGGTGGGGGCCAGTGGTTTGCCAAGCGGTAGGTGGGTGGAACTGGGCGTGAGTGCAAGTGTGAGAGAGAGGTTTGAGAGAGAGGAAAAGGAGAGAGAGGTGGTGGTTATGGTGATGTGGCATGGTGGGATTGGGTAGGGGAGGGTGAGGTGGCGGCGTCTAATAGGAGGGTGAGGTGGTGGAGAGAGGTAGATTTTAGGTGGGTTTAGGATTAGATGGGGTAGGCAGGTTGGACCGTTTAGAAAATCTGGGCGGTCGTTCGGTCGGGTTGGCCGTCGATCGCCGCCTTACTAAAAATAATATAAATTTTATTTGTTTAAAACGGGCCGTTAGCAAACCGATAGCGGCCAAAACAAAATATTCCGGGGACCCGGTTTTGATATTTGAAAATAAAGAGGGGAGTTTAGAAAACAACACGGGCTTTACAAACATAGTTTTAGCAAACAATGCATGATGATGACGATGCAATGCACAAATTCAACGCGATTTTCTAGTAGTGGTTTTGCGGGATGCCACACGTTGGCAGGCTGCTGGGCTGCTGCGTGCCAGCCAAGGTTTAGGCCCAGTTTTAGCAGTTTTTCTGTTTTTTATTTTACAGAGTGGTTTATTAATGTTTTTGCTTAGTTTTAAGCAAAATTCTGCATAGTTTTCTCTAGTCCTTTTATTTTTAAGTATATTGTGACTAGAGAATGTTACAAAGGCAGAGTTTTTCTGCAAAGTATGAGTTTTTTATGAAAGTTTCCGCTGCAAATAGTTATTTTTACATTGAAATGTATGGTTTAAAATTGCTCCAAATGCAATAAAAGTTGATTAAATCTTGACATAAAGATGTGATTAAAGTGATTATGCCTCATGCTATTAATTGACCAACGTTATTAATCATGACCATAATCTTTTCCTATTAAGTATAAAAGGTGCATTTAAATTTATTTCTGCCCAACGGTGATGTAATTTTAAATAGCACGAAACGATTACATGCTTAATTTATACCAACGTTGAATTAACGCATACAATTGTTTTACTTGGTGATCTCACATCTTTTGTGATTTTCAGGAGGTCTCAACCTCATGGCATGTCTGAAGGACGTCCCGCTCCTCAGGGGGGACAATTACTCCGAGTGGAGGAAGAAAGTTGACTTGGCGTTCGTATGCGCCGAGGTGGATTGAGTGGTTGACACCAAGCAACCAGTCAAGCCCGCTGACCCGGTCAGGGAGGCAGCTGAGGAAAGTGCTGACTTTGAGAGAAGGAAGAGGACCATGCTCCATTGAGCTGGCTTACTCTATCGATAACAGAATGGGTGAACGCCAACAAAAGTGTCTGGCGTCAGAAGAACACAATTGAGAACGCTATCGGGCTCAATTGGAGAGTCTGCTAAGTAGTATCTCGCAAGATAAAGAGCCGTTCATGGCTCTTCAAAGATATGCGACCCACCGGTAAAGCATTGGTTCTTGAAAAAGTATACGGAGGACCCCACGGATCGAGAGCACATCTTGAGGATGTCGAACATGGTCATAAGCTCAAGCCAATGGACGAGGACCTCGAGTTAAAGCCAGACTCTGGTGCATCTTGTGATGGCCTCACTTCCACAGCCCTTTGAAAACTTCGTGATAACTATAACATGTCCCCTGAAAAGTGGGACATAGAAAAGACCATTGGGATGTGCTCCCAGGAAGAAGAAAGGCTGAAAGCCCTTCACGGCGGTTCTCTGAACTTCGTGAAAGACAACAGGAAGAGAGGCTTCACAGGAGACAACCATGGTGGCTCACCCTCCAAGCCCCATGGCAAGGGTCCCATGCAGCACCAGTACCAGCACCACCAGTCCACACCTGGGGAGAAGGGTCAGTGCCATCACTGCAAGAAACCGGGCACTTCAAGAAAGGCCCGATTTGGCTAAAGTACATCATGGCCAAAATGGTAAAGATATTGTTTCTTTTGTTAATGAATCTTTGTATGAAAAGTTTACTAGATCCACTTGGTGGATTGATTCGAGCAACATGCTCACGTTGCCAACTCTTTCTGGGGTTCCATTCGACAAGGACCACGCCAAGAAGAGAAAGACACATTGAAGTGGCGAATGGAATAGAGGCGAAGTGGAGGCCATTGGTGACGTCCCCTCGAGCTGTGATGGCTCTTTGCTTTTCTTTGAAAGATGTGCTTTTCGTTCCTTCATTACATAGGAATTTAATAAGTGTTTCCTGTTTGGATAAAGACTCTTACGAATGTTATTTTGGTAATGGCAAGTGTGCCATCTGGTTGAAAGACAAATGTGTGGGTGTCGCTACATTATTTGATAAGTTATATTTGTTATCCCTGCATGAGAAAGTTCTTTCTATGTGTTATGTGAATGAAAAAGTTCCCTTGTCGAACAAAGAACAAAAGAAAAGAAAGCAAACTCTTGACTCCTCGAGACTATGGCACTGCAGACTAGGCCATATTTCGAGGGGAAGAATTGAAAACCTCGTTAAAAATGACATTCTTCCTCCGTTAGAGTTCTCCGACATAGAACAATGCATAGACTGCATTAAAGGAAAGTATGTCAAACAGATTAAAAAGGGTGCAAACCGAAGCATAGCTACACTAGAAATAATCCACACGGATATTTGTGGACCGTTTCCGGTGAAAAGTGTGGATGGCTATGATTCATTCATAACATTCACGGATGACCACTCCCGGTATGGTTATATTTATCCAATCAAAGAAAGATCTGAAGCGTTGGATAAATTTAAAATTTTCAAAGCTGAAGTAGAAAATCAGCACGATAAAAGAATCAAAATAGTTCGGTCCGATCGTGGGGGGAGTACTACGGTCGGCACACTCCATATGGTCAAGTACTGGGACCCTTTGCACGGTTCTGAAGAAATGGAATAGTCGCCAAGATTCAATGCCGGGCGAACCTCAAAACGGAGAGTGAAAGGCGAACTGCACTTTATGGATATGGTGCAAGATGATGAGCTATTCCACCCTCCCATTGGGATTGTGGATGGAGGCGCTTAAAACCGCCATTCATATTCTCAACAGAGTTCCAAGTAAGGTGCCCAAAACACTGTATGAATTGTGGACATGATTCCTCTCTCGCACCACTTGAGGGTCCGGGGAGCCCATTGAGGCAAAAGTTTTCAATCCAAACATTGCAAAGTTAGACCCCAAAACAGATTCTTGCCATTTTATTGGCTATCCAGATAAGTCCAAAGGCTATCGTTTCTCTTCCGACAGATACACAAAGTTTGTAGAAACGAGACATGCGGTCTTCTTGGAGGACGAATTGATGACGGGAGCACGGTAGCTAGGAAAATTGATCTTGAGGAGAAGAGGGTGCATGCACCTAATCCGATGATTCAGAGCCATTTTTCGCTACTGTTGCCACCATCTACAACCCCCGAGGTTGTGGTGCCGCACTGTTGTGACTCCACACGTGACAACAATGGGCGAAAGTTCGAACTGTCCATCAGAGCCACCGAACCCACGTGAGCACGAAAGGGAGCCGAACAGCCACCTAGAGTAAATGTGCTCGAACCCTGTGCAAGAAATGAGCAAGAGTCTGATGAACTCAGACGGTCTAAAAGAGAACGAAGACCAGCCATTTCCAAAGACATCTACAAAGTTTACAATGTAGTTCATATGGAGGGCGATCCTACCACATATGAAGAAGCCATGAGTAGCCCTCACTCAGCCAAGTGGGTGGAGGCAATGGAAGACGAAATGAAGTCGATGAGTTCCAACAATGTTTGGGACTTAGAGGAAATTCCCAAAGGATCCAAAACAGTAGGATGCAAGTGGGTCTACAAAACAAAGTATGACTCCAATGGGAATGTAGAAAAGTACAAAGCTAGACTCGTGGCAAAAGGCTTTACGCAAAGAGAAGGTGTAGATTACAATGAGACTTTTTCTCCGGTCTCATGTAAGGACTCCTTCAGAATCATCATGGCACTAGTTGCATATTTTGATTTAGAGTTACATCAAATGGATGTCAAGACGGCATTTCTAAATGGAGATTTAGAAGAGAATGTTTACATGAAACAACCCAAGGGTTTTTTCATGGAGGGGAAGGAACATATGGGATGCCGCCTAAAGAAATCCATTTATGGGTTAAAGCAAGCCTCTAGGCAGTGGTATTTAAAGTTTAATGATACCATTAAAAGATTTGGATTCAAAGAAAATGTTGAGGACAACTGCATTTATGCAAAGTTCAAAAGTGGGAAATATATTTTCCTAATTCTATATGTGGATGACATCCTGCTTGCTAGCAGTGATGTTAGTCTACTACTAGAAACAAAGAAGTTCCTGTCATCAAACTTTGACATGAAAGACCTTGGTGAAGCATCTTATGTTTTGGGCATAGAAATTCACCGAGACAGAAAGAATGGAGTGTTAGGACTGTCGCAGAAAAGCGACATTGTGAAAAGATTTTAAAGAAATACAATATGCATGCGAGTAATTCAACACCTGCTCCCATAGTCAAGGGCTTACGCTTTGGGAAATCCCAATGTCCAAAGAATCAATATGAGATCGATCAAATGAAGTCGACCATATGCTTCGCTGTTGAAGCTTACAAGATGCACAAGTGTGCACTCGCCGACTTAGCATTTATCACCGGGTACTCGGTAGATATCAAGAGAATCCAGGCATAGAGCACGGAAGATGGTAAAGAAAGCCTTGCGCTATGTGCAAGGCACAAAAGGCCTCATGCTAACATACGTAAGATCTGATTCCTAGAGATAAAAGGGTATTCAGATGCAGATTTTATGAAGATAAAGACGAGAAAGTCCACGATGTGGTATGTCTTTACTCGCAGAGGTGCTATTTCGTGGAGAAGCGCCAAAGTCGATAGTTGCATCATCTACGATGTATGCAGAATTCATAGCATGTTATGAGGCCATGGGACAAAGCGTTATGGTTAAAGAAATTCTTACCCGACTTGAAAGTGGTTGGCATCAAGAGCCACTAAAGATGTACTTGTGACAACGAGCCCAGAGTATTCTATGCTCACAACAACAAGTCGAGTAATTCTTCAAAGTCTATAGATATAAAGTGTTATGTTGTGAAGGACAAAGTCCAGGATCAAACTATAAGTCTCGAGCATATAAGGACAAAGGATATGCTTGCGGATCCGCTAACGAAAGGCTTACCACCCAATGTGTTCAAGGAACACATAGCCGGCATGGGTTTAACGGCAAGCCTATGATTCCTGGACTATAGAGGCCCAAAAGTAACAGGATTTGTTTCGGAACATGAAGGTATATAGTGGCTGTCTGATTCTATCGGCAATTGAGATGAGACGATGAAACATGCTCTATGTATTATTCTGTGATGAAATAAGTAAAGTACAAAGTTAAAAGTAAAGTCGAGATCTAGGGGGAGAATGTTGGATAGATCTCTCCCGTCGCCCAACGCCCGAACGGAGTCCTTATCGCGCTTTAATCGGGGCGCCAACCCTATCCATGGTTGTGGGCCCTGCCGCCATATAAATAGAAGGGGGTGACGCACCTGCACGAGGTTCACCGTCTTCACAAACAAACCACCGATTAGGGTTCGCACTAGGCCGACGGAAGCTCGCCGCCACCGCTCTCAACCACCACGCTCACGCCTGCCGCCTTCTTCCATGGCCAACGACGGCGGGTCTAGCTCCGGCTCTGGCTCCGGAATCCCCTCGGGTTCCTGCTTGTCAAGCCAGGGCGCAGGTAGTCTCTCTCTCTCTCAGTTCTCCTAGATCTAATCCCATAGTGCATCTACTGAGAAAGGTCTAGCTCTAACAATGGTATCAGAGCATCTTAGATGCTAGTTTCTATTTTCGGTAGAAAAGTAAAAGTGAAAGAAAACACTAGAGCCAAAAGTGCGCCTTGCCCTCGGGCAAGGCCGTCTCGATCCCTATGCGCATCGGCAAGCCGAGGCATAGGGAAGAAGGACACACCCCTTCGGGGGCAAAGCAAATCCCAAGTTGTAACCCTTGTTCTTCCCTTGCACAATCCCAAATCGACACAGACAGAAAGATCCCGCAGATCCCAAATCAAAAGAAACCCCAAACCCCGAAAACCCCAGAGGAAAAGAGGGGAAAAAGAATCACCGGCCGCCGACGTGCGCTGGCAAAGAGGCACCACTACTGCGTCGCTTGAGGGCGGCGCCCACCTCGGTGGACGACCGCCAAGGAGGCAGGGGCCGCGGCTCCATTGTCGTCAGATCCTCTCTCTCTCGTCGCTCGAGGGGTGGGTAAAGTGGTCAGAGAGTGGGGTAGAGGGAAGCTCGAGGGAGGGGCCCGCCGGAGAAAGGTCTAGCTCTAACACTTTCATCTCCAAAAACTTTGTATTTTAGGATCAGTAAAAATGACAAATTGAGTTTTTTTCCTCGATAAACAGTACACTGAAGTAAAGATTTTGTCATTTTGTGTGATTTTATCAAAAAAAATTCGAGGCAAAGTATTTCAAACAGAAATTAGAAGACATGGTTGGCTACATCCCCATTTTTTCTTGCGAAAATTCGATTGAAACTGTAGATTCGAATTTCTGAAGTTTGAGAAAAAAAGCAAAGAGCTACCTAGAGCCCGAGTTCCAGTAGGGTTATTTGGTTCAGGAACGCACTAACATGTATAACTGAAATAAATAATTAGGCAATTGTCAGAAAAAAGAAATAAATAATTAGGCAAGAGTAGGCCACGACGACAATATTTGCATACACATTGCAGAGTCATCACCGAAGAAAAACCCTAGCACCCCGCGAGCGGCCGGGTTGTGGAACAAGCGGCGCTTGGTGAAGAACGAGGTGACGATGTGTGTTGGCAATGGCTGCAAAGTTGATGTGGTGGACGGCCGTTATGGACGGTATCTCCCCCATCCGCCTATCGGTTGGCGATATCCATTAAGAGGTCGATGATTTTTGCCTTAATGCGTCCCAACTCCTCTTGTACGTGGCCTTGAAGTTGCGTACGAATACATGGACCAGTTCCTCCGAGCTACCGAGGAGGCTTTGAAGCCAAGCCCATGCAGATCCTTTCAGCTGCAGCCATAGACACTGCATGGCAGTGTTTTTGGACCTGGCATGGCACTTGACTGACTACATGTGGTTGTCCAGCCAGGTTTTCGGCTCTTAGAGCCCATCGTACTTCGGGTTGTTAGAGGGGCAGGCTAGGCAAGAGCGCTAGTTTTTGATGCATAGTTTTCGTAGACATCTTGATTGTTGCAAAGCTAAGCTTTTGCTTGATCATTATCAGTTTATCACCGTGCAAGTGATAGCCTATCCTCAGGTAAAATACATTTCAGGTATTGGAAGTACCGGTGGATGAAACTGATCAATGAGTCCTTAACTGTTGCTGGGTATGCATGTCTTTGCCATGGTCTGAAACAATCTGTAGGCAGCCTTGTGACCTGTCGTGGAGTTATGGTGTTTTTGGTGCAAGAGCATTTGGCGAAAATGTAGATGTGAATGAATATGGCTAGCTGCAACTGACACATGGAATGCTACCTGTGGTAAGTAGCAAGTCCGCTTGAAAGCCCCTCTTGATAGAACAGCTATCTATCCTAAACCCGGTCTCCCTACTAACAACACGGGACCGGCACGGCAAAAGAGAAGCCCTATCAAAAACATACCTTTGCCTTGAGCATCCCACTTGAACTTGATGTAGACCGTCTTGTTCTTCTATAGTGGGAACACCTTTATTGGATGCTCTTGCTTGATGAAGATGAAGACTTGCAAATTGCTCCCCCATACTTCATGGGAAAACCTCTTCTTTGAACTTGTCTTCATTATTCCCTGAGCACAAGGATGACAAGCTTCAAGCATGAGATCTTCTAGAGATGGCGTATCTTGAGCTCGTAATTCTTCATCCCTACTTGAGGTTGATCCATCTTGATGCAACTCTTTGCACATGCCTTGATCGACCTTCAAGCTCCTTCTTTCTTCATGATTCTAATGGGCACAAAGCCCTTAGACATTTCTTCATCTTCCAACCTTGAGACCAACACATGGCCCAAACGATGCCAATGGACAAACCTACGAGTGAAACTCAATTTATACATTAGTCCAAACGATGCCAATGGACAAACCTATAAGTGAAACTCAATTTATACATTAATCAACATAACCTTTGTCACCCTGGACTGTTTTCATCGTGCCACGTCATCCTGACAGGTGGGACCCACCAGTCAGTTTTCTCATTAGACCAGGGTCAAATCGGTATCAGTGCTATCTGTCACGAACTCACTCTGAACCGGTGGCTTTTTAAAACTCTAACGTAAAGTGGTGGTTTTTTGAAACTCTAGACTGTAATGTGGTGGTTTTTTGTAATTTTCTCCGAAAATGTAGATACGGATGCATATGGCTAGCTGCAACTGACACATGGAATGCTACCTGTGGTGAGTAGCAAGTCTGGCGTGCACAGTTTTCTCCCCAATATATAAACTTTCAGGGGTACTATAAGTGGGCTCGAGCTCATTCGAAAGTGTGATGGAATCAGTCACGGTCGACAGTTGCATGTGGACCAGGGTATGATGAGATCGTTTGGACAAGATCTTGGTGCCGGCGGAGGAGCTCGTGGCGTTGCCGGGTCGTCGATCACGGCGATGGCTGCAGGATGTCTCGTTTGCCGGCCGGAAGGGCAGGCAGCAGCCTCGGCGTGTTGCAGACATGGCTGCACGGCGACATCACCTGATCACCGGCCACAGGTGGGTTACCTGACGGAACATTAGTCCCATACTGCTTAGGTACAGACTCTCACCCCAGGATAAATAGGCCGCCCTTTGCGAACGCGCCAGCCGAGCGAGGTGGTGCCCGCTTGTGACTCCGGCCTCGGAGGGCTAAAGAGTTGGTACCCGGTGCGGTTGGTGGGCTCGAAGCCCATGATGCCACAGTCGTCACTGTTCAGTCGAGAGGCCGGGCCGCATCGCACCCAAGCCTTGTCGACACACCCCAGTGTGTGTTGTGTTGTGGCGCGTGCGATTGCCGGGGGAGGCAACGAATTTGCCTCGGTCGTAGGCCCGATCTTCTGAGCAGTCAGTCATCCGTGACCGGCTGGCCCAAGGCTCGCCCGCGTTAACCGCGGCAGGCACTGCTCCGCGTCCGAACGATTCTCGGCCGGAAAACCTTGTACGTTGGGTGTGAACCTGTGATAGCCCGTGGGTTCCCGTGCAAACTGCCCGCAAGGCGGTGCCAGTTGCGTGGGGGCATACATAGGGTTTCGCCTACTAATCCGTGACCGGCCAACTCTTTTTTATATGTTTTGATTTGATGATTGTTTTGTTTCCTGTCTTCTCTTTCAACTCAGGAAAATCTACCGTCTAACTCGGATCCCTTAGGGCAAACTAAGCAGAACGGCACTCATACTTGACAAAACTGCCATGGCGGATCTAAGAATTACTCAAAGCCTGAGCGAACAGTGTATGTTAAGGCTAATGACACTATCTTTTAATCAAATTGTTATAAAATTAGGCTTGTCGTCCGGCTGGAAGTCTAGGCGCGTGCCCGGGCATAGGCCCGCCTATGAAAACTGTATTGGCAAAAGGGGTTGTTCTTCTTAGTACCGGAGATGCTTTTGTTTTGTCCAAACGAAATTCAAAAGGCGATACGTCAGACGTATTAAATTCCAGTTTCTACTCATAGTTTCACATTTTTGACATAAAATACACCATTTAGCATTTTTCTTCCATATTATCCCATTTAGTAGAAGTTTTGCCAAGTTTTACCCCTCTTTGAAAATCCGATAGCGTGTATGGCGAACCGTGGAGTTCAGGTCGGCGTAGTTTGACAGACTTCATCCAAACTGCGATGCAGTATCTACACCCATGTTAATCGTGTACCGAAATGAATTTTTTTGTGGCGTTAGGAGATGGTGACCGGTGGCTTTCCTTGTTGATGTTGGCCGTTGTCGAAGCTCCAGGACACAAGGGAGCGCGTGGGCAGTGGCTGGCCACCAGAGGACTGGATATTATTGTTGCCACTGAAATCTTCAGCAAGATGCCCTGATGCCTGATGGTAACCAATCAGTATATATATATACACCCGAGGATCTTCTTGCTGACGGATGAGCGAGCTGACGGCCTTACAAGCCAACGATCCAATGGCTCTATGGTCTAGTACCTACTTTTCCATGGATTTTAAAACCACCATCGTCTCCTATTTCTTTTTTTGTATATGCAGATACATTGCTTGCCATTTCAGATGAGTGCATGCATACAGAGTTACACCATAAGGAGATTGTCTTGAGGTCGTTAAACAAGGGATGTTGCCTCTTTTGGGCGATGTTCAGGCCACGTCTCCAGTGGCTCTATATATGGGCTGCAGTACCTACTTTTCCATTGCATGCATTATGGTTTGGATCTGGGAGCTAGGAAGGGCTGTTTTTTTTTGAGATAATGGGCAGCTTCATTCATTCATACGAGATTGTTCAGTACATACAATGAACCTGATTACATTAGGTGTTTCATTAAGCCAACAGAACCCTGCATCATGTTCTGCAGACCTTGCTAGGACATGAGCTGCCACATTATAAGAACGATTAACATGAGTAAAACAGCAAGATACAAACTTTGGAGCCCTACTCTTAATATCAGAGACTATGGCACCTATGTAAGATTTGTCTCTCTCCTTGTTTTTCACTTTGCTTATGAGACTAGAACAATCAGATGCCACGGTAATCTTTTGGAAACCAGCTTCTTCAGCAAAAGTTAAAGCATGGCGCATTGCAATGGCTTCAGCTAGCTCTGGATTGTCGACATGGTCCACGGAGCACCTACTTGCAGCTAGCACCATACCCAATTGGTTGCAGATGACGACACCAATACCCATATAGTTACTCTTTGAGAAGATGGCGGCATCAACATTGATCATGACCGACTCAGCCGGCGGCGGAGACCACTTGGGTATTGACGTCTGGTTCTCACGCCTAATAGGAAGGGCTGTTGACTATAATATGTTATGATTCGTGAGTCGTGACCAATAAATAACGAAAAATGAAAAGAAAATCACAGCAATGAGACACAGATTTAATGTGAAAAAACATCTCCAACAAAGAGAGAAAAAACTACGTGCGCAAGCCATCAAAACTTCTTCACAGTTGCAACTCATCTCAACCGTTGCACTCGGCTCAAGGCTACGGCAATGGATCTCGCTCCGCTCGTCAGAAGTTAGCCTCCTTAATAAATCGGATCATACTTCAACATAATAAAAAAATGAGAAGAAATGATTTTTAGATCTGTTTTTGAATCAAAAACTTGCATGACATGCAAACCTTAATCCCGTTTCTTCGTGTTTGTGATCTTCAGGTAAAGGAGGAGGAATCAAGAGTTGAAGACTCAAGTAGCAAAGTAACTAACTAGCTTAGGATTCTTGTCTTAGTCTGCCCTTAACCGGATTGCTTTGTAATAGTTCTCTAAATCAGAAGCTGTAAGAGCAATAACTTGTTTCCTTTGTAATCTTTGCCATTTTCAACTGGCTTGCGACATGTCACTTGAATCCTATTATATTTTAATAGATTGGTGAAATTTTCAAAAAAAAATAATACTATCAAAATATCATAAGGTCATGACGACAAGCTATGCTTCTTTTTTTGAAACACGAGGCAAAAGCTTTGCCACTTTATTGATTAAGAAGAGGATTGTTGCCCAGTTAATTATGAAAAACTGGACAAAAACCGAGCTATGCTTGTTTTTTCTTACTGGAGTCTACGGCGGGCTTGTGCCAACCTGAACAAATATTACCAAGGAGACCCAAACAGCATTGTTCTCTTACAAAGTTTTAGAGGCAGAGAGAAGGATTGGTGAGCCTAGAGCTCAGGGAGGGTCAAATGAGTGAGACCAATTAGTTAGGGAGGAGGCAGTAACGGGATTATTACATTGATGGGACCATAAACGAATGTCCTCAAGGCATTTTTTTTATGACAGCGAGCAGAGGCTCATATTTGGCGTTGAAGACCAGGGCGTTTCTCCTCTTCCAAATATTCCAAAGGATGGCCGTGCAGATGGTAGTGTCGGCGGGGGAGTGGCAGTGAGAGTTCCAAAGGTCCAAGAAACTTGAGGGGTTAGCTCCGCCATTGGAGAAGAAGCGCCAGACCTCCCTGGCACGGAAGTAGCTAACAAGCAGGTGATCAACGTCTTCATCCAGAGAGCAGAAATGGCACGCTGGAGACGGCGTCATGTTGTGGCGATGTCAACGGTCGTTGGTAGGGAGACGGTGGCTACGGGCGAGCAAGTTAAAAATCTTGCACTTGAGGGGCGCCGCATTGCTCCACACCACCATGGCCTATTCGTCAATTTGCAAATGCCTGAAAGAGTTGACATAGAAACCATTGTTTGAAGTTTTTGTTAGTGTATCTGTAGGGGTTCGTAGCATGGAAAACAAAAAATTTCTACCGCATACAAACAAACAAGCCAAGATCTATCTACTAGATTGTAGCAACGAGTCGATGGAGTAACTTACCCTCGAAGATTCCAAAGTGTTTAACGAGAGCGGATTCTCGTGGGTGATGTAGTCGTACTCTTGCCGATCTCAAGATCGTGTAGACGATCCTTCCTGCAGCTGCTTTCGGCCCGCAATCGGTCACATGTTCTAGATTTCGATGAAGACCTTCCTCTCCTTGTTCCAAAGAATGGAGGTTGTAGCACTCTCCTCGCGATTCCGGCAGCATGACGGCGTGGTACCGTAAGTAGAGGGGAGATCTCGCAGGGCTTCGCCTTAAGCCGGAGCGAGTATGGTGGACTATGAGAGAGGCCTTGGCGATCTAGGGTTTAGAGGCACCAAGGAAGGGAGCTAGGCCGACGTCTAGGGCAAGGGGATTGCCCCAAGTCGGCGGCTAGGATTTGCCCTAGGGCGGTGGCGGCTGCAGGAGGGCCGGCGGCTAGGGCTAGGGTTTTGGGTGGTGGAGGTGTAGGTCTAGAGGGGCAGCCCTGCCCCTCCTTTTATAGGTGGAGGGCGCCGGTCAAGGGGGAGGGAGTCCTCCCCCCAACTCGGCCTCCAGTCCGGTGGAGGAGAGGAACTCCTCCCCAAGTAGGTTTCCTACTCTCCCTCCACCAAGCAAACTTGTCGTTTGACTTTTCAAATTGGCGTTTGACTTTTCAAACTAGGATTTGATTTATCCCTTTATTTTGCTCAGCGATGATACCTAGTACATGATGCAACCATTCCAACTTGTTATGACACATTCATGTACCCTTTCCCTCCGGAGTGCCGGACCTTCTGGAACCTTCTAGAACATTCCCGATGAAAACACCGGAATCATTCTCCAACCCCGAAACATGACTTTCCTTATATGAATCTTATTCTCCGGACCATTCCGGATCTCCCGTGATATCCCGGATCCCATCCGAGACTCCGAACAACATTCGGTCTCTTACTCATTATTCCATAACTACTCAACAACATCGAATCCTTAAGTGTGTCTCCCTACGGTTCATGAATTATGCGGACATGATCGAGACACTTCTCCGAACAATAACCAATAGAGGAATCTGGAAATTCATATGGCTCCCACATATTTCTATGATTACTTTGCAATCGAATGAACCACTTACATACGATACCAATTTCCCTTTGTCTCATGATAGTTTACTTATCCGAGGTTTTGATCGTCGGTATCTCTGCATACCTAGTTCAACCTCGTTACGGATAAGTACTCTTTTCTCGCTCCGTGATATGTGATCCCTTGTGAGCCATCACATGCTTGCAAGCCAATTGGATGACATTCCACCGAGAGGGCCTGTAATATATCTATCCGTCATATGGATGGACAAATCCCACTCTTGATCCATGTGTCTCAACCCATACTTTCCGAACACTCAATGCCACCTTTATAACCACCCGCCACGGTGTGGTGTTTGATGTCATCAAAGCATCCTTCGGTGATGGTGATATGCATGATCTCATGGTCAAGGAATTAGGTTACTATGTATCGTAAAGCATATAGCAATTGAACTATTAAAATGACTTGATCTTTATGATACGCTTATCTATAGGAGTATGTCCATCATATCATTCTCCTAACGATATGATCTTGTTGTTAATAACATCTCAATGTTCATGATAGGGAAACCACAATCATTTATTAACCAACAAGCTAGTATTATAAAGAGGCTTTACTAGGGACTCTAATTTAGTTTACAAATCACACAAGTATTAATGTTTCCTTGTTAATCAAGTTATAGCATGAATGTAAACATTTATCATAAACACGAGATATAATAATAACTACATTTATTATTGCCTCTAGGGCATATCTCCAACAGTCTCCCACTTGCACTAGAGTCAACTAATCTAGATTACATGGTAATATACCGAACACCCATGGTAGTTTGGTGTTGGTCATGTTTTGCCCTGGAGAGGTTTAGTCAATGATCCGCCACATTCAGATCTGTGTACTTTGCAAATCTTTATGTCACCATCTTGGACATGTTCTCGAATAGCGTGAAAACGTAGCTTGATGTGCTTCAACTTTTGTGTGACCTTGGTTCTTGCACATTGGCTATGGCGCCCATGTTATCACAAAGAGATAGACATTGGGTCCAACAGACTTGGAACCACACCGAGCTCAGTAATGAACTCCTTCATACATATCGCTTCTTGTGAATCCTCCAAGCACCATGTATTCCGATTCAGTTGAAGATCTCGCCACAACGCTTTTTTGCACCTCCCTAACTTTGCACCATTCAAAATAAATACGTATCCAGATTGTGATTTAGAATCATCCGGATCGGTGTTCCAACTAGCATCGGTGTAACCATTAACAACGAGTGTTCATCACCTCCATAAGAAAGAACCATATCCTTAGTTCTTCTCAAGTACTTAAGGATGTTTTTGATCACGTCCAATGATCCACTCCTGGATCACTTTGATATCTTCTAGTCAAACTAACAGCATATGCAATGTCGGGTCTAGTACATAGCATGGCATACATTAGAGATCCTATGGCTGAGGCATAGGGAGTCTTACTCATCCTTTCTCTATCTTCTGCCGATATCGGACTTTGAGTTTTACTCAAGATCGTATTGAGCAACATGGGCAAGAACCCTTTATTGCTATCTTCCATTCCAAACCTCTTTAGAACTTTGTCCAAATATGTACTTTCTGACAATGATATTTGGCGTCTTGATCTATCTCTATAAATCTTTATGCCTAATATGTAAGATGCTTCGCCAAGATCCTTCATTGAAAAACTATTATTCAAATATTCCTTGACACTATTTAGAAGGTCTACATCATTCCCAATCAACAATATGTCATCTACATATAGTATTAAGAATGCTACAGAGCTCCCACTCACTTTCTTGTAAATACAAGCTTCTCCATAAGTTTGTATAAAAACAAAACTTCTGATCACCTTATCAAAACGTTGATTCCAACTTCGGGATGCTTGCTTCAATCCATAGATGGACCGTTGAAGTTTGCATACCTTGTTAGCATCTTTAGGATAAACAAAACCTTTGGGTTGCATCATATACAACTCTTCATCAATGTCTCCATTGAGGAATGCTGTTTTGACATCCATCTGCCATATCTCATAATCATAATATGCAGCGATTGCTAACATAATCCTCACAGACTTTAGCTTCGCTACTGGTGAGAAAGTCTCATCGTAGTCAACTCCTTAAATTTGTCGAAACCCCTTTGCGACAAGTCGAGCTTTATAGACAAGAACATTACCATCAAGATCTGCTTTCTTCTTGAAAATCCATTTGTTCTCGACAGTTCTTCCTACCATCCCAGAAGTCCACCAAAGTCCATACTTGGTTTTCGACATGGATCCAATCTCGGATTTCATGGCTTCTTGACATTTATTGGAACTGGCTCATCATTGCTTCCAGATATGTCTCAGGTCATCGGTGTTGTCCACCAACATGACACTCATAACGGATCATACCAACTGGAGTGGTACGAGTTCTCGTTGACTGCGAGGCTCAGTAGCAACTTCAACCAAGTTTCATGATCATCATCATTAGCTTCCTCTTATTGGTGAAGGCACCACATGAACTTCTTCCGGTCAGTACTACTCGCAATTTCGAGAGAAGGTTCGACAACCTCGTCGAAGTTCTACTTTCCTTCCAAATACTTCTTTCGAGAGAAATTCCTTCTAGAAAGGATCCATTCTTGGCAACGAAGATTTTGCCTTCGGATCTATGATAGAAGGTATACCCAATAGTTTCCTTGTATCCTATGAAGACGCATTTTTTCGCTTTGGGTTCAAGCTTGTCCGGCTGTAACTTCTTTACATAGGCTTCGCATCCCCAAACTTTAAGGAACGACAATCTAGGTTTCTTCCCAAACCATAACTCATACGGTGTCGTTTCAACGGATTTAGATGGTGCCCTATTTAAAGTGAATGCGGCTGTTTCTAATGCATAACCCCAAAATGATAGCGGTAAATCTGTAAGTGACATCATAGAACGAACCATATCTAAGAGAGTTCGATTACGACATTCGGACACACCATTACGCTGTGGTGTTCCCGGCGGTGTCAATTGTTAAAGTATTCCGCATTTCTTCAAATGCTCGCCAAACTCGTAACTTAGATATTCACCTCCACGATCAGAACGTAGAAATTTAATCTTCTTGCTACGTTGATTCTCTACCTCACTTTGAAATTTCTTAAACTTCTCGAAAGTTTCGGACTTATGTTTCATGAAATAGATATACCCATATCTACTCAAGTCATCCGTGAAGGTAAGAACATAACGATAACCATCACATGATGCTACACTCATTGGACCACACACATCGGTATGTATGATTTCCAATAAGTCCGTAGCTCGCTCCATCATACCGTAAAATGGAGTCTTAGTCATTTTACCCATCGACATGCTTCAATCTTTCAAGTGATTCAAATCAAGTGATTCAAGAAGTCCATCGAATGGAGTTTCTTCATACGCTTCACTCCAATGTGACCAAGACGACAAGGTTACACATATAGGTCGAGTTATCGCTCGATTTCAAACGCTTAGCCTCAATGTTATTAATATGTGTATTTCCACTATCGAGATTCAACAATAATAGACCATCTATCAAAGGTGCATGTGCATAAAACATATTACTCATATAAATCGAACAACCATTATTCTCGACTTAAACAAGTAACCGCCTCGCAATAAACAAGATCCCGATATAATGTTCATGCTCAACGCAGCACCAAATAACAATTATTTAAGTATAAAACTAATCCCGATGGTAGATGAAGGGGTAGCGTGCGACCGCGATCACATCAACCTTTGATCCGCTTCCCACGCATCGTCACCTCGTTCTTCGCTAGCTTCCGCTTATTCTGCAAAGACTGTTTCGAGTTACAAATATGAGCAACCGAACCAAGATTAAATACCTGTGCACTACTACGAGTACTAGTGAGATACACATCAATAACATGTATATCGATATACCTTTCTTCTTGATGTTGCCGTTCTTCAAATCCGCCAAGTACCTTGGGTAATTCCGCCCAAAGGACCTTCTCCCTTGCAAGAAGGCACTCAAGATCGTGCTTAGGTCCAGCCTTTGGTCTTCTTCATCGGCGTGGTAACTTTCTTACCACCCTTCTTGAAGTGTCCCTTCTGCTTAGGCTTGCCTTTCTTGAATTTGGTGGTCTTATTGACCAACAACACTTGGTGCTCTTTCTTGATCTCCACTTCTGCAGATTTCAACATGGCAAAGAGTTCTGGCAACGTCTTGTTCATGTTTTACATGTTGTAGTTCATCACAAAGTTATTGTAACTTGGTGGTAGTGATTGGAGGACACGGTAAATCCCCAAAGCATTAGGAATCAAAATACCCAAGCTTTGAAGTTTGTTTGCGTGCCCAGACATCTTAAGCACATGCTCACTGACGGAGCTGCCCTCTTCCATCTTGCAGTTAAAGAACTTTTCAGAAGCCTCATAGCTTTCAATTGCCGCATGAGTCTCAAAGATCAATTTGACATCCTCGACAATATCATATGGGTCTAAATTCTCAAACCTTTTCTGAAGCTCCGATTCTAAACCATACAAGATAGCACACTGAACTGTGGAGTACTGAGTCTTCCGAGTGAGGTAAACATTCTTTACTTCATCGGCAAGATCACCGCAGTGGGTCACCCAACGGTGCATCCAAAGACATAGGTCAAATTACCACTGTGAGGACAATCCTCAAATTGGAACCAATCCGAAGTTGCTTCCATTGTTTTTCAACTTTTCTTTCTCTAGGAACGCATTAAAATTGATGGTAGGGGCTGCCATTGATCTACAACATATTTGCAATAGTTTAGACTAAGTTTATGACAAATTGAGTTCAAATTAATAATAAAAGTAATCTAGGTGAACTCCCACTCAAAACAATATCCCTCACATTGCTTTAGTGATCACACGAACCAAATCCACCACATCAACACCGATCATCACGAGAGTTGATATAGTTTCAATGGCGAACAATCGACATGTTCATCATATCTACTATATGATTCATGCTTTACCTTTCGGTGATCCGTGTTCCGAGACCATGTCTGTACATGCTAGGCGCGTCAAGATCAAACCTTAGTTTCCGCATGAGCAAATATGTCTTGCTCACGTTGTATACACTTGCGGAATCTAACACACCCGATCATCACGTGGTGCTTCGAAACAACAAGCTTTAGCAACGGTGCTAACTAAGGGTGAACACTTTATGACTTGAAATTCATGTGCATGAGGGATCATCTTATAATGCTACCGTCGTCTACTAAGCAATACAAGATGCATAAAGGATTAACATCACATGCAATTCTTAATATGTGATATGATATGGCCTTTCTTCTTTGTGCTTCCGATCTCCATCTTCTAGCACGAACATGATCTTTATCATCACCGGCATTGCATCAAGGTCAATGACGCTTCTCCATGGTTGTCGTCCACCGGTTTCAACTATTACAACTACTTTGAATAGACATGCGGGTCTTAACATAAATTAAAGACAACCATATGGCTCCTGCCGGTTGCCAACTTACAATAAGGAACATTGCATACATCAAATATAATCACAATCATGGACATATCACATCACTGCACACCCCTGCAAAACAAAGTTAGACGCCTCTACTTTCTTTGCATGTTTTACGTGGTTTGGGGCTTTCAATAAGTGTCGTTCTAACTTACGAACATGAACCACAACATTGATACTAGTATTGTTAATCACCCGTTGTAAATTGGATCTTAACTATGCTAGGAGAAACAGGCACCATAAAGCCACTTATGCAATACAAGTTGCATGTCAAGCGTGGAGCAAGTCTCATGAACGATGTCATGTAAGGTTAGCCCAGGCCGCTTCATCCCAACATACCGCAAGATGCAAAGTACACAAGAAGCAATCGACAATAAAAGCATCAACGCCCACAATGACCATTGTGTTCTACTCGTGTAACAGATCTACATATAGACACGGCTCTGATACCACTGTAGGGTTTCGTAGCATGGAAAACAAAAAAATTCTACCGCATACAAACAAACAAGCCAAGATCTATCTACTAGATTGTAGCAACGAGTCGATAGAATAACTCACCCTCGAAGAATCCAAAGTGTTTAACGAGAGCGGATTCTCGTGGGTGATGTAGTCGTACTCTTCCCGATCTCAAGATCGCGTAGACGATCCTTCCGACGCTGCGTTCCGGCAGGCAGCGGAGGTTGTAGCACTCTCCTCGTGATTCCGGCAGCACAACGACATGGTACCGGAAGTAGAGGGGAGATCTCGCAGGGCTTCGCCTTAAGCCGGAGCGAGTATGGTGGAGTATGAGAGAGTCCCTCGACGATCTAGGGTTTAGACACGCCAAGGAGGGGGATAGGCCGACGGCTAGGGTTGCTAGGTGGCGGCGGCAGTTTTGCCCTAGGGTGGCGGCAGCGGCAGCAGGTGGCGGCGCCGGCGGCTTAGGGTTTGGAGGAGAGGATCTTGTGTGTCTCTAGGAGGGAGCCCTGCCCCTCCTTATATAGGTGGAGGGGCCGGCCGGCCAAGGGGAGGGAGGGGAGTCCCTCCCCAACTCGGCTTGGGTGGTCTTGGCCGTGGTGGGGAGGAGGGACTCCTCCCCAACTCGGTTTCCTCCTCCTTTTCCTCTTTCCAAAATTAGCTGTTTGACTTTCAAACTAGCCGTTTGACTTTTCAAACTAGGATTTGATTTAATCCTTTATTTTGTTCAGCTATGACACTTAGTACATGATGCAATCATAGCAACTTGATATAACACATTCATGTACCCTTCCTCTCCGGAGTGTCGTACATTCCGGAACCTTCTAGAACATTTATGATGAAAACACCGGAACCATTCTCCAACTCCGAAACGGGACTTTCCTTATATGAATCTTATTCTCCGGACCATTCCGGATCTCCTCGTGATATCCCGAATCCCATTCGAGACTCCGAATAACATTCGGACTCTTTCTCATCATTCCATAACTACTCAAACAACGTCGAATCCTTAAGTGTGTCTCCCTACGGTTCGTGAATTATGCGGACATGATCGAGACACTTCTCCGATCAATAAGCAATAGAGGAATCTGGAAATTCATATGGCTCCCACATATTTCTACGATTACTTTGCGATCGAATGAACCACTTACATATGATACCAATTTCCCTTTGTCTCACGATAGTTTACTTATCCGAGGTTTTAATCGTCGGTATCTCTGCATACCTAGTTCAACCTCGTTACCGATAAGTACTCTTTTCTCGTTCTCGTGATATGTGATCCCTTGTGAGCCAGTCACATGCTTGCAAGCTAATTGGATGACATTTCACCGAGACGGCCCAGAGTATATCTATCCGTCATATGGATGGACAAATCCCACTCTTGATCCATGTGTTTCAACCAATACTTTCCGAACACTCAATGCCACCTTTATAGCCACCCAGTTACGGTGTGGTGTTTGATGTCATCAAAGCATCCATCCGGTAAAGGTGATATGCATGATATCATGGTCGAAGTAATTAGGTTACTATGTATCAGAAAGCATATAGCAATTGAACTATTAAAATGACTTGATCTTTATGCTACGCTTATCTATAGGAGTATGTCCACCATATCATTCTCCTAACGATATGATCTTGTTGTTAATAACATCTCAATGTTCATTATAGGGAAACCACAATCATCTATTAACCAACAAGCTAGTATTATATAGAGGCTTTACTAGGGACTTCAAATTAAGTTTACAAATCACACAAGTATTAATGTTTCCTTGTTAATACTATTATAGCATGAATGCAAACATTTATCATAAACACAAAGATATAATAATAACTACATTTATTATTGCCTCTAGGGCATATCTCCAACAGTAGTCGTACTCTTGCCGATCTACAGATCGTGTAGACGATCCTTCAAGGCGTTTTTGGCTTCCATGATCAGTCACACGTTAACTTTCGATGAAGACCTTCCTCTCCCTTGTTCCAGCAGGCAGCGGAGGTTGTAGCACTCTCCTCGCGATTGGCAGCACGACGGCGTGGTACCGGAAGTAGAGGGGAGATCTCGTAGGGCTTCGCCTTAAGCCGGAGCCAGTATGGTGGACTATGAGAGAGGCCTTGGCGATCTAGGGTTTAGAGGCACCAAGGACAGGGAGCTAGGCCTGCGGCTAGGGCAAGGGGATTGCCCCAAGTCGGCGGCTAGGGTTTGCCCTAGGGCGGCGGCGGCTGCAGGAGGACCGGCGACTAGGGCTAGGGTTTTGGGTGGTGGAGGTGTAGGTCTAGAGGGGCAGCCCTGCCCCTCCTTTTATAGGTGGAGGGCGCCGACCAAGGGGGAGGGAGTCCTCCCCCAACTCGGCCTCCAAGGCCGGCGGTGGAGGGAGAGGAACTCCTCCCCAAGTAGGTTTCCTACTCTCCCTCCACCAAGCAAACTTGTCATTTGACTTTTCAAATTGGCGTTTGACTTTTCAAACTAGGATTTGATTTATCCCTTTATTTTGCTCAGCGATGACACCTAGTACATGATGCAACCATTCCAACTTGTTATGACACATTCATGTACCCTTTCCCTCCGGAGTGCCGGACCTTCTAGAACCTTCTAGAACCTTCTAGAACATTCCCGATGAAAACACCGGAATCATTCTCCAACCCCGAAACAGGACTTTCCTTATATGAATCTTATTCTCCGGACCATTCCGGATCTCCCGTGATATCCCGGATCCCATCCGAGACTCCGAACAACATTCGGTATCTTACTCATTATTCCATAACTACTCAACAACATCGAATCCTTAAGTGTGTCTCCCTACGGTTCGTGAATTATGCGGACATGATCGAGACACTTCTCCGAACAATAACCAATAGAGGAATCTGGAAATTCATATGGCTCCCACATATTTCTACGATTACTTTGCGATCGAATGAACCACTTACATATGATACCAATTTCCCTTTGTCTCATGATAGTTTACTTATCCGAGGTTTTGATCGTCGGTATCTCTCCATACCTAGTTCAACCTCGTTACTGATAAGTACTCTTTTCTCGTTCCCATGATATGTGATCCCTTGTGAGCCAGTCTAATGCTTGCAAGCCAATTGGATGACATTCCATCGAGAGGGCCCAGAATATATCTATCCGTCATATGGATGGAGAAATCCCACTCTTGATCCATGTGTCTCAACCCATACTTTCCGAACACTCAATGCCACCTTTATAACCACCCAGTTACGTTGTGGTGTTTGATGTCATCAAAGCATCCTTCCGGTGATGGTGATATGCATGGTCTCATGGTCGAAGGAATTAGGTTACTATGTATCATAAAGCATATAGCAATTGAACTATTAAAATGACTTGATCTTTATGCTACACTTATCTATAGGAGTATGTCCATCATATCATTCTCCTAACGATATGATCTTGTTGTTAATAACATCTCAATGTTCATGATAGGGAAACCACAATCATTTATTAACCAACAAGCTAGTATTATAAAGAGGCTTTACTAGGGACTCTAATTTAGTTTACAAATCACACAAGTATTAATGTTTCCTTGTTAATACTGTTATAGCATGAATGTAAACATTTATCATAAACACAAAGATATAATAATAACTACATTTATTATTGCCTCTAGGGCATATCTCCAACAGTATCGGCAAAGACGGGAGTCCTGGGTGTTCGAACCAATCCTCAAATTGCGGAACCAATCCGCGAAGTTGCTTCCATTGTTTTTCAACTTTTCTTTCTCTAGGAACGCATTAAAATTGATGGTAGGGGCTGCCATTGATCTACAACATATTTGCAATAGTTTAGACTAAGTTTATGACAAATTGAGTTCAAATTAATAATAAAGTTAATCTAGGTGAACTCCCACTCAAAACAACATCCCTCACATTGTTTTAGTGATCACACGAACCAAATCCACTATATCAACACCGATCATCACGAGAGTTGATATAGTTTCAATGGCGAACAATCGTCATGTTCATCATATCTACTATATGATTCATGCTTTACGTTTGGTGATCCGTGTTCCGAGACCATGTACGTACATGCTAGGCTCGTCAAGATCAAACCTTAGTTTCCGCATGAGCAAATCTGGCTTGCTCACGTTGTATACACTTGCAGAATCTAACACACCCGATCATCACGTGGTGCTTCGAAACAACAAGCTTTAGCAACGGTGCTAACTAAGGGTGAACACTTTATGACTTGAAATTCATGTGCATGAGGGATCATCTTATAATGCTACCGTCGTCTACTAAGCAATACAAGATGCATAAAGGATTAACATCACATGCAATTCTTAATATGTGATATGATATGGCCTTTCTTCTTTGTGCTTCCGATCTCCATCTTCAAGCACGAACATGATCTCCATCATCACCGGCATTGCATCAAGGTCAATGACGCTCCTCCATGGTTGTCGTCCACCGGCTTCAACTATTACAACTACTTTGAATAGACACGCGGGTCTTAACATAAATTAAAGACAACCATATGGCTCCGCGGTTGCCAACTTACAATAAGGAACATTGCATACATCAAATATAATCACAATCATGGCCATATCACATCACTGCACACCCCTGCAAAACAAAGTTAGACGCCTCTACTTTCTTTGCATGTTTTACGTGGCTTGGGGATTTCAATAAGTGTCGTTCTAACTTACGAACATGAACCACAACATTGATACTAGTATTGTTAATCACCCGTTGTAAATTGGATCTTAACTATGCTAGGAGAAACAGGCACAAGCCACTTATGCAATACAAGTTGCATGTCAAGCGTGGAGCAAGTCTCATGAACGATGTCATGTAAGGTTAGCCCGGGCCGCTTCATCCCAACATACCGCAAGATGCAAAGTACACAAGAAGCAATCGACAATAAAAGCATCAACGCCCACAATGACCATTGTGTTCTACTCGTATGTGATCTACATATAGACACGGCTCTGATACCACTTGAGGGTTTCGTAGCATGGAAAACAAAAATTTTCTATCGCATACAAACAAACAAGCCAAGATCTATCTACTAGATTGTAGCAACGAGTCGATGGAATAACTTACCCTCGAAGATTCCAAAGTGTTTAACGAGAGCGGATTCTCGTGGGTGATGTAGTCGTACTCTTCCCGATCTCAAGATCGTGAGCGATCCTTCCGGCCTGCGTTCGGCGCTAGCCATGATCGGTCCACGTTAAATTTTCGACGAAGACCTTCCTCTCCCTTGTTCCAGCAGGCAGCGGAGGTTGTAGCACTCTCCTCGCGATTCCGGCAGCACAACGACGTGGTACCGGAAGTAGAGGGGAGATCTCGCAGGGCTTCGCCTTAAGCCGGAGCGAGTATGGTGGAGTATGAGAGAGGCCTCGGTGTTCTAGGGTTTAGACACACCAAGGAGGGACAAGACGGCGGCTAGGGTTTAGCTAGGCGGCGGCGAGTTGATGCCCTAGGGGCCGGCGGCGGCTTGGAGGCGGCGGCGGCTTGGGGTTTGCTAGGGTTTGGAGGAGTAGGAGTTGTGTATCAAGGAGGGGAGCCCTGCCCCTCCTTATATAGGTGGAGGGGGTCGGCCGGACAAGGTGAGGGAGAGGAGTCCCTCCCCAACTCGGCTTGGAGGTGGGCCGCCGGTTGGAGGAGGGAACTCCTCCCCAACTCGGTTTCCACCTCTCCTCCTCTTTCCAAAAATTGCCGTTTGACTTTTCAAACTAGCCGTTTGACTTTTCAAACTAGGATTTGAATAATCCCTTTATTTTGGACAGCGATGACACTTAGTACATGATGCAATCATTCCAACTTGTAATGACACATTCATGTACCCCTTCCCCTCCGGAGTGCCGGACATTCCGGAACCTTCTAGAACATTCCTGATGAAAACACCGGAATCATTCCCGAACTCCGAAACGGGACTTTCCTTATATGAATCTTATTCTCCGGACCATTTCGGATCACCTCGTGATATCCCGGGTTCCATCCGAGACTCCGAACAACATTCGGTCTCTTTCTCATAATACCATAACTACTCAAACAACGTCGAATCCTTAAGTGTGTCTCCCTACGGTTCGTGAATTATGCGGACATGATCGAGACACTTCTCCGAACAATAACCAATAGAGGAATCTGTAAATTCATATGGCTCCCACATATTTCTACGATTACTTTGCGATCGAATGAACCACTTACATACGATATCAATTTCCCTTTGTCTCACGATATGTTACTTATCCGAGGTTATGATCGTCGGTATCTCTACATACCTAGTTCAACCTCGTTACCGATAAGTACTCTTTTCTCGTTCCCGTGATATGTGATCCCTTATGAGTCAGTCACATGCTTTCAAGCTAATTGGATGACATTTCACCGAGAGGGCCCAGAGTATATCTATCTGTCATATGAATGGACAAATCCCACTCTTGATCCATGTGTTTCAACCAATACTTTCCAAACACTCAATGCCACCTTTATAGCCACCCAGTTACGGTGTGGTGTTTGATGTCATCAAAGCATCCATCCAGTAAAGGTGATATGCATGATCTCATGGTCGAAGGAATTAGATAACTATGTATCAGAAAGCATATAGCAATTGAACTATTAAAATGATTTGGTCTTTATGCTACGCTTATCTATAGGAGTATGTCCATCATATCATTCTCCTAACGATATGATCTTGTTGTTGATAACATCTCAATGTTCATGATAGGGAAACCACAATCATTGATCAACCAACAAGCTAGTGATGTATAGAGGCTATACTAGGGACTTCAATTTAAGTTTACAAATCACACAAGTATCAATGTTTCCTTGTTAATACTATTATAGCATGAATGTAAACATTTATCATAAAATTAAAGATATAATAATAACTACTTTTATTATTGCCTCTAGGGCATATCTCCAACATAAGGTACTACACCAACAATCTATTCTTCGAGTCCTACGTCGAGTCTACGACTCCACTACGGACTCGGGGGCTACTCCCATAGGGAGGATTGATTCAAGCACTCGAAAAATTTGTGTCCTACATACCTGAAGTTAAAAACAGCTGAACTAAAGTCGCTGCTCGAGTCTACGACTCGAACAGACACTTGGGGCCTACTCCCATAGGGAGCGCTGGTCGCGCACCCTATGAATTCTTCGAGTGTGATCCTTCGGATCAGCATGCAAAAACTTTTCGGCAACTCCGCCCCAGTTAACGCTAAGTGAGCAACATCCTCCTTGGCCACCCGAAACACCTCCGCGGTGATAAACAATCAGATGCTGCGTCTGCGACGCAAAGATAAGACTTACAGATACCATCTGATGGCCTGGCAACGCACACGACTGTGCTCTGCTAGTAAAAATCCGTGCCAACAGGCGCGATGGAAATCCCGACGGACGCGTTGGGTACATCATTCGAAAATCACTGGGATTCCACTCCTGTAAGTCCTCAACATCGTGAGTCGAATTACGCCAGCATATGTTCGGGTTTCGAGTCGAGGGACTCGAATCTGAAGAAGATTGCGTTGTTTTGTCCTAAGGCGATTAATCGACCTCGATCCGTCGGAGAGTCGAGCTGCGCATCAACAATCCCTACACACTAAAATCATTCTTTGATAAACAGAAAATAACTACACCGAAAAAATTGAAGAGCCCTCGGCCGAATCTACGATTCGACTGAACACTCGGGGGCTACTGACATGGATATGCCCTACGGGTACCCAATGTTAGCCTACCTGGTCCAGCCTGACGGAAGGCCCACTCGACGACCTGCCAGGGTCCATGACGCCTATGACGTTCCGGCTGCTATGAAGCCCATATGGACACGGACTCCCAAGCGTACAAGACAAAGAAATCTCGAGATTAGAGTTTGAATACAACTTGTAACCAAATCGTATTGGCACCCAAGACCTAGCCTCCCCATATATAAAGGCTAGGTGGGTCCAACGAGGAGGACATATTACGATACAATAGGCCACGCCACAATAGATCTACAGATCCGCTCTTGCACACCATCGCATACACACCTCCATGCCAGATTGCATCTGCGCACCCCTGTAACCTTCGGTTCCACCATAATCAAGAGCAGACAAGCAGGAGTAGGGTTTTCCTCCGGGGCGAACACAGGTAAATCTCGTGTCCCCGTGTTGCTTGTTTGCTAACCGTTCCGCGATCTTCAGCATCCCAATCTTCTCTAAAACCCAAGTCCATAACAATGGGTATTGATGAGATTAAACCTCGTCACTCATAGCGTGAGCAAGCATGGCCATAAGAACAGAGTTGACGAGGAGAAGGCGACCACCGATAGGAAGGGAGCGGCCGCGCCAATCGGAGAGACACATATCGCATTTGCCGAGCTATGCTTGTCATGTGCTTTGTGTCAAATGCAAATTGTAGAGGACGAAGATCTTTTTTTATATTCTGTTGGGCTCATAACATCGGAGACAATAACTAATGCTTTTTTCGACGTGAAAACGCAAAATTTATGTCTCAGTCATTGATACAAAAAATAGATATACAGTTGTACAAGTCTAAGAATAGGCAAAACATCTGTCGCTCAAGATAGGATATGTCCTATGGCCGCTAGGCAAACATCACAATCGACACCACCAAACAAACCCTAGCATGGATGCGCACACTGAACATGAGCCCCAGGAGGGAGAATCCAATCACAAAGAAGGACAGAGTTGGGCCACTCTGGCTTTGGATAAGACGCTCGGGAAGTCGCACCACTGCTCACCGCCAAAAGCCATCAGGCACCACCGGTCGAGTGAAACCATACGACCGAAACACCGCAACAGAGGATCCTCCGCGGTCCACAATCCTTGCTAGAAGGGTAGTCGTACTAGCACGACATCGGGAATCCAATGATCTGCTCGCGAGAGTCAAAGCATGTGTCATCACTATGCGTGCCACCGAGGGCCATACCTCCAAGAACAACGCCTCCAAGGAGGGAGTGATGTCCACGACGATGTCGTCATCCGATCTGGCAAGCCAGATCTTGGTTTCCACCAGGGGAACTGAACCGCGAAGGATTTGGGTCCAGCGTTGAATCGATGCTCCTTAACAATGCCCCTAAGGGGGGACGACACCCGAGGGCGTTGCCGCTGTCGGCACCAACAAAGGTTGATCAGGACTTCCACCCGGAGCGCCACGATCACCGCTCACGCATTGGGCCAACTACCGAGACCCGGCCGCAAGATCTTGTCGCTAACAACACCGCACCAGTCTAAGAACCTAGTTGGCCTACCATCCCGCTAACGAAGGCCACCCACGTTGCAGGTTACGCGGCAACACAAAGCATCGTTCAAGGTAGGAACCTCGTCGCATGAGCACCCGTGCACCAGCCGGCTCTGATATGCGGCAAGGATGCCCAAATCAGCGACATGATGCCCATGCACACCGCATCTCGCCGCCCTTGGTGACAGAGATGTCCACACCATAAAGCACATCATCGTCCATCGCCCAGGTGGAGCAGCGTGAGGAAGGCGGAGCTGCTGCACATGATGGGGGAGGGTGGGATCGAAGGGGTGCGACTAGCGGTCACCGCCAAGATACACCGCCACGCGGGTTCCCGTCGCCGACGACTGACTGACGTGTAGTACGCCCGTCGTGTCGCCAAGGCCAAGCCCTTGCGCCGCGCCTCACCGGCATCCTCCACCGCCCCAAAAAGATGGTGATGACCTCGTGCAGCTTATGGTGCATGAATGGCGGTATGATGGCCCGATCGAGTATTTTGGTTGGTTTCGTTCCACCTCGATCACATCTCGGAAGAGCAGGTGGAACAGTAGCTACTAGACGATCTCAGCCGTACGAGCCAAGGGTTGTTATTCCCTGAGCGAGGATGACCGTCGGATAACTGAACTCATTTCTCACTTGCACTGCAGCTGGTTCTGTTTTTCTTCAGAGATACAGCTACCACGCCTGAGTGGACAGAGAGGCAGAGTATCGAGGAGATGGCGGCCGCGTCCTTCACCGCCGCCAAGTTCCTGGCGCCGGTGGCCGCCGCGAGATCCGGCGGCGACCGGCCCGCGCCCTACTCCGCGAGGCCGCTCCGCCGCAGCAGGCCGGCGCGGCGCCTCGGCTCCGTCCTGGCCGTCTCCTCCGACGTGCTCGCCGGGAACAAGGCCGCCGCCGCGCAGCCGGTGAGACATCTCCCATCTTCTCTCTCTCTCTATCCCCCATTAGAGATAAGAGATCAGTCAGGACTGCCTGGGTGTAGAAATACGATCTGGTGCCGCTGTCTTAAGATTGGATCATGGGGAGCTGCCGTCCGTAGATTCACGAGGCCTTCTAGATTTATTTACCGCAGGATGCAATAACTTGGTTCAGACGGGTTTACACAATTTTACTATGCAAATTTAGAATTGGAGTGAATGTTTTGTTGTCTACATCTAGCTTGAAATGCCCTGACTGCAATTAGCCAGTTATTATTCTAATATATGTGGAAAGTTCAGAACCTTAGGTTCTATTATTTGAAATATCGGAAGCTGAGAACCTCAATTGTTAAATATTTGCTCTTAATTCGAAGTGTCTCGATTTTATGCTGCAGGCAGTGACACGGGAAGAGGCATTGGAGCTGTACGAGGACATGGTGCTTGGTCGTAACTTCGAGGACATGTGTGCGCAGATGTACTACCGCGGCAAGATGTTTGGTTTCGTCCACCTTTACAACGGGCAGGAAGCTGTTTCCACTGGTTTCATCAAGCTGCTCAACCAACCTGACTGTGTTGTCAGCACGTACCGGGACCATGTCCATGCGCTGTCCAAGGGTGTCCCAGCACGTTCTGTCATGGCCGAGCTCTTTGGCAAGGCCACTGGCTGCTGCCGTGGACAGGGTGGGTCCATGCACATGTTCTCTGAACCCCACAACCTCCTTGGAGGTTTTGCCTTCATTGGAGAGGGCATACCTGTCGCCACTGGCGCTGCCTTCGCTGCGAAGTACCGCCATGAGGTGCTCAAGCAGTCTAGCCCTGATGGTCTTGATGTCACAATTGCCTTCTTTGGAGATGGTACCGCGAACAACGGCCAGTTCTTTGAGTGCCTCAACATGGCTCAGCTGTGGAAGCTTCCTATTATCTTTGTTGTGGAAAACAACCTATGGGCAATCGGGATGTCGCACCTTAGGGCTACTTCGGATCCTGAGATCTGGAAGAAGGGGCCGGCATTTGGAATGCCTGGGGTACATGTCGATGGGATGGATGTCCTCAAGGTCAGGGAGGTGGCAAAGGAGGCAATTGACAGGGCAAGGAGAGGTGAAGGACCAACTCTTGTAGAATGTGAAACTTACCGGTTCAGAGGTCACTCTCTTGCTGATCCAGATGAGCTCAGAAGGCCTGGTAAGATAACCTTTCTGTATAGTTTGTACTTCACTTTTATTTTTGCATGTAGTGGCACTGCTTGCGTGTTCCTCTGTGCTAACTGTAGAAATTGAAAATGCAAGAAAAATATGTTAATAATGATTCATGTGTCTTTTTTTTAAATCGCCTAGTAACTGAGGTGAAATAATGTGTATAGATACGAGTAATACATCACATACAGTTCTGTATATGAAGTTGTGTCATTCTGTTTAGTGGCATCACAAATTTGAGAGCTGCATGGGGTTAATATTATCACTATGATCTATAAGGCTCAACAGGTGGTACTAATATCTCAACAGCTCTTACTAGGATAATAGCACATACAAAAGTTGCTTAGTAATTTGCCTTAACTTGTAAATTTAGGTTTCACTTGGCTGATGAGATGGTCATTGCGATGATTTGACTTGATAAAAAATGGTTATAATTAGATGCTGCTATAGAACAATCTGGTTTGGAAGTACAGTTTTCTAGTGCCAATTGAACTACTGAACGAAATACCTATTTTGTTCTTATCATCATCGTGGTCATCTTATCTGACATGTCAACATCCTGATAGGTATGACCAGATTGTCATTGCCTCATAGTCGCTTCATAGATATGGCACCACTTGTCTTATTGTTAAATCTGAAGAAAAATAGCAGCGTTTGGAAAGCATGTCTGCTGTCCTGGGCTTGTATTTTTCTTTGCTACAATGGCACTTGATGATAAGTTTACCCTTGTGACCATGTTCCACTTGATGAGCTGCAACTTAGTATGCTTGTTTTTGGAGTATCTGCCTGTCATAGGATGTCGTTGACTCGGCGGATGCCATGACTGAAAATTGGAACCACCATGGTGTTTATACATCAAGTTGATAAACCCTCCCAACTTGACATGCAGTCAAGCTGCCATAGTTTTAACGGCAAACTTATTTATTATCTCCTGAATCAACAAGCTGCACATATTTGCTCTTTTCTCTGCTATCTACCATGCTCAGACCGAACCATCTGACAACCTCGTTCACAGATGAGAAAACTCATTACGCCGCGAGGGACCCCATCGCGCAGCTGAAGAAGTACATCATCGAGCAGAACCTCGCATCCGAAGCCGAGCTGAAGAGCATCGAGAAGAAGATCGACGACGTCGTGGAAGAGGCCGTGGAGTTTGCCGACGCGAGCCCACTCCCTCCACGGAGCCAGCTGCTGGAGAACGTGTTTGCCGATCCCAGGGGCTTCGGCATCGGCCCCGATGGCAAGTACAGGTGCGAGGACCCCAAGTTCACTCAAGGCACGGCGCAAGTCTGAGCGAGGCGTCACAGAATCCTTGCTCACTCGCATTTTTGCTTTGCTCTCCTGTACCACCTCTTGCTATCCCCTCCTGCCCCTAGTTTTGTCGAACCTGCTGTCGATTTCTTTTGTTGTTCTACTAGGGTGATTCTACATTTGGTCTGGTTTGTAGTGATTGGTACGGTATTTTTTATTGGAAGGGATGTGGTAACATTATAATATATTGGTTGGAACCGTTTTTCTGTGTTGTTTTGGAAGATCCCTTTCCTTTGCCTAGCATCAGCTCAGAACACAAGGCCTCAACCTGCTCGCATGGCAGAGAGTGGGAGCTCCAGAAGACCATCCGTTGATGCATGCAACCCGCGGGCGGCGCTTTGGAGGTTGTCATGGCCAGTGCCAGGTCCCTCGTGCTTGCTCCGACTGTTCTCTGTCGACCTCGAGACCATGTAGTTGGCAAGATGCAACCACAGGGCGAGAGCTTGTCCATGTGAGCTGCCATGATCTTGCCATCTTGCCCGGTGTGTTGTGCACTAGATGCTCTCATTTGTATTTATTCATTTTGCGTTGAAAAATAAGAATGTACTCCAAGTACAAAAGATAAGAAGAGTAAACAGTTATTCCATACTAATTTTCGACGCAAAGCTAAGGAGACCTGAATCCATTCCATTCACTATGGTGACCATGTTTACCAGGTAGTAGTACCAAACACTGTCACATAATTTGGAGGTTCACGAAACACTGCCACTCTGTCACTCATGATCAGCTACGTACTACAAAATCGATCATCCAGGAGCGTCTGTATAAATACGGGGCAAAATGGCAATGTAGAGCTCCCAGAACACCAGAATTTTTTTTAATTGACTTGGCCTACACAGAGGGGTAACCTAGAGGTAGTACCTCCTGTTCTAGTTTCTCACTACTACACAACCAAAATAATAAAAAAGAATAGAGGGGAAAGAAGCACATAATTCAAGATTCAGGAAGCTGGGGAGCGACCGGTGCGATCTTAATATACAGAGGGGCAGGACCCATAATCTACGAGGATACGTCGAGATCCTTGAAGTACTCGTGCTCGAGGGCAGTCCGTGCGTTGATTCTTCTGCTTGGGTCTAAACAGAGCATTTTCTGCATGAGGGTGAGGAGAGAAGTCAGCAAGGGTATGATGAATGCATGTTGGTAGAATCATATACCCATGGCAAAGAAAAGAAAGGTAGAAACAAAATAATGTCACCAAGAATATATGATCCAGTTCAATGGTATTGTGCTCAGTTGCTTACAAGCATACATCATAACAAAGGAAACAGATATGTATATGATTCACAGCCTCATATGCAGCAATAGAATAAGTTGTTGCATAACCCTCATCTGCAGCCTCATATGCAGAAATAGAAACGAGATAATGACACCGAGAACATATGATCATTGAACATATGATCTAGTTCAATGGTACTATGCTCAGTTTTTCACAAGCATACATCACACCAAAATGTATATACTTCACAATTTCATATGCAGCAATAGCATCATGCAAGAGCCATGATGAGAATGGACTAACTGCAATATCTACTCAAAAGGGTTCCTATGCAATATCTACATAAAATTAGCATTGTGCATCCAAGGAAGCACCTAGGATCTATAAGTGTGTTTATAACATCATATGCAAGGGCCATATTTCTTTTTGCGTGTTTGCCTGAACTTCATATGAGAAACACAACATAGAACGCTCCTGCAGTCCCAAGACTGCACAGGTATACAAGTAAACACAGAGAGGATCACACGAACAGAAGCAGGAACTACATTATTCAACTTCGATTATTGAAATGCAACAACAAAAAATTCAATGCATAACCTCACAAAGAAAGCACTATGTTATCCAGCCACTAAGCAAACGAATGCAATCAGCAAGACAATAAGCACAAATGTAAAATTAATGGACGCATCATGGAAACCAAAAACATTTTGTTGGTCTAACTTACAGAGAGAAGATCAATTCCCAAAGGTTCGAGTGTTGGGACCACAGTTGCAAGATCCTGCAGCAAACTCAAGTTAGAACCAGAATTCCAGTATGACAATCACTGTAACGGTGTATAATCATCAAACACTTACAGCATAACAGTACAACTAATTCAACAGCAACCATGAGGAACTACAATGTTTGATCCCTATCTGCACCTTCATATTTTAACCCATTTTTCACAAGAATAAACAGAAGTCATTGATTATTACCACAGACGGCCACTTGGGGAAAGCTGACTTGTAGTCAGGTAATGAAGCAACACCTGGCCAGGTCTCTTCATTAGGAGTGCCCATAATTCTGCATGAACATAAAAAATATGACCAAACACACAACCCAGATTAGGTGTTATTTCATATCAATGGAAAAGCTTAAAGCAAGACTGTACAATGTTTATAAGAGGAAGACCTGAAAATCTTGAACAGTTCATCGATCTCAGAATCACCAGGAAATAGAGGTTTCTGATTCACCATTTCAGCAAAAATGCAACCGACTGACCACACATCAACGGGGGTTGAATATTGCCTTGCACCCAAAAGAATTTCAGGTGCTCTGTACCACAGTGTCACCACCTATAAGCAACATTCTTGTTTAGGTAACTAAAAACAAGTAAAAAAAGGCAGGAGCAAAATTTGAACATGAGAACAGCTCATTGAATTGATGTGATCAAATGAATACCAGCTCCACCAATTAGATTAAACCTAGAGCTATGCTTGCCTTGAATTTGAAATTCTTAATGAAACAAGACCTTCACGTTTTCTTCTCCTTTGCCCATAGTAACAAACAATAATCATAAATCTGCATGCACTATCCTATGTTTTGGAAATTTAGCAAATACTTCTATACTCTCCTGGTCGCACATGCACCAACCTATGTTCTAGAAATGTACTCCCTCCGTTCCAAAATACTTGACGTTGTAATTTGAACTAAAACCACGTCAAATATTTTGGAACAGAGGGAGTAGCAAATTGGTCTACACTGTTCCTGGTAACCTCATGATTCATTCCTTTTCCTCATTCCCT
Organism: Avena longiglumis; assembly: GCA_030063025.1. Classification (NCBI taxonomy): domain Eukaryota; kingdom Viridiplantae; phylum Streptophyta; class Magnoliopsida; order Poales; family Poaceae; genus Avena; species Avena longiglumis. The sequence goes on from CP125978.1 coordinate 35,570,634, forward strand.
TTGCAAAGTCAACAACTGCCCTGTTGTTTGCGGAGGATTAGGCATGAACAAATGAAAGGTGAAATGATGTGCAGAAGAAAACTTATGGTACGCACCACCCACTCCGTTCCAAAATTCGCCTGGAAAGGCACCTCGTCTCTAGTTATGCTCATGGCTTGGTGGATCTAGAAATTCGACGGCACGCAACCTGATGTATACGGGTTGTTTTCACTGTCCAGGCGGAGGCCTGGGATTGGGCAACAGCAGGCGCCAAGGGGCTTGCATGCCTGCTCCCCACAGTACATAGTTCTTAAGGGCATTGTGTTGTAATCTCGGGTGTTGCCCTTTTCTTGGCTTGTACATAACTCTCTTAAGTACATAGTTCTTAAGAGGAAGGAGAGAACCAAGCAGACTTAAGATGTAATCAAACTACAGTGGACATTCAACGCTAATGAAGACATCACCTCGGTACCAGGACAAAGTCTGTATAATCTATGAAGACATGCTGACTCCAGTAGTCAAATGAGAAGGACAGTAGTACACCATGATAAGTGTGTGGCCTACTGAAATCACCAACTACATAATGCATCGCAGACTTGAAATGAAGAAGCCGTTCATAGGCTTCGGTGGAACTAGTCAAAACGTAAGTGCATTCTTGTCCCCCCTGATAAAAACCTTAGCAGGAAAAAAATTCATCTGGTATCTCCTGGGATACATGCACCATAAATCACAATGTAACAGACCGCCGGCATGTTGTGAGGCTTGCAAAACATACCTCGTGAGTAAACGTCCGGACAGGAATGCCGAACGCCCTAGCCAATCCAAAGTCGGCGAGCTTCAGTGAGTTGGTACGCCGGTCTATGAGCAGGTTCTGGGGCTTGAGGTCCCTGTGAAGCACGCGGTGCGAGTGGCAGTAGGCGATGCCCCGCAGGATCTGGTAGAGGAAGGACTGCACGCAGAGCACAAGACAGCATTACACTTCCACATGATCACATCAAAATGGACACGGTCAGTAAGCAGAACACTACTACAGTTGGCAATCGACGAAGTGGACGAGATCAAAGTGGGGAGGCGACTGTGACCTTGACTATGTGGTGGTTCTTGAAGTCCGTGGAGGAGTCCATGTGCTTCTTGAGGTCGAGGTCGAGGTACTCGAAGACGAGGTATATGCACTTCTCGTTGTGCACCACGTCCTGCAGCCTGCGCGGGGAGCAGCAGCCAAAAACACCAGTCAGTCAGCCCATCCATTCCGCAGCGGCCGAAATCCAGCCCAAACCCTGAGGAATATGGAGAGGAGCGCGAGGCGGGGAGAAGGGGTACCTGACGATGTTTCGGTGCTGCATCTCCTTGAGGAGTGAGATCTCGCGGATGGCGGTGGAGGGGACGCCCTCGTCCTCCTGCTCGAGGCGGATCTTCTTGAGCGCGATGGTCTCGTTGGTGTAGCGGTCCTTGGCCTTGTACACCACCCCGTACGTGCCCTCCCCGATCTTCTCAACCTTCTCGTACTGCGGCGGGGACAAACGAGCGATGACATTACGGCCGGCGGCGAGGGAGGAGTGGAGCGGCGGCGGGGGGCAGAGAGCGGGAGAGAGGAAGCGGCGCGGCGATCGGACGGGTCGGGCGGGCTTACCTGGTCCATGGCGCGGCGATCCGGCAGGCCGCGGGCGGATCGGAGAGGGGCGGCGGCCGTGGATTGGCGGCGGCGGAGGGGAGTAGGGGGGGATGGAGAGGGGGAAGTGTGTGTGTGGACTTGAGAGGAGGGAGGAGGGGGGGCAGTTGGGTTGGGTTGCGGTGTGGCGTCGTCGCTGTCAGAAATTAAATCATTTGGAATTTTGGAGCGAGCTCGCGCGTTCGTGAGACCATGGCCCGCCACGTCAGCCGTGGGTTTTGGCATGGACCGACCCTGCACGAATAAATTTTCTAGGGTTGGCATCTTTCACGTTGCCACATTCTATCACTTTGTTAAAGTTCATCACAAAAGAATCAGTCTATTCTTTGCTTCTCATTGTTGTTCTTTTTTAAAACGTATATGTTCATTGGGTTATATGAACTGTTTAAATTTTCAATCCGCTCACAAAAGATAGCATGTTAAGTTTCTGAAAAAGTTTCACAAGCGTTTAGGCTCATCGACCAACAAAAAGAAATACGATGCGAGGTTCCAATCAATCCTCCTCGTGCGCAAATAAAATCCGATACTATTGCGCCATTGCTTATTTATTGTACTATATTAAAAGATCGCATTGATCTAAAAAAGATACTATCATAAATCTTGGATCCGCGTAAATCTTTTATTTCAACCTACATGGTGACTTCTCTACCATGCGTGTGGGTTCTACTGGGCAGCCGTGTAAATCCTACTAGGAGCCCCAAAAAGTTTGGTTCGAGAGCCCTTTAGGGTTATTTGGCATGTTTATTTGTATATTGGTTGGCCGCCGTGTCCACCAAGTAGATCGTTGTAAGAGGCAATGGGCCTCCCTTGGCTGAAATCAGGTGACGTCGATGGAGCGTGTAAAGCTAGTCTACAATGAACATGATGAAGTATATTAAGAATCTGCGTTGAAAAAAGCACAATTGGGTGCAATTATATATTGCCACATCAACCAACAAAAAGAAACACGGTACCGAGGGTTTCAATTGAACCTCCTCGCGGGCAAATAAAATCTGGTATATTTACACATATGTCGCTTATTTGTATTCTACTATTTAAAGGTTGCATAAATCTTGGATTTACAGAGATCCACTCCCTTCCGCATGTACTTGGAAAATTTGGTTCTAGATACTCTTCTTGCAAATTGGTTGGTCTCTTCGGCAACCGGCTCCACCAGGTACATCGTCGTTGCAAACTTGCAACTCGAAGAGTCGACGGGCCGACGCCTGCTGCAATCATGTGGCGTCGGTGGATTGTCCCTCGGGTAAACTTATCGAGTACATACGAAATACAAAAGTGTATAAGGACCCAGACGGTGCGAGAGTTTTGTCCCGGAGGTAGAAAAGAAACATAAAGTTTTTCACGGTTCGACCGGTATGTCTAGTTGCTCAAAATGTTTGTTCTTGTATGAACCGCTAGTACATGCGGGATTCACTACTTGTACTAGTATCGGAGTATATCTGAACATGGCACGATTGGAAGTCTCGAAGCCGATAAATCCCACGGTTCATCGGCCGTTTCTGCTGACGTGGCACGCCGAGTCCAGGGGGAAACCTGGAAAGAAATTCAGAGCGCTAATCGCAGGGTTTTGCCGCTTTCCGTTTTCGAGGCTAATAAGCGCGGGGCGGGAACGGCACCCCGTTGACGCGAGCTAATCGCGGGGTCAGCGGGACAACATGCGCGTGGTCCACCTGCGCCGCGGCGCCTCGCGTCGGGCGGTCCCGGTTAGGTCCACGAGGACCGGGCCTTGCGTGTTGCACCGGCTACGTTTGTTTGACCTGGTCCGTTGATTAGGGGAGACCGGGGGCCCGGGAGTGTGGCGGTCACCGGCGTCGTCACGGGGCTTTTGGGCCGGCTTGGCGCCAAGAGAGCACGGGGTGGGTGACGTGACGTGACGGGATCCTCGCGGGCCGGGAGTGCTCGAACGTTTTTGCCGCCCGCGCGTTGAACCGTGACGGTGTGGTGACAGTGCCCAGGGCACGGGTGAATCGTGCGTTGCTATCATCGCAAGTCACGCGAGTCTCGTCTATGCTGTAGCGTAGCAGACGAATGAAATTGTTCGTTGTTTCCATGTGTTCAGGGGATGTTAAGCATTTCAAATTTGTCTAAAAATATTATACTCCCTTCGATCCAAATTAATAGACTCGGATTTATCTAAATCGGGATATCTAGCACTATATTCGAACCGTGGGATTTATCGGCTTCAAATCTTAAATGTAACTTAATACTATAGGATTATGTGACTCCTAGTCATTTCTCTCACTTAGGTCCATCACGCTTTTTTGTAATTCGTAGGTACGTCTTGTTCAAATAACATGACAAGTGAATCGAGATATAATTCCGCTGACTTGCAGAATATATTCTTGAATCCTATTTTCTTTTGTAAAAGTATTCACTGAAACTTTTATGATCATTATCATTAGTTTCTCCTCTATTGGTAGAGTTTGGTTTCACGAAACAGATTTGTGTTACGCCACTCAACAATCAGGAGCTAACGTTAACTACTTTGTTTTACTTTCTTCCACCTGTATCTTCATCAAGACACATGAACTTAGGACAACAACATGTTTGCCATGTGTGGAACATATATTCATAGTTTCCTAAGAATACGCTACAAAGACTTGTTTATTCGCCATGATTTCGAATCATTGAAACCTCTCGAAACTCGAATATGCTATAAGCCTTATGGTGTTGTTTCGACAAATCCTTAGATGTTTCTTTGTATTTCAAACGAGTGTTTTCTTATTTCTATCTTTAACTCTAAATGGTAACTATAACCCTGATATGAGTAATATCAAACCATATGTATCTAGTACAAAATGATTATGATGTTTAGACATATCAACACCTTGAATTTGTTCAATTATCATAATTTGTAAAACATCTTTCACAAGTCCCTTATGCCAAAACTTAACTTAAATACTTTAGTCTTATCGATCAAATCGAGGTGACTTTGTATTCGTGTTAATTCAATATCCTACTTTTTTTAACTCATTTGAATAATTCAAATTGTTTCAAAACTTCTGTTTTATTAAGTAAATACAGTTATTCACTTAAGTCCACAATTAAATAATGATTTCCACTATTTGTTGAAAATACAATACATCACTATGTATAAAATTCAACATTTCTTCGCATATCACCGTTTTACCAGAATGCAGAGTTTTAGGGCATGTTTGATTCAAAGGAATTTAAAAGCACGGGAATAGGAAAACCATAGGAATGATATGTAATGACATGTGAAATCCTACAAGAATGAAAAATGCAGGAATTAGCTGCAGAAGTCGTTTGATTGCGCCATAGGAAAAACGCAGGAAATTTGCATATAGATTGAGTACATGGCATAGTTGTCATAGACACATAGGAAATTTTCCAAGAGGTCTAACCTCTTGTTAGAAATCCCATGGGAATGTAGTATAGGAAAGGAGTCCATAGGAATTTTGAAGGGTTCAATCCTTTGAACCAAATGGCCTCTATAGGAAAAAATCCTATAGGTAAGAATCCTACAAAATTCCTTTGTGAATCCTTTGAATCAAACATGCCCTTAGTCATTTCGCCAAACGAGGCATGGTTATGCAAAGTCTCTAGATCAAATATCTAATACCCCGATTTTCATCCAGGATGAAAAACATGCAATAACCACCTTGATTTAAACAATAGTGTCATGTCATTATTAAACTTTGGATATCTTTTAGCATTCTAATACTTTATAAGTGTTTAACCTATTGAAAGGGCATGTATGCCCCCATGTGTGGTTTTGGTAATTAATGCCAATCTATATGGACTAATGTGTAAATTGAGTTTCACTTGTAGATTTGTCCATTGGTATCGCTTGGGCCATGTGTTGGTCTCAAGGTTGAATCATGAAGAAAGAAGGAGCTTGAAGGTTGATCAATACAAGTGCAAAGAGTTGCATCAAGATGGATCAACCTCAAGAAGGGATGAAGAAGGGCAAGCTCAAGATGCGCCATCTCTAGAAGACCTCATGCTTGAACCTTGCCATCCTCGTGATCATGGAGTGATGAAGACAAGTTCAAAGAAGAGGTTTCCCCATGAAGTATGGGGGAGCAATTTGCAAGTCTTCATCTTCATCAAGCAAGAGCAATCAAGAAAGGTGTTCCCACTTAAGAAGATCAAGACGGTCTACATCAAGTTCAAGTGAAATGCTCAAGGCTAAGGTATGATCTTGATAGGGATTCTCTTCTGCCTGTCTCGTGTTGTTAGTTGGGAGACTGAGTTTAAGATAGATAGTCATACTATCAAGAGGGGATCTCAAGCGGGTGTCTCGATCGAATTGTTCGGAGAGAGCTCAAACCTTTGCATGCATTGCATCATCTTCCTTGGTTGTTATTTGGTTCTTGTCCATGAGAGGATCTAGAGCTTGTGGTCATCATCATAACAAGCTCTAGTTCATCAAATAAGGATTTTACTTGCATGTCTTATTGCGTTTTTTTGATCTTGCGAGTTTCCTGGCTCCACACCTTGGTAGATACATGACATATATATTCATGGTATTTTCTCCCTAGGTGATACCCAATATTTCGTCATTATCTTTCCAACAAAATTGGTTTCATCTCGTTTGGAGTTCGGATGCGAAAGTTATTGCAGTTTTGGTTTTAGGAATTTCTCTGACCGGAAGTTCCTGTTACCCACCGGAAGTTCCGCTAGGGCATTTTGCCGTCGGAAGTTCTGGTTCTTCTTCCGCTCATGTTTTGTATCCTCTATGTCTGGTTAGTTGTATTTGACGGAATTTGGGTTGGAAGTTTCGGATGTATACCGCCTTGGTAGTTCCGCCAGGACCGGAAGTACTGGGCATCAATGCCTTGAGTAATCTGGGATGAATTTCCGGCTCTTGTTCCGCCCATGTATCGTAACCTCTATGTTTTGTTTGATCTATTTGATGGAACTTCAGTCGGAATTTGTGGCATTGTAGCCTTTTATGGCTTTGTTGTTGGGAGCGTCCAATTGAGTTGTGGAGATTGCCCCAATCTTGTACGGGTTCGGTGACCGCCCTCAAGTGTCCAATAGTGGAGCGAGTGCCCGCCTTTCGTGGTGCGCACTCATATGTTGGAAACGTATCTATAATTTTTGATGCTCCATGCTTGTTTAGTATCTACTTTGCTTTACTTGTCCACACTTTGAGCTGCTTTTTACATGATTTCTGGTACTAACCTACTAACAAGTTGCAACAGTGCCAGATGCCTGTTTTCTGATGTTTTTGGTTTCATAAAAGTTAGTAAAGAAATATTCTCGGAATTGGACGGGACAAACGTCAAACTCAATGATACATTGGAAACGTATCTATAATTTTTTATGTTTCATGCTTGTTTAGTATCTACTTTGCTTTACTTGTCCACACTTTGAGGAGCTTTTTACATGTTTTTTGGTACTAACCTATTAACAAGTTGCAACAGTGCCAGATGCTTGTTTTCTGTTGTTTTTGGTTTAAGAAAAGTTAGTAAATAAATATTCTTGGAATTGGACAGGACAAAGGACAAAGTCAATAACTTTCCGTGGGGAACAAGAAGTCTAGAGGGGAGCCCGGAAGGCCAGCCAGGGAGGCCAAACCCACCCTAGGTGTGGGTGGGCCCAGCCCCGTGCCTGGCTAGGTTTTGGGCACCCTGGCCGCCTCCCGGTCTTGCCCCTTCGCCTATAAGAATCCCCTGATACAGAAACCCTGAGTACCCGATCAGAAATCCACAAAACCGTCTGTAGCCGCCGCCACCATCGTCCCTAGATCGGGGGGTCTGGATCTCTTCCCGGCACCCTGCCGGAGGGGAGATCATCCCGGAGGCCTTCTCTCCGGTATGATTCGTGAGTAGTTCCACCTTGGACTATGGGTCCATGTAGTAGCTAGATGGTTGTATCTCCTCCTTTGTGCTTTCATGTATAGATCTTGTGAGCTCCGTTCATGATCAAGATCTAATCTATTTGTAATCATGCATGTTGTGTTTGCGGGGATCCGATGGATATTGAGATTATTATGTTGGTTTGATTAATGGTTTTATCTTTATGATTCTATAATGTTTGTGTTGTTTGTGATCTTGCATGCTCACCGTTGCTAGTGGTTATCTTGGCCAAGTAGTTGCTAGTGACTCCAAGAGGGATTATTTATGCTTGATAGTGGGTTCATGCCTCTAGTTTCCAAGGGAAGTGACAGAAATCTCTTTGGCTGTAGATGTGCTATTGCTACTAGGGAGAAAACAACGGTATCTTGTTCATGGAACATGTGGAATGTTTACCTTACACACTTTGCTTAAAGCAGTTGTCTGTTGCTTGCAACTTAATACTGGAGGGGGTTCGGATGATAACCTAAAGGTGGACTTCTAGTCATAGATGCAGTTGGATGACGGTCTATGTATATTGTTGTATTGCCCAATCAACCTCACAGGATCTTTCTGGCTAGTAATTGCATCGTTATGCCTTGCTCAGTTCCTGTCAATTGCCCCGCTGCAATTTGTTTACCCTTCATGCCATGTTGTTTATCTAAGGAGAGCACCTCTAGTGAACTATGGACCCCGGTCCAATCTTTATCATTGATACATCTTCATTGTTACTTGTTTACTTACTGCAAACCATTACCTTCCACACCATACGTTTAATCTTTTGTTACAGCAAACCGGTGAGCTTGACAACCTCACTGATTCGTTGAGGCAAAGTCTTGAGTTTGTGTTGTGCAGGTCTCCACGTTGCTTCCAACACCTGTGTGATGTTTCCTTCCTCCTTCTGGTTCGATAACCTCGGTATGTACTGAGGGAATACTTGTTGCTTGCTGCTTCACACCTTGCTCTTGGGGTTCCCAATGAAGTGCTCTACACAGGCGCATCAACAAGTTTTCTGGCACTGTTGACGGAGGAATCTACTTCAACCTCTTCCTCCCGTCAACTCAGCACTGCACCAAGTTTTCTGGCACCGTTGCCAGGGAGGCTAAGGACGTCTTCACTAGGGGAGTCCTTCACTTCCTTTCTCTTTACTTTGTTTTTAGTTTGCTTTGTTTCTTTTGCTTGGTTTTGTTTGCCTCTTTCCAAAAAAAAAACCAAAAAAATTAGTCTAGCTTGGTTTGCTTGCCTTATTCAAAAACACAAAAAAAATTAGTCCTTTCTCTAGCTCACCATGTTGTTCCCAGGTTCTCTCTGAAAAATCTTGCAATAGGTAGTGGTTCCATAATTGGGAAAGATAATATTGAAGAATTCTTTAATTATGTTAGCAAGCATGAGGATATTGAGGATAAATCTATTGCTGAACTTGCTCCTAATTATGAGATTGTTGCAGCTTCTTTAGTTCATATGTTGGAGGCTAGGTTTGTTAGCCTTAACCCCTTCATACAATTCTTATTCCTAAAACTAAGAGAAGAGAAGAATGTTGAAAAAAGGGAATTCATCCTTGAAACTTTATCAAAAGAATTCCATGATGTTGCTAGGGAGGCCAAAAAGGTTTTTGAACGTCTCAATATGCTAGGTTCAAGTGTAGATGTTGTGGGTATTTCTGATAAAACTAAGCCTAGAGAGCAATTCAATATACCCATACCCTATAAGCTTGTTGGAATGCATGAAGCCTTTGCAAATAATTTCGATTGGATTGCCCCTGAAAATCTTTTTGATGAAGGTAGTAGACCAAAGAGAGATGAGAAAGGATCCTCCAAAACCCATTTTGATGAGATATCTTTCATAGTCGAAGATTTTGCAAGTATGAATGTTAATGCTTTCTCATTTGAAAATACTTGATTCTTCTTGCTTCTTGTGCCTAACTTAAAGGCGTTAAAGAAAAGTACTTGTTGGGAGATAACCCAAGAGTTTCCTTGAGTCTTGGAAGTTATTAATTCTGTAATGACCTCTCCTTATCCTTTTTGTTTGCTTTTTGTGCCAAGAATGACCTCTAATGAGAGGGAATTAGATTTGGGGAGTTGCTGTCCTGAAACAGATTTCTGTCCTCCACCAAAAAAATCGTGAGGAGGCTCTGTAACTAGGATTAAGCTCAAAATTTACGAATAAATCCGCCAATATGTTGTATAACTTTCTTTAGTTCAACACTTTTTTATTTGAGCAACATAAGATGTTCTAAAAAATTCATTTCTATCTGTTGGTCGTCTGTTTTGACAGATTTCTGCCATTATTTGCATTTGCTTCTTATTGATTCCTTTTTTAGCTCTCTTCAGGTAAATTGAGTTTCTTTGAAGGAGTTACTACAGTAGGTTGTGTTTTTAGTGAAAAGCCTTGTTGTTACAAAGCTTTGCCAGTGGTCTAATATCTTTTGAATAAGCTAATGTTGCTAATGAAGATTGTGTGAAGTTTTGTATAAAGGAAAAAATTCAGGTGTAGAAAGAGAATGATGCAATGAGATGAAGAATAGACAAAAGCTCAAGCTTGGGGATGCCACCATGGTGTCACCCCAAGAAATATCCAAGAGGTACAAGTGTCAAAGCTTGGGGATGCCCAAGGCATCCCCCTTCTTCATCAATAAAAAGCTCAGGTCTGTCTATACACTTTGTTTTTATTGTTTCATGCATAGTTGTGTTGTTCTTAGAGCGCCTTTGTTTTCGTTTGCTTTGGTTAGTTTGTTTAGTTTGCTTTAGTAGTTTGGACCCCTGTTCTCGTTGTGTTGTTTTGCAAATAAGTTTGTTTGGTGTTTGAAAAGGACTAGTAAGTTTTTGCTTGAAGTGCAAGAGGAGCTTGCATTGACTGTGACTTAGACTTTAGCATGACATGCTAGGTGTTGTTTTGGCATTATGCCTAGTGATTATTGATGTAGCATGTCTTGTTCCAAACAATGGATCTGCCTACGACAGAAGTTCCGCCTTCTACCATCGGCTTACCGCTATCGGTGGCATCCTTAGCCGGAGCTTCAGCCACTTTAGATGAGGTGATCTCTTGTGTCACCTGATCGCTGACAACAACAGGCTCCGTGGTAATATCTGGGTCCACTTACATGGCGGAAGGACCACACATTATCTTTGCTAGAGAGCTTGTCGGTGGGGCACCAGGCTGGACGCTCGGGGTCAGCGGGGCGATGGCGGGAGATGCTTGCTGAAACATTTCTTTAATGTTTTTAGAATCCCCCGATGTTTTCGAGGTCTTCTTCAAACTCATACTGGCCTTCTTCCTGAAACGTGTAAAAGTATAAGTACATGAATAAGACGAGGAATAGACAATGTCAGATGAAAAGAAGCTTTCACAACAGTTGGTGCTTTGGTAAATGGGATACCTGTGATTCTTATTTTCTCCGCCTCTAGGGAGGCGGTGGATTTCTGGGAGGCTCCACCCTCCGTCTTATTCTTCTTGCCTTCGTCGGTAGCGTCAGAGGTGGAGCTCTTCCGCTTACGCGCCAGCGGGACATCATCGTCGGACACGACGGTGACTTCCTTCATCTTGGGGTCGTAGACTTGGATAGCCATGCTACCTTCGTCTAGACTCTTTAGCTGTTAAGTGAATCCCAAAGTTTTAGATGCAATGGTTAGGGCTAGACGGAAGAATTGGAGTATATGCCATACACGAAAGTAAACAAGTACCTCTGGGAACGTGCTGCCCTCGAACATGTCATAGGTGATGGTGAAGTTGTGCTTCCTGTCCTTCACCTTGACTATGTCCTTGAGGCGAAGCTTGACGAAGTCACTCGAGAAGTTGTCCGCGGATATGCGGAGGCTATCCTTCCTATCCTTGGAGTACTCATGCATAAGCTTCACGCGGTGCTGTAGAGGCTGAATCCGCCTAATGAACCAGCACATGGCTAGGTCCAAACCGGTCAAACCCGTCTCTATGAACCACTCGATCCGCCTTATAGCGCGGGAGGCTTTATCATCGGAAGGGAGGAGGGCTTGGGATCTCCATGTCGGGGCTGCAGCGGCAGCTCCATCGAAAAAGTCCGGGTACGTTCTTTCTCGTCTAGCCAAAGGGATGCCTGGGCCGTAGAAATACGTCCCTTGCCAGTTCTTGCAGTATTCGTGGCCTACAATGTCGGGTAACCGCCGGCCAGGCCGGATCTTGAAGCTAATGGTTCCACAATTTCTAAGTTCATCTTTGCTCACTCCGTCTTCCCTTTTAATGGTGAAGAAGTATATAAACAGATCTAACCTAGGCCTGATTCCTAGGTAACCCTCACAAAGCGCCGCATAGTTGCTAAGCGCGAGGATGCTATTCGGAGACACGTTTTGAGGTTGAACCTGGTAGTGGCTAAGGGCTTCTACGAAGAATTCGGAGATTGGGAGGGAGACGCCGCGTACCAGTTGAGCTTCGAGGTACACCTTTTCTCCGGCAAGGGGATAAGGGACGACCTCGTCGGCCAATGCCGCCCGCCAGACCAGCCCCTCCATCATGGGGAGGTACCACTCGACGAGTATCTCCTTGAGATCACCTTCGGTGATATCGGAGTCGTGCCACTCTCCCTTGTGGGAGTCAGCCTCTTCCTCTAGCGGCTCCAGCCCCGCTGGAATATGGTCAACACCGGTGGTTTCCACCACCGCAGTACGAGGCACCACCACGCCTTCCGATGGCACGTGGACGGAGCTTGTCGGCTTGGCCGTGGCCTCATATGACGTCGCCATGGATGGTGTAGTGCTGCTGCTGGTCATTGGGCAGAGGAACGTTGGCAGTGAGATTGGATGGAAAAGTTAGGGTTTTTTCTCTGCGTGTGCGGAGAGCTCGAGGAGGCGTTTGCTGGAGGAAGAAGATAATGCGAGGAAGAATGCGGTGAAAAGATAAAATATACCATGGTTACAATTTATAGTACTCGACATTAATATTCGTGCAAGTTCATCGAACGGTTGTTGCGTGGACAGCGTGTGCGTTCGCGTGTGCAGAAATTCGCCACGTTCCCACCGCCGCCGCAAACGCTTTGTATCCTTCACGCATGAAATCGGCTATGATTACGTTCTCTGCATGTGTGAGTTACGAGGCATCGCAGACCTATGGTATACGTCACTCTACTGACATAGGCAGGTGAACCATCCCATCAGAAGATTCCGGCAAGGACGGATCCAGTCCGGCTACGAGAAGAGTGCGATGGAAAATTCAGCAGTTCTCCGACTTACATGTTGAAGATGGAGAGCATTGCAGGGTTCTTGGGAGGACTACAAGATATTGCTTAACGATTTGCCGAGCATTCAAACGTAGAGGCAAGACGGCGTCGGATTTCTCCGGGGCTACTGTTGGGGATATGCTAAATGGGTATCCTCATAGCATGTCTCTAATCCGGATAACCCGGGTGGCCCATAGTCGGTAGCAAAGCCTATGGCCTGCTGGACGGCCCAGTTGGATGGATCCAAAAGGGAGGCCCATGCCGGATAAAGGAAGGCTACGGAGGAGTCACCAGCGTACCCGGAGCCTTGGAGTGCAAGACACGTTAGACTAGTTGGATACCATGTAGGACTCTGTAACGTGTCCAGCTAGGACTTTGCCTGTAACCCTAGGATCTAGCGTCTATATAAGCTGGACCTAGAGGGGCCTTTACGGCAACGAAACAACTCACACCTCGCACAACAAACCAATCCATGTAACTCGGTGTATTGCCATTATAGTGATTTATAGCAGGAGTAGGTTTCCGCCACCGTCGTGGGATCTAGACCTGGGTAAACTGTGTTACCTCGTACCCGCCAACCTTCCACCGCCTACGTCTCTAAACACGCTCTGTGAGGACTCCTCCATGGCATACTCGTCATCAATACCACGACAGTGGCAGCCCTAGGGCGCCCCAAACCCTACCCTAGACGCCAACCAGGGAAGGGGACAGCCCAAGGAGCCAAGGCCCTTCTCCCTTTCGGTTTCCCTCATGGGACTTTTTCCCTAGGAAACTTGGCCCATTAGTAGAATGAAGGGTTTCGCGACATAGTAAATCAAAAATTTCTACGGATGCGAACAGAGGGAAAGCCAAGATCTAATCTAGGAGATGCAAACAACGAGAGAGATTGGATTAGATCTTCATACCCTTGAAGATTCGCCTGGTGAGCGTTCGTCGGAACATGGGTGATGTAGTCGTACTCGCTTCTCCTCCTCGATCCGATCCGATCTAGCACCACAAGTGGCGGTGCCTCGTGAGATGCACACGTGCTGACACCTCAAGTCTCCTCCTTCCTTGGTCCAGCAAGTATGGTGGAGATATGGGTTGGATCTACAACCTTGGCGGTGCAATTGGTGGAGAATTTCTGCGAGGCCTACAAGCGGTCGGGAGGGAGAGGAGGCGGCATGGCGGCTAGGGTTGGAGGAAGGTGTAGGGGTGGTGCGTCCCACCCTATTTATATAGAGGGGTGCCCTATCCCTCCCCCAAGCCCAAGGCCGGCCCCAAGGAGGAGTGGGGGCAAGGAACCCCTTCTAGAAGCTCTAGAGTTTAAACCTCTCTTGGCGGCTGGGCCCTATGAGGCCTTGTGCCTGGCCCAATCTTGACGGGGCACTCCCTCATAGGCCCATGCCCCTCCGGAAGGTGTGGCCACGTTGGTCCCCTTCGGAAGGTTCTAGAAGCTTCGGTACAATCTGGATTAACCGAAACAATTAGAACTCCAAAACTGCACTCCCTTATATGAATCTTATTCTCGGACCACTCGGAACCTCTCGTGATGTCCGGATCCCATCGAGACTCGAACAAAAAACTCATAAACCAATTATCCAATCTATCCTAGCGTCGAGACACGTTAAGTGTGTGACCTGAGTTCGAGAATATGCAGACATGATCTTCTATCAATAATCAGCGGTAAGTGCGAAACCCATATTGACTCCACATTCATCGATGATCATATCGGATGAACCACGATGCTAGGATTCAATCAATCCCATATATATATTCCCTTCGTCTCGCGATATTTTACTTGCCCGAGATTTGATCGTCGGTACTGTCATACCTAGTTCAATCTCGTTCACAGCAAGTACTTTACTCGTTCCGTAATCCGATATCACTTTGCGATTAACTCATTAACCACATGCTTGCAAGCGGTGTTGATATCGATTACCGAGTGGGCCCGAAGTATATCTCTCCGACTTGGGAGGGACAAATCCCATCTCGATACATACAACCCAACATATACTTTCCGATCACCTGAGAGACACCTTTATGATCACCCTCTCATAGGATGACGTTTGATGACCTCAAAGCTTTCTTCCGATACCAGGGAGTTGCATTATCTCATGGTATAAGGAATACAATATTTGACATAAGAAAATCTTCGCAAAGACGAACACGATGACACAATCTAATTGCTTCGCTTAGTTTGGGTATGTCCACCATATCATTCTCCCAATGATATGATCTCGTTATCAATTGACAACTCATGTCTATGGTTAGGAAACCTTAACCATCATTGATCAATGAGCTAGTACATAGAGGCGTACTAGGGACACGGTATTGTTCAAAAACCACACAAGTATTAAAGTTTCCGCTTAATACAATTCTAGCATGGAATATAAACATTATCATGAACAAGAATTATAATAATAACATCTTTATTATTGCCTCTAGGGCATAATTCCATGATCTCCCACTTGCACTAGAGTCAATAATCTAGTTTACATTTGGCAACAATCTCACACCCATGGCGAGGTCTTGATCATGTTTTACGCGGAAGAGGTTTAGTCAGCGGATGTGACATTCGGATCTGTATGTACTTTGCTAATCTTGATCTCCATACGCTATATAATCTCGGATTATATGAAACTTGCAGTTGATATGCTTGGTCTTTGGATGATATCTTGGTTCCTTAGCGAGTGCTATGGCGCGGTGTTGTCACACAATATCTCCGGTGGGTCCAAGGCACTTGGAACCACTCCAAGCTCGATGATGAAGTTTGATCCAAACTCCTTCACTTGACGCTGCGGCAGACCATGTATTCCGCTTCTCAGAGATCCCGCGATCATGCTTTGCTTTCACTTCTCGATCACAGCTCCTCCATTCAAAATATACACGTATCCTATCCGAGATTTAGAATCATCCTTGTCGGTTATAAAACTAGCATCGGCGTAACCTTTTCTGACGAAATGCTCATCACCCCATAGACTAAGAACATTTCTTTAGTTCTATTTAGGTACTTTAGGATGTTCTTCACGGTGTCGATGTTCCACTCTGGATCACTTTGATACCCTTTCGTCAAACTAAGAGCATTGGACACATCCGGTCTAGTACACACATGGCATACATGATGGAACCTATGGCGAGGCATAAGGCACTTTGCTCATAGCTTCCCTACCATTTGTAATTTGGACACCGAGCCTTGCTCAATATCTTACGACAACATAGGCACCGAACCTTTCTTTGCCTTATCCATTACGAACCTTTTGAACTTTGTCTAGGTATGTACTCGGCTTAAAGCTATCGGGCGTCTTTGTCTATCTCTATAGATCTTGATGCCCAATATATAAGCAGCTTCACCTAGGTCTTTCATTGAAAACACTTGTTGAATAACTCTTCACATCGTTAAGCATGTTGATGTCATTTCCAATAATCAATATGTCATCCACATATAGTACCGAAGCGTCACGAGCTCCCACTTACTTTCTTGTAGATACAAGCTTCAGAGAAATTTGGAACAAATCCAAAGCTCTTGATCACTTGATCAAAGCGAAGGTTCCAACTCCGAGATGCTTGCTTGGTCCATAAATGGAATCTGAAGTTTGCATAATTTATCGCATCCTTAGGATCGACAAAACCTTGGGTTGCATTATATACAACTCTTCATCAATGTTTCCATTGAGGAACGATCTTGACATCCATCGCCATATTTCATAATCATGAAACGCATCAATTGCTAATAAAATCCGAATGGACTTAAACATCGCTACGGAGAGAAAGTCTCATCGTAGTCAACACCTTGAACTTGTCGAAAACCTTTCGCAACAAGCCGTGCTTTATAGCGGTAACATTACCATCCACGTCCGTTTTCTTCTTGAAGATCCATTTGCACTCAACGGCCTTTCGGTCGCTAGGAGGGTCCACCAAAGTCCATACTTGGTTTTCGCTCATGGATCCCAATTCGGATTTCATGGCTTCTAGCCATTTCTCAGAGTCTGGGCTCATCATCGCTTCCTCATAGTTCGTAGGTTCACTGTCTTCTACTAACAAGACAGTCAATACAGGGTTGCCGTACCACTCAGGAGGGGCACGCGACCTTGTCGACCTGCGACGTTCAGTAGCAGCATCGTCCGAAGCTTCATGATCCTTGTCATTAGCTTCCTCTATTGTTGGTGCGGTGACCTGGAACAATTTCAGTGCGCTACTCTCCAATTCAAGAGAAGGTTCAATAACCTCGTCTAGCTCTACTTTCCTCCACTCACTTCTTTCGAGAAACTCCTTCTCAAGAAAGGAACCGTTCTTTGACAAACACTTTGCCTTTGGTTACGTGATAGAAGGTATACCCAATAGTTTCCTTAGGGTATCCTATGAAGGCGCATTTCTCCGCTTTGGGTTCGAGCTTGTCGGCATCAACTTCTTGATGTAAGCTTCATCCCCAAACTTTAAGAAACGACTTAGGTTTAGCACCAAACCACAGTTCATACGGTGTCGTCTCAACAGATTTAGATGGAGCCCTATTTAAAGTAAATGCAGCGGTTTCTAATGCATAATCCCAAAATGATAGCAAATCAAGAAGAGACATCATTGATCGGACCATATCTAATAGGGTTCGATTAAATGCTCAGACACACCATTGCCTGTGGTGTTCGGGTGGCGTGAGTTGTGAAAGCGATTCCACTTGCTTTAAGATGCGTGAGAAAATCATAACTCAAATATTCACCTCCACGATCGGATCGTAGAAACTTAATCTTTACATTACGATGGTTCTCCACTTCATTCTGAAATTCTTTGAACTTTTCAAGCGTTTGATTTATGTTTCATTAAATAGATATACCCATATCTACTTAAGTCATCGGTAAATGTGAGAAAATAGCGATATCCACCGGCGTCGAAACACTCATCGGTCCGCATACATCGGTATGTATGATTTCCAACAAGTCCGTTTTTCGCTCCATCATCCGGAGAACGGGGTTTTGATCATCTTGCCCATGAGGCATGGTTAGCATGTGTCAAATGATTCAAAATCAAGAGACTCCAAAAGTCCATCGAATGGAGTTTCTTCATGCGCTTTACACCAATATGACCTAGGCAGCGATTGCCACAAATAAGTAGTATAATCACTATCTACTTTGCATCTCTTAGCCTCAATGTTATGGATGTGTGTTTCATCCCTTTCGAGATTTAGAAGAAATAAACCATTCACAATAGGTGCATGACCATAAAAGATGTTACTCATATAAATAGAACAACCATTATTCTCCGATTTAAATGAATAACCGTCTTGCAATAAACACAATCCAGAAATAATGTTCATGCTCAACGCAGGCATATAATAACACTTATTAAGGTTTAAAACTAATCCCGAAGGTAAAACTAAGGAGAGAGTGCCGACGACCATCATATCAACTCTTGATCCGTTGCAAATGCGCATCGTCACCTCATCCCTCGCAAGCCGCCGTCTATTCCGTAGCTCCTATTTCGAGTTACAAATATTAGCAACTGAACCGGTATCAAATACCGGGCACTAGCGAGGGCTAGTAAGGAAAACATCAATAACATGTATATCAAATATACCTTTTATGGTGACCTTCTTGCCGCTAAGTACTTGAGACGATTGCTTCGGTGACCCTTGTCCTTGCAATAGAAGCACTCAGTGTCCAGCTTAGGACCAGACTTGAGCTTCTTCTTAGCAGGAGCAGTGCGCTTGCCGCCGACCTTCTTGAAGGGCTTCTTTGCTCCCTTGCCTTTCTTAAAGATGGGATTGTTGACCATCAACACATGATTATCCTTTTTGATGTCCACTTCCGCGGCCTTCAGCTTTGCGAAGAGCTCGGTGATCGTATCAGTGGAACCAATCTGATTATGAGTCACTACAAATCATTTGTAGCTGGGAGGGAGTGATTGCAGAACCCTGTCAATCTTGAGATCCTCTGGAATCGTGCATTCCAGTTGCTGAAGGCGTTGAGTGTAGCCCGTCATCTTAATGGCGTGATCACTAACGGAACTCCCTTCCTCCATCTTGCAGTTAAAGAACTTCTCAGAGATCTCATATCTCTCGAGCGGGCTGAGTCGAAACATGGTTTTCGGCTCTTGAGAATCTCAAAGGGCAGGATAGTCTTCAAACGATTTTGAAGTTCGGTTCCATAGCAAACAACATGGTGCTCTTAATCACACCATAATCATCTTTGCGTGGTGATAGACAGCTTTCTCATCGGTAGCGATTCTTGAGGGTGTCACCTAACGCTTTCCCAAGGACATAGTCCTTTTGACCGCCAGAGAGGATGATTCTTAGATTGCGGAACCAATTGGTGAAGTTAGACCCATTGTTTCTAAGCTTTTCTTTCTCAGCAAAAATGTTGAAGTTGAAGCTGTACTTGGCCATGTGATCTACAGTATTTGCAAGTACAACTTTAGACTATGTTCATGATAAATAGTTCAACTTAATCAAATTACTCGATGAACTCCCACTAAATTCAACATCCCTCAAGTTGTTTAGCGAACATGATCCAAATTCACCACACCTAATCCGATCATCACGAGAAGAGATGTGGCTTCAAAGGTGGACAACGAAGTGTCGATCATATCATTCATATGACTCATGCTTAACCTTTCGGTTCTTGTGTTTCGAGGCCATGTCTGTACATGCTAGGCTCGTCAAGTTAGACCCAAGTATTTCCGCGTGTGCAAAAATGGCTTGCACCCGTTGTATGTGAGCGTAGAGTCTATAGCACCCGATCATCACGTGATGCTTGGACACGACGAACTTTCGCAACGGTGCATACTTGGGGAGAACACAATTTTTATCTTGATCTTTAATTGAGAAATCATCTTATAATGCTACCATCGCGATCTAAGCATAATAAGATACATAAAAGGATAAACATCACATGCATATAACTTTAATGTGACATGGTATAGCCAATCTTCACGCAATGATCTCCATCTTGTGCGTTCCGACATGATCTCCATCACTCCACCATGATTGCCTCCACCACGAATAGCAACTACAACTATTGCTAACTACTTAGCGATAAAGTGAAACTATTACATGGCGCATAAGAAGTTGACACACAGGTCATACACAATTATAAAGACAACCATATGGCTCCTGCCGGTTGTGTACTCATTGACATGCAAGTCATGAAATATTACAAAACATGATCATCGCATACATTATACACATCACATCTTGGGCCATACCATATCACAGAAAACACTCCCTGCAAAAACAAGTTAGACGCCTCTACTTTGTTGTTGCATGTTTTACGTGGATTATTGGAGTAGATGCTAAGAACGATTCTTACCTACGGAAAGCCACAACGGTGATATTATGGTTGCCAAACTCCGGTGTTAATCCCATGACAACTATAGTGAGATAAACTGACATCCACCGGCATGTGTGGAACAAGCCACACGTCAAGTGCGGGCGGTCTCATGACGACGTCGCGTAAGGTTGGCTGGACCGCTTCAATCTCACTATCCGCGTCATAAGAAGAACACAAACAAGAGGCTTGCAATAGAAAACATCAGCGCCGCAACAACCATGTTGCGTTACTCGTGAAACACATCTACGCATAGATCTAGCTCGATACCAGAAGGGTTTGGCGGCATAGTAAATCAAAATTTTCTCTGAATGCGAACATAGGAAAGCCAAGATCTAATCTAGGAGATGCAAACAACGAGAGAGATTGGATTAGATCTTCATACCCTTGAAGATTCGATACGGTGAACGTTAAATCGGGCGTGGGTGATGTAGTCGTACTCGCTTCTCCTCCTCGCGATCCGATCCGATCTAGCACCACAAGTGGCGGTGCCTCCGTGAGATGCACACGTGCAGCACCTAGACGTCTCCTCCTTCCTTGGTCTAGCAAGTATGGTGGAGAGATGGGTTGGATCTACAACGTGACGGCGCGGTGCAATTGGTGGAGAATTTCTGCAGCAGGGCTTCGCCTACAAGCAGTCGGGAGGGAGAGAGGAGGGCAGCAGGGCGGCTAGGGTTGGAGGGGAAGGTGTAGGGGGGTGGTGCGTCCTCACCCCTCTTTATATAGAGGGCGCAGCTAGCCTCCCCAAGCCCAAGGCCCCAAGGAGGAAGAGTGGGGGCAAGGAACACCCCTTCTAGAAGCTCTATCTAGAGTTTAAACCTCTCTTGGCGGCTGGGCCCTATGGGGCCTTGTGCCCAATGCGGCCAGGGAACTCCCTCATAGGCCCATGCCCCTCCCAAAGGTGTGTCCACGTTGGTCCCCTTCGGAAGGTTCTAGAAGCTTAGGTATAATCGATTAACCGGAACAATTCGAACTCCAAAACCGCCTTGCCTTATATGAATCTTATTCTCGGACCATTCCGGAACCTCTCGTGATGTCCCGGATCCCATCTGAGACTCCGAACAAAAAACTCATAAACCAATTATCCAATCTATCCTAGCGTCGAGACACGTTAAGTGTGTGACCCTGCGGGTTCGAGAATATGCAGACATGATCTTCTATCAATAATCAACAGCGGGGTCTGGAAACCCATATTGACTCCCACATTCATCGATGATCATATCGGATGAACCACGATGCCGATTCAATCAATCCCATATATATATTCCCCGTCTCGCGATATTTTACTTGCGAGATTTAATCGTCTTGCAGTCATACCTAGTTCAATCTCGTTCACGGAAGTACTTTACTCGTTCGTAATCCGATATCACTTTGATTAACTCCTTAACCACATGCTTTCAAGCGGTGTTGATATCGATTACCGAGTGGGCCCAAGTATATCTCTCCGACTTGGGAGGGACAAATCCCATCTCGATACATACAACCCAATGATACTTTCCGATCACAGAGACACCTTTATGATCACCCTCTCATAGGATGACGTTTGATGACCTCAAAGCTTTCTTCCGATACCAGGGAGTTGCATTATCTCATGGTATAAGGAATACAATATTTGACATAAGAAAAGCTTAGCAAAGACGAACACGATGACACGATCTAATTGCTTCGCTTAGTTTGGGTCTATCCACCATATCATTCTCCCAATGATATGATCTCATTATCAATTGACAACTCATGTCTATGGTTAGGAAACCTTAACCATCATTGATCAATGA
Organism: Avena longiglumis; assembly: GCA_030063025.1. Lineage (NCBI taxonomy): Eukaryota > Viridiplantae > Streptophyta > Magnoliopsida > Poales > Poaceae > Avena > Avena longiglumis. The sequence continues at coordinate 35,592,341 of CP125978.1, forward strand.
GCTAATCCATATAGGCGTACTAGGGACACAGTATTGTTCAAAAACCACACAAGTATTAAAGTTTCCGCTTAATACAATTCTAGCATGGAATATAAACATTATCATGAACAAGAATTATAATAATAACATCTTTATTATTGCCTCTAGGGCATAATTCCAACATAGAATACCCTTTCAAATTAGAATTTAATATTACATTTAATATTAATTGTATTAATTAATATGTAAATAGATATTACCAAATCCGCTTCGACCTGAAACACCTTTCGGTTCCCCTTCTATATCCTCTGAACAGCTTCGGAACTCCCTGAATGATTCCGGTTCTCTCACCAGTACTTTTCCAGTTTCCTTTCTTTCTCTGAACAATTTTGGATCTCTCTCCACGCTCGTCGCACCCTCAAGTGTATCCCATCACGGCTCGGGAATGGTACAACATGATCTCTATCAATGATCAACAGCTGGACCGGGACACCCATGATGAACCCTGCACATTCTAGATTGATGATGTCGTTTGGACCATAAACATCGAGTTCAATTCCCTTTGTTTCTTTGATACTACTTGTCCAAGATCCGATCGTTAGGTATCTCCATACCTTATTCAATCTCGTTACCGACAAGTAATGTTTACTTGTTACCGCGATATTACATCCCCGTGACCTAGTCACATGTTGCAACATTTATGGATGTAATCTCACCAAGTCGGCCTAACTGTAACTTACCCGTCACTAGGTGAACGAATCCAGCTTTTAGTGATCGCTTCAACTGTTCCTCCGGTACCAATGACCGCATTATGATCTCCATTTCACTGGGTGACGTTAAGTGCCATCAAAGTAACATCGGGAGATAGTGATTTGTATGGTCTCATGGTCTAAGGAGAAGGAGACTTTGTTTCTGACTATTGCAACGATGAATTTTATGACTTGATCATGTCGCAATCTTTTGAGGAATGTCCATCACATTATTCGCCAATGATATGACCTTGTTGTCAACTAGACCTATCACTCATGATTAGGAAACCTTGATTATCGGTTGCCCAACAAACTAGTATCAATTGAGGCTATTAGGAACTTATGTTTCATATCACAACTGTAGCAATGTTTCCACTTGATATAGTTATAGCACAACATGAAACTATTACGAACTTATTGGGATATGAAAATAATAAGCCTTTTATTATTTTCCTCTAGGGCATATTCCCTTTAGCATCCAGCCATCCAAGTAGAAAAAAGGGGAAATTTGAGGCCGAGCAACCAAACATGCCTGTGGTGAGTATAGCTCGACATTGCACATGCTCTATATCGTCGAAGCCAGGGAATCATTGTAATTGTGGTCGACAAGATGCTAGATGTTGCAAGGAAAATGCCAACAAAGACAATATGAGGCATGGATCGTCGATGTAGGGAAGAAGTGAAGGCCAAACAAAGAGGCTCAACCCACATTATCACCAAAAACATAATTGTAATGTTTTATTGATGAGACGTCTGTACCCAAACAGAAGCATCATAGTCGGCGTTAGATCTAGGGAAACACCAACCCGCCTGCATCCAACGGAGGTCAGAAAATGCAACTATTATATGCACATGGTCTAAATACTTGATTATTCCATTGCAGAGTCGTCTCCGGAGTAAGAATAAACAACATGTCGACACCAATACCTAACAAACTAGATAAAGACTTCCCACGAGCATGAATATTCATGATCTATCCCGCCTTCCGGGATGAAACTGGCTGCCATATGCGGAAGAGACCAACAAAATCCTCCACGAGGACCGAGATCTATGTGACGACTAGGGCTTCGCTAGAGTAAAAAATAGTCAAAGATTATAGTTTGATGGTGTGTGAACTCTTTTTTATTTGAGTGTTAGTTGCCCAAAAGTAATTTTCATCAATTGTATTAATATATCAAGCAACGTTGCTATGCTCCTACAAATGAGCAAATCTCTGTTGTTTGGCAAGTGATCAGTTTCCCTCAACAAGGTCACACTTCTCACCACGTCACGGACAATCTAGATCAATCCAGCTGTTAGAAGACATCTTTAACATCATCAATGATTCCATGCAACCCAAGGTTGATGATGATAGATGATGCGACGCTTATTGACGAGATATTTGCCATCATTCATTTATCACAGATATATAAAAAATACATCTCCAAAACTTGCGCATAAATTTTTGTGTCAGTTATGTTTTACTGTGTTGGTGATCACTTATTTACACCAAACATTTTTACCCTTTTGTTGCTTATCTTGATGTTTAATCTTAGCTATCTTTGATATAGACTTTAGCATACAATTTAAACAAGTATGTTTCATTGTGTGTAACAACATTATAACGCATGCAACTTTTCATAACGCTAAATTATAATTACATTGTTCAGGTAACCAATTAATATGTTCATCATTACAAATAAAACAATTGTATGGTACAATACTAATATATCATGGATATTATATTATTTATTTTGATTCCAGTTCTTAGAGTACAAAATTCACGTGAGATGATGAAATGACATCTATCTACGAACTAGTTTCCACTAGTGAAACATAATGTAACATGTTTATATTTGTGTTCATATCGTTTATAGCGTATTTATAAGTCTATAAGGTTACTAGAACTCTCATGACTTACAAATATCTTATATATGCATTCTACTTAAATTTATATAATGTGTGTGATGGGGGAGGGGGTGATGTCTTACATCTATGATATTGGGCCTCTTTATGTCATGGGTACTGGATGTACAATTCATCCACCAAGGTTCAAGTTCTCATGGACACATGTTTGGGTTTTTATTATATATAAAAAATCGTTGTAGGGGCTTCCCTATGTCATTCCTTCAAAAAAAAAGTTTCATTTGTTTAACCTTGTAGTATATGTTGATTAGAGTGAGATGGAGGTGTGGGAGTGTGGTCACGACTGGTGGTCGTCACAGAGGGTTTTGTAAAATGTGCCTTTTGGCGCAACGTGAAGTGGGGCAGGTGAGAGGATACTATGGAGTTAGAGCATCTCCACCAGTCTATTAGGAACTCACTCTCAAAAGAAGCTTTTAGTAGAGAAAAGAGAAAGTATTGGAATTCTAAAAGCGTGTCTCCCGCAATCTAGGTATACACCAGGGCAACACTATTTTCAGATCCTTACCCCAACACAATCTTCCTGTTTCATAAAGAGTAAACTACACATTTGAATTCGCATCCTCCCCATCGCGTGTTTCCGTCTTGATGATGAGTGGACGCCGGAGAGCCGCTGGGTACAAGCGCCTCACCCCCGTTGCCTCGACGATCCTCTGGCCGAGCGAGCGGCCCCCATTTCTGGTGTTGTACAGCTTGTAGCATACCCAGTTGAGGACCTCAGGGGCAAGGCAGGCGATCAGCTCCGGTGGCCGGTACAAGGACGGCCACGTCACGTAGAGATCGCCCTTGCGGATGCTGTCCAGCGCTATCTCGCAGAGCGTCTCCACACGACCCACCGGAAACATCCCGACCTGTGCCTGCAGTTCCAAGTATTAACGATCATACATATAGATATATCCTCTAAGCAGCGAGCATTTTTCTGTCGTGACATCTTACGTCTCTCGTCTCCTCGTTGACGGCGAGCTCGCCGTCTTTCTGAATGGCCTTGCCCTGCGTTATCTCGGACACGACGTAACCCGGGGTGAGTATGGTGACACCCACATCCGAGCCGAGCTCGCTCCTGATTGTTTCGTAGAACCTGATCTGGGCTGCCTTGGTTGCCTGCGCGCCGCACAAAGTAAACGAGCATCTGTTCCTCAGCAAATCAAATCAAAATGGGTGGTAGTGTAAACATGTCATATGTGATGTTCATTCTCAGCAAATCAAATAAAAAATGCCAACATTGTAGAGGCTCATTCTTGATGTAGCCACCGTTCCTGCCGCGGAGGAGCACACGACCAGTTTCCCTCTGCTGGCCTTGAGGTGTGGCAGAGCATAGTAGGTTGGGTAGACGGAGCCCCAGAAGTTCACATCCTGAGATACTCAAAATAAACATCACATTACATTATGTTGCTCTAGCATAATTCAAAGAATTGAAGGAGCGCAGATGATAGCATCTTAGATTTACCATCATCTTGGTGAACGCGGTTATGTTGGTGATCTCGTCGAAGCAGCCGGTGGCCCAGATCCCGGCATTGGCAACCAGATGGTTCACTGCATATAAACATACACATCGCCTTATCTACGTGAGACATATGTACCCACACATGTGAAATGTATAGGTATGGATGCAGTACGTTTGCCGAAGTGCGAGACAGTTTCCTCGACCGCGCGCCTCGACTCCTCGGCGTCGGACACGTCGGCTACGAGGACGATGACGTCCGGCGCGCCGCGTTCTCGAGCGGACTCGGCGACGGCCTCCAGTGCGTGCTTTCGTCGCGCTACAAGCGCGACGCATGCTCCTTTCTCCGCGTATTGGTAGGCGAGTTCCTGTGCAATTTATATTTAGAGAAATAAATGCTGCTCATATATTTACATAGTGGGTAGTATTATGCAATCCATACAAATCTTATCTACACATCCCTTTTCGAAAAGGAGGATAACCACATCTATGTTCGGACGACACATCCCTGCCACTAGGAAGTAGACAAACTTATTCTTGGAAGTTGAGAACCTCTTTTCAGTCAAGTACACATTCTTGATGGGGAAGTGCAGAAATAAAAATATTATCTGGAAGAAAGTATGTGTACTTTGCGGAGTTTATGGCAAACTATTTTTTTCTACACTTCTCAATATATGTTTTATTTATTTACTGTTTCTACTTTTCCACATGAGATGTGTACTTCTAAAAAGAGAGGTATTTAATCACCGAGATAGGCCAATTGACCATGGAAAGCCTATTTGATCCTAGAGAGGCGGGATTTGAAGACCATCCAATGGCCAGAAACACGCAGATGGCGCGATTCGACGGCTAAAAATGTCTAGGTCGTGAGAGGCCTCTTCTTTGGCTCCATGTGCCATGATGCAACTAGCAAGCGACAGCGCACCATATATACAGATAGAATCAAATCGCGGATGTTATTCCCTCTGATGGAATGGAGTACTATTTTAAGAACTTGTTTAATCATCCCAAGAAAATAGGCGAGCTCGTGATGTGTACGTTTGTGGTACCAGCATGGATCCAGCAAGCTACAATTGCGACCCATAGCACTGGCCAGAGTCGGGACCGGGAAGCAGGGCCTTTGCGGCGGAGGGGGACGGGGCCGGAGCCGGAGTAGGGGATGCGCGGTGGCGGTTTGCATCGTTCGCTCGGAGCGTGGGAAAGAAGACCAACAAGAAAAATGGCACGGATCTAGAGATTCCCTTTTACGGTTGTTTTTTTTTAGCTAATCTGTCCCAGCTCATCGCCATACTGCAAAAATGTTCAATGCCCTTTAAAACATTTCTCTAAGGTATGAGTTTTTACTGCGTCTGCTTTGAAGAGTTTCAGAAAACTGATACCCGATCGACGGTCCTAATTGGTTAACAATGTGCGGACTGCGGAGATCCATACCCATACGGGGATTGAATAATTGGGATAGAAACTGACCGAGGTCAGGAGCATGGAGCTTGCTTAATTAATTACCTCGCCGATGCCGGAGGAGGCGCCGGTGATGAGCACCACCTTGCCTCTCAAATCCTCCTTCCTGAACGGCTTCACCAACGCCCACATGAAGAGCTTCACTGGTACAGACAGAGGGATGTATACCAAGACGACCATCGCAGCCATGGCATGCATCACCACGCTATGCAACAGAAGGTAAAAATCCATCTCGAGGTACACACAGAGACTCAGCAGAGAGAGAGACTTAGAGCGAAAGAGACTGGTCGAGGCCGGGAGAGCAAGCTTGGAATTGGAGTGTGATGCATATATATACATACTAGCGCGTGGCCTGCTTTGACTTGGAGTCTTCCAGCTTGGAATGATGAATGATGAGTTCAATTTGTCTTCCGCGAAGGCACATGGACTTGGAGCCGTATCACGAGCATCTTTGACAAAATCTTCCCTAAACTCATTGATATCATGTGGTTGGCTTTGTTCGCATTTGTTGGTACGATAGGAATAGATGCCACGATGTCGTAGTTAATGGGTAAATACAACAAGTATATAACAATTAGAAAAAAAAACCCGGATATAAATCTCTGAAATAATGTTTAATAAAAGGGAAATGATAGTATTCCCCCGGGGGATTGGGTGATTTTATCCCCCGGGTCGCTGCTCACGCTCTGTTAGACGTCTTAGTGCGTGGTGACTACCATCGCGAAAGTACAGATGCATACCAAGGGCGTCTCCACCGTCTTCCTTATCCCAATTTCTCTTCTAAACACAGCCATGAAGCCTCGCTGCTGCCGCCGCGCGTCTTGTCGCCATGCAGCTCGCCTCACCGCCGGCGAGTGAGATCGAGGAGGATGCCTCACTCCTCCGCTCAATGGCAAGCTCGAGCACCCTCGCCGGAAGCCCGTGCGCCATGGAGGCGGCGACCTCCACGACTCCCTACGCACCTTATTTGGGAAGCCCTTGAGTCATGGAGGTGCGCCTCCATCCGGCGCAAGACGCTCGGCATCCTGCCGTCCACGGTCGGCTTCTTACAGAGATGGACTTTTTGGCATGGAAGTGCTCGTGTAGATGGAGTGCCATGGCCCCAACGACGACGTTACTACGTCACGGTGTCCGTTGTTGCTATTTGCGTATTGATGCTTGCTACATGCGGCCAGTGGTGCTACTGCGATCGAGCGACGGTGCTACAAACAGCCACACGTTTTGCTACTACCGGCGGAGGTGCTATAAACGCCACGAGTTTTGCTACAAGGTCTCCGTGAAGTTGCTTTTTGGGACAATTACTAATTTTTCTGCTACATACCTTTTGTGATTTTGCTATAATAGAGTAAATTTTTTGCTACACGGTCTCGTGAAAGTCTCCGTGAAAATCTCCCATGAGGTCTCTCGAAAGTCTCCATGAGGTCGGGTTTGCTAAATTAATAGATTTTTTTGCTACAACCTTGTACTAGTTTTGCTACAATAGCGTATAGGTTTTGCTACGGGTCCAGTGAAAGTCTATGGTAAAATTGTTTTTTTGCTACATTGGTTTTTGCTACATTAGCACTTTTTTTTTGCTACCACAGTTTTATGGTTTTGCTACAATAGCATAAAATTTTTGCTACACGGTGTCCGGAGGTCTACCGGCGAAAGTCTCCGGTGAGATCTCCGGCGAGGTCAGGTTTGCTACATTAGCATAACTTTTTTGCTACACGGTCGCCGGCGATGTCTCCAGCGAACTCTCCGGTGAGGTCCAGTCTAATTTTCTATTTTCTGGATCGAACCGTTTTTTGCTACGTTGTAGCAAAAGCGGGACTATTTGTAGCAAAAACGAGTATGTCTGTAGCAAAAGCGGGATTTTGAACCAAAAAGAGGACACGTGGTTGGCTGGAAACCCGGGGGATAAAAAACACAAATCCCCCGGGGGACGCGTAGTACTGCCCTTAATAAAAGTGTCTGATCTTTTCTTGAAGCAATGCCTAGTGGCGCTTTATTATATTAAATAAATAGCATAGTCATATCATTCAGCGCAAACGGCAAGACGAACCCGAGGGTCGATCAGCAGTCACCATCCCAAATTAAAAATTGTTTTGAAATATAAGTATTCCTAGATAATCGATGCGCGCCACCTGATTTGCATCCTCCGGACATTGCCGAAAAGAAATATCTCTTAGGGCCCGTTTGGAATGCCGTTTATTAGCCAAAACCACCGGATTATACGGACCTCTCCTTCTTAACCTCTTCACAAAATAAAAACGGCCAGACTAAAATACAACAATCCAAGCGAGGCCTTAGGGTGCTAACTTTCACATATCATTCTAACATGATTGCGGGTTATGGGCTAGCTTCACTTCAATCACAACATTCTGCCATAATTGCAGATTATGGGCTCCACTTCAGTCACACCATTGAATGTTTGGATTAGCTCTAGAGAATCAGATTCGATACATATGGCTATGCTATGCTCCATATCTGTTCCAGAAATTCTAGGCCTCTTACAATGGCAAGAAGAGCTTCAACCGTCGCAACGTTTTCCAATACGAATGCCATCCAGGCGACACCCTTCCCTCTATGATTCCTCAGAACCACCCCCGCTGCTAGGTCGTCCAATCAACTTCAAAGAAAGGGAGGACGGCAGATGTAAAAGAAGGCTTATAAATCTTATTAAAAGTCAACCCATGTAAAATTTGACTAGACTTTTAGAAACATCTATCAACTCACTTGGCGCCCACTTTCCCCTCGAAGCCCCCTTTCCCCTCCCCTCTCTGCGCGTTGACCAGGAGCAGCCGGGCCCCCCCCGAGCTATCTCCGCCGGCTCTGCTGGCCGGAGATGGCGAGGGGGAGGCGCCGGAGTAGTTGGTAGGTCTAGTTTTAGGTCTTGTGGCTTTGTGCCCGTAGATTGGAGTAGGGCGTCGACTCTCTCTGGCCGGATTCGACGCATCTGGGGATGCTGCTGCCTTCTGCTGCTGCTCCGATGGTGGGAGCTGGTGAAGGGTGGCGCATGTGCAGAGATCTCCGCTAATAAGGCCCCCCTCTTCCTCTCCTTGGTCCAGTTCGTGGCTCTGCATCCTCTCGCTGGCGGCCGTGGCGGCGAGGGAGAGGATCCAGCGACGATCTTTGGTTCGTTGGAGGGGTGGGGTTCTCGTTTCGGCTCGGTGTTTCAGCACAACGCCGGTCGACCGCCTTCTTCCCCTGCTACCTTTCCATCGAGGTGGTGGACGGTGGTGTTGGAGTCTAAGGTGAGGCCCCTTTCAAATAAGTGCTGTTCTCTGTATCAGATCGGTGGATGCGAGTTGGTGGTTTGGCTCCTGGCCGGCCGTGGAGGCGAGGTGGAGCTCTATCGCCATGATTTGACTAAAGTTATTCCCTTGGCCGTGGAGGCGAGGAGGGTGGAATTCTTGGAAGTTGGATCCGTCCTTGATGCAGTGGTCGTGTGGCTCTCCTTCCGGGAGTCACTGGGGTTCGCCAACACCGCCTCTTCTATGGCTCTCCTCCTCATCTCGGCGGGAGCTCGAGGGGAGGCTCGGTTTCCAGCTGGGTCGACGAACTCTGCTGCGCCGATGCTGCTCCATGTTGGGTCTTCTCCTACGGGTGTTGTGGTGACATCGGAGGTATTGGATCCTGTGGTGCAACGGCACGATCGTCTTGGAGATGTGAAGCCAATCCTTTCTTCTGCAGATCCAAATCGGAAGCTTTGTGCCACCCGATTATCTTGGCTAGGTCGAGGCCATCATGCTCGCCGGGCGAGCTCTCGGCGTCTCTTCAACCTCCGTGAGGCCCTCCATTGCAGAGGCGGAAGATGAACCTGATTGCTTTCTTGATCTTACAGAGGGTTCTTTGTGCAAAGCGTTTGGGCTTGTTTGTAATTCTTTTTCTTTTAGGGTCCGACGTGAAAATCTGTAACTCCACCGTTTTATTTTAATATATGGCTTCCTGCCCCTTCGGGGGCTCTCCTCTTTCAAAAAAAAAAAAAAAAGAAACATCTATCAACTTTTACAATGTCAAAGTAATCTTGTAAGAAACATCATTACTTATACTCCCTCCGGCCCATATTAGTTGGCTCAAATTTGCCTAGATACGGATCACTAAAACTTGACTAGATACATTCGTATCTAGATGAATCTAAGTCAACCAATATGGGTCGGAGGGAGCATTTCTATATTATATCTACATAGTATTTCTATATTAAGTCAACCAAGAAGAGCTTTAGTATTATATCTACATAGTATTTCTATATTATATCTACCGTATATTTACTCGACCGTTGGTTCGTTTAAACTGTTTACCTGCATTCGTTTAAATTTGATCGTCCGCCACGTGCCCGGTAGACTCCTCCTGCTGACGTGTCCGGTCCTATGTAACATAGTACTTGTGCTCCACAGCACGTGACGATTTCAGCGAAGACGTTAACGCGTGTACGTGTACGAGAGCCAGCAGCAGCGGCGGTCAACGATCGATCGCTCCTTTTCTTCCTCTCATCTTTTTTTTTTTCTTTTCTAAACACGATCGAGAGCAGAACATCTGCACGCACAGCTTTTTACTCGCGTTTTTAGGCGCGGTTTCCAAACGAGCCAAAATCGGCGACATATTTGGATACTTTTTTTTTGTTTCCGCGGACGAAATCTCGGTCAAATGTGTTCGATAGAAATACGTCCAAAAACTGTCCGGCGATCAAATTATTACAAAACAGGATAAAATCCGGCAATCATTCCTCGATGGGGATGGACTCCTCCGGCGTGTCTGGTGTGACAAGGATGGTTCCTCCGCCAGGACATGGCCCGCCGACAGATCGGAGTGGAGGCAGAGCTCGGCAAAGGAGTGGCAGCCGAGATGGTAGGCGGCAAAGCTTGGCATGTTGGCGGGGACGTCCTCGTCGACAATGGCGTTGAGGCGTGCCATGTATCAGGACTTGACCTGGGGGCTCATCGCCGAGGTGTCTTAGCCGCCCATGAGGAACTGGAGATCCTTCTTCCTCTTCTTGGCGGCGAAGTTCGTCTTGAGGAGGTCGAGCTTCCTTTCTTGGTTCTAGAGCAGACGCGTCCACCTCTCGTCGGCCTTCTCCTCCCTCTTCTCAGCATGGGACTTGGAGTCCTCCCCGCACTTCTCGATAGACACGAGGAGACGTTCGGCGGGAGGTACTGTAGCTTTCAGCATCTTTCGCCTTCTTCTGGCCGACCTCTGGCCTTCTTGCGCCGGCAGTAGGGGAAGCCTCCAGATTGTATACGCCGTCCTTGTTCTTGGCGAGGATTACACGAGTATCCACTCTTGTGCTAATTAACTAAGCTCCTTGCATACGTCAACGGTTGTTCAATGATCGCTCCTTGCTTTTCTTACTCTCTCGACGGGCCGCTACTTTCAATTCGGGTCCCGTTGTTTTTTTTTGCGAGGAAAAGGCTGATAATATTATCCAACGGTTCTTACAGAAAGGTCCAGAATAACAAAAAAATTATAGATAAGTCCACACTGGATCTCGTCTTCGTCAACCGCGAGCGAGACGCGTCGCCGGCGCGCCGCCGCAACACCTCCTAGGCGCCTTGGATCAGAGGTGCCCCTCTGCGGACGGGAAGTCGACGAACCTCGAACCCCGAAGAGCCTCCATCGTGCTCAGTCGACTCGGACGTCGTCGATAACATCAACAACCTTCTCGAGCACACCAACACCGGAGTCGCCTCTACTCGACCTCCGGACAGGGGAGAGCTCGCCCAGCACCTCCAAAGAGAAGCGGACGAGGGAGAGACGGTTGACCTGCTGTGGAACTCCGCCGGAGCACCACCTGCAAGGGGGAAGAACACCATCTCCAAAACGCCGCACCAGCCGCGCCGCCTCCACCTCAGCGCCGCCGGCAGGCCAACTACCCAGCCCTACCTTATATACACCACTAGATCCGGGGTTCCCCCACCCTCCTGCCGCCGGAGCGGCCGGCAGAGGGGGAGGGAACCGGCGAATCACCGGGGGAGAGGGTGGTTTGGGCAGAGGTTTCAAGAAAATCGCCCATCTTTACTGTAGCAGAGGGAGGGGAGAGGTCGAGGGTCCTCTTCTTGTTAAATATGTTGTTGTTAAATTCGGGTCCCGCTGTTGAAATTGCAGTCTGCCGTTCCTTTTTTTTTCTTTTTCTAAACACGATCAAACTATGTATGTACGTGGCCGCGTGCGTGTGCGTCTCTAATTGCTCTCACGCCAGGTCAGGAAGCCCCCTCATCGTCGTGTGTGTCTCCGTTACTAGACAAAACTGTGCCAACTATTATATTTCCTAAATAAAAGAAGACCACTTCTTGTCCTAGCCGCGTGCATGCGGCCGTGGAATGTAATACTCTCTCTCTCTCCCCCTCTCTCTCTCTCTTCCCGGAAACACTTTGAACTAAAGTCACACTTCTAGTTTAGTTTCCAAATTCCAGGTCATATTTGAACTAGAAGTGGGACTTTCTTGACAGGATTCCACTTGACACCTCACTATACTCCCCACCTAAACCCTCAAACCATGCATAAATTAAAGCCACTTAAGATCAGCTATTTAATTTGCTAATATGATAAAGGTATGGTGTTGGCGCGTGGTGGACTCATGCCTCGGCTTCAACTAATATATGTCGGAGAGATCCATAGCGAGTCGCCTCGAGATCTACCCGCAAATCATGATGACCACTCTCTCTTGGTGAAGAAATTAGCTTAACAGACCTTGGTAAAAAAATTGTAACGTACTACTAGTAGAGTCCTAAACCTGTAACCCGAGACAGACGGAGATGATTAGTGAGTTTATGGAATACTACGCGTCAAGCTGACCTCCAATTAATAAGGTTGGAATTATGGAGCGAGAGAGATGCCATATCGTTTCGATTCCCAACATCTTGGTGGTCGATTCATCTCTCCAGCCAATGAAAACAGAGCTCATGGATCACCATACTGAAAACGATCCTGACCGTCCACGCCCCATCCCATATCCAACGAAAACACAAAAGAGCCGCCACGAATCTCTCTCTCGGTCATCCGGTTTTGTCCCGCATCTCTCTCACGCGCGCGCAGGACACCCTCTCCCTTTCTCCCCGAGAACCTTTGCGCCGCCGCTCGCCTCGCCTCGCCGGTCACCCCTACCTCCCATCCTGCCGGCGCAGCCCCGGTTCCCCACCCCACGGCTGACTCCCTCGCCTACGCCCCATCCCGGCGCCTCCAATCGCTGATTTTCGCGAACCCTAGCTACGGGCCGGCCTTCCTGCCGCCGTCGAAGACGACGGAGGCCGTCCTCGCGCGGTGCTTCGCCGGATGTGTGAGCCGCTAATCATCCACGGCATCAAGTGCGGTCACCGGCCACCTCTGCCCATCCCACGGCATCACCTCTACATAACACTATGGAGAGTTCTGGTTAGGATATATCCTATACAAGCTCTATCTGCTCTGGCCATCAAATCCCCAATGTGTTTGTGGTGATGAATGATGACTCTAGGTTTTCGTTAACTACTGAGAAGAAGCTGATCTCTCCGCTTGTCTACTAGGGGTGGGGGGTGTTGACCACAATAACGGTCGCTGACGCAGGACATCGATCGGCTAGGGTTTAGGGCGTCATCGAGTTGGATATATTCAACCTAGATCTTGCTGCTTTGCCTTTGTGGAATAAAATAGATACTCGGTTCCGTTTGAAGGAACATAATAATAAGGCGTTTCTTTTGTGCATTATATCTAATCCCCCTGTACATAATAGAACACAAGTATTATATTCCACTCCGAAGGAAATTAGGCTGAATTCTGAAGATAAATGTTGTTAGGACTTTTCTTTAATCAAGCTCATCCTGCAAATGCAAGGCAACGTCCTGCCCTTGTCGTTTCACAGTACAAGGGTACTGTTTAAGAAAGTAAATTATAAACGAATTAGAAGTAAGTGAAAAATGGATGTATCCTATCTCATGACCAACTAACCCATCAATCAGCATTCATACATCAACATTTGTTGTTGAGAGCTACTACCATGCATTTTGGAGTCATGTGCTGAATACTAGAAACTTCTGAAAAAGGTACTAATTAACTTACCTTATGCTCATGCATGAATTTGCTAACCATGTAACTATACGGTTCCATAATCCATTCTGCCCAGCTAAACTAGTCATCATCGTATAAATGTATATATATATATATATATATATATATATACTATGCTGTAACAAACAAACCATACCCTTATGTACCGTGTTTGTATTTTTCGTGTTTCTATTGTTGCTCAGCAAGGAAATCGTGCTTTTCCTTAACCATGTGCGTTTATTGCAGGTGGAGTTCCTAGGAATTTGCAGGAGTCGAGCTATGCTGGTAATTTCACCAGCATGCTTAGGGACCTGGACATGCTTGCCGGGGTCGAGGACGATGGGGACCGGCCTCACACGCTGCTGCACGACTCTTGGTGGACTTTGTCGTCGATTCGCCGGGTGTGTGAGCCGTTGTTCATCCACGACATCAAGCCCGATCACTAGCCGCTCCTGCCCATCCCACGTCAACGATGTCGCCCCTGTGTGCCGATTCACCGATGTTTTCGTGGTGTTGGCAGGGAGGCCATGGACACGACCTTGAGCGCCGGTTCTCAAGCCCGTGTGGTGCGCCCCCAAGCCCTATTGCCGATGCCATTGTTCAGTAGGACCGCGTCGACATCAAGGTCAATTTCCCCCTTGTGCTTGAATTGAATCCACACTTGCTGTCCAATCTCCTACGAAAAAAATATCTCAAACTAACCAATCTGGAACCGTCAACAGGAAGGAGGATTCCTTGCACGATCTGCCCAACGAGTCCCATAACTGCTAGTGTCGATGGAGCGCCCTTCATGCTTGCTGCTCACTATCTGTGGATGAATCACCAGGGCTTTCGGTGTGATGGCGGCGCACCACAATAAACCGGTCGCTGATGTTTCAACTAGGCTACATAATCCTGTGGTGAGCTCCGATTACGATCTCTTCTATGTTCTATCTGCTCCGGCCATCAAGCCCCTATGTGTTTTTGTGGCGCACCACCGTAAGTAACCGCTGGCTGATGTTTTGGCCTCGACTACATAACCCTATGGTGATTTCTGGTCAGGATATCCTATACGTGTGCTCTATCTGCTCCGGCCATCAAATCCCCAATGTGTTTGTGGTGATGAATGATGACTCTAGGTTTTTAGGTTTTTACTACTGAGAAGAAGATGATCTCTTCGCTTGTCTACTATAGTAGTCAATGTGGTGATGATGACCGATAGTTTTCTATGTTTTTTAACTAGTGATGAGAAGAATTTGATCTCGTCTCTTTTCCAGGAGGGATGCTAGCCAATTTAAAACATCAAAGATATTCTATTAAGGCATTTTCTTATTGTTCGACCTTTTCGATCAGTGTTGTGTAGTAATCTTGATAGATTATAGTTTAATTCCTCTATTTGTTTGCTGTGGTTTTTGGTGATAGGAAGGATAAGAACATAACTCTTACTACACATATTGCCTTCCTGGAGATGCAATGTTGATATGGTAAGGACTGCATGCTGAATTTTTTTAATTTTTATTTGTAGTTGTACATTAAGATCATCGTTTATTGCCATGTGACTACTGACTAGTGGGTCGCTTGTGTGGTGAATGAGAGATTGAGCGGGAGTAGGTGTCCAGCTTGTCGGTGGGTGGTGATCACATGAACACTCTTGTTTTCTCCGACGCCGTACTTGACCAGCTAGGGTTTAGGGCGACACCGAGTCAGATATATTCAGCCTAGATCTTGCTGCTTTGCCTCTGTAGAATAAAATAGATACTTGGTTCCGTTTCAAGGGAAAAAATAACAAGGTGTTTCTTTTGTTCTTGCTATCTAATCGCCCCTGTACAGAACATAACACAAGTATTGTATGCCGCGTGTATGGAAATTAGGCTGAATTCTGAAGGTAAATGGTGTTAGGCCTTTCTTTAATCAAGCTCAGGTTACAAATGAAAGGCAGCGTCCTGACCTTGTTCAGAAAGAAATATACCGATTAATTACCTCGGAGAAATATCATTTTCATGTTTCACTTTCTCTAATGTATCTATCGTTTACAGTGCTGATGCATGAAAAGTACACCAAGCAAAAAAAATCAGATATCCAACATATCATGTTGTATGAAAGAAAAATGTATTTATTTACAACATTCAATCGATATGATGTTTCTTTGTGATGTTAGAGTAGTATAAATTTAGGCCTGACACTTTTTTCTTCTAATGTGTCGTGTAGATTGTTATAAACAATCTCTATAAACTCAAAATGTTTTGTCTTATCTAATACGCACTTATTTGTCTCACAAATATTGTGTTTTCCTCTGCACATCTCTTATGCAATCATCCATTGTGCCCTGGCTTGTATTTTCTTCACTTCCAGATAGGCTTGTCCAGTTGTCCCTGCCAATATCAAGTAACCAGGACAAGGAGCTCCTAACATTAGTCATTGTATAAATGTACATAGACACATTGTGCTCCATACGGACAACTTCTGGAAAAAGATACTCCCTACGACCCATATTAGTTGACTTAGATTCATCTAGATACGAATGTATCTAGTCAAGTTTTAGTGCTAGATACATCTGATATATCTAGACAAATTTGAGTCAACTAATATGGGTCAGAGGGAGTACTAATTAACTTACCTTGTGTTCATGCATGGATTTGCTAATGATGTAAATGTATGGTTGAATAATCCATTCTGCCCAGATGGACTAGCCATCATATAAATGTATATAGAAACTATGTTGTGGCAAACACATGATACCCTTATGCACCATGTTTGTATTTTTCTTGTTTTGATTGTTGCTCATGAAGGAAATCATGCTTTTCAGGTGGTGTTTTTAGGAAGTTGCAGGGGAGGTGCCAGTCGAGCTACGCAGGTAGTTTCACCCACATGCTCAGGGACCTGGACATGCCTGCCGGCGTCGAGGATGACGGGGCCTGGTCTCGCGTGGTGCTGCTCGACTCCGGCTGGACCTTGCTGTCTATTTGCCGGCCGTGTGAGCCGTTATTCATCCATCACATAAAGCCTGATCACTAGCCACTCCTGCCCATCCCACGTCAATGGACACCTCCAATGTCGCCCCTGTGCGCTGATCCAATGATTGGCAGGGAGACCATGGACACGACCTTCAGCGCCTGTTCTCAATCCAGTGCGGGGTGCGTCCACGACCTATAGGAGCTCGCCCCCAAGCCCCACTGCTGACGCCATTGTTCAGCAGGACCATGTTGGCATCAAGGTCAATTTTCCCCCTTGCGCTCAAATTGAATCCACACTTGATGTCCAATCTCCTAAGGCTACAATATCTCAAACTAACAAATCTGGAACCACCTGCAGGAAGGACGATTTCGTGCACCATCTGCCCGAGTCCCACAGCTGCTAGTGTCAACGGAGCGGTTCTCATGCTTGCTGCTCACTATCTGTGGATGAATGACAAGGGCTTTCGATGTGATGGCGGCGCACCACAAGCAACTGGTCGTTGATGTTTTGGCCTCAGCTGCATAACCCTATGTGAGTTCTGTTTACGATCTCATCGATGTGCTCTATCTCCGATGGCCATCAATCCCATGTGTTTTTTGATGATGAATGATGACTCTAGGTCATCTCTTCTCTTGTCTATGAGTGATACTAGTAGTCAATGTGCAATTCATCAACTTTACTTGTTGTTAAAGGCCATTTTCTTGTTGTTATTACAAGTTATGGATTGATGTATGCGATGTGTAAGAGTGAATTTGAGGAAACATGTTGTATGATATGCTTGTACTTAATTGCTTAAAACAATGTATGCCCCTGTTGACTTTTGAGCTCTAGAATGCTTTGCTCAGTAGATGATGCTCTAATTTAGTATATATCTGAGTTAAAACATTAACCAACGACTTGATGCAATTTGAATTCGTTCATGTAGCTATCCTTATCATATAAGCAATTGGCATCTTAATTAATTTATAAAAATGACATGGTTTCTTAAGCATTGCTTAAAATTTGCAATTTATTCTATACATTGTTCTGATGACAATGTTCTCACTGTTGTGTGGCATGTTGTCTTGTCCATGATATTTTGCATTTTGCAAGAAACCATGGGATTCTATGTTTCTAGGTTTGTGGTGATGATGACGTCTAGTTTCCATGGTCTTTAACTAGCGAGAAGTTAATCTCTTCTCTTGTCCAAGAAGGATAATAGTCAATGAACATTATGTTCTAGACCTTTTCTTGTTGTTTAGTAGATGTTATGGATTGTTACCGTACAATATTTGATAGAATTTTTCTTAGCTTCTCTATTTAGTTGTTGTGGGATGATTTTGATGATTCGAAGGATAAGAACATAACTATACAACATTTGATTGTGGTACATCCCAAGGTGGCAGCAGCGGTTACAGACGATGGCGGCATCAGGGACGTAACAACTACGGCTGACTGCTAGCTGCCTTCCGCCGCCTTTTTTCTATTTGTTATTAAATCACTTCAACTTTCTAGCCCATCATCTCCTATCCATGGCCTAAATAATTTTAGTCGCTGCTCGTGCGTCAACAATAGAGTTGTTCCCATCTCAACATGCATTGCTTGCTTGCTACTCGTACAATGTACATACATATACACTGCTGCTATGTAGATACTTCCGCCAAATGTACTCTTATGTTATGGAAATAGTACAACATGTGTCGAGTGTTCCAGCTCACCTGCCCAGTGGATTGGTTGTGACTATCAGGCTTTAGAGAGATAAGGTTGACGATCCTCGAGGGTGGCCTGGAGCTAAAGTTAATAGGTGCACCACATGTGTCTTGTCATTTTGTTTTTAATAGCGACTTTCTGAAAGAGGGTAAAGGCTATTTATTCATACTAGTTTCATGGTATGTGGTGCTACACACTAACATAAAAGCCTTCTCATGCAGGCTGGAACTGGTGGCTCGAGGACTTCTGCTCGATCAACATAGATGGGAGCGATGGCCCCCGCCTGCAGCAGCAGCATTAGGAGCTTCAGTAGGTTGAGATTGACTCTACGCATAGGCCATCACCCACCCACATATCATCGAGGTGCGGCGCAAGTTCGGGGGAGGCCACCAAGAGCATATTGTAGCAGCTGAAAATCTTGAGGTCGTCTTGCTTTGCCTTTTTACGTGTTGGAAGTACTTATTTATTGCAGATAACATGGTATGCATGTTTGTGGTTGCTTGGAAAGTACTATACTGTTTGTTTTTGAGAGCCAGGATTGGCAAGCAGGTACCACCTTTGTGGTTGTGCTGCTGTAGTTTGAAACTCTATCGTTTTGGTTTCTTGTAGTACCGAGTCCTTTGTATATCTGTTGTTGGCTTGTGATTTGGCTGATGTTTGTGCAATTTCGTAGATACATACGCACTGCCGTTACTAGACATGCAATCGAGCAAGAAACAATTAGTGATCTTGTTGTTAAAGGCATTTTCTTGTGTAAGTTTTGGATTGGTTGTGTAGTTATCTTATCAAATTTTCTTTATTTTGCTGTGGTATTTGCTTTCTGTGGTTTGAGTGTGATGATAGCATGGATGAGAACATAATGTTACTAACTTTATATTAATTAGCTTATTAATCCTAGTATTCATCCTTCGCTGAATCTGTTTCTTTTTGTCCTTGTCTAATAATCATCGCTTTATCTACCAATTCTATCCTTACAAGTATTTGCATGTTTCTGTTAAAGTTTTGTACTGGACATTATGTAGTTTCATCTTGCAATACTATCCTTACAATTATTTCCTTTATCTAGCAATACTATCCTTACAATAATCCATGTCATGGTTTTTATGTAATTAATCAATTTTGTGTGAAAGGGCATTTTTCTTGTTGTCGGACATTATGGGGATAGGTGTTGTGTAATCTTGTTGCTAATGTAATTCATTAAATCTATCTTTAAATGTTGTAAATGCAATGAGCCGGTTATGCTTTCATATGAAAAGTTGTGAACCCCAATTGTCAAATATTGGATGCCTTTTCAAGTCATACTAAAATTAGGCTTTTTACTCTGTAATTGTGCATACCATTCTCGGTTTGTTATTGTTCCCAGAAACATAACTCCTGTAATTGTGCGTAATGTCTTCCTTATTGTTTTTTTCAGCTGGTATATTGAATTCAGATCCTTAAATGCCTTATTGTAGATCAGGGAAAGCTTCATCAGTTATCTTTCTGCACTATTTGTGGTTCTGGCTCAGCGAGAAGTATCTACAAAATTTGATCATGTAGAAATATATTATGTTCTTCGTTTGGACAACTATACATGATGCTACAATATTGTCCAAGACAAACTGCAGTATTTCCCGGCAGTCCATTTCTTACTAGTTCTGAATATATATTGTGTGCTGGATGGCAGAAAGAGAAACCCCTGAGGTACCCCTGACCCAGTGCCAGCGACGCAGGCGGGGATCGCTGGACGACAACAATAATGAAGACGACAAGGCGCCCTAGCAGCCAACCTCCATGGTTGTAGTGCCACCGATGTCTTCCCTAGCCACCTACCATAGTTGCTGCCGTCGGCGACGTTCCCGACATGCTGTTGCCCCTCACCTGACTCCCCAACCAGCTACTGCCTAGTGAGCTCTCTTCATCTATTCTTGCTAAGAAAAATTATCTTTTCTGCTGTAGAATGTGTAGGCAGCAAAGAATCATGCATGTATGAATATAAATCTATTTCACCCGGTTAAAATTTGTTGTGTGCATAGGCAGTACATGTGTAGGAAATTGATGTGCTAATTTTTTAATTGTTTGTTGCTTATCATGCATACCAGGGTAGGATTTTTCTTGTACATTATATGGTTCAGAGCATATATGATTTTTCTGCTCATGCATAGATTGTTCCATAGGAAAATGATTTTGGATGGTGATAGTGCTTGCAATATTCTAATTTATTTCGTCATACTACTTAGTAGGTTGTATTTCTGTTTTCACTAAGGTTAACGAGCTGCAGCTATCTGTGGCTGTGGCTCCTGGTGCCTGCATGTTGCATATTGAAACCTGGGTTTTCTGCCTCGGCGTCGCTCTGGTGGCTAGCATGGCTTCCCCAACGAAGCTCTAGTGGTTGGGCGTCTTAGGCGACATGAAGGACTCTGGGAGATCAACTAGGGCATGATTAGGGGAGAAAGACGCCCTAGATGTTTACCTCACCCGCTTCCATTCATAAGCTCCCCATCCCATCTCCTCTTCCCGTCCAAACCTAGGACTTGTATCATCTTGATCATGCTCCTGTCTGTTCTTGCAGAGAAGGATAAGGGGCTCTTGGTCCTGCCCATTACTGTGTCCCTGGCCTCGGATGGGCCGCTGGATGCCTCTTGCCGGCGCGCACTAAGAACGCCATCCTCATCTAAGGTGAGCTCCATCTTTGCTCCTAGCTATATGGCCATGGCGCTCTAGTGTTTTAGGGTTTTCGTAGCTAGGGTCTTGATGCCATAAAAATGCCATTTTTGTCACGTTGTTATCGTGTTTCTTCTACCTATGGAATATGGCATCTTGCTGAAAATATGGATTTCATATTTGGTATCCATAGACTAATTAAACAATGCATCTTCAGCCAGCATACACATCTGATTCAAGGCTGCTGAGTATAGCTTCAACCTCGGAGCCAGGGCAGCAATGCCTGACTCATCCCTACCCACCAGTTCCATCTTGATCTTCTCAAAGGAGACGACCTTGACACCACTCTGGAAGGTCCTTTTCCCCATGTAGTCTGTCGTGCTCTAGCATAATTTTCCATCATTGCAATTTTGCTTGCTTCTATCTAGTGTGCCATTATTTATCTAACTAGGATTTCTGTTCTGTGCCCTTTAGAATTCTCAAAATGTGGTATCTTTGCATTTTGGACATGAGTTAAGTGACTGACCATGCCTCCCAGGGAGCAAAAGGAATGGCGATGGAATGCAATGTCGTTAGGAGGGGTACTCTTATTTCCTTCTCTTCCTGTACACGTAGTAACTCTCTCTTGTTTTGTAATCCGCATGTATTTTCTGTTTGGTCAGGAAAACTGAAGCAGTTGTTAACCAATGTGAACCTGCTGAAACAAAACTCAGCAATCTTGCATTTTTGGCGTTATGGCTCAAAAATTGGTGTTGGCGGGATGGTCTGAAGTGGTTGATTTTGTTCATGAGATGCATGGTGCTGTTGCTGGACGATGGTGAGGGGGTGATCTCCTTCCCCATGACGTACTCTGTGAGGCGGCCCTGCCACTGTAGCAGGCTAGGGCAGGCGCCTTGGTTCCCCTGGCGGTCTCTATCATCCTTGTCGTGGATGCTGCCACGTAGCAGCTGGTGAGACACCTCTCTCCTTGATGTCGTAGGGCACTTTCCAAAGCACAAAAAAATAGATTTTGCCTAGGTTGAATAGTAGTTCGACTACTCACCTAGGTTAAGATTGGTTTGTGTAGACAGTTATAATTTTCTTGCTTGAGAAATTTTGCCTACAATTTTGAACTTGTTGATCAACAACACATGCAGCAGCAGCAAAACACAATGCTACTTATATCTTTCCCAAATTTGACCTCTATTTTCTTCTTGTCGGTCACCAAAGATTTGGCTAGTCGATGATCTCAAATAACACTAGCCATTGCTGTAACCCCTCCCTTGTAGATAGCATTTGTAAGATCTTAAACCCTGCTCGAGCCTGGTTATGTTCCCCAGAGATGTTCATCTCTGACAGTTTTTGCCTCAGGTTAATCGCTTGCCACTCTCTGCTCTTGCTCCTTCTCTGCTGCCTGGTCTACGTGGCTGTTGCGCCGGTGAATAGAGCAATATCTTGTCTTCATCAAAGGCATCAACATGAAGGTTGGCTCCCAGACTGTGAGATAGTCTGCTCTTTGCCTGCCTTTGAATGTAATAATCCTAGAAAGGTGTGAATGCATGTTTTTGTGGTAACATAGCACATCTACTAGGAATTAATAGCGGAAGCAAGCAATCTGATTTGTGGTCACGTTCTAATTCCATGATCTGGTTTATAAATGACATTGAGTTGTTATGGTGTTCTTCAGATTAATATATTAATTGTGGAATATTTGGTGTTAGCAAACTGTCCTTTTTTGCACGTAATTATTTAGCTAAATTTATTTGTTCAACATTAGCTTCATGACCTCTCATTGTCTGTTAGCTGAATCCTTAGGTTGGTGAAATGTGATCAAATTTTGATTTTAGTTAGGAGGACAGTGCTAACAATCGTTCGTGCTCTAGCTTTAGCATAGCAGGAGCTAACTTTTATAGCTAGTTAATTTTATTATGTTAAAATTCACTTATACTTTTTGCCATCGATTATTTCTTGAGCAACCGAAGCAGTTGGTGGGTCGAACAGATTGGTGTTCAACAACTCGGAGCATTACACCTACCAGTCCAGCAACACCATCTATTCTTTCACGGCCGCCGTAGTAGGTAATGTTCATGTTCCAACGTCTCTTGAGTTTCTATTACGTGTGCTTGGAACAAATAATTCTGGAATGTCATGCTAATTTTGAGAGCATTTATCTGGCAAAGGGCTGATGCTGCCTTTTATCACTTTTGCTGTTGGGAGTCATGTCCTGATTAGTAGCAACTGCACTAAGTAGCCTCTTTAATCATCTCTAGATTTACTACAGGATTGCATGTGGCGATCGACTTAGCCTTTTTACCATCATTTTGTATCTCCAGGTGTATATGTTCACATGTGTCTTGCCTTTGAGCACGCTATGTGTGTTTTCTTCGGTCTATAATGACTTAGAATGCCCATACATGTTTGCCAGATTGATTAAGTGCATATTACGTAATTTTTAGGTTGTTCCGTTGCTGCTTGCATTTGATAATCATTTTCAGATTTGAATATAATTCAATGCAATTGCTACTATTCTCAAGCTCATATACTGAAGGTAACTATCTCCTAAGAAGCGGTGCGTCATATAGCCTCGAGGCAGGGAGCTAATGGCCAGGAGGGAGAAATGGCCGGCGTATCCAACGTGACCTGGCTATTTTGGCTCCATCCGTGTTGCTGCTTTGCTGGCCACGGCCTCCTGTGCATTATGCACGGTTGTAGGCCTGTCCGGCTCTCCACTTCTACTACCTCACTCCCCGCCACCGTGAAAGGTCTACGAGTTCAACGCGCCGCAATCGTGGTGGAGGTGATGCTGTGCCTTGGCTACGACCTCTTCTGGTGAGTTCCTGGTTTATCCGTGTGTTCAAATCTCCTCCCTCCTTGTTCCTGGTGTATGATGGAGTGCAGGTTAAGGTTCATATATCACTGTCTCGTTCTCACATTAATTTGTGCCAGTAGTATGAATTATTCAGTTGCTTTTCCTATGTGAGAGATGATATTGTATATTCTTTACTTGAGTTGGTTGATGATCTCAGATATGGGACTGACTTTTGCTGATGCTTTTGCATAATGCTCTGAATATTTGTATTTGCTGAATTATATATATATGACCTTCTGTTTTTTGAATGTTTGGAGAAGAGCACACGCACCTGCAACTGATGGAAGGCTGACCAATCGTCTTCACCCGCCGAAGCTGGGAAGCAAGAGATCAATGGTGGGAAAAGGATGTCGAGGAAGTGAAGTGTGGCTGCAAGTAGGCGGCAGCAGGCATGGAAGAGGAGAAAGAAGACTAGATTGTTCGAGATAGCATTGTCTGGTTGACTTCTGATCTAGGTGGATGTGCACATAGGTTAGGTTTTCCCATTTCTGTACCGTTTGCAGATTGAGTGTGTTATGAGGAATCTTTGTAGGAGAATTTGTATTTGTGTTGCTGATTCGAAATTTCTTGTTCATCGTATTCAAGTTGATGACTGCTGCCCCCAGGAGAAAAACAAAGTTACCTGATGCATTTACCTCTTTATGAATCACATTGCACCATATTAACGAGAAAAGACACAATATTAGGTGTACTGGCAAATTCTACCTTGTCATGTTTTTTAAAGTAAGGCAATTACTTGTAACAATTTTCCTAAAGCTGCTTTTTTGTCTATACTTTACATTACTTGCAACGGGCTTTAATCTCGAAAAATGTCTTTGTAGTATTCCCTCCGACCCATATTAGTTGACTTAGATTCATCTAGATACGAATGTGTCTAGTCAAGTTCTAGTGCTAAATACATCCGTATCTAGACAAATTTGAATCAACTAATATGGGTCAGAGCAAGTACGATATCTTTTAAATTGTCAAGGCCTGCCGATGGTTTGTAAATTTGGACTAAGAAACAGCGACATGAGAACAGCTTCACTTTTCCTATTTGCCCCTTGTTATATTGGCTAAGACGATGTTGCCTATGTTAATTCTATTTTGTAACTTGCAATCGAACAAACTAAATAATTTTAAAGCGGACTTGGACATATGTATCCCATGCATACGAGATCTATTTCCATGTTTATTGGAAAACCACGCCATGCAAAACAGGGGGAGCCTAACTTTTATGAGGATTGGCTATGTGCATCCATGCACTGACTGCTCGATCCCCACGCCCCAATAATTATACGGGGACGTTTTGGCTCCACGAGGATGGCCTCCACCTCATCAATCCCTCATCAATCCGTGGGTGGATATTGTAATCTCGGCTGTACATTTATCTTCACACTACTAGCTCCAAGAAGCAACGGAGATGATGATGGAACCAAGATTAACACCCAACTCATCCGTGTTCCTTCCCTTATGAATGACTATATATATGAGCCCAAATAGATGGAGCCGCGTGCGGTATCGCGTGACTTGCAACGGGCTGTAAACTCGAAAAATGTCTATGTAGTATTCCCTCCGACCCATATTAGTTGATTTAGATTCATCTAGATACGAATGTGTCTAGTCAAGTTCTAGTGCTAAATATATCCGTATCTAGACAAATTTGAGTCAACTAATATGGTTCGGAGGAAGTACAATATCTTTTAAATTGAAATTGTCAAGGTCTGCTGATGGTTTGTAAATTTGGACAAAGAAACAGCGACACAAGAACAACTTCACTTTTCCTATTTGCCCTTTGTTATATTGGCTACGACGATGTTGCCTATGCTAATTCTATTTTGTAACTTGCAAGTTTGTTGAACAAACTAAATAATTTTAAAGCGGACTTGGACATATGTTTCCCATGAATACGAGATTTGTTTTCATGTTTATTGGAAAACCACGCCATGCAAAATAGAGGATCCTAACTTTTATGGGGATTCTCTGTGCATCCATGCACCGACTGCTCGATCCCCACGCCCCAATAATTACACGGAGACGTTTTGGCTCCACGAGGATGGCCTCCACCTCATCAATCCGTGGGTGGATATCGTAATCTCGTCTGTACATTCATCTTCCCACTGCTAGCTCCAAGAAGCAACGGAGATGATGGAACCAAGATCAGCACCCAACTCATCGGTATTCCTTCCCGTATGAATGATTCTATATATATGAGCCCAAATAGATGGAGCCGCGTGCGGTATCGTGTGACTTGTGACTTTGGACTTTGGCGACGGCGAGGGGAGGAGTGGAGAGGCGCGGAGCGGAGTGGCGGGCAACGAGTCGGTGCTTCGTCCGATCGATCCGCGGATGGACGGCCGGCGGTGAGCACTTTCTTCTCATGATCCTACATGTATTCGATGCCTTCTTGCATATCTTCAAGATGGCTGGGCATATGGCAATCATGATACCATCTCTGTTGGTGGGTTTTCTTTGCCACGAAGCGACGGCGAGGAGAGGAGTGGACTGCAGCGATGAGCAACAAGTCACTGCACTGCATCGTCCAATCGACCTGTTGCCAGCTAGCCGGCGGTGAGCACCGGCTTCTCCTGATCCAACAGGTAACCGGGCTGAGTCGCTGATTTTTTTTCTCCCACGCGTCGTACGTCTCCCACACGTGATGTTCCTGTACCCACATTAGTTTTGGTTAGTCGATATTATAGTATTCATTTTGTAAAGTAGGAACATCAACACCGCTTTCTCTGGTACATGACACTATAAAGGTATAACAAAATCGACCAATGCAATAAAATTACATTTATTTTATAAAACTTTAATTTGTTTGGCCACTTTCAATGCTTGATTTTAAGCAAGTTATCATAGGCAAACTGTTCATGTGGAAATATAGTTAATGAGTCTGGTTATAGTTGAGAGTATCATGCAATAGCAACATTCATATGATACTACGGAACCTACAAACGTAGCCCAAGCTACACATAGCTCGTTTTTTCTAAAATAAATTGAGAAAACCCTTTTTGAGTTTCTAGAAGCTTCTAGTACAATACCGATTAACCCGGAACAATTCCGAACTCCAAAAACCGCACAGCCTTATATGAATCTTATTCTCCGGACCACTCCGGAACCTCTTGTGATGTCCCGGATCCCATCCGAGACTCCGAACAAAAAAACGCATAAACCAATTATCCAATCTATCCTAGCGTCGAGACACGTTAAGTGTGTGACCCCGCGGGTTCGAGAATATACAGACATGATCTTCTATCAATAATCAACAGCGGGGTCTAGAAACCCATATTGACTCCCACACATTCATCGATGATCATATCGGATGAACCATGATGCCAGGATTCAATCAATCCCATATATATTCCCTTCGTCTCGCGATATTTTACTTGCCCGAGATTTGATCGTCGGTACCGTCATACCTAGTTCGGACCATATCTAATAGGGTTCGATTTCGGCGTTCAGACACACCATTGCGCTGTGGTGTTCCGGGTGGCGTGAGTTGTGAAACGATTCCACTTGCTTTAAGATGCGTGAGAAAATCATAACTCAAATATTCACCTCCACGATCGGATCGTAGAAACTTAATCTTTCTGTTACGATGGTTCTCCACTTCATTCTGAAATTCTTTGAACTTTTCAAACGTTTCAGATTTATGTTTCATTAAATAGATATACCCATATCTACTTAAGTCATCGGTAAAAGTAAGAAAATAGCGATATCCACCACGCGTCGAAACACTCATCGGTCCGCATACATCGGTATGTATGATTTCCAACAAGTCCGTTGCTCGCTCCATCATACCGGAGAACGGGGTTTTGATCATCTTGCCCATGAGGCATGGTTCGCATGTGTCAAATGATTCAAAATCAAGAGACTCCAAAAGTCCATCAGAATGGAGTTTTTTCATGCGCTTTACAC
Organism: Avena longiglumis; assembly: GCA_030063025.1. NCBI lineage: Eukaryota > Viridiplantae > Streptophyta > Magnoliopsida > Poales > Poaceae > Avena > Avena longiglumis. The sequence goes on from CP125978.1 coordinate 35,619,885, forward strand.
CAATATGACCTAGACGACAGTGCCACAAATAAGTAGTATAATCACTATCTACTTTGCATCTCTTAGCCTCAATGTTATGGATGTGTGTTTCATCCCTTTCGAGATTTAGAAGAAATAAACCATTCACAATAGGTGCATGACCATAAAAGATGTTACTCATATAAATAGAATAACCATTATTCTCCGATTTAAATGAATAACCGTCTTGCAATAAACACGATCCAGAAATAATGTTCATGCTCAACGCTGGCATATAATAACACTTATTAAGGTTTAAAACTAATCCCGAAGGTAAAACTAAGGAGAGCGTGCCAACGGCCATCACATCAACTCTTGATCCGTTGCAAACGCGCATCGTCACCTCATCCCTCGCAAGCCGCCGTCTATTCTGTAGCTCCTATTTCGAGTTACAAATATTAGCAACTGAACCGGTATCAAATACCCAGGCACTACAACGAGGGCTAGTAAGGAAAACATCAATAACATGTATATCAAATATACCTTTGATGGTGCCAGCCTTCTTGCCCGCTAAGTACTTCGGACAGTTGCGCTTCCAGCGACCCTTGTCCTTGCAATAGAAGCACTCAGTGTCCGGCTTAGGACCAGACTTGAGCTTCTTCTCAGCAGGAGCAGTGCGCTTGCCGTCGCCCTTCTTGAAGGGCTTCTTTGCTCCCTTGCCTTTATTAAAGGTGGGCTTGTTGACCATCAACACATGATTATCCTTTTTGATGTCCACTTCCGCGGCCTTCAGCTTTGCGAAGAGCTCGGTGATCGTATCAGTGGAACCAATATGATTATGAGTCACTGCAAATCTTTTGTAGATGGGAGGGAGTGATTGCAGAACCCTGTCAATCTTGAGCTCCTCTGGAATCGTGCATTCCAGTTGCTGAAGGCGTTGAGTGTAGCCCGTCATCTTAATGGTGTGCTCACTAACGGAACTCCCTTCCTCCATCTTGCAGTTAAAGAACTTCTCAGAGATCTCATATCTCTCGAGCGGGCTGAGTAAAACATGGTTTTCAGCTCTTGAGAATCTCAAAGGGCGGGATAGTCTTCAAAACGATTTTGAAGTTCGGTTCCATAGCAAACAACATGGTGCTCTTAATCACACCATAATCATCTTTGCGTGGTGATAGACAACTTTCTCATCAGCAGCTTGATTCAGCAGGGGGGTCACCTAACGCTTTCCCAAGGACATAGTCCTTTTGACCGCCAGAGAGAATGATTCTTAGATTGCGGAACCAATTGGTGAAGTTAGACCCATTGTTTCTAAGCTTTTCTTTCTCAGCAAAAATGTTGAAGTTGAAGTTGGACTTGGCCATGTGATCTACAGTATTTGCAAGTACAACTTTAGACTATGTTCATGATAAATACTTCAACTTAATCAAATTACTAGATGAACTCCCACTAAATTCAACATCCCTCAAGTTGTTTAGTGAACATGATCCAAATTCACCACACCTAATCCGATCATCACGAGAAGAGATGTGGCTTCAAAGGTGGACAACGAAGTGTCGATCATATCATTCATATGACTCATGCTTAACCTTTCGGTCCTTGTGTTCTGAGGCCATGTGTGTACATGCTAGGCTCGTCAAGTTAGACCCAAGTATTTCCGCGTGTGCAAAACTGGCTTGCACCCGTTGTATGTGAGCGCAGAGTCTATAGCACCCGATCATCACGTGATGCTTGGACACGACGAACTTTCGCAACGGTGCATACTTGGGGAGAACACAGTTTTTATCTTGATCTTTAATTGAGGAATCATCTTATAATGCTACCGTCGCGATCTAAGCATAATAAGATACATAAAAGGATAAACATCACATGCATATAACTTTAATGTGACATGGTATAGCCAATCTTCGTGCAATGATCTCCATCTTGTGCGTTCCGACATGATCTCCATCACTCCACCATGATTGCCTCCACCACGAATAGCAACTACAACTATTGCTAACTACTTAGCGATAAAGTGAAACTATTACATGGCGCATAAGAAGTTGACACACAGGTCATACACAATTATAAAGACAACCATATGGCTCCTGCCGGTTGTGTACTCATTGACATGCAAGTCGTGAAATATTACAAAACATGATCATCGCATACATTATACACATCACATCTTGGGCCATACCATATCACAGAAAACACTCCCTGCAAAAACAAGTTAGACGCCTCTACTTTGTTGTTGCATGTTTTACGTGGCTTATGGGAGTAGATGCTAAGAACGATTCTTACCTACGGAAAGCCACACGGTGATATTATGGTTGCCAAACTCCGGTGTTAATCCCATGACAACTATAGTGAGATAAGCGGCATCCACCCGCATGTGTGGAACAAGCCACACGTCAAGTGCGGAGCCGGTCTCATGACGACGTCGCGTAAGGTTGGCCTGGACCGCTTCAATCTCACTATCCCGCGTCATAAGAAGAACACAAACAAGAGGCTTGCAACAGAAAACATCAACGCCCGCAACAACCATGTTGCGTTCTACTCGTGAAACACATCTACGCATAGATCTAGCTCTGATACCACTGAAGGGTTTCGCGGCATAGTAAATCAAAATTTTCTACGAATGCGAACAGAGGGAAAGCCAAGATCTAATCTAGGAGATGTAAACAATGAGAGAGATTGGATTAGATCTTCATACCCTTGAAGATTCTCACAACGGAACGTTCGTCGGAACGTGGGTGATGTAGTCGTACTCGCTTCTCCTCCTCGCGATCCGATCCGATCTAGCACCACAAGTGGCGGTGCCTCCGTGATATGCACACGCGCAGCACCTCGACGTCTCCTCCTTCCTTGGTCCAGCAAGTATGGTGGAGAAATGGGTTGGATCTACAACGCGACGGCGCGGTGCAATTGGTGGAGAATTGCAGCGGGGCCGCTACAAGGCGGTCGGGAGGGAGAGAGGAGGGCAGCATGGCGGCTAGGGTTGGAGGGGAAGGTGTAGGGGGTGGTGCGTCCCCACCCCTCTTTATATAGAGGGGGTCGCAGCCCTATCCCCTCCCCCAAGCCCAAGGCCGGCGGCCCCAAGGAGGAAGAGTGGGGGGCAAGGGAACCCCCCCTTCTAGAAGCTCTATCTAGAGTTTAAACCTCTCTTGGCCGGCTGGGCCCTATGGGGCCTTGTGACCCTGGCCCAATGCGGCCAGGGCACTCCCTCATAGGCCCATGCCCCCTCCCGGAAGGTGTGGCCACGTTGGTCCCCTTCCGGAAGGTTCTAGAAGCTTCCGGTACAATACCGATTAACCCGGAACAATTCCGAACTCCAATAACCGCACTGTCTTATATGAATCTTATTCTCTGGACCACTCTGGAACCTCTCATGATGTCTCGGATCCCATCCGAGACTCCGAACAAAAAAACTCATAAACCAATTATCCAATCTATCCTAGCGTCGAGACACGTTAAGTGTGTGACCCTGCGGGTTCGAGAATATGCAGACATGATCTTCTATCAATAATCAACAACGGGGTCTGTAAACCCATATTGACTCCCACATATTCATCAATGATCATATCGGATGAACCACGATGCCAGGATTCAATCAGTCCCATATATATTCCCTTCGTCTCGCGATATTTTACTTGCCCGAGATTTGATCGTCGGTACTAGTCATACCTAGTTCAATCTCGTTCACAGCAAGTACTTTACTCGTTCCGTAATCCGATATCACTTTGCAATTAACTCCTTAACCACATGCTTGCAAGCGGTGTTGATATCGATTACCGAGTGGGCCCGAAGTATATCTCTCTGACTTGGGAGGGACAAATCCCATCTCGATACATACAACCCAACAGATACTTTTCGATCACCTGAGAGACACCTTTATGATCACCCTCTCATAGGATGACGTTTGATGACCTCAAAGCTTTCTTCCGATACCAGGGAGTTGCATTATCTCATGGTCTAAGGAATACAATATTTGACATAAGAAAAGCTTCGCAAAGACGAACACGATGACACGATCTAATTGCTTCGCTTAGTTTGGGTCTGTCCACCATATCATTCTCCCAATAATATGATCTCATTATCAATTGACAACTCATGTCTATGGTTAGGAAACCTTAACCATCATTGATCAATGAGCTAGTCCATAGAGGCGTACTAGGGACACAGTATTGTTCAAAAACCACACAAGTATTAAAGTTTCCGCTTAATACAATTCTAGCATGGAATATAAACATTATCATGAACAAGAATTATAATAATAACATCTTTATTATTGCCTCTAGGGCATAATTCCAACATAGAATACCCTTTCAAATTACAATTTAATATTATATTTAATATTAATTGTATTAATTAATATGTAAATAGATATTACCAAATCCGCTTCGACCTGAAACACCTTTCGGTTCCCCATCTATATCCTATGAACAGCTTCGGAACTCCTTGAATGATTCTGGTTCTCTCACCAGTACTTTTCCAGTTTCCTTTCTTTCTCTGAACAATTTCGGATCTCTCTCCACGCTCGTCGCACCCTCAAGTGTATCCCATCACGGCTCGGGAATGGTACAACATGATCTCTATCAATGATCAACAGCGGGACCGGGACACCCATGATGAACCCTGCACATTCTAGATTGATGATGTTGTTTGGACCATAAACATCGAGTTCAATTCCCTTTGTTTCTTCGATACTACTTGTCCAAGATCCGATCGTTAGGTATCTCCATACCTTATTCAATCTCGTTACCGACAAGTAATGTTTACTTGTTACCACGATATTACATCCCCGTGACCTAGTCACATGTTGCAACATTTATGGATGTAATCTCACCAAGTCGGCCTAACTGTAACTTACCCATCACTAGGTGAACGAATCCAGCTTTTGACGCAGTCTCTTCAACCTGTTCCTCCGGGTACCAATGACACTGTTATGATCTCCATTTCACTGGGTGACGTTAAGTGCCATCAAAGTAACATCGGGAGATAGTGATTTGTATGGTCTCATGGTCTAAGGAGAAGGAGACTTTGTTTCTGACTATTGCAACGATGAATTTTATGACTTGATCATGTCGCAATCTTTTGAGGAATGTCCATCACATTATTCGCCAATGATATGACCTTGTTGTCAACTAGACCTATTACTCATGATTAGGAAACCTTGATTATCGGTTGCCCAACAAACTAGTATCAATTGAGGCTATTAGGAACTTATGTTTCATATCACAACTGTAGCAATGTTTAACTTGATATAGTTATAGCACAACATGAAACTATTACGAACTTATTGGGATATGACAATAATAAGCCTTTTATTATTTTCCTCTAGGGCATATTCCCTTTAGCATCCAGCCATCCAAGTAGAAAAAAGGGGAAATTTGAGGCCGAGCAACCAAACATGCCTGTTGTGAGTATAGCTCGACATTGCACATGCTCTATATCGTCGAAGCCAGGGAATCATTGTAATTGTGGTCGACAAGATGCTAGATGTTGCAAGGAAAATGCCAACAAAGACAATATGAGGCATGGATCGTCGATGTAGGGAAGAAGTGAAGGCCAAACAAAGAGGCTCAACCCATATTGTCACCAAAAACATAATTGTAATGTTTTATTGATGAGACGTCTGTACCCAAACAGAAGCATCATAGTCGGCGTTAGATCTAGGGAAACACCAACCCGCCTGCATCCAACAGAGGTCAGAAAATGCAACTATTATATGCACATGGTCTAAATACTTGATTATTCCATTGCAGAGTCGTCTCCAGAGTAAGAATAAACAACATGGCGACACCAATACCTAACAAACTAGATGAAGACTTCCCACGAGCATGAATATTCATGATCTATCCCGCCTTCCGGGGTGAAACTGGCTGCGATATGCGGAAGAGACCAACAAAATCCTCCACGAGGACCGAGATCTATGTGACGACTAGGGCTTCGCTAGAGTAAAAAATAGTCAAAGATTATAGTTTGATGGTGTGTGAACTCTTTTTTATTTGAGTGTTAGTTGCCCAAAAATAATTTTCATCAATTGTATTAATATATCAAGCAACGTTGCTATGCTCCTACAAATGAGCAAATCTCTGTTGTTTGGCAAGTGATCAGTTTCCCTCAACAAGGTCACACTTCTCACCACGTCACGGACAATCCAGATCAATCCAGCTGTTAGAAGACATCTTTAACATCATCAATGATTCCATGCAACCCAAGGTTGATGATGATAGATGATGCGACGCTTATCGACGAGATATTTGCCATCATTCATTTATCACAGATATATAAAAAATACATCTCCAAAACTTGCGCATAAATTTTTGTGTCAGTTATGTTTTACTGTGTTGGTGATCACTTATTTACACCAAACATTTTTACCCTTTTGTTGCTTATCTTGATGTTTAATCTTAGCTATCTTTGATATAGACTTTAGCATACAATTTAAACAAGTATGTTTCATTGTGTGTAACAACATTATAATGCATGCAACTTTTCATAACGCTAAATTATAATTACATTGTTCAGGTAACCAATTAATATGTTCATCATTACAAATAAAACAACTATATGGTACAATACTAATATATCATGGATATTATATTATTTATTTTGATTCCAGTTCTTAGAGTAGAAAATTCATGTGAGATGATGAAATGACATATATCTACGAACCAGTTTCCACTAGTGAAACGTACTGCAACATGTTTATATGTTAAAGCGGCGAATATAGCGTGCACGCTATATCCCGTGCTTGTTTCTCTCGTTGATCTCATGCTTTTAGATTCGTGCTAAGATATATCATCAAGTTTCATTATTTTTGGCAAAATCTAAACTGATTGAAACTCACCAAAACGAGTTGAAACAGTGCACGCTATTTAGCGTGCACGTCAAAATCACATTTCCGGTTTATATGTGTGTTCATATCGTTTCTAGCCTCTTCATAAGTGTATGAGGTTACTAGAACTCTCATGACTTACGAATATCTTATATATGCTTTCTACTTAAGTTTGTTTAGCTTGTTATAACAAATGAAATTTATATAATGTGTGTGATGGGGGAGGAGGGGTGATGTCTTACATCTATGATATTGGGCCTCTTTATTTCATGGGTACTGGATGTACAATTCATCCACCGAGGTTCAAGTTCTCATGGACCCATGTTTGGGTTTTTATTATATATAAAAAATCGTTGTAGGGGCTTCCCTATGTGATTCCTTCAAAAAAAAGTTTCATTTGTTTAACCTTGTAGTATATGTTGATTAGAGTGAGATGGAGGCGTGGGAGTGTGGTCACGACTGGTCGTCTCAGAGGGTTTGCGAAATGTGCCTTTTGGCGGAACGTGAAGTGGGGCACGTGAGAGGATCCTATGGAGTTAGAGCATCTCCACCAATCTATTAGGAACTCACTCTCAAAAGAAGCTTTTAGTAGAGAAAAGAGAAAGTATTGGAATTCTAAAAACGTGTCTCCCGCAATCTAGGTATACACCAGGGCAACACTATTTTAGGTCCTTACCCCAATACAACCTTCCTGTTTTAGAAAGAGTGGACTACACATTTGAAGTTGCATCCTCCCCATCGCGTACTTCCGTCTTGATGATGAGTGGACGCCGGAGAGCCGCTGGGTACAAGCGCCTCGCTCCTGTCGCCTCGACGATCCTCTGGCCGAGCGAGCGGCCCCCATTTCTGGTGTTGTATAGCTTGTAGCATACCCAGTTGAGGACCTCAGGGGCAAGGAAGGCGATCAGCTCCAGTGGCCGGTACAAGGACGGCCACGTCACGTAGAGATCGCCCTTGCGGATGCTGTCCAGCGCTATCTCGCAGAGCGTCTCCACACGACCCACCGGAAACACCCCGACCTGTGCCTGCAGTTCCAAGTTTTAACGATCATAATTCATACATATAGATATATCCTCTAATAAGCAGGGAGCATTTCTGACTGCAGATGACTGAAAACTCTGGTTTCCTTTGCGACTTCTTACGTCTCTCGACTCCTTGTTGACGGCGAGCTCGCCTTCTGGATGGCCTTGCCCTGCGTTATCTCGGAGACGACGTAACCCGGGGTGAGTATGGTGACACCCACGTCCGAGCCGAGCTCGGTCCCGAGTGTCTCGTAGAACCTGATCTGGGCCGCTTTGGTTGCCTGCACGCGCGCCCGCACAAAATAAAACGAGCATCCGTGATGTTCCTCGGCAAATCAAATCAAATCAAAATGGGAGATAAACATGTCATATGTGATAGATGTTCCTGTACCCACATTGTAGAGGCTCATTCTCGATGTCGCCACCGTTCCTGCCGCTGAGGAGCACACGACCAGCTTCCCTCTGCTGGCCTTGAGGTGTGGCAGAGCATAGTAGGTTGGGTAGACAGAGCCCCAGAAATTCACATCCTGAGATACTCAAAATAAACATCACATTCACATTACATTATGTTGCTCTAGCATAATTCAAAGAATTGAAGGAGCGCAGATGATAGCATCTTAGATTTACCATCATCTTGGTGAACGCGGTTATGTTGGTGATCTCGTCGAAGCAGCCGGTGGCCCAGATCCCGGCATTGGCAACCAGATGGTTCACTGCATATAAACATACACATCGCCTTATCTACGTGAGACATATGTACCCACACATGTGAAATGTATAGGTATGGATGCAGTACGTTTGCCGAAGTGCGAGACGGTTTCCTCGACCGCGCGCCTCGACTCCTCGGCGTCGGACACGTCGGCTACGAGGACGATGACGTCCGGCGCGCCGCGTTCTCGAGCGGACTCGGCGACGGCCTCCAGTGCGTGCTTTGTAGCGCGACGCATGCTCCTTTCTCCGCGTATTGGTAGGCGAGTTCCTGTGCAATTTATATTTAGAGAAATAAATGCTGCTCATATATTTACATAGTGGGTAGTATTATGCAACCCATACAAATCTTATCTACACATCCCTTTTCGAAAAGGAGGATAACCACATCTATGTTCGGACGACACATCCCTGCCACTAGGAAGTACTCCCTCCGTTCCAAAATAAGGAATGAATCTACATACTAAAATAAGTCTAGATTCGTTTTCTTCACAAACCTAAAACGTCTTATATTTTGGAACGGAGGGAGTAGTAGACAAACTTATTCTTGGAAGTTGAGAACCTCTTTTCAGCCAAGTACACATTCTTGACGGGGAAGTGCAGAAATAAAAATATATGTTTTATTTATTTACTGTTTCTACTTTCCCACATGAGATGTGTACTTCTAAAAAGAAAGGTATTTAATCACCGAGATAGGTCAATTGACCACGGAAAGCCTATTTGATCCTAGAGAGGCGGGATTTGAAGACCATCCAATGGCCAGAAACACCCAGATGACGCGATCCGACGGCTAAAAATTTTCTAGGTCGTGAGAGGCCTCTTCTTTGGCTCCATAATAAATTGCTTTATTATGGAGAAGTTTGTACTGTACCATGATGCAACTAGCAAGCGACAGCGCACCATGCATACAAATAGAATCAAATTGCAGATGTTATTCCATCTGATGGAATGTAGTACTATTTTAAGAAGTTTTTTATAATCATCCCAAGAAAATAGGCGAGCTCGATCGTGATGTGTACGTTTGTGGTACCAGCATGGATCCAGCAAGCTACTTGTCTGCTAGCTAATCCGTCCCAGCTCATCGCCATACTGCAGAAATGTTTTGCAATGCACTCTAAAACGTTTTTAAGTTATGATGAGTGTTTACTGCGTCTGCTTTGAAGAGTTTCAGAAAACTGATACCCGAACCCGATCGACAGTCTACGAAGTCCTAATTGGTTAACAATGTGCGGACTGCGGAGATCCATACGGGGACTGAATTGGGATAGAAACTGACCGAGATCAGGAGCATGGAGCTTGCTTAATTAATTACCTCGCCGATGCCGGAAGAGGCGCCGGTGATGAGCACCACCTTGCCTCTCAAATCCTCCTTCCTGAACGGCTTCACGAACGCCCATATGAAGAGCTTCACGGGTATCGACAGAGGGATGTATACCAAGACGACCATCGCAGCCATGGCATGCATCACCATGCTATGTAAAAGAAGATAAAGATCCATCTTGGGGTACACAGGGGAGAGAGAGAGAGAGAGAGAGAGAGAGAGAGAGAGAGAGAGAGAGAGAGAGAGAGAGAGAGAGAGAGACTCGGAGTCTGCCACCTTGGAATGAATGATGAGTTCAGTTAGCTAGAGGCAAGCGGTTGAAGCTACTACTCCTTAATTTAAGGAAAATGATACGGATCCTCCGGATGATCGAAGAAAACGATCTTCCTCACCCGCGACCCCCCGTACGGGAGGCCCACCTCATCTCCTTTGCAACCACTCGTTCTTTTCCTCATCTCCTCACCGTCTCTGTCGCCCCCGTCGGCACCCACCGTCCCCGTCACCACCCTCTGCCCCACTCGCCTCTCCTCCTAGCGCCGCCCCTTCCTCTACTGCCTTCGCCGCTGCGTGGCCGTCACCAGACCACGCGCCGCTCCCCCTTAATTTAAGAAATTTGCCAACTGAAGCCTGAACCCTCTATGTACTAGTGTATATTCCCGGTTGATTCGATATGATGGTTGGCTTGATTCGAGAAGACCAACCTTAGAGAAACAACATCGAGCGGCCAGAATCCATCGACGCCGCCCAAAGAAACCAAGCCCCCTCCTCAGAGATCCTGCCAAGATGAGGAGGAGAAACCAAAGATGATGCAGCGGCAACGGACCCGAAATCTACAATACCCTCTCCAGGTAGCAGAGGACAATGCAGAGTGGGGCCTCTTCCCCTTGCCTCCACGGCTTGCCACATCCCGACATAGAGCCAAATTATGGCATAGAGCAACACCTAGCTACCGCAGAACTACTAGAACCTACTTCTACTCCGGCACCGCTCCTCCGCCACCTCCAGCCGGCTATTCCGGCAGGATAGGCTCGGAAATGGCCCGGTATATGGGTGGCGGCGGGCAAGCAGAGGGGAAGGAGGATAAGGTTGGAGCGGTAAGGAAGAGCGGCTCCACTTGCCATGCATATGATGACACGATCATCACTCAGACATGGAGTTTGTAAAACCGAGCTTGACAAAGTTTCTTGATTGGTAGAAAAACGCTCGCATTGCGCTTGAACAGACTATCGCTTGGTAGCTTGGAGTTTGAGGATGAGCAATTTCTTTTATGAGTCTTTTTCTTTGGACTTAAATGTATGGTACGGTCTCATCATGTGACGGCTTCCGTGAATTCACATGGACTCGGCCGTATCACAAGCATCTTTGACAAAATCTTCCCTAAACTGATTGATATCATGTGGTTGGCTTTGTTCGCATTTGGTACGATAGGAATAGATGCCACGATGTAGATAATGGGAAAATACAAGTATATTACAATTAGAAGAAAAAACGGATATAAGTCTCTGAAATAATGTTTTATAAAAGGTGTCTGACCTTTTTTGAAGCAATGCCTAGTGGCACTTTATTAAATAAATAACATAGTCATATCATTTGCACAAACAGCAAGACGAACCCGAGGGTCACCAGTCACCATCCCAAATAAAAAATTGTTTTGAAAGATAAGTATTCCTAGATAATCGATGCGCCACCTGATTTGCATCCTTCGGACATTGCCGAAAAGAAATATCTCTTAGGGTGAACTTTCACATAGCATTCTACCATGATCGCAGGTTATGGGCTTCACTTCAATCACAACATCCTGCCATGATCGTGGATTATGGGCTCCAATTCAATCACACCATTGAATGTTTGGATTAGCTCCAGAGAATCAGATTCGATATATATGGCTATGCTCCATATCTGTTCTAGAAATTCTAGGCCTCTTAGAAGGGCAAGAAGAGCTTTAGCCATCGCAGTGTTTAGAACATTTTCCAATATGAATCCTGGCGACACCCTTCCCTCTATGATTCCTCGGAACCACCCCCGCAGAGAAAGCGAGGACGGCAGATGTTTCCATGGCCCTACTGGTTACAATGCCATTGCAAGCATGATATAGTACCTCCGGTTCCTAAAAAGAAAATCTATAATTTTTTTCAAAAAGTAAACTATCTGAAATTTGACCAAGTGTTTTAAAAAATAATTAATATTTTCAATAAAAAACGATATTGTTTGATACATTATGAAATATATTTTCAATGATATATCCATAGTATTATACTAGTCACGTAAAAGAAGGATTATAAATTTTATTAAAAGCCAACCCATGTAAAGTTTGACCATAATTTTAGAAAAATCTATCAACTTTTACAATATCAAAGTAATCTCGTAAGAAACATCATTAATTCTATTTGTATATTGTATATTCATAGTATTATGAATGTTGATATTTTTTCTATAAACTTGGTCAAACTGTACACTATTTGACTTTAGAAAATATTTATAGGCCTTCTTTTGGAATGGAGGCAGTATTAATATTTTTTCCTAAATGTTTGGAGAAATTTTAATTTTATGACTTAACAAAAAAATTATAGGCCTTCTTTTGATGAATAAAGGGGGTACTCTTTTGTGCGTCGAACCGAATGCGTAATCATCTAGGCATTTGAGCGGCATAACAACATTCAAATAACTTTTCGCTAAAACAAGGCGAACATGAAGAAGTTTTAGAACGAGAGCCTACTGCCTAACACAAGTCATAGGGCTTCACATAAGGGACTACTCTCTCCCGGGATAATACAACTTAAAAAATCCGCACCGGCCAAGATCCAAAGACTTTAGTCTCGCGGCAAAATATTTACATATATATTTAACATGTCTGCAAATCATAACCTGCAGACTCATCGTCGGCCGTTCCACTTGTAGCTTCGCCTCCTGCAGTAGGAGGCTTCCCGTCGTCACCGTGTCCATCAGCGGCGCACGGTGTGTCGTCGTCGTTGATGTCATGGATGCTCGGGCGCTTGCACTCGTTGCGGCGTAGCTTGGCCTGCCTGATGGTGTACTTCTGATAGTGGCTGGCGATCTGGGACGGGTTCCTCGTCGTCACGAACTCCCGTGACAGCTTCTGCCACTTGCCCGTGCCGTGCTCCCTGATGCCCGCCAAGAACAGCCTGCGATTTTAGCATAGTTCTGTTAATTCATCACTAGTATCATTTTATGCATAAAATATTTTTCAAGAAACTTGTCTTTCACTTTCTCTGTCTTAAAATATAAGATGTTTTATCTTTTGTGAAACGAATGTATCTAGATATCTTTTAGTGTTTTCGTTCAACGTGAACTTACATACTAAACGGCCAAACGGGGCCTGGATAAATTCGTTTCACAAGAGCTAAACCATCTTATATTATGGAACGGAGAGAATAGTATTGAAAACTAACAAAAAATAAAACAAGGAAATCCGTCCATGCTTCTACTCCCTCCGTTTCAAAATATAAAAAGTTTTTAGGTTTATAAAAAAAAATCTTTTAGCGTGTAGATTCATACTGACTAAAACATTTTATATTTTAAAACGGAGGGCGTATTTTGCAAGATCTTATGAGTTAGAAGACAAGATTGATTAGGTATACCTGTGCTCTTCTGGGGACCATGGCACAGCCCTGTTCCTTCCCTCTACAGAGACCTCGGCCATACTGTTACACGCCGGCGGTCCGGCAGTCTCCTCCTCCCCCTCGCCATCTGCCAGTGCACCGACGACATCCTCCTGCCGTCCACCTGTCCGCGGTGGCGCGACGACACCCACGCCGGTAACCATGACCTTATTGCTGATGCCAACGGTCAACGTGGGAGCATCGGCAGCAGCAGCAAGCTGCCGTAAATCTAAATCCCACTCCGGCGGCGTGTCCACCCGTGGCGCCTCGAGCACGCGCCTCAGCTCGGCGACCATGGACTCGTACCGCCGGCGCGCCTGCTCTGGAGTCTTGTCGCCGCCGAGGTGCACGGCGATGCGGTCCCATCGCATGCCAGTGCCACCGCAGAGCAGCAGCTCCAGCAGCTTATCCTGCCGCCGCGTCCAGCCCGACGATCGTTCCTGCAGCGCCGGATGCGATGGCGGTGGCGCCTGGTGCATCGCCGTCTGCTGCTCCATGCGTGGCTTTGGAGGCAAGCTAGCGAGCTTTGTTATAGGAGTATTGTTCAAAGCGTCACGGCGGCGGACTCGACCGTTGGTACTTACCTGCGTTCGTTTAAATTGTTACCTGCGTTTAAATTTGATCGTCACGGCGGTAGACTCCTCCGTCTCCCTGTGCTCACGTGCCCTGTCCAATGTAACTACGATATCAAGTGGGATCCCGTCTAAGTTTCACTTCTAGTTTATTTGTCAAAATCTAGTATAAATTTTGAGTAAAAATTTAAACTAGATTTTGACAAACGAACTAGAGATGAGATTTGATGGAATCTGTAACACCCTCAGAATCGGCCCTATGCAAGTTTCAGCGCTTCCCGCCAAACCCGCATAGAAACGATTCAAAAGTGCCCACCAGGCACTTGCGTGCGGGTGGAAAACGAAGTAATATCATTACACAATAGTCCTCGATGGAACCCACAAAACATATGTATACAACAGCGACTCAAAGAGTCAAGAATACAGATATACAATACAAAGATCCAAATCACCTTTAAAACGATATAGCCCGAAACGGACAAGATGCAAATTGAGCTAAGAGCCTCAAGAATAACCAATGGCGCCCATAACTGCCTGTGCCAAGCGGAAGGGTAACCCGCTAACGACGCCGATCTCAAAACCCGCTTAAACAAAAGGGTGCCGACAAAGGGCAAAGGAAAAAGAGAGAGCGGTCGATCGAGGCCAAGACACGGCGAGACTAGAATTCGCGGTCCTCGCCTACATAGGTATGGTGGATCAAGCGGCAGCGGCATGCACTAAACAACCTATAGAGACTCGAGATAACCGCTTACGTCGAGAGGGATAAGAAAGACCTATTCGAACCATCCCGATACTACCACCAAACATACCCATCCCGGTATTTCTCGAGACCAAACGAGGAAGTCAACCGAGGAACTCACAGCGTTGATGCTTTTATTCATTCCGTTATAGTGGCGGCAATTACTAGTCAAATATAGATAGCATGAGTCATCCTGATAGAATAAGCAGTGGGCACTTTTAGTTAACCATTCCGTTGTAGTTGCAACACTTACTAGTCAGATACGATTAGCATGAGATATCCCCAAACCCAGCAGTTGTTGGTACTTTTATTTAGCCATTCCGTTGTAGTGAAGCTGATTACTAGTCATATCGGATACAAGTCAAATTATAACAGTAAACTTTAGTTATAGTTGTCTATGATCGAGAACTGTGCTCCAAGTCGTCCATAACCGCGGACACGGCTTTTCGAAAAGATTTAACCGCAGGGTGCACCAAAGTATCCACACGCACCAATTTTTGCGATCAGTTAACATACACCCATCGGTATGTCGGCGGGCCTAAATCATGACGCTTCCTGCACCAAAGCAAGTACATGGGGCCACCCCACTAAGCTACCCGCAATGAAGTCGGTCGGTCTCCGAGACGGACTGTGGTTTGTGTAGACGGTCAGAACCATCGGGAACCCGAAAGTGTGACTGGGCTTGTCGATACAGCGAAAACGTGTCACGATCCTAAACAGTACAGGTGCTCCTCGCACAATCGTAAATAAAGAAGTAAAGCATGGCATAAGTACATGATAGTAATAAAGCCCCAAACTACTTGTGGCCCCCGGTACAATGCTTTGAAATCAGGTACTAATCGATGGGGGTGCCCACACACCCCACCTGTGGTTAGCGCTTCGATCTCTAACATGTGTCAAGAACTGGGGTCCCACGGACACCAAAGGAGTTAAAATCCAAATATTGTCTATTACCCACGGTGCCTCTGCATTTACCTACTTTCAATTTTAGTTATTAAACAATAATTAAAGTCATGATCATCTCCAACATTAAACATGTGGCAATACTCCAACAATCGTGGTACTTGACGACACATGCAACAACACTTGAGCAAGCGATCACGACGCGCAGTCCAACTATCTACCAAACAACAGTATTAGGATGTGTCCAAGGCAATATAAGGCCGCAAGGGATATCAATGGCACGGAAACTAGAGCATCGCAACGTATAGCAATAGATCAACAGGAGGAAATAAAGACTATAAATGCAAAATAGGTAGAAGGGGAAGGGATGCTCGCCTGAAAACATTGCCGAAGGTTCATCCGAAGATCGGGTCGACACTCACATCAACTCATCGGCCTAGTCCGTGAAGAAGCAAAGCACTAGAGAAAACACTGGATGCACTATTTAATACTACGGTAGAAAATCGGGCATGATGCATGTATGATGTATGACATGGCAAAGGTGCGGTGCAATTAGGCAAGATTAAGCGGAACCGGGGTCCCGATAAATATTTAGGTGGTTCATGTTGTTTAGCTACCCTGCATTTTAAATGTTGTCTTAACATGGAAAAAGATAGCACCGGTTCGCTACACCAATTTAAATGGAGTCCGGAATAAGACAAAGATATCCCGCATATAGACTCCATATTTAATTATGAGATGAATTGGCATAATGCCCCCAAACCACAGACAAGTATGCATGCATGAACAATTTAATATGCATCAGTTGATAATGTCATATTATAAAAATAATGGGGTCTCGGATAGGGAATCACACATGCGGATCGAAGTTCTTGGTTCGATGTGGTTCGGGTTCGGCGAGATCGATCTCCAGAGTTTGGTCTTTGGTTCCATAACGAAGGTCATGGCATTCCGGAAGAAAACCTTGGTGCTCCGCATCGAAGACCTTCGGGTTCGGGGCGTCGGACAAATGTCCCGGGTAGTAGATCTTGACGCTTCGAGGGTGGCGGGTTCGAGGGTCTTGTGCACTTGTCGAGGTAGAAGTTGGCATTGCCTTGGGCCAGGTAGCACAAGGATGCAGGCAACCAGCCCGAGGTGATGCTGCCGCGCAGAACAACGGGCATCGGAATCACCATCAACACCACATCTCACGAGTAGTACCATCAACAACACATCAGCTTAGCATCTGATGAAAACGGCTAGCAATACACAAACACGGTGCAAGCTTGGTCTATTTCTCTTGGACTAGGTGTAACCGTGGCAGAGGAAGTCTGACACAGAGGAGGCGGTGCACAAAGGGCCGTCGGGTGGCTGGCAGAGGCAGCCAGGCGTGCGAGGCCGAGGGAGGAAGCCGGTGAGGGCGTGGGACGCTCGGGAAGGAAGCAGCTCAGCGGGGGGCGAGGCCGTGACGCTCAGGTCGGGAGGTCGCTGCAGGGAGGAGGCGCGGCCTGGCCAGGACACGAGCTCGCAGCGGCGATGACGAGGTCTCGAGGAGGCGGACCGACGCAGGCGGCAGGGAGGGCCCAGGGGGCGTCGACGGGAGGACAGGGTGGCGACTGATGGCGTGCTCGACCAGGAAGAGGGGTGAGGAGGAGTCCAGGTGGAGGGGCCTCGCACGGGATGTGGCCGGCGGGGCGGGCGACGTCGTTTGGGAGGGAACGGAGGTAGGGGGAAGCGTGAGAGAGGGCGGCGGTGCCTGGGGTTCCTGAGAGGCGGCGGCAGGGCGAGTAGCAGAGAGAGGCGAGGTGGGTGAGGAAGCGGGAGGAAGGGGCCAAGTGGGGGAGGTGGTCTGCGCGAGGCGGGGTCGGTGATGGGCCGAGGACGGAGGGCCGGCGGGGTCCGAGCCGAGGCCACGCGGCGGCGGCAGAGCTCGAGGTGGGAGGAGGCGTGGCAGGAGAGGAAGATCGAGCGAGAGGTTCCTGCAGGGTGTTCGGGTGGGGCCCAGCAGCGGTTGGTGGGATCTGGGGATTGGGTGGGTTCGTGTGAGGGTGTGGAGAGGAGGTGGGGCCAGGAGGCTGATGTGGCGGCATGGGAGTGGAGGGAGTTGGGGAAGTGGTGAGGTGGCGGGTGGTGATTGGTGGGGGTGATGTGGCTGGGATGGGTAGATTAGGTTGGGGTAGGAAAAGGGTTTAGGTAGTCCGGTTTTGCACTGGGGTGGTCGACTGGGTCGGATCGGCCCGGTACGGCTGCCCCTAAAAATAAAATAAATATTTTAATATTTAAAACGGGGCTTTTGAAATCCATTGGTAGACGAAACAAAATAATCCGGAGACCCGGGTTTTGGATTTGAAATAAAGGCGGGGTATTTAGAAAACAAAATATGCTTTTCGAAAATAGTTTCAGACAAACAAATGCATGATGATGACGATGCTCAAATGCAATGTGGCATGATGACATGAGCATGCGGTCATGATGATGCAATGCACAAAAATAACGCGATTTTCTAGTAGTGGTTTTTGCGGGGCGCCACAGAATCCCACTTGACATCCTAAATGTAACAAACATAAGTATATTCAAGTAAAATTCGTCCGATACTTGTGCTAAAAAACGCTAAAAAACGTTGCTTGTTGGTAAATGGTATACACAAAAACTATTTTCAGGTTCTCAGCCACAAGTAAAATCAAGTGAAAACCACTTGAAAAATTCTATTCATCTCAGTAAGTTCAGACTTCAATATGACAGATCAACTAGTAGACAAGCAGAAAATTATTCCTTAGGGAGGTGCTAATCCGGAAAGGCTTTGAACCTGGGTGGGTTCTTCACAAGGCGATGGGTTTGGTCTCCATTTTTTTCCGATAACGGACGCTTTATTACTTAAAGAGATCTTAAGTATTACATCAGGTCTCTGCATAACTAGAATGCACACAGTCGTCCAAATCCAACAATCCAAACATAAAAGGAAACATAAGAGGATCTTTAGATGGGTAAATTCATGTCTTTAGCAACAAGACCAACGCTGATCAATGCATGCATCTCGAGCCTACCTCTACATGCCATGGTGGTATGTTTGCTAGGGGACAGCGTACATCACGCCATGAACAGACCGCTCTCCCATTTCTTCTAGGAAGCTAACGGGACCAAAAAGAAATACCACTGGATAAGGTGGCAGGAGATGTGCAAACCCAAATCCTTGGGGGCAGGGGTGAAGCCAGGATTTGACCATATGAGGGCGAGAAAGACAATGTCAAGACACTATAACACGATATATGATATCTCTAATATATCATCATAAATTTCTTGAAAAAAATCAACATTACAAAAATCTGAAATTTGACTAACCGTTCTTGAGTTTTTCTTTATTTCTTAGAGTATTGTTTTTAGAAAAATAAATTGTACTTTTAGTTCTTCTCTTGTTTTTGTCTTTCAAATCAATGGAAGTATACAAACTAATACATTTTTTATCTGATTTAACAAAAACTAACCAATAGTATGTATGAATTGAGTTGTAATACTAATAGACAATATACCTTAGACATTATGTTGCGAGGCAAAGACCACACGCCGGTCGTGGTCGGTAACACGGCAAACACTACACGACGCACTGGAGTAGATAGCACCTAGGCGGGCATGTTGTCTCCTGTCGCGGTTGCGCTTGAAGGCGGCAAGAGGCCGACGGCGCTAGGAAGCGGCTCTAGAAGCACCGAGACGTAGTCAAAAGGGGATTTACGGTTTGATCGATAATCGATCTACTAATTTCCAATTGATTTAATCTGCATTGCTAGGTACTGAGCGACTTTTGAGCCAGGAAAACAAGGTCGGAGCGACTTTTGAGCCTCAAAACAAGGACAAATGGGGAGATAGGCTACAAGGTATTTGCTTGCTGCACAACATCTGAATGAATTAAGCATGATTTAATTAAGTATGTGTTTATCTATGGCCATTAGCACGTATATACCATGTATATTAGTACCATAAGCTACTATAACATTGAGGGGGGTGATCCATTAGGGGGGTCTATCCCTGCTAGCCCCCCTTGTCTCCACCCCTGCTTGGGGGAGCCTCGTTATTATTGACACGAAGCTTATGAATGTATGCTTGATGGTCAGATGGATCTAAAAGATAGCCTCAGGTGATCATGGCCTATTGGCTGACATCATCAGGAACAAATACTTACGGAACAAAGACCTTCTTATAGACGCTCGCCGATCGGATCGTAGTTCTATAACTCGTTTCAGAAGGTCAAAGGCTTGTTTTGCTTGGGGGCAAAACAAGAGGTCAATAACGCACATTCCACTACGTTCTGGATGGACGGGTGGAAAGGGTCGGGGGCCCTTAAGGATAGATTCCCTTTTTTCGACATCTCTTTGTACAAGGAGGCCACGATGGCACAACTCTGGTCATTGACCAAGTGGCGCATTATGTTTAGGCGCAGGCTAGGTGTAGCCGAGCGAATCGAGTGGGCCAACCTGTATAGGGTTATTCATGGGGCCCACCCAGGGAAGGGACCACACATTCTCCTGGACCTTGGAACCTTCGAGGAGGTTTTCGTAAGATCATTGTGTCACAAACTCTGCTAGGCATGCCTAGAAAGCACTTTCGTGAGATTTGGAAAATCTCGATCGTGCAAAAGATCCGAGTTTTCCTGTGGCAACTCAGGCGCAAGCGGATACCTTCAAAGGGCAATATCCTCCATCGCTAGGGCCCTTCATGGGTCTATGTGCCCCGTATGGTGAATACAAGGAAAATGACCACATCTTCTTGGCATGCAGCCTTGCCAAATTCATGTGGAGCACAGTTAGGGAGCCGCTCTCTTGTTCTTGGAACCCTGCCTGCTTTGCCGATGTTCATATATTTATGCACAGACAGATAGGCCAAGCTAAGCGGGTGCTTTGGATATGCTGTTGCGCCTTATTGTGGACGTTGTGGAACATTAGGAACAAATTCTCTATTGAGGGGATTTTCCCGTTGCAGCCAGCTGATAGCGTATATAAATTGTTGACATTTTTGCAGGTGTGAAATCCAGTGGCTAGACAACTGGACCGTGGGACCGTGGAAGTGATGATTGGTAGGATTCGCCATCTCCACTGGATTGTTTGAGACGTTCTGGCCTAGCTAGCCGTCTCTATCATCCTTGTATCCAGTTTTCTTTCTTTCTTCCTCATAGGTGTGCATTGAGGCGCATGGCTTATGTGTGTGTGTGTGTGTGTCCGTGCAGCTCTGTTTTGGCTATACGCTGGATTTTATGTTTTGGATCTTGGGTCCGGGATTCTGAATCATGTGGTTTAACTCTGTATGATGCCGGATGTGGCTTCTTCGAGCTCTCTAAGAAAAACTAGTAGACAACCAAAGCAGTTTTCAGTTGTTCACTGCCTTGGAATGTTCAGAAACATTAGCAAAACTTTAAACTGGTAGCATACCTTTGTAATTACAGGCATCTCGCTTCGTCGCCAGCTAGAAAAACAGTGCCATAGTCTACGGCTTGACCTTTCGTTAGCATAGAAAATAATTATATGCACAGAAAAAACATCAAATCTGCAAGTAAACTTCCCCGTGCACAAGCATGTTTTTCTTGGCACATCATAGAACTGCACATAATAACATGAATTTAGGCAGACGGGGTTATGAAAGCAATACGAGGGATTCGAACTCCAGACCTGCTGGAGGGTTACCCTAGTTCGCACAGTCAAACCAATACGCCAGGGGACGTCTTGGTCAAAACCCTAGACAACAATCCTTAGTTAACCCTTCGCTCGATTTCTCCCTGCCTAAACAATCCTTAGTTAACCCGGCGAATCCTGCATTTGCCTCTGCAATTTGGTTCGAGTTGGCAAATTGAGTCCTGTGACGAATGGAATGCCACCCTTTTCGTTTGTAGCTCTGTATGCATTCTAGGTGTCTTATTACTGACCAATTCGTGTCATATATTTTGACTGTAATTCGTGTCATATACACATGGTACAGCTGTGATTAGAGGGTCAGATTCTGGTATGGCATTTGATTAGTACCAGCATTTGCCTCACCGATTTGTGATTAGAGAGGGTCGGGCTCTTTGTTAGCACATTTCACGAAATTTTGTGCCGGGAGATCTATCAAACTCTTTCTTTTCCAGGGAGCAACAAACAAGTTCGGGGAGTGCACCACCTGCTACGGCTCCTACACCGAGTGCCCGGGCCATTTCGGCTACATCAAGCTCGCGCTCCCCATCTTCAACGTCGGCTTCTTCACCAACATTCTCAACATGCTCAAGTGCATCTGCAAGGCAAATACATTTTCCACCTTATATATATCTGATCACGTTATACCTTTCCCATTTCCTTGGGGTTGATATATGATCCAGCCGATCCTATCCGATCCTAACGGTGCAGATGACTTTGCAGCGCTGCAGCAGGGTCCTCCTAGCGGACGGGGAACTCCGCCAGGGGTTTCTGAAGAAGATGAGGAATCCTAGAGCAGAGGCCCAGCACAAAAGCATCATCGCAAAGAACGTGAGGGACAAATGCAAGCCGTGCCGTTGCCCCTACTGTGGATTCATGAATGGCAAGCTTTGCTTTTGATGCTATTATTTCTCATGTTCTCACCACTTTACTGCCTACCAATCAATGAACACCTGCCCCGAGGCTGCTCTTTAGAACTTACCCTTCTGTTTGGGTTGGATGTGCAGGTGTAGCAAAGAAGGGGCCGAAGTCAGGAGGCTTGAACATTGTTCATGACTGCAGCAAAACTTTGGATGGGAACGTGGCAGAACTCCGGTCCGCGTTATCGCACAAGAAAGAGAAACTGTCCATTAATTCGGTCCACCTGTTAGACCCTCAGACAGTTCTCTCACTTTTCAAGAGAATCACTGACGAGGTATCGTGTCGTTTGTCAGGAGTATATTATTCATTACTTCACTCTTGGTAGAGAGCACCACAGTTCATCAGACATGGGATTGTCTGACGACTGGTTTTCTTATGCTTCAACATTCTGCAGGACTGTGAATTGCTGAACCTTGGTGATAGGCCTGAGAAACTTATCATTACAGAGATCGCGGTGCCACCTGTGCCTATCCGTCCTTCCGTTTTTGCTGGTGGTGCAAAGAGGTTTGTTCTCGGTTTCCTTGGAAACTTATGTAATGGTGTTTTTCAGCATAGCCACATGCCATTGTAATGCCCACTAATGTCTTGCTTCTCACAGCAATGAAGATAGTATTACAATCATATTGAAGAATATTGTTAATTCAAATTCCATCATTAAAGATTTCCTTCAAAAGGGCGAGGAACTCGTCAAGTGCTTTGTAAGATAACTCGGAGCTCTTCATTTAATTTTTTTAACACTGTCGTATATACCATCAGTACTCTTACCTTGGTGGAATGATACTTCTGTATTCTCTGTTTTTTTTTGTTGCATTTTAGAACTAGCATGCCTCTACTTGCTCATGTAATCCCGAATGCAATAGGTTATTGTTGTTGGACGATGAGGTCTGCTCAAGAAGCAGTTTAAATTCTTTGCTGGCTGCATAAAGGTGCTGTACAGGAAATAATAGTTTGTAAAAGGTATTATTTATAAAAGTTACGCTAACCAAATTGAATATTTTGAAGTAATAAGTCCCAACTATGAGTTATGACTTCCCATTGTTCTGCCTGTATGGGTGGGTGGCTAGTGCATTATCAATATCACACTTCAAAGTGCTCTGTAGTTTTGACACTTAATATCATAAGCTTTTCTACGCATTCTGAATTAGATTAGATAACTCAGAAGTAATGCTTCAAGGGGAAACTGGATGTTGTATTTATGCCGCACAATTTGCATTGTGATAGTTACCAATCTGTTAGTGCTTTTATTTGATTGAAGCGCAATTTCTGTTGAGATACACGAGCTCAGTTTTCTCCTTCATTTCTGTGAAGAATTGGTGGCAAGAACTTCAACTTCAAGTTGTTGAATATGTCAATAGTGATGCCCCCTGTCTTACTGCTTCACAAAATCGTGATCCAAAAAGTCGTGGCCTTATTCAAAGACTCAAAGGGAAGACAGGTCGATTCCGCGGGAACTTGTCGGGGAAACGTACCGAGTACACTGGAAGGACTGTCATATCTCCTGACCCAAATTTGAAAATAACAGAGGTACTTTTCCATAGTTATCAGTGTTTTTTTTTGCGGGAATTGTTCTTTATTTTCACTCTCCAGTCGATTTCTTATGTCATTATTTAATTCAAACTTCAGGTGGCCATTCCTGTTTTGATGTCTCAAGTCTTGACATATCCTGAAAGAGTTTCATGTCATAACATAGAAAAGCTCCGTCAATGTATACGAAATGGGCCATCTAAACATCCCGGAGCAAATTTTGTAATAAAACCTGATGGATCAAAGCTGTAAGTTGTACTTTTTGATATTCTGATTCTTTTTAACAAGTTCAGCTTTCATATGTTGTTCTGGACTACATTTATGTAGGAACTTAAAGTACGGTGATAGACAAATCACCGCTCGGGATTTGAAGGATGGCTTTAAAGTCGAAAGGCATTTAGAAGATGGAGACATTGTCCTCTTCAACAGACAACCAAGCTTGCATAGAATGTCAATTATGTCGCACAGGGTACAAATTGCTCCATACGGCACTATACTTGATGCTACATGATTTGTCTCACCTTTGTTTCCTTTTATATTTAAATACAGGCAAGGATAATGCCTTGGAGAACATTAAGATTCAATGAGTCTGTATGCAACCCTTACAATGCTGATTTTGATGGAGATGAGATGAATTTGCATGTCCCGCAGACAGAGGAAGCTCGTACTGAAGCATTTATGCTTATGGGGGTAGCACTTGCTAACTCTTATTTGTTATAAGCTCAATATTTTTATGCTTTTTGATGTGCTAACACTATTTTGGTAACAAATATTTTCTTTGCAGGTTCAGAATAATTTAT
The DNA here is from genome assembly GCA_030063025.1 of Avena longiglumis. Classification (NCBI taxonomy): domain Eukaryota; kingdom Viridiplantae; phylum Streptophyta; class Magnoliopsida; order Poales; family Poaceae; genus Avena; species Avena longiglumis. The sequence goes on from CP125978.1 coordinate 35,644,429, forward strand.
GTACCCCTAAGAATGGGGAAATACTGGTTGCTTCCACACAAGATTTTTTAACCTCTTCTTTTCTAGTCACAAGGAAAGATACCTTCTATGACAGGTCTTACTTTAGTCTCTTGTGTTCATATCTTGGCGATGCAATTGAAAGTATTGATCTCCCAACACCAGCCTTAATTAAGGTAATATTTTTAAACAAGTTTTTTTTGTGGCTACGCGTTCTCCTGTATTTAACGTTCCTTGCAAATATCAAATTGTTTCCATAAAAAGTTCTGTTGTTTGTGCTTTTACTGATGTAATTAACATGAGAGATGCATTGTAAATTAGATTTAATATTTGTGAAACATTAATATTGAAAATGAGATGGCCTTACCGTTGTTTTCAGTACATATAAAAGTAGTTCTGTATTAGGCAAGTTGCTAATACATTTTGCGACGCCTAACAAGAGACAACAAATGGAACATCTATGCTATTTTTTCCTTTATTGAAGTTCTGGCACCTGTATGAGTATTGATCATGTACATATAAAAGGAGTTCTGTATTAGGCAAGTTAATACATTTTTCGACGCCTAACAAGAGAAAACAAATGGAACATCTATGCTATTTTTTTCCTTTATTGAAGTTCTGGTACCTGTATGAGTATTGATCATGCTCTCTTTTTTGCAGCCCATTGAGCTTTGGACTGGTAAACAATTATTCAGTGTGTTAGTACGTCCTAACGCATGTATAAAGGTGTTTCTGAATCTTACTGTTGAAGAGAAAATTTACATGAAACGTAAAGAACGTGATAAAAAGGAGGTTACAGTTTTGGAAGAGACAATGTGTCCAAACGATGGTTTTGTCTACTTCCGAAACAGCGAACTTTTATGTGGGCAGGTTGGGAAGAAAACTTTAGGTGAGAAAACTAGTGATGGCCTTTGCTAAAAAATGTCTTCAGCTTATTTTGATTTCGGATTTCATGATTCATCTCAAGAACATTGGTATTCGGGAACTACTATTATAGCTTTATGTGCACCTTCCTAATTGACTGTTCCACTTGTCTATCAGTATTTTTCTTTTGTCATAATAATTCTGCAGATTAATTTACATTCCTGAGTAATGAAATTATCTTATTTGATGCTGGAAGGGTATTATTTTACCTTGTATCGTATATTGAGCTATGCATATTCCATCTGAGCACTTAAGAAGTGAACTTGTGATTAGTCCACCTTAACTTGCTTCACTTTTGTAGAATAGTTGAACTTGACTCTGCCATGATAATCGTTTGCCTCATTAAAATCAAATTGGGAAATCTGCTAAGTTTAGGATGTAATCAGAGAAAGCTTAGGATGGGACCCTGAAATTATTTGATGTAGGCCAAGTTATGTACTGTTTGAAATAAAGCATTGCATGGCTACCAACCATTATGGGTATCCATTTCGATATCGATCTATAATCCAGAACATTTTGTACAGTATTCTTTGGATATTTCGCTCTTTTTCAGGAGTTAGTTATACAACGTCATAACTCGGACATGGTTTACTCCTGTGAATCACTCCATAAACCACATATAATAAACGATTTTCTTTTTATCATTCATGTCAGTAAAAAGCATTGTTCGCCTGTCCTAGTTTTTTTCTTATTTTCATATTTCTTGACAGATTTGATTTTTTTCTTCCAGGTAACGGGAATAACGAGGGCATGTTCTCTGTTCTCATAAGAGATTATAATTCTCATGCTGCAGCAAGCTGTATGAATCGTTTGGCAAAGTTTAGGTGTGACTTGTTTCAAGATTTGTGCATTCATGTTATTCTTTCTTAGTTATTAGTATTTTGGTGCTATATCAATAATTTTCTGCTATATACTTGCTCATCTGGAGAATGAGAATGGAAGCACGTCCTCTTTACTCCTTTTAACATATGTACTAGTTTATCCATCTTATATTTCTCATTTGGTGTGGATGATTCTTCAGAGATCATGCTCGGTGAACAATTTACTCAAATTCATATATTGTTTTTTCTCATTGTGGTTTTGTTGGCTGTGAATTATAGTTGTCCATTTGCATCGTAGTGCTCAATAGTTGGTGAAATTAGCGAGTTAAATTGTTTCCACTAAAAAAGGTGCATGGGTTTTGTTCTAATCCATGTTACATACTTTTTCATCTGCAGTGCAAGATTTATAGGGAATCATGGTTTCTCAATTGGTGTGGATGATGTCCAACCAGGAGAAAGTCTAAATCAGAAAAAGAAAATAACAATAGATGACGGGTATGAAGAATGCCATAAGCTTATTGCCCTATATTCCAAAGGTGACCTCGTACCGCAACCTGGTTGCAACAGAGCTCAAACACTGGAGGCTCAGATATCTCAGGTTCTAAATAAATTACGAGAAACAGCTGGAGATGTAAGTTCTAAGTTCTAAACGATTTTCTTGGCTCACTGCATTTCCTTAACCAATTACCTTGTGAATTTTCTCTAATATAGTGTACAAGTTGAAACTTGGAAAATAATCAGTGTTGAGTGACTGCCTTCAAGTCTTCATTTGATACTAGTTTGAAATTATCACAGCTTTGCACATGGCAGACCTGCTGAAATTTAAACCCCCTCGTTACCTTTCTTAAGTGAAAACCTCCTTCTCTGTTTCTTTGTTTTTGTTAGCTAGACAGTTTTCTTTTCCTTTGCTTGCTTTTTAGTTTTTTTCACTTAGGTCGCAGTCCTTTGGTGGCGTGCGTACTTAGCACCTTTGTTGGCAGTTTCTTGTAGTACAAGATGATACACTTTAGGTGCGCATTTGAGATAATTATCACAACTCAGTGTTACTGAGCTAAATTTTCTTGTATGGATGTTCTCATCACTAGCCTAATTTTCAAGTGTGAATTTAGTGAAAGAACTGGTTGATGCATTGATTGAATACAGTGACTAATCAAATATGCCCATTTTGACTTCAGCATACTAGTGTATTTTATGACTTGAGTTGTAATTTATTTATTCAGGATTGTATGAGTACGCTTCATTGGAGAAACAGCCCATTGATTATGTCTCAGTGTGGATCTAAAGGTTCTCCAATCAATATCAGTCAGATGGTTGTCTGTGTTGGCCAACAATCTGTTGGAGGACGTCGTGCCCCAGATGGTTTTATAGATCGAACACTTCCCCACTTTCCTATTAATTCAAAGACCCCTGCGGTAAGAACAGGACTAAGAAATATGATTTCCTCATTTGAGCAACCATTTCTGTGATGACTGTCGCTAATTCTGTTCCAACAAAAGAAATGTATGCTCTCTTCAGGTAAGTTACTCTTTTTTTTGTCTTCCATTTGCAGGCGAAAGGTTTTGTTGCTAATTCATTCTATTCCGGTTTGACTGCTACTGAGTTTTTCTTCCATACAATGGGTGGACGAGAGGGTCTTGTTGACACAGCGGTATGACACTAAACCTAGACCATCTTTTGGTTGCATACTTGCATGTGTTGAAGTTATGATCTATCTCAGAATAAAAGATTGCTTCCTTTGTCATGGATGCTTAGTGTCTTTACTTTGCGGTGCATGCTACCAGTTTATTCAATGGGTGTTTTCTTACCATTAGTTTCCTCTATGACTGTTCTATAACTTAATTTCTCTAAATGGGCCAGCCTAGCAGCTTAGCTTGTGCAAGTTAAATAAGATCAGACAACCCTTCAGCATACTGCCATATTAGTTATTATCTGTGTAAAGGGAAAGGCCAATCTCAGGCCACCAGCCCTCTCAAAGGGCAAGGTACAGTAGAAGACAAACATCAAACCACAAAAACCTAGAGTAGAACATACAAGCACTTGTTTTTTGATACTCTGCAGCAAACCTATCAGCTACTTGATAACTACTGTAGAGTACCAATGTGAAACTATTGATACTATACCAACTTCATGACCTAGTCATGGATCCATATGACATTTCTTATTTTATACTAACTTGGGGAGGCTATTCATAGACATGGATCCCCTATGACATGTCTTGTTTTCTCTGGACTGAGGTCGAACCCGTTGGGCACTGCCAGTTGACTCCATATGCCTACTGGATGACTTTTAATCTAGTTTCCTCATTTATCATGTTTTTAGTGGGTATCTGATATTTGTTTCCTTCCTTTTCTTTGAACTTGCAATCATAGGTCAAAACAGCAGAAACTGGATATATGTCCCGTAGATTAATGAAGGGTCTGGAAGATCTCTCAGTTTGCTATGATCAGACAGTTCGCAATGCGAGCGGTGGTATAGTTCAGTTTGTCTATGGAGATGATGGTATGGATCCTGCAAAGATGGAAGGCAAAGGTGGCCGCCCCTTAAATTTGGATCAATTGTTTATGAAAGTCATGGTTAGTTTTAATACATGAATACTTTCTTAGATTGATGAAGGGAAGTGTTTCCTGTGCTCCGTGCATTGACCAGTGACGGTATAACTATGTAGGCCACATGCCCTCAAAGGGGACATGACACGTTATGTCCAGAGGTAATTTTGCAAATGCTAAATGATAAGCTCGCTGAAGAAGACGCCTCATCTGGTGGCTGTAGCGATAAGTTCAAGGAAATGCTAAATAAATTTCTTGAGGGTCGTATCAAAATGCTGAGAAGTACAAGGAGAGCGCTTCAACTAGATGAAGATCGTGTGCAAAGGAGGGTCTCCAGCATTGAAGAAGGCATTGCTGCTGATATTTCTGGCATATCTGCGAAACAACTGCAGGTGTGTATCATGTTTGCATGCGTTAAATCATCCCTGATTTGCCAAATTACGTCTGTAAGATGAAACTACCAGTTTTCTGCAGTAAAATGCTCCAGCAAATAGATCATTGTGGTAACTGTATATTGTCATGTTTCTTACGTGGATGAAATTCTGAAAACAGCAAGTGTTTAGAGTTAAGCAAATGCATGAGTTGCACACTGAATTGTCAAGATCAAATTCTTATCCTTATTAATATCGTATATAAACTAGCAGGTGGCTTATGCTTATTACAGGCCATTTGGACGTCCTTTTCTTTCCTGTTGAAATCAGTATCAAACTCGCACTACTCATAGATGATTAAATGTGAATATATGAGCCTTTTCACATGTGATTTTAATTGTGATGTCCTAACAAACCACTTCATGATGCACACATTTATCTCTATAGTTTTAAGTCTGCTACAACGGTTATTTTTTATTTGTGTGTTTTATTAGTGTCGTTCTGCTATATGATATATGTTCCTTTTTACTGCACAGGTTTTTCTGGATACTTGTTTATCTCGTTATCACTCAAAAGTAATCGAAGCAGGAGCATCGATTGGGGCAATTGGGGCACAGAGTATTGGAGAACCTGGGACTCAAATGACATTGAAAACCTTCCATTTTGCAGGAGTAGCTAGCATGAGTATCCTTTACTATTTATTTAAGTAAAGTGGAATGATATTTGGGATGTTAGCGATGCTTAAGTGGGCCTTAACTTTCTTTCTGAAACTTACCATTTAGAGGGCTACTCTTCTGATTTAGTATCTGATGAATATAATACATAACTGTCAACAATCTGTACAAAGAAGTTATATGATATGGTAGGGCTCTATGGCATAAAAAATACAGAAATATGAACATATATTGTTTAGTTTAGATATGTTTCCTTAACGAAGAAAAAAAAGATGTCACTCTTGGAGTTCCTCGCATCAAGGAAATCATCAATGCTTCAAAAAAGATAAGCACACCAATTATCACTACAGAACTTTTGTCTGAGCAAGATGAGTCGTTTGCAGTGAAGGTGAAATGTTATATTGAGAAATTAGTGCTGGGTAAGGTAAGGTTTTCAGATAATTATTTTCTATTGAATTTGTATAAGCACTTGAAGGAAGTTTGTCTGCTTGCACTTGCCTTGGGTTTGTTAAACATGTTACATGAATATAGCACATTCATAGTTGCAAGATTGATCATGTGATATTCTCCCATGTTTGAATGTACTTGCATCTCAATAATCTGTGCTATGGATGAAAAATCTTCTATTTCTTGTTTGTTTGTCGTATGATAAGAAAAGATCAAATATGGGTTTACTGAGCTATGTAGAAATTAATGTTAATGATCTGTTAGTTTAATACAAAATCTTGCATTATTATATGTGAAGTTTAGACCATGGTCACACATGTTGGGTTGATGTGAGATTATTCAGTGATTTGTGTAGTGCTGTATCCCTCTTCTTGCACAAGCGTCAAAATGAAGAAAAAAGCTCTGTGCATGTTATATGTTTGGCGCATAACAGATAAATTGTAACATTGTAAGGAAGTATTGAACTTGACGGGAAGCCACTATATTGAACAGGTAGCAGAAGCCATAAAGATTGTCTTGAAATCGAGCCAGCCATGTTTGGTTGTTAAGCTCGACATGCAGCGCATAGAAGCTCAGGGGTACGTGGGAATCTCTTCTGATTCTGTGCGGATCTCAATATTAAATCATCCGAAAACAAAGTTAAAATCCGAGGTATGAAACAAAGCCCTGATGTTGTGTGATGTGCCCAACATTTTCTCTGCAATTGTATTTATGATGCATCGTATGTACAGCATGTCCGTGTCATCCATGAAGCCAAGCTGAGAATATATCCAGCTGGAACAGACAAGTCCGTAGTTCAGCTTGAGCTGCACAATCTCAAATCGATGCTTCCAAAAGTGATTGTGAAGGTATATCTGAATACGCAGTGGTAAGTTTTCTTTGCTGCCGATGTTGCTGACCTTCTACCGACCGTTTCAGGGCATTCCAACTGTTGAAAGAGCTGTGGTGAACCCTGTTCTGAGACGCGACGGAACTTTCGACAGATGCAACTTGTTGGTTGAAGGGTACGATATCCTATTTACTCACCTTTAGCAGCATATGCATGAAATTTCTTCAGGATTTTTTTTTATCTATGATGATATATACATATGTGCTAATCAAATAAAAATTTAAATATGCAGAACAAACCTGCTAAAAGTTTTGGGCACTCCAGGAGTAGATGCTAAGAGAACAAAAAGTAATCACATCATGGAAGTGCACCAGACGCTTGGGATTGAAGCCGCAAGGAGGTCGATCATCGACGAGATTCAGTATACATTTGAAAGTAACAACATGATGATTGATCGGAGACATATGATGCTTCTGGCAGATCTGATGACATACAAGGTTGGTAGCTAGCTAGCTATATACAGACCATTAGTTTTAATATCCTAACCCTCGGCGGATCCGCTTCGCATGCTGAAGAAATGCTGCCGGTGTCGGTGCAGGGCCAAGTCCTGGGCATGCAGAGAGACGGCATCGCGAAGATGAAGAGCAGCGTGCTGATGCTGGCCTCGTTCGAGAAGACCTCTGAGCACCTTTTCAACGCCTCATGCGCTGGCCGCGAGGATGAGATCGAGGGGGTCAGCGAGTGCATCATCACGGGCATACCCATGAAGCTCGGCACCGGTATCCTCAAAATCAGGCAAAAGTACGTATCGTCATTCCGGATTGTCAATTTCGATTAAGGATGCAAATGGGGAACCTTTCTACCCTCCTTAGTACAAAAAAAATGAACTAAATTTTCACAAATCTTAACTTTTTGAGAAAACTAGTTCATTTGTTTGTACTAGACTAAAATAGAGGGTATCCTAAAGGTTCAAAACTTGCATCTCTAATTTTGATAGTATGTGTGCTGCGAATGTCACATAGGAACCGATAGCCAGCAGAAAGATTAATTTCGCTAGCGCATGGATTGATTAGTTGCATTTGATATCCTTTGCTGCAGGCTCCCGGATTTGCCCGAATTCAAGTACCAGCCCGATCCAATTCCTCTGTGATGGATGGATCGATGAAACTCGGACTCTGCTGATGGATAACATATCTAGGAATAATCATGTTTTTTGATCCAAAAAAGACACTTGTGCTGATCTATGGCTGTAATACAATGCTCATATGAGTTAGCTGGACATTCAGCTAGCTCATATGCTCATACAATGATCTATGGTTCAAATTTATTTGGACATTTTAGGAAAAAAGAAATGAGTTGAAAGAAGAACTAATGAATTTAGAGGTAGCTGAAGAATGCTCCTTTGTCCCCTGATGAGTTTGTGAGGAAAACTAATATCCTTATAGAGTTACATGAATTGTATGCTGATGAGGAGTTGTATTAGTTGCAACATTCAAGTGAAAGGTGGCTTTTAAAAGGTGATCAAAATTTCTTATTTTCATAGAGTGGCAAATGGTAGGAGGAAGAAAACTATTCATGTGCCGAAAGATGGTGAGATAAATATTGAGGGGACTAAATATTTGCTTAAGCATGCTACTGATTTATATAAAGAGCTTTTTGGGCCTGCTCCTGGTAACTTGTTGCATTTAGATAAGTTTTTGTGGGCTGTAGAGGAAATCTTAAATAAAGAAGATAGTGATGATTTGTGCAGACCTTTTACTGTTAAAGAGATTGGTGAAGCCTGATAATATTCCTAGAGTTCTTTCAACACTGTCGGCATTTGGTGAAGCCTGAGACCATGCATATGTTTAAGTGATTCTATCATGGTACTTTGGATGTGAAAAGATTGAACTATGGTGTAATAACTTTGTTACCTAAGATTGTTGCAGCTGATAGAATAAGTGAATAACTCAATATAGGCCCATTTGTTTGTTCCGTTGCATTTGCAAGCTTATTACTAAAACTTTGTCTCTGAGGATAGAGCCCTATGCTATTAAGTTGTTCAGTGTGCAAAAAAAATGCTTTTATTAAAAAAACTAATATTATGGGTGGTGTCCTTTCCCTGCATGAAATTTTGAATTATACTCATGTGAAAAAGCAATGTGGGATAATATTGAAGCTGGACTTAAGTTAACTGAGAATTTCTTATTGAGTGCCATAAAGTGAGAGGCTGGTGCTTTTGGATGAAACAAATTCTTTATGACGGTACTGTAAGTGTGATTAGGCAAAGGTATCAGCGTGATAAGTGAGGACCTTTGGTATCAGCGGTGATATATATGAGGTATAGGTGCTGAAATCAAACAAGATGCAATTAGAGAAATAATAGATGAATCAAATTGCTCTATCCTATGCTTTCAAGGGACAAAAAGAGAATCTTTTGACCAGTCATACATCCGGAAATTTGCACCAAAACATTTTGATCCCTTTGCCTTCTTCCCCTCGTGTGAGAGCTCCAGGGCATTATCGCCATCTGGAATGGATCTCCCTTCCATGGTCAAGTCATGGAATCTATGCAATTCATGGTGCATTTGTCAAATTCACCTCGCTTCTCTCTGGACAAAGTTGGCATCTTCTCAATATATATGGCCCTTGTGCCGGTGAAGCTCGGGATGTTTTCGTCAAATGGATGATGAACTTGGAGATTCTAGACGATGGGCTATGGCTTCTTGCTGGGGATTTTAGTTTCTACCGTTCTGAAGAAAATAGAAATAAAGAAGGTGGGAACCTGCAGGACATGTGCACTTTTAATAACTTCATTCATTAGCTCACATGGGCTAGGGCGTGCCTTCACTTGCAGCCGGTCCGAGGTGTCAAGCTTGTATAGCAGGCACGTATGGCCGAGGAGAGCATGACCCAGGTGGTCAGCAGGCGACGAGGCATTGTGGCTCTTGGCCATAGCCGTTGCCAGGCCTGGGCAGAAAAAGGGATCGCACGCGCGTGAAACGCTCCCGCCACTCGCAGGAAGCCTAGACACCAATGCGGCGTCCTACCATGGCAGAAGCTAGGGCAGATGCAAGGGAAGATGAACTAATTAAGTAAATAAATGCGGGAACTCTTAATATGATGGAGGAAAATGAAACACTAATGATGACAAATGATAAAAAAATAGAAAAAGTTAAAATGCTAAGTGAAACAAAAGAACCTCTACTTGATCTTGATAAATGTAGCTTGCATGAACTCATTAACTTATTGCAAAAGTTTTCTAATAATCCATCCTTTAATGGTCATCAAGCAGGATTTGGTTCCTACCTAGCAAATTATGTTATAGAAAAAAAGATTGAAGGATATAATAATAAAGCTATGATACCACCTAAGCTTGGGGATGTATGGCTTCCTAAGATATTAATCACTATTGGAAAAGAGACGTGATACGTCGGATACGTATCTATAATTTTTGATGTTCCATGTTTGTTTAGTATCTACTTTGCTTTGCTTTGTCTACATTTTAAGGTGTTTTTATATGTTTTCTGGTACTAACCTATTAACAAAATGTCACAATGTAGTTGTATGTTTTCTTCTGTTTTTGGTTCTAGAAAGGCAGAAAATCAATATTCTCGGAATTGGACGGGACAAAAGCTAAAGTCAATATTTTACCGTGGGGAACACGGAACCAGAAGACGAGACGGAGGAGGGCCTCGAGGGGCCACACCCCCTCGGCCTTCCTCTTCGCCTATAAGAATCCCCTGATGCCTAAAACCTAAGTATCCGATAAATATTCCACGAAACCGTCTGTAGCCGTCGCCACCATCGTCCCTAGATCAGGGGGATCTGAAGCTCTTCTCGGCACCCTACCGAAGGGGAGATCATCCCCGGAGGCCTTCTTCTTCTTCATGCGAGACTCCGGTATGAAGCGTGAGTAGTTCCACCTTGGATTACGAGTCCATGTAGTAGCTAGATGGTTGTATCTCCTCCTTTGTCCTTTTATGTCTAGATCTTGTGAGCTCCGTTCATGATCAAGATCTCATCTATTTGTAATCATGCATGTTGTGTTTGCGGGGATCCGATGGATATTGAGATTACTATGTCAGATTGATTAATGGTTTTATCTATTGATTCTATCATGTCTGTGTTGTTTGTGATCTTGCATGCTCTCCGTTGTTAGTAGCTATCTTGGGCAAGTAGTTGCTAGTGACTCCAAGAGAGGGTATTTATGCTCGATAGTGGGTTCATGCCTCTATTTAATCTAAGGGAAGTGACAGAAATATCTAAGGTTATAGATATGTTGTTGTCACTAGGGAGAAAACAACGGTCCCTTGTTCATGGAACAAGTGGATTGTTTACCTTACACACTTTGCTTAAAATAGTTGTCAGCTGCTTGCAACTTAATACTGGAGGGGGTTTGGATGATAACCCATAGGTGAACTTCTAGTCATAGATGCAGTTGGATGACGGTCTATGTATCTTGTTGTATTGCCCAATCGAATCTCATAGGATCATGATGTCTAGTATTGCATTGTTATACCTTGCTCAGTCCTGTCAATTGCCCTGTTGTAATTTGTTTACCCAACATGCCATGTTTGTTTATCTAAGGAGAACACCTCTAGTGAACTATGGACCCCGGTCCAATCTTTACCATTGATACATCTTCCATTTTCCTGTTTACTTGTTGCAAACCATTATTACCTTCCACACCATACAGTTAATCCTTTGTTACAACAGCCGGTGAGATTGACAACCTCACTGTTCGTTGGGGCAAAGTCTTGAGTTTGTGTTGTGCAGGTTTCCAAGTTGCTTGCAACACCTTTGAGACGTTTCCTTCCTTCTACTGGTTCGATAACCTTGGTTTCTTACTAAGGGAAGACTTGTTGTTATTCTCTTCACACCTTGCTCTTGGGGTTTCCCGACAAAGCGCTTCTAGACGCCATCAACAAGTTTTCTGGCGTCGTTGCCAGGGAGGCTAAGGACGTCTTCACAAGGGGAGTCCTCCACAACCTTTCTCTTTACTTTGTTTTTGTTTTGCTTAGTTTCTTTTGTTTGGTTTTGTTTGCCTTTTTTTATCAAAAAATCCAAAAAAAATTAGTTTAGTTTGGTTTGCTTTCTCTTATAAAAAACACAAAAAAATTTAGTTCCTGCTCTAGTTGCTACCATGTCTGGTTTTGGTCCAATCCGTTTTTCACATATGGAAAGGATCTTTACTTTCAAGCAAGAAAGTGAAGAGAGTTTTAAATAAGCTTGGTCTAGAATCTCTGCTTTACAAAGGGAAACTGAGCCTAAGATGAGTCTTAGCTTGGTTATAAATAGTTTTTACCACGATATTGCTCTTTGTTATAGATATGCTTTGGATGCTGTAGCTGAGAAATATATTTTTCGTTGTATTGAGGATGAAGCTTTAGATGCTATAAAGAGGTTGATTATAATTTATAATTTGTCTGGCAAGTCTCATTCTTCTTTTATAGACATTTATGCTAGGTTGAACACTCTTGAGTCCAGTACTGCTGCTTTGAACAGTTGCTATCACACACTTATAGAGCACCATGGTTATGTTCCAATAAATTCTGAGACTTCAAAGTGGTTTCCTACAATAAAAGTCTCTATAAATAGTGCAACTTTTGATGCTCGCTGTGATATCATGTCTGAATTTTGCCTTATACCTAAAGATATCTATGAGTCTTTGAGTCTTTGGGGACTTTCTAAAGGAGGAGAAGAAATATCTCTTACCAATAATGCAACTTTGTTACCCGTTGGAATAGTTGAAGGTGTGTTTACAAAAATCTCAGGGAAAATGGTGTTTACTGATTATCTTGTTATTGAATGTGTAGAAAAATGACAGATTACACTCAGAAGATCCCTGCTAAAACACCTTGGAGCAATAATAGATGTGGGAAAAGGCATTATGCATTTTGCTCCTCCAGTAAGCAATCATATATTCCCTAAAGATAATAAGAAAGGTAAGAAAGGTAGGAGCAAGAGAGTTGATGTTAATGCTTCTTTATTTGAAAACACTTGATTCTTGCTTCTTGTGCCTAACTTAAAGGCGTTAAATAAAAGTACTTGTTGGGAGATATCCCAAGAGTTTTCTGAGTCTTGGAAGTTTTTACTTCAGTAATGACCTCTTCTTATCCTTTATGTTTGCTTTTTGTGCCAAGAATGACCTCTAATGAAAGGGAAGTAAGATTTGGGGAGTTGCTGTCCCGAAACAGATTTTTGTGCTCCACCATAAAAATCCGTGAGGAATCTCTGTAAGTCATTATTGAGCTGATATTTTACGAATAAATCCCCCAATATGTTAGCTAACTTTAGTTAGTTCGACACTTTTTGATTTGAGCAACAGAAGGTCTTCGAAAAAATCGGTTTCTACCTGCCGGTCTGTTTTGACAGATTTCTACCATTATTTGTATTTGCTTCTTATTGATTCCTTTTGGGGTTCTTTTTGGGAAATTGAGATTTTTAAGGGAATTGCTATAGTAGCTTGTGTTTTTAGTGAAAGTTTTGATATTCTAAAGCTAAACCTAAAGGTCTATTATCCTTTGAATACACTAATGTTGCTAATGAAGATTGTGTGAAGTTTTGTATGAAGAAAAAAATTTCAGATATAGAGAGAGAATGATGTAATGATATGAAGAATGGACAAAAGCTAAATCTTGGGGATTACACCCCGGTGTCACCCCAAGAAATATCCAAGAGGTACAAGCGTCAAAGCTTGGGGATTCCCAAGGCATCCCCTTCTTCATCAATAAAAAGCTCAGGTCTTTCTAGATACTTTGTTTTTATTGTTTCATGCACTGTTGTGTTGTTCTCGGAGCGTCTTAGTTTTCGTTTTCTTTGCTTAGTTTGCTTAGTTTGCTTGAATAAAGTAGTTTGGACCCGTTCTCGCAGTGTTGATTCAAATAAGTTTATTGGTGTTGGAAAGGAGTAGAAAGTTCTTGCTTGAGTAGTGCAAGAGGAGCTTGCTTTGACTGTGACTTAGACTTTAGCATTTCATGCTAGGTGTTGTTTTGACCTTATGCTTAGTGATTATTGCTGTATCATGACTTGTTCTAAACAATTGGGATTGATTAGTGTTCCTTGAAAGAATCATGGTTGTTTTAGCATACAAAAGCATAGTATTGTGGTATTCTCCTTTGATGCTTTTTTTGGGTTGACTTGGCACATGCTCACACCATGTTATGACTATGAACAAGTCACCATAGCCTCTATGATCATTTAGCCCTTTACTTGTATTACCAGTTTATGCTTTGATTAGTAATGTTTTGTCGCTCTAAATGATTATGGCCATTATTGCTCTCTTAGTTGGTCGCTCCCAGTCTTTTGCTAGCCTCCACTTGTATGAGTAAGTTCTACTCATGCTTCCAACTCCCAAGAAACCAAGTTATTCCAAAGTGTCCACTATAAATTCCTATGCATGGTGTGTTAAACCATTCTAAGTATATACTTGTTTTCATCTATCTTTCGATTAAAAAGTATTTTGTTATGTGAAAACTTAGTGATTAAAGCTCTCACAAACTTTATGGCACACTTTATATTTCTTGCCCCTAATAAACTTGAACCATTGTGTCATCTATGTTGTATATGCTTGCACTTATACGTTGGAATTAACAGAACCGTGTTGTCACGGGGAACACTTTCAACATTGCACTTGTACTTTGTACACAATTGATATCATGCTCTTTTGTCTACGGATGTCATCGGTGTGAAATAAAAGGGGAGCTTGTAAGTCCATGGAGTTATGTATGTGTGTTAGATAAACGACTAGGCCGCTAGCCTAAGCCATGCCTAATCATGGTGGAAACTTGCAGCATCACCATAATGACATCTATGAAGCTTTCTTCTTATAAAAAAGAGACATATTGAGAAAAGAGGAAAGAGAGAAAAAAGCACCATATTCCCATGGTAAATAAGAAGATTGTTGAGATGCTCATTGTCTGCTTTCCTTGTCATTTTGGTTATGGGATAGCTCCTGTACCATGTGAAAGGGGTACCCCATTGGCGGTTCTCTATGATACACATGTACTTACTATGATAAGAACTTACAGGTGACTAAAGTTGAGTAGCATGAGGTGCGACCCTCGTATTCAAGGGACATGAGATTGCCAACTTATACTTTGTCAAGCATATACTCCATAGTTTGTTCACTCTAACCTTAACCACTTCAAGATGCTTATGATAGAGGCAATGAGAGCTGAAAGCTAACAAGTACCATAATTTTTGAAGCTCTTTTTGAGACTTGAAATCCCTGCTTCCCTTTATGAAGGGCCTTTCTTCCACCGTTATATTGAGTCTCCACCTTCTACCTTTAGGCACCAGTTAAGAGAGCATAGTTGTCATTCTTAGTTCTATGTGCATTGTCCCCAAACTTATTGATTGATGCATATTGTTGATATTGCTTGTTCTTGTGCTATTTGTATCTAGTCACTCTTACGAACTTTGAAGGTGTCCTATGCATATATTTGCTACTCCATCAGGGACAAGATGAATGCCACTATGCTATGTTTTCTGTATGTCAAACAAACAAACATTTTTCAATGCATGTTATTCATGATGTTTGTTTGTAGCCTTTCATGTTGCATGTATAGTTACTTTGTCTTTCTATTAGAACCCCACCTTTCATGCACATGTTTAGAGTTCTTTGATCCCATATTTCAATGCTTGCAAATGGTTTGATCTTGATTTTGATGGTGCATGTCACCTCAAAAATTATTCTTTTTATCACTTACCTACTCGAGGACGAGCAGGAGTTAAGCTTGGGGATGCTTGATACGTCGGAAACGTATCTATAATTTTTTATGTTCCATGCTTGTTTAGTATCTACTTTGCTTTGCTTTGTCCACTCTTTGAGGTGTTTTTATATGCTTTCTGGTACTAACCTATTAACAAGATGCCACAGTGTCAGTTGCATGTTTTCTTCTGGTTTTGGTTCAAGAAAGCCAGAAAATCAATATTCTCGGAATTGGACGGGACAAAAGCCAAATTCAATATTTTACCATGGGGAACACGGAGCCAGAAGACGAGAGGGAGGAGGGCCTCGAGGGGGCCACACCTCCTGGCCGCATGGGTGGGCCCACCCCGCGCCTGGGGGGTGCAGCCGCCTCGGGCACCCCATCGGCCTTCCTCTTCTCCTATAAGAAGCCCCTGATGCCTAAACCCTAAGTACCCGATCAATATTCCACGAAACCGTCTATAGCCGTCGCCACCATCGTCCCTAGATTGGGGGATCTGAAGCTCTTGTTGGCACCCTGCCGGAGGGGAGATCATCCCGGAGGCCTTCTTCTTCATCATGCCAGCCTCCGATATGAAGAGTGAATAGTTCCACCTTGGATTACGGGTCATGTAGTAGCTAGATGGTTGTATCTCCTCCTTTGTGCTTTCATGCAAGATCTCATCTATCTATAATCATGCATGTTGTGTTTGCGAGGATCCGATGGATATTGAGATTACTATGTCAGATTGATTAATGGTTTTGTCTTATTGATTCTATCATGTCTGTGTTGTTTGTGATCTTGCATGATCTCTGTTGTTAGTAGCTATCTTGGCCAAGTAGTTGCTAGTGACTCCAAGAGGGGGTATCTATGCTCGATAGTGGGTTCATGCCTCTATTTAATCTAAGGGAAGTGACAGAAATCTCTAAGGTTGTAGATGTGTTGTTGCCACTAGGGAGAAAACAACGGTCCCTTGTTCATGGAACAAGTGGATTGCTTACCTTACACACTTTGCTTAAAGCAGTTGTCTGTTGCTTGCAACTTAATACTGGAGGGGGTTCGGATGATAACCCAAAGGTGGACTTCTAGTCATAGATGCAGTTGGATGACGATCTATGTATCTTGTTGTATTGCCCAATTGAATCTCATAGGATCATGATGTCTAGTATTGAATTGTTATGCCTTGCTCAGTCATGTTAATTGCCCTGATGTAATTTGTTTACCCAGCATGTCATGTTTGTTTATCTAAGGAGAACACCTCTAGTGAACTATGGACCCCGGTCCAATCTTTACCATTGATACATCTTCCACTATTCATGTTTACTTGCTGCAAACCATTATTACCTTCCACACCATACAGTTAATCCTTTGTTATAGCAACCGGTGAGATTGACAACCTCACTGTTTGTTGGGGCAAAGTCTTGAGTTTGTGTTGTGCAGGTTTCCAAGTTGCTTGCAACACCTTTGAGACGTTTCCTTCCTCCTGCTGGTTCGATAACATCGGTTTCTTACTAAGGGAAGACTTGCTGCTGTTCTCTTCACACCTTGCTCTTGGGGTTTCCCGACGAAGCGTTTTCAGGCGCCATCAAGACACATCATGCTATTCTAGATTTAATATCTAGTGTCTCAGTTATATCTAAAGATCTATATGATTTACTTGATTTGAAACCTATGGAAAATGCTCTATAGATCTTTTACTTGCTGATAATTCAACTAAACATGCTTTATGAAAAGTTAAAGATATCATGGTTGAATTGCATATAACATTTGTATCTGTTGATTTTATTGTCATGGACATGGGGAGCAATACCTCAAGTCCTATAATACTTGGTAGACCTTTTTTGAGAACCACAGGTGCAATAGAAGGAAATGTGAAGTTTTAATTTCCTCACAAGAAGTGTATGGAACACTTTCCAAGGAAGAAATAGGTATCAAATAATCACAAGCTATCCCATAAATTCCATATCACTTAATCCAAGTAAGTAAAGCCTAGCTATATGGCTATAAAAAAGCGCTTTGCGGGAGTTAACCCGGTTATTTTCTTTTGGATTTTGTTTTGAACTATTGCTGTAGCAAGAGATTTTTTTGTTTTTTTCCTGTAATTTTTAATAAAGTACCAAGTGGAACCCATTTTGGATGTTTTAAAAGTTGCTAAACATATGAGTAGCAAATTTCTGCAGATCAGTTTCTAGTGCAAAAAAAATATATTTTTTTCTATAACTCCGATTACTCTCAAATTTATACAGAATTTACAACTTTTCAACCTATGTATGCAAAAAAAATTCTAAAATTCCTGACATGTCTAAGTGGGCAAAAAAATTCGTTTTGTTGCTGCTAAAATTTTGTACAGGTCTGTCATATTTTGTTTTAACCATTCTCAATTGTCCTAAAATGATTTTCATGAGTCATATTATATGCTCGAGATATATAGAAACATTATATGCTTGCTAGAACATTTAGAAAGAACTTTGTCTTTGATATATATGCATAAAATATTACACTTTTGTGCCACCAATGTCACCACTCAGAAAAGAGATGGGAGAAAAAGTTTTGTGTTGAAGTTTTTTGACAAGGAATAGAGGAACATCGTACCAAGAGAAATTCAAGGATGGTGAAAACTATAAGTTCGGGGATGTCCAAGGCACCCCACTAGACCTATTAAAATCTCGGTTTGTAAACCTCCAAACTTTGTTTTTCGAGCAAGATAAAACTATTTTAGAAACTTGGAGCATTTATTTTGTTATTTTATTTTTGCTTTGCATTAAAAAGACCACCACCACTATTATTATGAATGTTTGTGATCAAGCTATTGAAAAGAAACTTTGCCATGATGAGATTAAAAATGAATTAGAATGCCTTTAAATAAAAGAAAAGGGGAGATAAAAGCAAAAGGATGAAATTCATGTTGTGTCTAGTTCTTAAGCTCAAGTACTTTAAATGAAGTATGATTTGTTTTGTGCCTATTAATTTGTATCATTTTCTTGTGTATATTTATGTTCAACATTAAGGAGCAAGGTGAAAAAATAAATGTTGGCATTATGAACTAGATGGCACACTCTTTAGATTTCTTTTTGCTAAGACTTCACAATACAAGCTAAGACTTGTTCCAAACCCCATAAACTAGACTAGGCATATCCACCTATTTGTGTCAAAATATACTTTCAAATATAGTATGTATGTTAATCCTCTAAACATTCTTAAAAACACCGTTTTCATGTATTTTAAATCTCATAAGAAAGTAAGGTTTGGGGTGATACCACTATGAAAATTTTTGTGCTTTACATCTTATTAGTTGTTGTTGGCCAAGCCATGTTGTCATGGCACAAGCTTTCAATGTTGAATGTTGATAATTAATCATTTTAATTTCTGCCTATGGATTGCATCGATGTGAAATAAAGTGTGCATACTGGAGTAGGCATGTTAAGTGAAAACGCTCCTAAACCGCTAGTCAAATCCATGCGTTGTGCGGCACTCATGGTGGAAGATTACAACATGATGATCCTTGTTGATATGATTCATATGTCTATTTTTCTTGTTCTTCTGGAGTAGAGATACTGCCCCCCTCCCACCATGAACATGACCAAGGAATTATATTAACTCCTATGCTAAATAAATATAAAAAGGGGGGCATATAGCTACACATGGAGCAAGAGGTACTTCAGTGATGTGGTTTCAACGAAGAACATATACATACAATGACAGGCCTAAGTTGAGTAGCATGAGGAGTGCAAGTTCATAGGTATGGTGCATGAAACAATCAAATTGTTGTAAGATGTTTAACACACAAACCATATGAAGCTTTGAAATAAAAGATACTTAGAACCCAATCCTTATTAGTATTGTTGACATGAACTACATAGCTCAAAACTTTATTTTACATTCTGTATAGAGGATTAACATATGTATTCAATCTTACTTTTGGTACGAGATGCAAAATATCTCAAGTGAATACATAAAACTAAGAAGTGAGTCTTATGGTCGGGCATGAAACTAAGAAGTAGCCTAGAAATAAAGGCATGAAACACCAAAGCCAATCATGAAAAGAGTCTCTTATTCTATAGGTTCATCAAAGTGTGCTTGAAGATTTTTTTCCATGATTTGTTTTATCACACCATTACTTATTGTTTAACGTGTTTATAGATGTGTAAAAGATACAACTTGATAGTACACTTGCATATTATATTTCATTGAAAGTAATTGATCCTATGAAATTTACATGATAATGAAGGAAGCAAAGGTAACAAACTCCAAAGTACATGTTTAGTTTTTATCACCTTCATGACCGAGGATGAGCATAGGTTAATCTTGGGGATGTTGATGCATGTAAAATGCATACATGAACTTCGTAGTTTGTTAACATGTTTTTCCACATATTTGCATCATATATAATGTTATATCCATGGTTTACATTGATTTTTGGAGATTTACCAATGATCCCCTTTATTTTGGCTATAACCCGGCAGGGCAGAAAAACCATGTGTTTCAATGTTTTTGATGTTTAGGACCTATACGAAGTCAAATGGACCTGAACTTTTGGGAATGCTAATATTTATCCACGGGAAGCATTTGGAGCACAAGAACCTCACCTGGAGGGCCAGGAGGCCCAAAAGTGCCTATGTGGTGCGCCCAGCCCAGTAGGCGCGCCACCCATGATATTTCCCTCCTCGGTCATATGATTGCCTTGATTCTTTCGCCCACGGAGTTCTCTTGACCTAAAACCCCCTATATAAGGATCCCCTGATGAGTACTCGACACAAAGCACACCAAAAACAAAAACACCACCAAACAGAGTTAGATCCAGCGAAGATTGGAGGGGGAAACTCTGCCGGAGCCACCTCCGGGGAGATCTTCATCCTCTCCAACATCTTCGGCATCATCACCATGATGAAGAGGGAGTATTCCACCTTCGGGCTATGCGTTTGTCGCAGTAGCTGGATCTATTTCTCTCTTCTTCTTCATAGATCTAGTACCATATGAGCTGCCCTACATGATTATGGTCATATATGTAATTCCAATGTGGTGGATCTTTGTTCTGTGATTTGATATTTGAGATTGGGATCTATTTTGTGTAAGACGTATTGGTAGATGCATATTATGTACCCCCGTTCTTAATTGCTTGTTTTGATCCAACTTTTATACACGAACTTATATGGGGAGAAGTGGGTATTAGATGGACTAGCATGGTGGCAGTGATTGAATTGTGACAAACAATATTCAAGATCTACTTTGGTTTTTACCTTTATTTTGCTGCTTCGGTAGGGATAAAGTGAAATCATGTGCTATAGTTATCATGTGATAATATGACAAACAATAATCGTTTATAGCCTGTTGCCTCGTTGTGCACTCGGTTGGATTAAAAGACTATTGCTATGCTCGCTGCATCACAGGGGCTCCGTTATATTAGGATGTTTTGCCCACAAGAGATTATATCCATTCAACCATTACACATGACTATGCTTATTATTATCTTTTATCCCATATGATGTGCACCTGCAGGTGGATCTTTAACCCTGGCCTATGTCTATCCATTGATTCAACCCATTATAAAAGTAAACTAGATTAGTCCGGTAAACTAAGGTAAAACAAAGACTTGTAGACGTGTCCTTTTTATTTTCTTTTAGCATTGCTTTCTAAGGTTCGATTAAACCTAGGTCTTCTAGGGAAAAAGCTATTATACTACATCCATAAATCTAGATCGAAGGTATCAACCTTTTTTCTAGCGTCGTTGTCGGGGAAGCAATTTCGCTATCCTGGTGAGGTCACTAGAGATCTTGTTTTTAGTTTTATTATTAGTTTGTAGTTTATTTCTTGTCATTAGTTTAATTTCTTGTTATCTATTTGAAAATCCAAACAAATAGTTACTTGTTATTTGTTTTCATTACTTAAAAAATTACCAAAAATATAAGAGTCATGGCTCAAAAGAGACTTGGGGAGTATGCTACTCCCACTGATGATTTTATTCGTGCACCTATCACTCTGCCCGCTGTTGATGTGGAAACTTATGAAATAAAGCCTAACCTTCTAAGTCTGGTTCAACAAAACCAATTTGAGGGCTCATCTTCTAAGGATTCGGGTCTGCACTTAAACACTTTTATTGAAATTTGCAACATGATGCGTATTAAGGATGTAGATCCAAATGTTGTTAAATTAAGATTGTTACCTTTATCTCTTAGAGGAAAGGCTAAGGATTGGTTGCTAGATCTACCAAAGGGCACTGTTAAATCTTGGGAGGAATGTACTAATTTGTTTATGACTAAATTTTTTTCCCAGCTAAAACTATGGAGCTAATATCCAACATTACAAGCTTTAGACAAGAATATCATGAGCCACTAGCACTTGCATGAGAAAGGATGAAAGAAGTCGTAATGAATTTTCCTAGTCATGGGATGGAAGAGTGGCTTATACTAAATTTGTTTTATAATGGTCTTAACCCAATGTCTAAGTCTATGCTAGATACTGCAGCAGGAGGAACAATCATGGGAAAGCAAGTGAGTGTTGCAAAGAAACTACTTGATGATATGCAAAATAATCATGCCCAATGGCATGTGGATAGAACCCCGAAGAGAGTAAGTTCAATTACCAAGGTAAATAATGAAGAGCTTACATCTAAGGTAGACAAACTACTTAGTATAGTAAAAGGTAAAGAAGATAACCAAGTTAATCATATCGCTACTGATGTTAATGATGTCAATTTTATAGCTTGCACTCCTTTTAATCCTGCATGGAAAAATCATTATGCTTCTAATGCTCAAAAACATTATTCTAATCCTTCAGGAGCTCCTTACAACAATTATGATAATAATAATGGAGCAAATCATGGCAATCTCTCATTTGAGACAACTATTAGAAATTTTATACAAGCTCAAACCAAGAAAAATAATATGCTTATTAAAATCACAGAGAACCATGAAAGTAGTATAGGAAAATTATCTAACCAGGCCATTGCAATTAGAAATGATTTGCAGGCTATACAGGAAATGACAAAGACCGTGGAGGCTCAGATGCGCAAGGTAGCTGAGAGACAAGCTCTCATACTAGCAAAGTTTGTTGGAAAGCCCTAGCCAAATCCGGTAGAAGACCTCAAGATGATGAGGGTGGTAACCAATGAAAAAAGCCCGAAGATCTAGATTACAACAACGCGCCAACACCGGAATATACAATGGAAGATCTACTAAAGATGATCAACGTGAAGAATCCCGGTATAGAAAAAGGTAATGATGCTATGTAGCAACAATTCATACAACAAGTAGCATCTAAAGTTCGAGAGTTAGATATGGAGTATAAGAGACTAGTTGGTAAGCTTCCTGCTAAGCTAGATGATATATTTGAGCCCACTATTAAATTTAAGTTGGGAGTTAATGAGATATCCGCACTTTGTGATCTTGGTGCAAGCGTATCAATAATTTCCAAAAGACTATTTGATAAATTAAACTTGGGGCCATTTTTCACTACTGAATTGAGACTCCATCTAGCAAATTCAACTTATAAACAAGTTATTGGGATAAAAGAAAATATAGTTGTTGAAATTAAAGGTAGTCTTGCTCTTATTGATCTTGTTATTGTGGACATGCCTAAAGATCCCATAGCACCTATAATTTTAGGTATGCCTTTTCTAAGAATTATCAAAGCAACTAATTAATTTACATGAGGGAATGTGAGAATAGGGCTACCATCTAGATATCCTTTTATTGTCCACTTTCCTAGGAAAAAGAAGTCCAAGCCTAATAACGGCGATGGTATAATTACTTTTAAAACCCAACAATTTTGGAGTGGGCATTTCACTTCTTAAACCTATCCGATTGCCATTGGTGTCAAGCTAATTGGCCAAAACTAGAAGCCCTTCATGGGAGGCAATGTAACACCCCGACCTCTCCAGACCGGCGACTGTCACTCATGGAAGCTCAATAGGATATCTAGACTAACCCCACAGACCAACACTAGTCTTTTCTGCGCAATTTGTCCTCACTCATGCGCACCCGGTACCCCACTTCCTGGTCGGTAACCCATCCCCAAATTTCTCTAGGCCAAGCACGCTTAACCTTAGAGTTCTTTTCAGATGAGCTTCCAGAAAAAAAGTTGCAACTTGTTGGTATGGGTATACTATCAATCCTATTAAGCCATGCACCAGGGTCTCACATACACCCATCCTTAGAAGATCTACACCCTCGTCGATCAACCACAAGCAAGAAACGTCCCCTCTTGGCACATGTTTGTGCGTCTAGTGTCGACACATGTGTCATGCCGTGTCCACTCTAGGCCACACACGTCATGCTCCACATGTCCGCCATAGACCCACACATGCACATGTAACCGCGAGGATCGTCTTTGATACCACTTGTAACACCCCGGCCTCTCCGGACTGGCAGCTGTCACTCCTGGCAGCTCAATAGGATCTCTAGACTAACCCGACAGACCAACACTAGTTTTTTCTGCGCACTTTGTCCCCACTCATGTGCACCTGATGCCCACTTCCCGGTTGGTCACTCATCCTCAAATTGCTCTAGGTCAAGCATACTTAACCTTAGAGTTCTTTTCAGATGAGCTTTCAGAAAATAAGTTGTAACTTGTTGGTATGTATACTATCAATCATATTAAGCCATGCACCAGGGTCTCACAGGCAACCCATGTGAAATAAAGTTTTTAATTTTGTGTTACTCTTGTTAGTTAGTTTTTTTCGTTTTGTTTGCTTTTAATAAAGAATGTTCAAGAAGACCTTTGGAGAGAGGACAAAAAATAAGGTAATCCTCGATCTTCTATTTTACTAACGCATGGCCTAAGAGGTATTGCTAATTTTTATGTAGTATATTTGCTGTTATTTTGTCTTTGATAAGATGTGCAAAGACGCATGGAGCTACTAATCCAATTCATTGAGTTTTTCATCTCACTGGCCGTTTGATGACCAGTGGTACTGCCGAAAAGGACCGTACTGTGCGCCCGTACCACCTCGAAGCATAAGAAGATAGAAATTATGATATTTTCCATAGGAGACAGTGCTCATAACAACCACTGGTACGGTCGAACGCGTCTGTACCACACGCCTGTACCGTACCCTCGAGCAAACCATCAGATTTCAAGCAAAGGTACTGCATGGATAACGACCAGCATTACGGGCGCACGCGACCGTATCGCGCGTCCGTATCGAGTTTATCACTGGAGGGGAATCGTCGCCCCCAAGGTATGTCACCCGGTACGGGCGGGCTCCAGCCATACTGCCCGCCCATACCACGTATGCGGCCGCCATAAGCACCCCGAGGAGGTAACCTAAATCCCCCCAAACAAATCTTTCTCTTTCTTCTTCCTCCAAACTCCAAACCACCTTCATTGGATCTTCAAATTTACTCAATATTTCTTCGATTCCTCGCACTCAATCAATCTAAGTTATGATTCTCCTTCGGTCCTCCACTTATTTGTACAAAAACTTCACTCAATCTTTCATCATTGTCAATCTAGACTTAGGTCTTGTTCTTGATTTAAT
Organism: Avena longiglumis; assembly: GCA_030063025.1. Taxonomy (NCBI): domain Eukaryota; kingdom Viridiplantae; phylum Streptophyta; class Magnoliopsida; order Poales; family Poaceae; genus Avena; species Avena longiglumis. The sequence goes on from CP125978.1 coordinate 35,669,188, forward strand.
CTTGATATTCATCATGCTTAGTATTGTTTTGGAGGAGTTTATTTTGTAACTAGTGTAGAGGATCATATATGCTATGTTTCTATTAGACTAAAATCTTTTATTAGCAACCTTTATTTATCTACTTTATTTCTGTTTTAGATAAGCACGAGGATTCGTACACGTATGATGGCTGTGTAGTCTTTCGCACCACCCATTGATATGTTGACCCCTGAGTCACTTGGTATCGAGTTCACCGAGGAGTTCCAGCTGAACCGTTTCAATTGTCTCAAGCTCCGATAAATCAAGTCCACCAAGTGGGTGTGTCCCTATATCCTGAACCAACTTGGCATTCATGCTGATTTTGATTTCCTTTGCAACAATGTTGGTTTGTATGACTGATGCAGCTCAGATAAATGTAGAGCTTCGTTGGAGAATCCCAAGAGGAAGGTATGATGAGTACAACAATAAGTTTTCCCTCAGTAAGAAACCAAGGTTATCGAACCAGTATGAGGAAGAAAATGATTCAAAGGTGTTGCTAGCAACTTGGAAACTTGCACAACACAAACTCAAGACTTTGCCCAATGAACAGTGAGGCTGTCAATCTCACCGGTTTGCTGAAAACAAAGGATTAAATGTATAGTGTGGAAGGTAATGGTGGCTTGCAGAAAGTAAACAATGGTAAAGATTAGACCAAGGTCCATAGTTCACTAGAGGTTTTCTCCTTAAGATAAACAACATGACATGCTGGGTAAAAAAATTACAGCGGGGCAATTGACAGGACAGAGCAAGGCATAACAATGCAATACTAGACATTCATGATCCTATGAGATTTGATTGGGCAATACAACAATATACATAGACCGCCATCCAACTGCATCTATGACTAGTAATCTACCTTCAGGTTATCATCCTAACCCCCTCCAGTATTAAGTTGCAAGCAACGGATAACTGCTTTAAGAAAACTGTGTAAAGTAAACAATACAATTGTTTCATAAACAAAATATCATTGTTTTCTCCCTAGCAACAACACATCTACAACCTTAGAGATTTCTGTCACTTCCTCAGATTCAACAGAGGCATGAACCCACTATCGAGCATAAATACCCCCTCTTGGAGTCACTAGCATCTACTTGGCCAAGATAGCTACTAGAAATGGAGAGCATGCAAGATCTCAAACAACACAGACATGATAGAATCAATAAGATAAAACCATTAACCAATCTGACATAGTAATCTCAATATCCATCGGATCCCCGCAAACACAACATGCATGATTATAAATAGATGATCTTGATCATGAACGGAGCTCACAAGATCTAAACATGATAGCACAAAAGAGTAGAAACAACCATAAAGCTACTGTATGGATCCATAGTCCAAGGTGGAACCACTCACGCATAATACCGGAGGCTAGCATGGTGATGAAGAAGGCCTCCGGGATGATCTCTCCCCTCCGGCAGGGTGCCGGGAAGAGCTTCAGATTCCCCCGATCTAGGTATGATGGTGGCGGCGGCTACGAACTATTTCATGGAGATTTGATCGGGTACTTAGGGTTTTGGTATTAGGGGCTTCTTATAGGTGAAGGGGGAGACCGAGGGGGTGCCCAAGGCGGTCGCACCCCCCAGGCGCGGGCTAGGCCTGGCCGCGTGGCTAGGGGTGTGGGCCCCTCGTGGCCCTTCTCCGTCTCGTCTTCTGGATCCGTGTTCCCCTCGGTGAAATGTTGACTTTGTCTTTTGTCCCGTCCAAATATTCATTTTTTGGCTTTTCTGGAACCAAAAACAATAGAAAACAGGCAAATGGCACTATGGCATCTTGTTAATAGGTTAGTCCCAGAAAACATATAAAAATACCTCAAAGTGTAGACAAATTAAAGCAAAGTGGATACGAAACGAGCATGGAACATCAAAAATTATAGATACGTTTACGACGTATCAATGACTTTGTCTTTCACGATGTCGCCATGTACCGCCTCTTGAAACTTGAGTTCCTCACCACCTTGACGCATACAATAGACCCTTATTATTGTTTTGAGGAACAAAAGCCTAGATTTATTCGCATCAACTTCCATCTTATGAACCGTGAGTACACCTTAACACTCGACCAATGGGCTCAATGTTTTGGGTTTGCCAACGATATACGCTCCACTACTTTTGTTTTAAGTCATGCATCTTGGGAGTACTTTAATTTAATGGGAATTCGTGGGAACCCAGGGGGAACCAAATTGATCATCCTGCTATTCGTTATTTGTTTTATGTTATTGCTAACAATTTGCAGGCACATGGTGAGTTTACTAGAGTTAATGAGGAGGATATGATGATTCTCGCAAAGTCTTCTATTATTAATTGTAATTTAATGTCAAATTTGGGCGCCCTTCTTGTGTTTTACCTTAATCATCAGGATCCCCAATCTCGAGGACCCATATACTGAGTAGGAGGAGTTATAAATGTTCTTGCACGCACACTTCACATCAACCTCGGTAACATCCAACCGTTGACAGGAAGTCACCGTCTCGGTCTGCCCACTCTAAGAGCATGTGGTATGGTTTCTAAAACTCATGATAGATACTTTCTTGGTATACCTAGAGTGGATCACTTGATCACAGCTCATTTGCCTAATGGTCTATTCTCTATCGAGGATGGACGTTTGCGTTTTGACGCGCAGGTTGAGGCAGATTTACCCATAAAAAATACCCATGGGAGGAAGAGGAGGAGAAGATGAAGAAGTAGAATAAGAGGGACCCGAACAAGATGTGCAGCCACCAAACTACTACACCACCTATGAATATATCTATGCACTCGAAGGGAATATTCAAAACATGGACAACCTATCCATCAACCTTCGAGATGCTACTGCAAATCTCGCCACTCGGTTCCATGATTGGAGCAGCCAATGGAACATGGGAGACTATCCACCGCCACCACAATGAGCAACAAAAGGGCTTTCAAAAGATTAAGCTTGGGGATGTGTTCCCCCAGAAAATTTATTTGTGTAATAATGAGGTTGTACTTCAGCTCCTTAGGAGCTTTGAAACACTCATGTTGGCTTGTTCCAACACTTTCCTTTTTTCCTTTGTTTTTTAGTTTGCTTTTGTTTATTGTTTTTTATTTTCTTAGTCCCTTGCTTGGTCACAAGTTCTTTTCTATTCTTTAAAACCCTATCCTCAAAAATATAAAAATATTTTTTTGTTCTTCCTTTCTTTCATAAATGTGGAGTCGCACTTTGCCTCTTTTCTTTAATATTATTATAAGAGTAATCGTGTTTGAGTTTTTAAGGAACACATCCCTATAGGTAAGAGAATCAAGGCGTCACTTATGAGAGGTATGTCCTATGTCTCCCACTTTTGAAGTTTGAGTTGTTTAGCCTAGTTGGTTGATTTGCTAAGATGCCATGCTAGTGGGAGTAGTTTAATATGATTAGAGTAGAGATTTTTATTAGTATGATGATTAGTTGTTGAAGCTCTTGCTCTAGTTCATTTAGCTAACCGAGTTTTGCCTTATAAATAATATTGCTAAACAAGTATAATAAGAAAAAGTCTGAAATTTATGACATGTTTGATTAATGATTGTCTTGTGAGTATACCCTTAAAGATACTTAACCCCATATATATTTTAATAGTCTTGACGACACTCATGAAAGGACTTGTTTGATTGAAATAAAGTCTAGTGGTAATTGTGATGCATGCCAAAGCTAACCTTGTGGATCAAATAGTGGTAGTAGTATATAAAAAAGAGAGAGAAAAAAGAGGATTTATGTTTTTAGTGCACACCTTTGGGATGCCAACAACCCCGCTAGATTTTGAACGATCTATGGTATAACCCCAGATTTTGGCTATGAGTTTATGACATGAGTGGCATACGTGTCAATATATGGGCAAAAGTATTGGTACTCTCAAAGGTTGTTCAAGCACCTGCAAAAGAAACAACTAGCGATCCTTGAAAAAAAGAGATATGTAAGAAGATCCACATAACAAGTCCTTGGCATGGTATCGTTACTACTCTACGATTTTTTCTTGAAAGAAAATGATGGGATTAGAAGTGTTTTTGATAGACTTGATTTATTGATGTGGGTGTAAATAAGACACTTCACTGTTATACTACTTAGCACATGAAACTCTCTTACTTAATTATGCTATTTAAACATCCTAGTGTTCCTTGGCAAGCTCAGAGTTAACTAGAAGAATTGGATTGATTGCTACACTTCTAGTTATTTATACTTATATTAAACTTTATTTTGATTTTCTTGACTTACCGAAGCTTGTATAGTATCCTTGTCATATCTCTAACTTTGATAAGCCTCGCAAATGAATGAAGTGCTAAGCACATATGACTACCAACTGTAAGTGAATTCTTATTCTCGTTGTTTCAAGTTTAAACACTAAATTCCTTATAGTTCTTTTGTTTCTTCTTTCTCGAGGGCGATCGTGGTTTGAGCTTTGGGAAGTTGATGGCTCCCAAAATGGCCATCTTCTACCGTGTTTAAACATTGTTTTTTGTCAAGCAATTAACAAGAAACTCTCAATCCTTGCCACCAATAACTAATAATTATAAATATATACAAAACCTTGCTTTGAATTGTGTTGTGCAGGAATCACCTTTTTAATGTGAAATCAGGAGTCATAATGAAGGTTTTTGAGGAAATCCATACGACCAAGTAATTAGGAAGCCATTCCTAGGCGTCAGCAAGCATAACTACCACTGGTACGGTCAGGGCCCGCACATACTGTCTGTCTCGTACCAGGTGGCGGCGGCTTTGTCTCGTCAAACCTTACAACTTTCATGAACACGCCTATATATTTTGAGACTCCAGCCGCCAGCTAAGGAGACGCCATTCTCATATTACATCATAACACCACCAAAGGAGCTTCACGCCATAGTTCATCCATTGTTCATCACTTCCATCATCCATCCCCTCCATTATCCATAGTCATTGCTTTGTACTTTAGATCTCCTTGTGATTCGATGACCATTGTAAGAATATTTGATTTCAATCTAAGTATTTTGCGCAATGTTTTCTATCATAAATTTATTCGTTATTAGAGAGTAGTCCTCATGGGCTGCGGGTTGGGGAGAAACCTTGCGGCAATTATGTGCATTTAATTCATGGGAGTATTGTGTTTTGTTTGCAATTGAGATTTCTATCTTTTGTTTTATTGTCTCATGTATTAATCTGTGGACTTGTAGGTACCCAATATCCCATAGATTGATAAATGCTTGAGGTGAGATACTTGTCTAGCGGCGATCTCATAGGAACCCCAGTGACAAAAAAGGTAGTATGGTCTTCGCTTAGCGACCCATTCGGGATCACAACAATATCACTACTTAATGCTTTGATCTGTGTTTTACACTTAATAATCATTTGTACCATGTTGCTTCGGTGTATACTCGATTGGACTAAAAGACTATTGCTATGCCTGCTGCATCACGGGGGCTCTAGTATATTAGGATGTGTTTTCCACAAGAGATTATCTCCATTCAACCATTACACATGACTATGCTCATTATTATCTTTTATTTCATATAATGTGCAGCTATAGGTGAATCTTCAACCCTGACCTATCTCCATCCATTGATTCAACCCATTATAAAAGTAAACAAGATTGGTCCGGTAAACTAAGGTAAAACAAAGAAATAAAATCTTGTAGACGTGTTTTTTTTATTTCCTTTTAGCATTGCTTTACAATGTTCGGTTAAACATAGCTCTTCTAGGAAAAAAGGTATCGTGCCTGACGGCCATCGCCGTTGCTCGCCCATGCGCCCTCCGAACGCCGCCGGCCCCCGCGTACGCGTCGCCCCTCTCCCCGTGCCGCCCCTGCTTTGCTCCATGTCGGCCGCATGCCCCGACTACACCTACTCCTGGACCTCCGTCGCCCTAGACGCCCTGCCTCCCTTTGCTCCAGGTCCTCCGCCATCCCTAGCCCGTGGACCTCTACCACGGCCGATTCCGGCGAGCGTCGACCTCTATTGGTAGGAATCTACCCATCCTGGTCGATATTAGTCGAGATTCGTCGAAATTTGGTTGGATTTCAGCGAGTTCCACAGCGGTAGTGTCTCGCCGCTCCAGAAACTTTCCTCCCGCCAAACTACCAACGTGTATAATAAGGCACCTTCAGGCCGGTCTCACAATATATGTATATGGGAGTGCGGAGAGCAAATTCTCGGGGCACTGAAAAAATTCTAGGCCAAAGCCCCTTTACGACATCTATTCAGGTATTTTTTTTGACTCAAAATCGAAAAATGATGGTTATTTTTTAGCTCAGGGATGTTTTATGGTGTCTCTTTGAGATGCTCTAAGAGCAATTCTAACAATGCATGTAAATTACCCGGAATTCCGACGAGTTTACATGCCCGTGTGAATCGTGCCGCTCTAGCGAGGCCCGTATACGGCTCAGCCAGTAAACTTTCACCGCAGCCCTTTTAGCATTCTTTGCGGCCGGTACATATAGGGCTCGTGTGAGCGAGTGAGGGTACAATCCCGTACTCCTTCGCCGTCCCAACCCTAGCGCCGCCGCCAGCCCACCGCTTCGACGATGGAGCGAGAGGCAGAGGAGGAGATCGAGCAAGCCGACGTGCGCCGAGCAGTGAAGCTTGTCGAGGCACGACTGACACGGGAGCGGGAGGACGAGCGCCTGGCGAGGGAGCGCGTCGCCGTGCCAGTCGTCAAGCTGGAGATGGCTGACCTGATCAACCTCACGGACTCAGGTCGACGCTGCCCCCAATGCTGCCGCAACCTGCAACTCGGGCCATCGCCTGAGCTCAATTTTGGTCTAGGTTGTGGCGGTGTCCACCGCTAGTAGATTTGCTATGTAATTGATTTTTGTGAAGCTGCACTATGTGTAATTAGAACTAATTCACGCCAAAAACTTTTATGTTAATCGATGAACTATGCCGTGATTTCAAAAATTTAAATATACAGTTCATATTTGCATGTTTTGTTCTGCGCCGTGAGAAATGCGACCTGTTTATATGTTTTGGGAAGCCTGTACTTCGATTTTACGGTTCATGAAAATACAATCATTGTTGCTCTAAGGTATGTCATGCATGGTGACCCTGAACACCAAGGAGGACGGCGGTCTTGTAAAAACTAAAAATGCGGCTTCGACAGAAGGACACGAATGTCTTGTGAATTTCTTCTGCACACTACTATAGCCTTCATGATCTACCCATGAGAAAAGATTCAAAGTTTGTTAGAGCGGAGAGAGCAAAAAAATATCAATCAGAATTAGAATAACATACTGCTTCTTATGATTCAAAATATGGATCTATAAATACTTAAAACAGTAATACTTTATTCGGCTCAAATTCAGTACAAGTCCTCCACGACCGGGAAGACGGGGGTCGTTGTACCCACCGATGAAGGGGAAGCTATCACGGCCGTCGCCTCTAGAGTCAGGAGAGAGGATGGGCCATTGGAATGAAATTGTTGCCCCATGCGCAGCAGACAATCACGGCAGAACCACCGAGCAGCAGGCCCGAAGCAATTCTCTACACGGCCTCCACGTACTAGCAGTCGTTGTCGAGCGGGGCCTGCGAGTGGTAGATAGCGTCGGGTGAGTGCGAGTACAAACACGATCCTCACATGCACTCAGATGGATGGCCCGAATCGAACGGCCAGAAGTTGTTTGAAAGATCTATGAAACGGCTGAGAAGGCAGGTGGCCTCTAAACGCTCCCTTGGGGGCTATAATATATTCTTTAGATATAAAATAAATAAATGCCACCAGGCTTCTCCCTGGTTGATTTGAGTTTTTTTTTCTAGTGGGATGAATACTTAGTACTTATTTCACACTAGTCTCGCAAAATAGAATGTGTTTCTGCAAATTTCAAAACAAAAATATAGATTTGTATCGACAAAAACATATACTTGTGGGTACCTTTGGTTTAAAAATATCATCATCTATAAGCCTTAAAAAAATATCATCATCTAGCCAGGACAGGACAGGCACAAAAAAGCTAAAAACGCCATGCACGATTTCTTTCTTTCACTTTTTATATCAAGAATTCAATGTTAAACACTTCATAATTTACATAAGTAGGTACCTACTCCATCCGTTCATAAATAAATGTATTTCTAAATTTATCCTAAGTCAACCTTATTTGAATTTACCAGCAAAAGCCCACCTTATTTGAATTTGAATAACTTTATACAAATGATTACCAACATATACGATGTTAAATTGGTAGATTAGGAAACTATATTTTAAGACCAATCTAGTGATATTAACTTAGCGCCATAAATGTTCCTATATTTCTCTATAAAGTTGGTCAAAATTAAATAAGTTTGATTTAGGACAAAACTTAGAAATACACCTATTCATGTAGTAGAGTGAGTACTAGAAGGTAAAATATGGTTCTTCCATGGAAGATAAAATCAAGCGTACGGACCAATGTGATGTTCACACTTCATAACATTCTATCCAACTTTTTTCAGAAGTTCAAGATTTGAACGTCATGTCTAAGTTCAACTCACTTTCCGTTCCAAAAAAGGACTCCAAAGAAAATTGCGACTCGCTGAGCACGCGGCCCCACTTGTCGGGTTCCAACCGGGTATATACCTCACTAGACAGCAGAGCGGTGGAGAGCCAGAAAACCAAATAAATCCCCCACACCAGTCGCGGCGGCCGGCCACCGCGATTTCACCACCGTCGCCGTCCGCCGCGGATCAGACGGCTCCCCGTGCTCCGAGGACGCCTCACGCAAGCCAGTGCTACCTCGTATTCGTCATCCTCCTCTTCGCCTAGCTCCTCCAGGAAGGCGGCGGTCGTCGTCGTCGTCGCCATGGACGCCTACAAGCTCTGGGTGCGGAAGAACCGGGACCTCGTCCGCTCCCTCGAGTCCCTCGCCAACGTAACCTCCCAACCCGTAACCCCAAGCAGCTCCTCCTCCTCCTCCTTCCTTCCGTTACGCGCGTCGCTTCCTGCGGTCCCCGGGAGCTCCCGATCCCTAATCCGCGTCGAGCCCGTCGTTCTGAGGTTCAGGTTTCTGGTTGGGCGTTGGTTCAATCGTGCGATTTAGGGGCTTCCTGGGTCCTCCTGCCGCTACCCTGACCACGGAAGGGGGTTAATTTCGCAGTATTAATCATCGAATTCCCAATTCGGTTCTGCTCTAGAGCCATGGAACTTGGTCAGGGTCGTGAATTGCGGTCCCAAAACTTTTTTTGGCAGGCTGGGCTGTGAATAGAATGAGTAGCTGGAAGTGGTAGCTTTTGCTTATGTTTGCTTGAACTCCTTGCAGGGGGTGACCTGGATACTCCCCGAGCGCTTTGGCAACTCCGAGATCGCGCCGGAAGCAGGTGCCTACAATATGAGTACCATTTAGTTTCACTGCATGGTTTATCATCATATTCTTCTGTTGCCGGTTTATGTGGTTCAAGTGACTCTGATCATGGTGTTTGGCCATTGAGAAGTACTGAGTTTAACTCTCACATGGTTTGCAAATCCGAATGTGGAAGTGTCTATTGTGTGTTGGATAAGAAAATAGGATTGTAGATACGACATTTGCGAACTGCTAGAAAGTATATAATGGACTAATAATTGTGATCAAAGTGGTATACCATGTAAAAGGTATCAGTCTGTTCCTAAATATAAGACATTTTGGGTCTACTTTCCTTCTTATAATAGGCTCAAATGTGAAATTTTGGTTCGATAAACTCTGTACACCTTTAGTTGTCGATGACTGTTAAAACCGCTTATGAGATTAGGTTTTTCAGGTATACTGTATTAAAAAATATTAGTCACTGCTGTCAGTTTCCTATCTTTTTGTACAACTCATATGCAACTGCATGAGGTGGCTTTAGCAATGAGTGATGAAACCCAACATGGAATATGTATTTCCTTTTCCATCAGCACTTGGCACAGTCAACTAAAAACTACTGTGATATACTTGAGATAGGGGATAATCAGAAGTTGCCAATATATATCAAATTCTGGAGAATGTGGAATATACCCCGTTGTTTGGTCACAGCGTGAGAAGATTCTCATAGACCATTTATATCGTCATACCCCACAACCTTCTAAAATGATCTCATTATTTGTAGATTATATTATCTAATGAACAAGTAATTGCAACTGTGTATAATATTATTATGCGGAAGCACATTTTCTTGCTATTACTGAGCCGGGGCTACTTATCTAGCATGTTAACCTGGAAAAAAAGAAACATATAGCTTAGCTCGTTAAGTAGCTAAAATCCTCCCAAGGAAACTTTCTCATGGGAAGCAAAACCATTTGTTGACTAAGTAAACTTGTACATGTACTATATATACTAAGGTAGTAAGATGACTTCAATGAGATACTTATATGCTTTTGTTCTTCAAAAAGCTGTTTTGAGTTGTATGAGCTTGATCATTTGACATTAATGCGTCTTTGATTTTTCTGAACAGTATATGCACTTCTGGGCATCATAAGTTCTGTCAACCAGCATATAATTGAGACACCAACCGATGGTCAGGAACAATCTATCCCGTGGGCTCTTGTTGTATCTATACTCAAGGATGCAGAAGCAGTTGTTGAGGTTGCCGCCCAGCACTTTGTTGGAGATGATCGCAAGTGGGGCTTCCTTGCTGTTACAGAAGCAGTGAAGTAAGATGGTTGCTTATGCATTGTTTTTCTTGATTCTATATCTGTGACTGCGATGCATTTCTTGCTTGGTTCAGACAAATGATAAATGTTGTGCACAATTTCAGAGCATGTGTCAGATTAGCTGCTTTCAGGGAGAGTGGCTACAGGATGCTCTTACAAGGAGGGGAGGTGGAAAATGAAGAGGAGGATATTATTGCTGACAATCATGGAGTCAAAAGTAATGGAGTGTCTGTCATCTATCCAATGAATGGACATCCCCAAAATGGTCATGAGATTGGGTCTAATGGTCTGGATGGAAAACCTGGATTTATATCTAAGAGTCTGGAGGGAAGAGCGGTAGCTGCTTTGAACAAGTTTGGCCAGAATGCAAAGATGATGTCAGATCCCATGTGGATGACGAGGCTCCAACCTACTCCTGTTCCACCTGGTAACTTGTTTTTTTGCTTAGAAACTTTTATGGTCCCACATTGGGATGCTTATCTATTTTGTCATAAGCACTCCATTACTTATGTGATTGCATTTCCTTCTATACTGATACTTATGTGATTGCATTTCCTTCTATACTGATACTTATGTGATTGCATTTCCTTCTATACTGACTTATTTGTTCTATGTCCTGCAGTGATGGAGGTTGAGAAGCCAACTTTGGCAACTGCTTGGTCTTCTAAAGGGGTTTCTGGGCGCTTATTTATGTTAGGGGAGGCTGTCCACATATTCAGACCACTTGTATATGTCCTTATGATCAGGAAGTTTGGAATCAGATCTTGGACCCCATGGTTAGTGTCGTTAGCTGTGGAGCTCACAAGCCTTGGCATTCACTCACATGCAACAGATCTAAATCATAGAGCTGGGAAAGTTCATCATCTCTCATCTGCTGAGAGGGACGAGGTGAGATGGTTTCAGTTTTCTGTTGTGTCAATTTTTTTGTTTGGTTCTCTGTTGCTGAATAGCTGTTCTTCTATGGTTCAATTCCATCAGCTGAAAAGGCGAAAGATGATGTGGGCACTTTATGTCATGAGAGATCCATTCTTCGCCAACTACACCAAGTAACAAACATTACACCCTGATATGATAATGTGTTGACTTTTGATTTGGTTTTCCCTTTTATGTCCATGCTTACGCTTGAGAATCCTAACAGGCGTCACCTAGAGAAAGCCGAGAAAGCGCTGAATCCAGTGCCGCTGGTTGGTTTCCTCATAGGTACCTAAACATTCTCCGCATATATGCATTCCGTTCCTACAGGAACTGAAAGAGGGAGCATCTTGTAATATGCTTTACATGTTCAATTTATTGCAGGTAAACTCGTGGAGCTAGTGGAGGGGGCTCAGTCGCGGTATACATACACATCAGGCTCATAAAGGAATTGGGATAAGCGTGTACCAGCCTTCGCCTCAGAGCTTCGTTGCTGATTTGCCATGGTGGACCTTTGCTGGTTGCTGGGTTTTGTTTGTTTTTGTAGATGAGGATTTCAGGCCAACCCTGTCTGTGCTTTTCCTAGGTAGATTTGGCATGGCTGTCTTAAGACATTGGCTGCTAAGGTGCAGCCACACAACCTCTCCTCTGAGGCAGCTGGGAATATACTTACTATTTAGTATATCGGTGTAATGTTACGTATGAATCATCGCCATGGAACCATGTATATTACCAAAAAGAAGAGGAAAACCATGTTAAGTTCCTCCATAAAGCTCACAGATTGTAACGAACTGACATTTTCTATCTGTGTTATCCTAGAACGTTGTTCTAATGTTAGATCTTTACTGGAGATAACTCAACCGAATTTCTGTTGGTGATGATTCTGTACTGTGCTCCATGTCAACTCGAAGGGTGTTTGGGTAGCTGTGATTGCGATCATGCTTTAGTTGGGTATATTCATGAGGCGTTTCAGATTCAAGGAATGTGAATCATTTATCTTTTGAGATTGTTTTTGTGACACTTATCTGTTGGTGAAATTTCCCAGATTCAGAAGCCTAGCTCTTATCTTCAAAATATTGAATCAGGTAAGTACATAATCTGAAAATGAAATAAGAGAGAGGCAGTACTATACTTGTAACATACTCCCTCCGTTTCAAAATATAAGATGTTTTAGGTTTATGAAGAAAATGTATCTAGTCTTGTTTTAGTGTGTAGATTCACTCAAAACATGAGTGAACCTATATACTAAAACTAGTCTAGATACATTTGCTTCACAAAGCTAAAACATCTTATATTTTGAAACAGAGGGAGTACATCTATGCCATTCCGTTCCATGCATTGTTGACGTAGAACAGGTATGTTCCAGCTTTCGACAAGTATGGGCAAGATAATACCACGTAGAACAGGTATGTTCCAGCTTTCGACAAGTATGGGCAAGATAATACCACATGAGTATTTGTAGATGTAAAAATGACCACGCGATCCATATTACTTGTCGCTAAAATGGATGTATCTAGCACTAAAATATGTCTAGATAGATCTATTTCCACGGCAATTAATATGGATTGGAGGGAATATTATTTTCCCTGAACATACCTTTACATACATTTATAAAAATTTACAGCGGGCAATTCACCTACTCTTTAGCCCTAAAACAAAATATCACAAGCGTGCAAGAGTTCTGTTAAGGCTCAGCTCAACACCACCTGCAGAACGAGCATTTTTCGTGTTATTATTGCGAGATTCACAAACGTTAGCTTGCGAGCTTATGTAGGATAGGGACTGCAACCACGACACGAGCACAGGCTTCCTTATGACATCATCAGAATCCGCGACACTGGCGTGCATGTCATCGAGGAGCACATCCTGGCCTTCCTTCGGTAGCCAAGTGACAAATTCTGCCAGCTCCTTGAGCAGGTAAGAGAATGACTGCAGAAAGAAAATAAAAGGGTGTTTCAGGGAATAGTATCTACAAAGACTTACTGCAGGTAGCAGTGCTGCAAGCATAGTAAGAAATCCTGGAATAATGTGATTTGTGGTTATGAAACATCAATCACCAGTGGTCCAAGGCTCATCTTTACAAAAATTAAGCCAGCACAAGAAAAATACTCAAACAGGATATCCAAGTGATGTTTGTTTGTGCTATGTGAAAAAGGTTGGTTTGTGTTTCTATCGTTCTGTGGTAATGAGAGGATTGCCCTCGCAAATTTATTAGCCGTACTCTGAACATGATAAAGGAGATAACTACCTACTCATATTTCAGACAGGTTACTACTCTACACACTATCAGAAAATACGAATATTGTGATCACATCTTACCTGAATATCAATAAGGAAGATGAGCCGCAGCAACAACTCTGATATTTTCTTACAAGGTTCAGTGCTCTCTTCCCATGTCCTCCATAAGGATCTGTCCTGAACCATTGCAGTACTGCAAAGATCTTTAGCTTTCACAACAAGGCTATGGACACAGAAAAGAATGGCGGGACTCTTTGCAGGAAGGTGCCGAACAAGTGCTACAACTCCTGATGCTAATCCTTGAATGGGTTACCCCAGGGTAAACCTATAAAATGAGAAAAATCGAAAAAAGTAGTCAGTGTTCAGGAACAGAAGATCTGAACAATGATGCCGATCGAACTACCTCCAAAGATCTCCCGATATAGTCAAAGGAAAGTTGCTCTTTCAAAGCCTCTCGATCGTCCTGGTCAGTATCAGTGCCAGATGACAGGAATGATACCATCATCGAGTGTGCCGCACGTGTTACTTTGTCGTTCGAATGCTGTATATATCTGAAGTTGTATTAAGGGGGGCAATTTTGTATACTAAAGATCTAGATAATAATCATATAAGAAAAACAAACAGCATACATAAATAATATAGTGGTGTCTACGAAGGATACAGGAACATGACCGGAGCTAATTTATCCCGAATAATATGATCTGGGATGAGGGTAATACAAGTAGGCATAACCCGCATATAAAACAATATGCGTGATGTCTGGACCTCATCCATGTAATAGTTATATCTTGTTCCGTCCAAGGTTAGTAAATCTGCAATATATCAAAGATCTATTTTAGTCAACATTTGCAAGCACATCATCGAATGAGGAGTTTTAATCAGAACTAGCACAGTGGCCCTCGCAAATGCGAGGGCAACATTTCAAAATGCTTAAAAAAAATCAATAGCGACTTATATTGTGTGATTAGTATTAATACAGTCGTAGTCACCAAGAATTAGGTGTTAAAATATTAAATTTGGTTATATATGGAGTGAATAATGATACCTCTTTTGCCAAAAAAAAACTGTAAAATCTCAAGCAATAGCCATAAATAAGCACAACTTTTGGTGTCCTCTTTCTCATCTACTGTAAAATCTGAACAAATAGTTTTACATATGGAAAACATATCGTAACAACCGTATCAACATTAATTGTAAATTTATTTTATCCTTTCGTAAATACTAACTTGAAGTTTACTGCCCTCTATTTTCATAAACCGAACATAAAATCTTAAATAACAATCATAAATATAGGAGAGTATGTGTTTTTGGTGTTATTCCAGGGCCTGCATCATATGTAGATCATTATTCATAAGATTTCTCAAGATTAGGCCATAAATCTATTGCAACAACTTTTCATGATTGTATCAAACTTGTTCCATGTCTAATTAATAGACACAAGACATGTATTTTATGGCATACAACCTAACTAATCCCTAAAATGCCTCTAGGTGTAATTCCAAGTTGTATATCATAAGTTTTAAAAGTAATATATTATTTTTATCGGGGTAGATTACATCCTTGTTGCTTTATTTATTTCCATGCCAGGTTCAAATAATTTCTTATTCTTATTTTTAATACGTTCTTGTTGATATAACTTCAACACCTCCCTAAAAAATATTACTTGGGGATATTATTGCAGGTATTGTAAGCCTATAGAGAGCAACTAATGAAATAAGCTCCCAGGAAAATTAATGGCGTTACCAACAATTTGTTAGTCCTATCAATATCCATGTTAATGTGCAAATTTATAATTTCATAGACAAAGGATAAATGTTGTGACAAATGCGGAGAGCAAATTCAGTGCCAAAAATGTTGAATTAGAGCGCTGGGTTTTGTTTTCATTTTATAGGAAACGACATACTCTTTAATTTATGGAACTTCCTAGGCACATGCAACTGGACCCAAAGTTCCAGTGTTTTACCTTTATTTTTTCAGAAATTTTACCGTTGCGCTAAAAATTCATATTTCTTTTTTTTCAATACTTTTGGCGATTTTGGTGTTCATCTTGAGAGCACATGAAAACGGGACGAAATCACTGCCAACTATGGATTAGCACAATTTCCAAATTTATATCGTGCATATACTTTGCATGCAATGCCCGCCAATTTCTTTTGATAACTCTTAGTCATGTGCGCATTCATCCTCTCCTAGCATAACACGTAGGAAATGTATGTAACCAGAAAGTTTGCTAGCAGCCTATATTATATTCGTTCAGTTTGAACATTACCAGTCGATCAATACAAACATCTTATTACATGGTACAGGTTGAAAGGAAGTATTTACAATCAACTTCGCCATCATACCTCTCCGTGATGGTGGACATCATCCTGTATTTTTTATGGGGGTAGACTTGAAGGATTAGGAGTAAAACCTACGTGAGATAGACTCTCATAAATTCCTTCCAAGACGTGTTATAGATGGAAACATGTGGATAGGCGAAAGAGCAACTATAGGATTTTTTTTGTTAGTTAGAAATTTATGATTTATGATACAGATGAAAGTCTCCTGGACGGTTGCACCTATATATACATGCTGTGCCAAAAAGAAGAGGTACATCTTGACACCTCATTATGCCTAAAAAAGGACAACTACTATAACTTGACCACCAATGGCACGTAAACATAAGTCTCAATATATTTGTTTGGCAGAACACAAAAGTTACGCAATAGCTCGCTAAATCTTAACTGTAAATTACAGATCTAACAGACAAAATTAATTCAGATGATGTGGATTAACATGGTGTCTTTCTTTAAACATCTGTATCTGTATATTGCATTTAGTATATAATACTCCTTCCGTCTCAAAATAGATGTCGCAAATTTATCTAAATTTAGAAATATCTTTATACTAAATAGTGTCTAGATACATCCAAATTGAGACAAATTTTCGACATCTATTTTGAGATAGAGGGAGTAGATAGAATAGATAGATGCCACAAGGAGATCTAGGAAAGAATGGCATTATAATAACCTGGTTTGCTTGTCAGTTCAGCACATGAAGGCATTGACTCAACAAAGAGAGCACTGGCTGATGCATTCTCCTGATTGACAATGACAGCATGCCGGATTGCTTCAGTGTACTCAGGGAGACGCAAGCGTCTCAGATGTTCCACACAAGAGAATGCGACCAAAATCCTAACAGCAACCTCTGGCCGCAAACCCCCTGGCAAGTTTGCATCCATCCTGTGTTTCGTTATCTCTGCTGAAAAGACTACAATCATAAAAAATGCTGCGTCGGCAATCTTATCAACCTCCGCGAGCAAATCCTTCCGTTTCGCCTGGTGCAGCAACACTGCTGCACGAAGATGATGATACAGCTCCTGTGCATATTCACATACACGAGTTTCGACATAATCTTTAGCCTTATCATCAGCAAATGAATACTGATTGCAGAGAATCCCTGTCACTGGTCCTGCCTCTCTGAAAAGGATACTATCCTGGTGTTGCTTGACCTGATCCTTGGCAAGCTCAGCTGAGTTTCCATCTGGACTCTTAACTGAGATCCTAAGCAGACGCGGCAGCGGGAGGAGCTCCTCCAGCAGTGCCATGCAAACACACTTTAACACCGACTCATGAAACGTTACCTGCCCGCACCGTACCAAGCCCAATGCGACACACTGAAGAAGGACGCGGTGAATATCATCATCATCATGTCTCCCTTGTACAGTTGCCCTCTCAGCTGCAAAACGAATGGTCCGTTCAGGCGCCTCCTTCAACTTTGGATCAAAGTCCAACCGAAGTCTCACAGCAGCAACCCTCAACGCCCGTAATGCGCCGCAAGCTGCCATCACCACCGGAAACAGCACATAACCCTCGCTCTCGCACTTCTCCGGCGAAATCACCTCGAGCAGAACCTGAACATTCCGCATCTTCCTCGACTCGACGAACCCCAATACCAACCATTCCATAAGCTTAAGCATCCTAACGCCAACACCTAGGTTCCCAATCCTCCCGCAAATCCTAACCAGGGACCCAGTGATCTTCCCAAACCGCAGCTCGTCCGCAGTTGCCAGCGCGTGACCAATCCCAGCAAGCGCGAGGTGATCAATACCATCGCAGCTCTCAGTTCCCTGCTCCAAATCCTCCAGAATGCGACTGACAGCCACAACAGGGTCGTCGCCGCCGTGGTCACTGCCGAGATTCCCCGTGATGGGTCTCCCTGAGCTGGAATTGCTGGTGGAACTTTTGGTCCTCTTGGCGGTGGCGAGCGTGCCGAGGAGGAGGAGCCGAGGGGAGAGGGGGAGGGAGGCGAGCGGGAGCGAAGAGGCGGGGAGGAGATGCGGGGCGGTGGCGAGCAGCGGGGCGACGAGGCGGGGGTGGAGCGGGAGGAGTGGCAGGAGCAGCTCGAGGTGCGCGGAGCTGAGATGGAGCAAGCGGCGGTGGAGGTGGAGGGTCTCGAGGGCGGCGAGGGTGGACGGGGAGGAGGGAGTGGCGGCGCGGAGGTGCGACCACGCGGAGAGGATGGCGGTGGGGGTGGGCGGCGGAGGCGCTGGCTCGGGGGGCGCGAAGGTGGCGGACTCGAGGAGGTCGGCGAGCGGCGCCGCGGCGACGGCCGGCGGCGGGAGATTGGTCGGCGTTGCCATAGCTGGGGGGTTTGGATTGGAAGTGGAAACTGACACGACGATGACAACGAGACACTGCACTTCAGGCTTGTGACTAGGGTGGACTCTCGAGAAAACGGAGCAAATTAATCCACTCGCATCGTGAAAATGACACAAAACTACCACATTTGATACATTCTTATTAAAAATCTACCATCTTAAGGATTTTTGACACATAAAAACCACTTTTAAGGTAGAGGTGTGACAAAAAAAACTCTAATTCGGTGTGTTTAATCGTTTAACAAACTTCCTGACAGGTGGGGGGCCACTGTCTGTGCAGACGTAGCAACGTTTTAATTGGTTTTCTGACAGACTGAGTCTACCTAATAGGTCTCTTTATTTTTTTTTGTTGACCCTGCTCTCGTCGCGCCCACGTAGGAATCCACTTCCTGCCGTCGGCGATCGGTGCGCGAGCCCGAGTAGACCGCGGACGGCTATGCTCGCCGGCATCGTAGACGGCCTTAGCGGCCGCCTGATCGCTTGAACTCCCGTCACCGCCGTTGCGTTGTCGAGTTGCGGGTAGGCGGCACCGAAGGGCGCGTAGCGCGGAGGTGTGTAAGGCACGGTGGAGCTTCGGCCGCCAGCCATCGGGCGGCGGCGCCGATCGCTTCAAAACTTCATGTCCTGCGCCGCCGATGCCGCTGAGGTGAAGCGCGCACGGCGGAGTTTCGATGCCGTGCGCCGCTCGCCCACTAGCGATGCCACGCCAAGCTTCGCCCATGATCGCGAACCCATGTCCCGCTCGTCGGCGCCATGGAGTGCAGGCTCGTGGAGCTCACCTGACGGAGTTTCCGTGCCCACGGGCGCGACCGGATATGCAGGGTCCGCGGAGAGGTGTAACGCGCTGAACTTGCCGAGCTCGATGAGTGGAGCTTCTTGCCGTCGTATCTGGAGGTGGCGAACTCGGCCGTACTGCCGGAGCTTTTTCCGCCACACTGCGTGCGAGCTAGCGCCGCTCCATCTCGTGCTGCAGCCTAAACCAGCGCCCGGGCCAGCCAGGTGCTACGGACAAGCGCGCGGAGGCGGGGAGCGGCGGCGCGCAGGAAGCAGCGGCTGGGCCCGACGAAAAGCCGCGAAGGCGTATAGGAGTGCGCCCGGCAGCGGCGATGCTTACGGGCGCTGCGGCGCAGTACGGAGAGCGGCGTCATGATGATGGAAGTACACGGTGCAGCGGTGAGCACGGGCAGTGCAGCACGGTGAGCAATGAGACTTTTCTTTTTCTCCTCTTTCAGTTTGGTAGACCCAGTCTGTCAGAAAACCAATTAAAACATTAATCTTGTGCCACATCTGCACTGACAGGTGCCCCCACCTGTCAGAAAGTTTGTTAAATGATTAAACACACCGAATTAGAGTTTTTTGTCACACCCCTACCCCAAAAGTGGTTTTTATGTGTCAAAAATCCCTAAGTTGGTAGATTTTTAACAAGAGTGTCAAATGTGGTAGTTTTGCGTCATTTTCTCACTTGCATCTCATCCCATGCATAAAATTTGACAATTTTTGGGAAGTTCCGTATCCGAAATGTTCTAGAAGCGTCTAGAAAGTTCACCGATCCGGAAGGAGAAGGGTACATGGATGTGTCAAGACAAAGTGTAATGGTTGCATCATGTCCTAGGTCACTTGGCTGGACACTTGGAAGAGAGAAATCAAACTCTAATTTGAAAGTGAAAAAGGCAGTTTCAAAAAGTCAAATCCCAACATGGTTTCCAAGTTAGGAAGGGTTTCCACCTGGGTTGGGAACACCCTTGGACGCCCCCACCTATATAAGGAGGGGTGGGGGAGCACCCCAAAGTATCCCCCTTGCCCTAGGCGCCCAAGAAACCCTAGGTTGGTCGCCGCCCCCTTTCTAGTTGCGACCAATCTAGATCTCCTCTAAACCGCTACCGACTAGCTAAACTCTAGTTGCTAGCTACCTCTAAACCTCGGCCCTCTAAACCGTAGATCACCGGGGCTCCCTCTACTCCACGATACTTGCTCCGGCTTAGGCGAAGCCCTACGGGATCTCCCCTCTACTTTCGACACCATGCCGTCGTGCTACCGGAATCACGAGGAGAGAGATACAACCTCCGCTGCCTGCTGGAACAAGGGAGAGGAAGGTCTTCATCGAGAACCGTACGTGTGACCGATTGCGGGAGCGCTGCCGGAACGCGGCGCCGAAAGGATCGCCTACGTGATCCTGAGATCGACAAGTGAACGACTACATCACACACGAGAATCTGCTCTCGTTAACCGCTTTGGATCTTCGAGGGTTAGTACTCTATCGAATCGTTGCTACAATCTAGTAGATAGATCTTGGCTTGTGTGTTCATGCGATAGAAATTTTTTGTTTTCCATGCTACGAACCCTTACAATAACAATGCAATACTAGACAAAAAGATCCTATGAGATCCGATTGGGCAATACAATAATATACATAGACCTCCATCCAACTGCATCTATGACTAGAAGTCCACCTTCAGGTTATCATCCGAACCCCCTCCGGTATTAAGTTGCAAGCAACAGACAACTTCTTTAAGCAAAGTGTGTAAGATAAACAATCCACCTGTTCCATGAACAAGAGATTCCTGTCACTTCCCTTGAAAACTAGAGGCATGAACCCACTATCGAGCATAAATACCCCTCTTGGAGTCACTAGCAACTACTTGGCCAAGATAGCTACTAACAACGGAGAGCATGCAAGATCACAAACAACACATACATGATAGAATCATAAGACAAAACCATTAATCAATCTGACATAGTAATCTCAGTATCCATCAGATCCCCGCAAACACAATATGCATGCTTACAAATAGATTAGATCTTCATCATGAACGAAACTCACAAGATCTATACATGAAAGCACAAAGAGGAGATACAACTATCTAGCTACTACATGGACCTGTAGTCCAAGGTGGAACTACTCACGCTTCATACCGGAGGCTGGCATGATGAAGAAGAAGTCCTCCGGGATGATCTCCCCTTCGACAGTGTGTCGGGAAGAGCTTCAGATCCCCCGATCTAGGAACGATGGTGGCGGCGGCTACAGACGATTTCATGGAATATTGATCGGGTGTTTAGGGTTTCTGCATCAGGGGGACTTTATAGACGAAGAGGCGAGCAGGCCACAGGCAGATTCCCCAGCGGTGGGGCCCTCCAGCCAGGGGTGTGGCCTCGTGAGCCTCCTCCGTCTCATATTCTAGCTTCGTGTTTTCCACGATAAAATATTGACTTTGACTTTTGTCGCGTCCAATTCCGATAATATTTATTTTCTGCCCTTTTGGAACAAAAAACAGAAGAAAACAAGCAACTGGCACTGTGGCAACTTGTTAATAGGTTAGTTACAGAAAACATATAAAAACACCTCAAAGTATGGACAAAGCAAAGCAAAGTAGATAGTAAACAAGCATGAAACATAAAAAATTATAGATATGTTTCTGACGTATCAGTAACCTCAAGAGCATTGCATTCTGCAAGCTTTGGAGCACGTTGATGTCGTTGCTAGATCCTGTCATGTTGAACAAAGAGTGCAAAATCCATAGATATTATGATGCAATAGCGTCCAATGTGTCCGTGTACTTGTCCACATGCCCTTTAAACCGTCCTTACCAACCAAAAGGATAATTATCTCATTTCCAATGCATACAGTCCATACTCCCAAGAACCGGCTAGTGACACTCCCGAGTGTATGGCTTGTGAGGTAAAGGGATCATTGTCGGTATCAGGATGCAGTCACCTCCGACAACAGCGCGTGCCGAGGTAGGGATGGCATCAGCGAGATACAACATAGGCGACGGAGCTCCCAGGGGTGGCGGCAGAGAAGCTGGCGAGGGTTTGGGGAGAGAGTGGCTCGGATGCCACTAGCTAGAGGGCCCGGGGTGGACAAGGGAAGGACGCGCGCGCTGTCCGCCCAGACACATTCACGACCCGAATTTGGTTTGGGAAAGGGTCAAGCCGGATGGTGTATTCTATTTAGATCGCATTGTGTGTGTGGCCTGTGTTTATGTCCGTATGGGCCGGAACGGATTGGTCAATGCCGCTAGAGATGGCCTTAGCCTTATAACTTACCCAATACTTGTCTCCGTAGTAGCCTCTAATTTGCTAGGGAAAAATGTTAATTTAAGTTCAATAAGATATTATTTATTTTCAAATAATAAATATTTCTACCATATATGGAGGACTAATTTGTGTGACCAATATTTTGCCATGACTCATTTGTTCAATGGAGCCAGCAAGCGTCGAAGAGTTGTTTCATTTAGGACGTGTTTGGTTGCTCATGGCTTTTGGTCGCACCTGGAGATCATGACTCCATGGAAGCTGCGCGCAACAATGCAATCTCTTATGCCAAAAGGGACATTCGTTTGATTACATGTATTCTTATTTCTCTAGGGGTTGATGTGGCATTCCGAAAAAAAACCACTACTAGAAACTCGCGTTGTTTTTATGCATTGCATCGTCATGACCGCATGCTCGTGTCATCATACCTCATTTCATTTGAGCTTCGTCATGTCATCATGCATTTGTTTGTCGAAACCTATTTTCTAAAATCCTAGTTTGGTTTTCTAAATATTCCCCGTCTCAATTTCAAATTAAAGCGCCGGGCTCTTCCGGGTCTTTTCCTTGTCTAAAAACTAATTACAAAAGTTATTTTAAATTAAACAAAAATTTATATTATTTTTAGGGGGCAGCCGAA
This sequence comes from Avena longiglumis, assembly GCA_030063025.1. Lineage (NCBI taxonomy): Eukaryota > Viridiplantae > Streptophyta > Magnoliopsida > Poales > Poaceae > Avena > Avena longiglumis. The sequence goes on from CP125978.1 coordinate 35,692,203, forward strand.
CCGGGCCAATCCGACCCAGTTGGCCACCCCCAGTACAAAATCAGCCTACCCAAAATCCTTTTCTACCCCAACCTAACCTACCCAGCCCCCCTCCACCTCACCCCACCCAATAGCCGGTCGACACCTCACCTCCCTTCCCCTAACCTATCCTAGCCCGCCACCTTCCCAACCCCCACCTCACCTCCGGCCCCACTCCTCTCACCAAACACACACACCACTCACACGCCACCCACCGGCCAACCCACGCACCGCCCAATCCCCACCTCCACCGCCACCTGACCCACTCCTCTGGCCCCACCCCGCCTCTGCCCCACCACCGCCCACCCCCGCCTCTCCTTCCTCTCTCGACCCAACCCGCACTGGCGCCCACGGCCTCTCACCGTGGTCGCCGCCTCCAAGCTCCGCCCGCTTTCTCCTCTCTCGCGGACGCCACCTACCCCACTCCCTCCCATCGATCTCCACCCCGTCGGCCTCCTTGCACCGCCGGTCGCCTCCTCCTCACCACGGCCATGCTGGTCCCCGCCTCAGTGCATCACCGCCGCCACTGTGGCTCCTTCCCCACCTTCGCCTGCAGAATCACCGCAACCCCGCTGGCCGACCTCCACCACCGCACCTGCATCCCCTTTGCCGGCCGCCATTTATCGCCGCCCTTCCGCCAGCCCTACAGGCGCCACTGCCTCTTCCTCCTGCTGTCTGCGGCAGAACGAGCCGCCACGCCTCGCCGGAGCCCCGCTCAATCCGTCTGCCGCCTTGCGTGTCTTCCCGGCCGTTGCTGAGCGAGGCAGCCTCTGCCTCCTCGGCGCAGAGCGCAAGCCCTCATCGCCCCGCTCGGCGTTTGAGGCCACCCAGGATCCTATGTGTGCATGTTTGCTCGTTCTCTGTAGCTAAGCAAGACCGTGTGGTGCTATTGCATACCCCAACTCAAGATCGACGACATGTGCATCGCCGGGTTCCTCATCTATGTTGTCGCCCGCGTGACCGATGTTTGGACGAGAAACCGAGGGGCTATACCAACGCCAAGATCTCTGAAGTTTCTATCGACAACCAAGTTCGCCATCGACAATCGCCTCGAAACCCCAAGCACTCCTTCCGGACCAAGACCATCGGTCAAGTTCACCACCGACAAAAGACGACGACAAGACTCCAACCAAGATCGGATGTGATGGTGTCGAACGACAAGTTCTACTTCACGCACCGAAAGGCCAAGATCGCCTTCACGGGATACCGCAAGACATCCTTCGGTATTTGAAGAGAACCTCAGACGCCAAGACCTTCTCCTCGGGACGCCATGATCTCCTTCACAGATCCGAAGACCCTAAATCCCGGAGTCCGAACCTCGTTTCCCGTCGAACCGATCCCCGTCGAACCCTGTCGAACCCCGAACCCCCGGAATCCAAGATCTGCCGAACCCAGATGTGTGACCCTAAGCCCCTATTTTTATAAATGATATATCTTGTTGCATATTAAATTGCTCATGCATGCATATTTGTCATGTGGGTTGGGGGCACTATGCCGATTCACCTTATAATTAAATATGGGGCCCATATGCGGGCAAATTTAGTCTTATTTTGGCCCCATTTAAATTTATGTAGCGAACCGATGATATAATTTGCCTTGTTAAGACGACATTTAAATTGCGGGGTATCTAAACAACATGAACCATCTATTTAATTGTCGGGACCCCGGTTCCGTTTAATTTTGCCTAATTGCATCGCATGCTTGCCATGTCATACATCATACATGCATCATGCCCGATCTTTTGCCGTAGTATTAAATAGTGCATCCGGTGTTTCTTCTAGTGTTTTGCTTCTTCGCGGACTAGGCCGATGAGTTGATGCGAGTATCGACCCGATCTTCGGATGAACCTTCGGCAATGTTTTCAGGCGAGCATCTCCCCCTTTCTACCTATCTTACTTTTATAGTATTTATTCCCTCCTGTTGATCTATTGCTATCTGTGTTGCGATGCTCTAGTTGTCGTACCCGTGATATCCCTTACAGCCTTATATTGCCTTGGACACATCCTATTACCTGTTGTTTGGTAGATAGTTGGACTTGCGCGTCGTAGTCGCTTGCTCAGTGCTGTTGCATGTCGTCCAGTACCACAGTTGTTGGAGTATTGCCGTGTGTTTATTGTTGGAGATGATCAAGACTTTAATTACTGTTTAACAACTAAAATTGAAGTAGGTAAATCTGAGAGGCAATGTGGAAATAGATGTTATTTGGTTGTTAATCATTCACTTGTGTCCGTGGGACCCGAGTACTTGATACTGTTCTTGAATATTCGCGCTATCCACATCCGGAGGATTATGGGACCCCGAGCCGAGCTTGATTCATTCTTATTTCTTGGGGCCACAAACTAGTTTGAGGTTTTATTTACTATCTGCACTTATGCCATGCTTTATCGCTTTATTTAAATTGTAGGTAATCGCACTGTATTGTTTAGGGAAGCGGAGTGTTTTGGGTATCGACAAGCCTACCACATTTTCGGTTCCCAATGATTAAAGCCACCGACGCAAACCTTGAGTCCGTCTCGAGTCAGCTAACTTCGCTATGGTAGCTTAATGGGGTGGCCCTCGAAATATTTCCGAATCTGTGATTGCTTTGTCGTGAAGGCCTCGTTGGGTTTTGATTTGGTTTTTCCGAGGTTGATCGAGTGTGTGTTGCTATTTGTGCACCCTGCAGGTAAAACTTTCTCAAAGCCGTGTCCGGTTATGGACGACTTGGAGCAAAGATCTCGATCATAGACAACTATAACTAAAGTAGTGCTATAAATTTGACTTTATAATGACTAGTAATCATCTTCACTATAATGGAATGGCTAAATAAAACTGCCAACAAGCTTGTTTGGGTTGTCGCCTACCATTGTATCGACTAGTAAGTATTGCAACTATAACGAACGGCTAAATAAAAGTACCAACAAGCTTTGGGTTTTGGGGATATCTCATGCTAATCAGATCGACTAGTAAGTGTCAACTTCAACGGAATGGTTAACTAAAACTGCCCAACGCTTATTATATCGGGATGACTATCTATACATGACTAGTAATTGCCGCAACGATAATGAATAAATAAACGCCAATCTGTGAGTTCCTCGGTTGACTTCCTCGTTTGGTCTCGATGGGGAAACACCAGGATGGGTATGTTTGGTGGTAGTATCAGGTTGGTTCCGAATATGTATTTCTTATCCCTCTCTGATAGCCGACAGTTATATCGAGTCTCTATAGGTTGTTCTAGTGCATGCACACGCCGCTTGATCCACCATACCTATGTAGGTGAGGACCGCGAATTCTAGCCTCGCTGTAATCGCCTCGATCGACGCTCCTCTTTTCCTTTGCCCTTTGTCGGCACCCTTTGTTTAAGGTTTCAACGTCGTTAGGTGGTTACCCTTCCCGCTTGGCACAGGTGGTTATGGACGCCATTGGTTATTCTCCGTGGCTCTTAGCCCCATTTGCATCTTGTCCGTAGTCGGACGCTCTATCATTTTCAAGGTGATTTGGATCTTTGTATATTATATCGTATTCTTGACTCATTGAGTCATTGTATATATATATTTGTTCTGTGGGTCCCATCGAGGACTGTTGTGTAATGTTATTACTTCGTTTTCCACCCGCACGAAAGTGCCTGGTGGGCACCTTTGAATCGTTTCTATGCGGGTTTGGCGGGAATCGCTGAAACTTGCATAGGGTCGATTCTGAGGGTGTTACAGTTGAGAAGCCAAGGCCCGATCGTTTGGTTCCATGCATTCTAGGTTTTCAGCAAATTGGTACTTGTTTGCCTAGTTGCATTGTCCCTGCTAGCCTTACCTCCTGGCTGGTGAGGTGAGCTTATCCAACATCAGCAAGGCAGGAAACAAAGTTTAGAAAAGTGTAATTCAGAGAACTACTAGCTTATATGAACACTGATTTGACATAATTAGTCATGGTGTGTGTTGCACGAGTTCACGAGCAACTGCCCGTGATGCAGCACTAGTTCATCACATACGGAGGGGTTATAACTGAATACCACCTCCCAAAATATACAGACAAAAGTTCAGGGGTCACCGCAACCATAGTTCATCATCCTAGATACTCAAAAATACACATCACATCCATCATCATCAACACCGCTACTAACACCTCCTCGAATAGCTCAGTCTGCTGCTTAGAGGTAGTGCTTGTTCAGGAAGGCCGTGAACTAGCTCAACCTGCGCTCACGGGTTATGGCAAGATACCTGATCGCATGTCCGTTGTGCTCCATTAGGTGGGTAAGAGCACGGTGTATCGCCATCACAGAGACGAGCGCAACGGGAATGCAAGGACCGTAGATGATCTTCATATGATCATAGTTGTCAATGAGCTTGTTGATCAACTCGATGTACGATTGCTGAGCCTACATGAGAATCACAGTTAGTTCATGACATGTAGTTCATATGTGAGCAAACTGATGCAAGTGCAAATATATCATACCTTTATGTGCACATAGTAATCTTCGTCGTCCATCATGATAGCTGAAGTCTCCTCAACCCAGCGCACGTTCTCAAGCCTCTTGATCCTCAGCACCCAAATCCGGCGCACTCTCTAGTGCCTCATTTGGTTGTACACCTGGTTCAGAGTGACTGTCCGGCCTCAGAACTTGAAGACATCCTCTAAATCAAGTGCATGTCTGCATGTATGAATCCATGAACTACTGAACCCACTTTCTCGATCAACTGGACGATCCGATTCATGACGAAGGTGGATAGAGATGCTGGCCATGACATGGCTAACTTCCTCCCGGCCACCGCATCCGGCATTGACACATAACACAAAGGCATCACAGAGGTTGCAGACAGATCAGGGGACGCAACCTTTTTCTGCGGCACCAGAGATACTGTTTTCAGTTCTAGGGGGAGAACTATACTTATAACACTATCCTACATACAAAACATGGCAATCCTCACAGGACAACATGAATACTGACTACCAAAATGCTCAGGTCCAGATCTAGAACACCACCTCACAACTTAGAACTGTGAGCTAGAACATGGCAATAGATCTAAGCTGTGAAAGCTAGGGTTGGGTGTTTCTTACCACGATCTCAATCTCATCTCCGAGGACGACATGTCAGACATAGCCAAGAAGGAAGACTTGCCGGAGATAAGACCCACTGGAGTAGGAGGCGCTGCTTACCTTCTCGTTGGTGAGGAAGAGGATTTGGAGGGAGAGCTAGAAATTAAGGGAAATGATGGCGGGGATTTTGGAGCCGATGCAGGGCGGTGTAAATAGCTGCCGTGAATTGGCGGACGGTAACCCCAATTTTTTCCACCGGATTTTGCGAGCTCCCGCCATCCCTCCCTTGCACGAGCGCGTGCATCTTCTTCCCCCGCGAGCGCGAGAAGAACTTAGCTCCGTGGAAACGCTCGATTTCTGTGTTCCTCCAGGCAGTGGCGGAGCTATGTTCAGGCCGGGCACATGCAAGAAGGAATTATTTTTTGGAGGGCTTATATGAGAAATTTTTGTGTAATCTGCCCCCCACCCCTAGCAACTCATATATTGTATTTAGCCCCCCCAATCAGAAGTGGCAAGCTCCGCCAGTGACTCCAGGGCCAGGATGAGGGATGTTTTAAAACTCGTGCAATACAAAAATTCCTTTCGCTGCGTGGAACCAAACGCCTTTATTTTTTCCTGCCCCATACGATAACCCTCGGTTAGATTATGGGGCCGCAAACGACCATAGGATCTTGGGCTTGCAAACCGCGTCCCACGCGACGAGGCAGTGGCCACTTGCACATCCTCGCATCCACGCCAGGAGAAGTTCCCACAAAGTTTATTGAGGCCTTTGAACACCGACATCGGGAGATCAAGTGGTGCTACGGACGGCCGTTGGGAAGAGGCAAAATAAAATAGGAGGAAGAAAAAAATACATATCAATGGACGTCAAAAGGCAGAACAAAAAACTAAGAGCAAAAGAAGGGAAAAATGAGAATTTGATACTTACCGACCACCCGTACCATCATCGACAGTCCTAGCACCGGCATGGCATCGTGGCTGACGTTTCGACCACGGACCACCACTGCCTACGCCGTCATCGACAACTGGAGCACCTCCGACCATGTCCTGACCAATGGTTTTACCACCACACCGCCGGCAAGTTAAATTGAAAGGAATCCACGAGAGCGAGACCCAGGCTACTACTACAACAAAGTGCGGGAGGCCAGGCACTCATCACGTGTCCCGCCATTTTGCAAGCTCTCCTTCTCTTGCGCTGCAACCTGGGCAGTTGCGTCGCCGGCACGGAGTGTGACCGATGCACACGACTGACTACGGGAGAACACTAGAAGAAAAAGGACTATCCGTTCGCGATCCCCGGAAAGATTCCCCGTTGCCACCAACCGGACTAACGCCAGACGGTTGGAGCGGGCCGGAAATCGCCGGTTGGTAAGAGGAGCGTCTTGGCCGGAGCCACCAACCGACTAGGTTTGCCACACCACGTGGCAGACGCACCTTTTGGCCTCTTCTGGCTTCAACCGACTAAAGCCTCTATAAATGCACGACCCTCGCCTCCACTGCTTTTTTCGAATGGTGGAAGGTGTGAGGGGTGTAGTTTTTCTCATGCATGTATTGAAGGTGTTTGTTAAAATGTTTGAGTGAATAATCCCGTTGAATTTCTCATAGAACAAAAATATAGAAGGTGTCCGAGACGCACTTGAGCTTTCTCTCTTTATTTCCCTCGATCGAGGTTAGCAATCTTATCTTTTCTAGGTCATTGATACAATTCATGTGTCGGTGTGAATTGGTTATTTCACTATTTATCGATGTGCTGTTTTTTGATAAACTTACTTATATGATGCAGATGAACGGTCGGGAATGGATGTACGGTGATCGGCGGGTATATCAAAGGCGTGGATAAATTTATCGATGTGGCTACGGCAAACAAAGAGAATGGATTTATACGTTGTCCATGTGTTCAATGTCGGAACAACAAGGAGTAATCTTCCTCGAAAATCATTCGCGACCACCTGATTATGAAAGGTTTCATGCCCAACTATAATTGCTGGACCAAGCACGGGGAAAGAGGGGTTATGATGGAAGATGGTGAAGAAGATGATGATGATAACAACTATCATCATATGTTTCCTGAATACAGTGATACTGCAATGGAAGACAATTGAGAGGAAAGAGGTGAAGAACGGGCATCAGATGAGCCGGCTGATGAACTTGGTAGGGTCATTTCGATGCAAAGCGAGGCGTGAAATGTAAAATGAGAAGTTGAAGTTAGAGGGCATGTTAGAATATCACAAGAAATTGTTATACCCAAATTGTGAAGATGGCAGCACAAAGCTCGCATCACACCGGAATTGTTGCGATGGAAGGCGAGTGTGGTCTAACCGACTCCTCATTTGAAAAGATGCTGAAAATAATGAAGCCAAGTTTCCAAAACATAACGAACTTCCCGAGAGTACCTACGAAGCAAAGAAGACTCTCTCCTCTGGGATTAGATGTGCAAAAGATACATGCATGCATTAATGAATGCATCCTCATCATGTAAGGAGTATGAGAATTTAGATAAATGCCCAGATGCAGCGTTATGTATAAGATCGCATTTAGATGACCACGGTGATGTTGAGGGAGAGCCCTCGGGAAGAGGGTTCTGCTAAGGTTATGTGGTATGCTCCTATAATACCAAGGTTGAAACGCATGTTCGTAAATATAGAGCATGCCAAAGTTGTTGCGATGGCACAAAGAAGACCGTAAGAAAGACGGAAGTTGAGACACCCTGGCGATGGGTCACGGTGGAGAAAAATCGAGAGAGACTTCCCGGACTTTGGTGTGACGCAAGGACCTTATGGTTTGGTCTAAGTACGGATGGCATGAATCCTTTTGGGGAGCAGAGCTGCCACAAAGACTGCCCGTGACTCTATGTATCTACAACCTGCCTCCTTGGTTGTGCATGAAGCGTAAGTTCATTATGATGCGGTGCTAATCCAAGGCCGAAGCAACCGAACGACATTTATGTGTACCTTAGGCCATTAGTTGAAGAACTCTTACGGTTGTGTGGCAAACCAGGTGTGCGTGCGTGGGATGAGAACAAGCGAGCCATTCAATCTACGAGGGTTGTTATTCGTAACCATCAATGATTGGCACGCTCTTAGTAACCTTCGGAGACGGACAAACAAAGGATATAAGGCATGCACCTTTGTTTAGATAAGACCGAAGGTACATATTTGCATAAATGCAAGAAGGTTGTGTACTGCGAATCGGCGATTTCTTCCGACCAATCATCCCATAAGAAAGAAAGGCAAGCATTTCAAAGGTGAGACAGATCACCGGAAGAACTGAACTCCTGCCGGTGATGATGTATTTGGTATGGTCAAGGACATAGAAGTAATCTTTGGAAAGGGTCCGGTGTCAATCAGTTCGAACAGCGTCGCTACAGGACACGCACCCATGTGGAAGAAGAAATCTATATTTTGGGAGCCGCCATATTGGAAAGTCTGCATAATCGACGTGATGCACGTGATTTAAGAATCTCTGCGTGAACACGCTAGGATTCCTAGGCGTGTATGAGAAGACAAAAGATACACGAAGCAGGAGGACCAACAAATTATGAAAGACCCAAAGAACATGCATACAGATAACAAGGCGGATAAAGGCGTCACTTAAGTCGTGATGACTATGCTCTTACCAAATCGAGAAGGAAATCTTTTTGAAGTCCTTTACGGTATCAAGGTGCCGTCGGGCTTCTCATCTAATATAAAGGGATAATAAATATGGCATAGAAAAAGTTCCAAAACCTGAAGTCTCATAGTACATCACGTGATTATGACTTGATTGCTTCCGATTGGATTGAGGGGCTTCTACGGAAAATGTTAAGTACCCATTGTGAAGCTGTGTGCATTCCTCAATGCAATATCTCGAAGGTAATCAATCGGATATTACGCCAAGGTTCTGAAGGATGTGGTACAATGTCTTGTTAGTTTTGAATTTGTGTTCCCACCATCCTTCTTCAATATTATGACGCATCTCTGGTTCATCTAGTGGAAGAGATTGCCATTCTCGGTCCGGTATTTACGCACAATATGTTCCCCTTTGAGAGGTTCATGGGAGTCTTAAAGAAATATGTTCATAACTGCTAGACGGAAGGAAGCATCTCCAAGGGATATGGACAGAGGAGGTCATTGAGTTTTGTGTTGACTTTATTCGACCTTAAGCCGATTGGTGTTTCGACTCGCGACATGAGGGAAGACTAAGTGGAAAATGCACTGGGAAAGAAAGCAATGATATGTAGGGACGGGATTCTTTCACTAAAGCACAATACGCTTCTACATAATTCCACCTTGGCAGACTCAGTATATCGAGGAACACAAGAATATTGTACGCTCCAAAAACCGGGAAGCTGAATCATGGATTACGATGAACACATGAAGTATTTCGGTGGTTGGATGCGACACATCTCTTGAATGACACCAGTTGGAGATCACTATACTTGTTGGCGGCCACCATCTTCTACTATATTGAATTTCCAAGGGTACGAAATAAATGGGAATACATTCTACACGATCGCCCAAGATAAAAGAGCACCAACCAAAATAGTGGTGTCCGCTTTGATGCAATAGACGGAATGGAAAAAGGACACATATTATGGTTACATAGAGGAGATATGGGAACTAGACTATGGAGTCTCTTTAAGGTCCCTTTGTTTCATGCAAATGGGTCAACCTGAATGGGGAAGGGTAAAGATAGACCGGTTATGCGGAATGACAACAAGGATCTCAACAATCTTGGTTATAGAGATGAACCATTCGTCCTAGCCAATGATGTGTCTCAGTTTTCTATGTGAAGGACATGTCCTCCGGAAAAAAAGAAAAAATATGCAAACGAATACATCATATGATGAGCCAAAGCGTCACATAGTTCTTTCAGGAAAAGAAACATCGTGGGAATCGAGGACAAGACGGACATGTCAAGATTATAATAAGTTTGATGAAATTCCGCCCTTCACGGAAATGGCACCCAAGCATTCCGTTAAGTAAAGAAGATGCTCCATGGTTACGTCGAAGCGGTCATAAGGAATGACATATGCCAAGAAGTTCATGCTCATATTATGTAACTCTAGTTCATGTCTTTCGCGGTTTGTGGCTTGACCAAGGATATCTTCGCGTTTGTGGCCTTTAGTCTCGGTTTTGTAGTCTCGCTTTTAATATTAATAAATGTCTTGCAGCTTGTAACTTCACTAACTAGATCAATACGCCGGAGCTAACTAATTTCACATATTAGGAGTGCCTCTATGACCAGTTTCTCGGAGATGCCGAGGACTGGGCTCCGTCAACATCTCCACGAAAGTGGCCGCAGTGGTGTCCTCGCTCTCGAAAACCATCTTGCAGCTTGTAACTTCACTAAGTAGATCAATACGCCTTGAGCTAACTAATTTCACATATTAGGAGTGCCTCTATGACAGTTTCGGAGATGCCGGAGGACTGGCCCGTCAAGCATCTCCTCGAAACTGGCCGCAGTGGTGTCCTGCCTCGAAAACCATCTTGCAGCTTGTAACTTCACTAACTAGATCAATACGCCTGAGCTAACTAATTTCACATATTAGGAGTGCCTCTATGACCGATTTCTCGGAGATGCCGAGGACTGGCCGTCGGCATCTCCACAAACTAGCCGTAGTGGTGTCCTCTCTAAAACCATCTTGGAGATGCCTCAAACCGGCCGAGGACTGGACTCACAAGGATGCATATTTATAGTACAAGCATCGACATAATGTACACTCACCCCTATTATTAGTGCTGATTCATCTTTAGTCGGTTGGTGTCTCCAACCGACTAGTTCATCTTTAGTCCCGTTGGTTACACCATCCGACAAGGTACAAGCCGCACAACATAATGTCGACACTCACCCCTATTATTAGTGTTCGCCCACTCTGCGAATCCTTGATCGCGGTTGGTTTCTCCAACCGACTAAATATGAACCCTCTTTATATAGGCATTTCCCTCTATTTATTAGGTAACACTCAAGACATTTATTAATATTAAAACCGGACAAACCGACTAGCTAACACTCAGACTAAAGCCGCCTTTAGTCATAATCATGCCTAGTCCTATAGCACGCAGCTTGTGGTCTTCATCGTTGCCGTCATCGTCGCCGTCATCATCATCGTCATCGCCACCGCCACTCCGGGGATCCTCACCATCCATGGCATATACCAGGCCATTCCAGCCTCGGATTCACGGCGGGGAGAGGGGTCTCTCTGGAAGACGATGCCGCCACGGGCCGACAAGCAGTGGGGCTTGTGGCGGGTGGACTCGTGGGCACCGTGGCGAGGATGGTCTCCCGGCGAGGTAGCGCATCACCCGATGATAGTGCGGTTCGCCCACCATGCAGACGGCCGACTTCGTTGTGGTTCACGATGGCGGGCCACCCTCGCACTGGCGAGCCCCTTTCCCGCCTATTAGCGAAGAAGGCATTCCAGTGTCGTGTTGTCGGGATCCCACTGGGATCCATCCGCTACTCGGCGTGAGCTCGTGGTAGAAGTGGTTTGTGATGGCACTGGCATGCCGAACCTTGAGGGAGGAGGACAGAACCCTCTGCGCCAAAGATCTAGCATGCTTGGCGAGTCTTACGGACAAGGGTAGTTGAGGCGCCTACCGGTCTTCTCGAGGGTCGAATGGCCCAATGGCGTTGTCCATTGTTCTAAGAGAGGTGTGGATGTGCGGATATCCATGACACGATCACCCTAAATATAGAGGAAAGGGCGGAAAACTTGGCGTGAAGCTTTGGGAAATGGGGAAATATCTTTAGTCGGTTAGTGACTACATCCGTGACTAAAAGCTCTAGTAGAAAGGAAAGGCGGAAAACTTGGCGGGAAGAGGTGGGAAATGGCGGAAAATATTTTTAGTCGGTTTGTGACTACATCCGGGACTAAATGTGTGCCGAACAATGATCATGTTTCGAAAAAACCTTCACAAAATGACCTATCATGTTCGAGGTTTCATGGCTTTTTCGGTCCAAATGACCGATGTTATGTGCTGAATCACGGCATAGTTTGTGATGTTGTGCCTATATTATGCATGTGTGTGGACATTGGTATGGAGAACAATGTTGCAGGAGGAATTTTTCCTTTTTGTCGCACTGAAAAGCCCTTTTTCATTTTCCGAGCGCAAAAAACGGGTCGTTTTGTGAAGTAACCACCAAAATGCTGTTTCAGAATGCTACCGTCCTATTTTCCTAAAATACTAGACCACCTTACATGGACTAACAACCGGTACATCTCAAACCTTTTCGTCCATCCCGGGTAAAAAGGACAAATGTCTGCCGAATCGGCAGGAAGTGGGTCCGGTTTGTACTACAGGTACATGATCTATCAACCGTGATTTTTTGAAAAAAAACATTTTTAGACTCGCAATATGTGGTTTCTTCAGAGATCCAATGCAAGTTCTAACGATGCTCGTCCCCTATCTTCATGCACACCGGTTCGACCATAGTTAGAAATTCAGATAATTCAAAACGGGCATAATAAATTCAAAAAAAATCCGAACAATGAAAATCCTTCGCGTGGTGTCATATTTTGTTACATAGTTGAAAGGAAAAATACCAGTTGGTATATTGATCATGTTTCAAAAAACCTTCACAAAATGACCTATCATGTTCGAGGTTTCATGGCTTTCGGTCCAAATGACCGATGTTATGTCTTGAATCACGGCATAGTTTGTGATGTTGTGCCCATATTATGCATGTGTGTGACATTGGTATGGAGAACAATGTTGCAGGAGGAAGTTTTCCTTTTTCGCATGCGGAAAGCCCTTTTCCATTTTTCGGCGTAAAAAGCGTCGCTTTGTGAAATAACCACCAAAATGCCGTTTTAATGCTACCGTCCCATTTTCCTAAAATACTAGACCATCTTACATGGACTATCTCCCAACCGTACATCTCAAACCTTTTCGTCCATCCGGGTAAAAGGACAAATGTCTGTAGAATCGGAGGAAGTGGGTCCGGTTTGTACTACATGTACATGATCTATCGCCGTGATTTTTTGAAAAATCATTTTAGACTCGCAATATGTGGTTTCTTGAGATCCAATGCAAGTTCTAACGATACTGCCCCTATCTTCATTTTAAAAGGTTACATTAATTATTTTTAAAATAGAAAATGGTTTTGGATTATTTATTCAAATCCATACACTTCTTATGTTTAAAGTTTTTCTAAATTCCAAATTAATATTCAAAAATATAAGTTAATTCATTTTAAAAGGTTACATTAATTATTTTTTAGAAATAGGAAATGGTTTTGGATTATTTATTCAAATCCATACACTTCTTATGTTTAAAGTTTTTCTAAATTCCAAATTAATATTCAAAAATATAAGTTAATTCATTTTAAAAGGTTACATTAATTATTTTTTAGAAATAGAAAATGGTTTTGGGTTATTTATTCAAATCCATACACTTCTTATGTTTAAAGTTTTTCTAAATTCCAAATTGATATTAAAAAAAATAAGTTAATTCATTTTTAATTGTAAATGGTTCATATTTTAAATGGTTACATTAATTGTTTTTTAAAACAGAAAATGGTTTTGAATCATTTATTCAAATCCAAACACTTTTTATGTTTAAAGTTTTTCTAAATTCCAAATTAATATTCAAAAATATAAGTTAATTCATTTAAAAGGTTACATTAATTATTTTTAAAAAATAGAAAATGGTTTTGGATTATTTATTCAAATCCATACACTTCTTATGTTTAAAGTTTTTCTAAATTCCAAATTGATATTAAAAAAATATAAGTTAATTCATTTTTAATTGTAAATGGTTCATATTTTAAATGGTTACATTAATTATTTTTTAAAACAGAAAATGGTTTTGAATTATTTATTCAAATCCAAACACTTTTTATGTTTAAAGTTTTTCTAAATTCCAAATTAATTATCATTTAAAAAACAATACAAATTTAAAAATAAGGCGGGAACAGAGAGAAAATACCTGGAAAATTTTGAAATCAGGGGAATATGTCCCGGTTGGAGCCACCAACCGGGACTAAAGACCCCCTGCGCGCCAACCCTTGGTTTGCTGAAAATATTGGACTATCCAACCGGGACGTATAACCCTTTAGTCCCGGTTGGAGCCACCAACCGGGACTAAAGGTCCCCTACTAGTTAACCATGCCCCTTCTCCTTCTTCCCCGTTCCTCTTTCTCACTCACCCGCAACAGAGATCGGCGCCGCCGCGAGGACAAACGCTCGGACGCCATCAGGCTGGCCAACCATCGTCTCGCCGTCGGCCTCCACGCGCTGCCTCGCTGTGCTTATCCTCCTCGCCGAAGGAATCGCCGCTGCTGATCGAATCGACCGCGTCTTCCCCATCACCGACGCTCCGTCTTGCCATCACCGTTCGCCGATCTCCTCCGTCCCGCCAAGGCTACACAGCGTCGAGGGTGAGCTTGTAACTCTGGGACCCTTCTTTCCTCCTCTAGCTCTTCTCCGCGCCCGCCGCCATCCGCCACGCTGCATGTCGTCGTGGCCCTATTCCGGTGACCAAATCCGGCGGTGCCCTACTAGTTAGGTTCGCCGACGCCTCTTTCGAACAAACCCACGACGCCTCCCGAGCCTCTCTAGCAACGCCGCCACCGTGCAAGTTTCACCGCCGAGCCGAAGTGCGCCGAGGTGGCCATGGCCCTGGCCCACCGGCCAACCCCAGTGGGTAGACTGTGAACTCGTGAAAAATAACCAAGGTTCGGTGGGGCCTGCTTGCTTGCGTGGAGGCTGAGTTGGCACTAGGGCCCATTTGTCAGTCTCACTGGCTAGGGGTCGTCCCGGTGTAAAAACTATTTGCCTTTTTGTTTTTAATTCCAGAAAATGATTTAATATTGTAAAATCAATAACTTATTGTTTATTAGTCTAAAAAATACAAATAATATATCAAATTTTTCAGAAAAATGAAACCTATCTATTTAACCTATAATCATGCATTGTTAAACAACTTAAATGACAAGTATAATTAGAAGAAAAAATGCACCCCTCTCATATGTTCCAGAGTTTCCTCGAGTTAGGGTTTTCACCCCTCGGAACCCCGATTAAATCGTTGAGCATGTATTAGGGTTACATTCCAATGCAAATTAACTTGTCATATCATCATACTTGCTTGAGCATTGCATCGATGCCATGTGTTGATTGTTTCCCTTTCTTTTCGGTGTTTCGATTTTTAGGTTTATTATTAGTTAGGTATTATTAGGTTTATTAATTACTTTGGTATTATTGGTCTTCGGCCCCACTGGTCAGTCACTGTGGGTAGCCCCAGACCCGATTCACATTATCAAGCAACTTAGGTGCATGTGGGTTCGACGATGTGCCTATCTACTACACGGTTTCCCTTTCTCTTCATTTTTATTATTGTGTATGTATATATTAGGGTTTCTCTGAATTAGGGTTTATATCTCTCAACACCGTACTTAACTTTATCCTTTAGCCGCTTTGACTTATTCGTTTTTCCACCTATGCAGAAAATATGGACCCACACGTCAGAGAGGAAGAAAAGGAAGAGTTGATCCAAGGTGTGATCCGTGGGGAAGATAATTTAGACGTATCAACGTTTCTGAACAACTCCGGTGAGGGTGATCCTCTTTTTACCGGAATAGAAAACTTGTTTGAGGTTGAAGGTGTTGCCTTCCGCGAGGGAGAAGGCAATGCCTTGTGTAATCGAGAAGACGACCGCTCCGGCGAGGTGCATGTAATATAATTAATTCATTAATTAATCATCTGGTATCTATATAGAAATAGTAACGACGATCTTTCTTCTTTTAGCCCTCCGGATCGAAGGAATCTACTGAAAAGAGCAGACGAGGCCCAACCAAAAAGTTGGAAGACCATGAGAGGTTCAGGATCGAAGATGTCGAAGACGGCAAACCGACTGCCACAAGTTGTCGCAACCATATTTGTGGCACAATGCGAGTAATCGTTAGGGACTTAATCCCGATCACCATTAGAAATTGGAATAGGCCTCGCTAATGCGGATGAAGAGGGAACATGTTTATTTGTCCCTAACCACGCCAAAGATTTACCGTGGAAGAGGCTCATGGTTAATTTCAAACTATCAAGATAGAGCTGATCCAAATGCGAGGATCCATTGAGGACGCCTTACAACATGGGAGAGCCATGGAGGCTAAGGTGGAGTGGGCTTTGAAGAAGATGGCCCGATGTTTCACCAACTGGAAGAAAAGATTGCACCTTGACTATGTCGTGAAAAGAAGACTCGATTTCAAGAATATTCAGTTTGAGAAGATAAAACCATTCGCTGAGTTTGTGGAATACAAGAAATCGAAAAAGCTAAGAAGATGTCAAAACGAATAAGTTGAATGTCGCTAACAAGAAGTATCACCATACTATGGGGCAAGGTGGCTACAAGGTGGCATTCCTAAGTGGGAGAAACTTGAGCAGAACCGCGTGATAAAAGATCACCCAGCAGACGATTGGGTAGAACGCAAGGCATTGGTTTTACGCATGGGGCACGTTGGACTCGGAAGGAGGTGTATATATAACATACGACATAAAGAAGACCCTTGCCAATCGAGAGGATCGAGAAAAGCAAGAAAGGCATCATAAAGATGGGGACTTCATTCCGATAGAGATAATGATGAGCTCACACTCGCCCTTGGAAATAAGGAACATGATGGACGAACATGAGGCACAATAGGCTCCCAATCATGGAGGACTGGTTTCCGAAGAGAGGAAGAAATATCTGATAGAAGCCGCCGAGGAGTAAGGATGGCAAGTTGAAGCGTAAAGTCGAAAGAGCGAATGCGTTTAATTGAAGAACGATTAAAGCAACAACAAGATGAAATTAACGACTTAAAGAGCAAAGTACTACTGCCCATCTCAAGAAGACACCGCATTCGATGCTACCGACCTATCGAATAATCGAAAAATCGGTGTGGCTTCCACCGAGGTCCCGGTGATGACAATGGCGATGACGATGATGCACCGACGATGGCTCTGTTGGCTACCCAGTGGATGATATCACGTAGATGACACTCGCGAGCTACATGTCAAAGTTGTGAACATATCAATGAAGGTGGCGGCTATGCCTTACCAATTGGACCCACACCAACTTACCACCGTCGTCCGGTTCTAGAGGGCTACGCTGTTGTCGGCGTGGATGAAATCATGCCCACCTTTGAGGTTTTGGATCTTCACTACCCGCCGGTGAAGGGATGTGATCGCTTTGGGTGACGCAAAAACGTCACCATTCTATGGCCAAAGGAATGTATCGTGCTTCAAAATCACACGCCAAGGCCATCTTCGCCGCCTCACCCGCTCCGTGGTCGCCGCCGTGGCAGCCGTCTTCGTCGCCTCACCCGCCCGCCGCCACCAATCTCCGGCAGCCATCGCCAGGAGCCATCGCGCGCCTCGGGATAAAAGCGAAGCGCATCGCCATCAGGTCGTAAGCAATCGCCAAACGTAAACAAGAGCCTCTTCCAAAAGTACCAAAGGTTCCTCCCAAGAGAGCTTATGATCATCAAGAGGAGATCGACGATCGTTGATGCGAAACGACAGCGTTTTCGCTAAGCCGAGGCGGCCGAAGAGCCAGAGTTCCCCAAAGACCAAAGAAGAAAAGCCAAAGTGTTTAAAATGCTAAAGAATCTTCATCAACCCGAACCAAAGCTGTCATCGACTATGAACGTTCTATTCTCAAGTCACATGCACAAAACGCCTCAAGAGCGATCGATGCAAGCGGAAATCTGTGCCCAGCTGGAGAACAAGCAAAGCAGACTTGCGCCTCTCAAGGTGATTTCTCAAACCAATGGGGTCGAGCAAATATGGGGCAAGAGCAAGATGATCCAGAGGTAGTTGCAAATACGAGAAGCCGCTGCTCAAGGTATGAGTATTGCCCAAGATTTATCGCTTAGAGTTCTTCCCCGTGAGTGAAGTAGTATACAAATACCAGTACGGCAAACCTCTCGTCAAACCTGAGGAGGTAAACAATCTTTCAACAAAAATGCGAAGATTGCATAACTGGTACATGCATGCCATGTCCGCCGGGGCTAACTGGATAGTGCTGACGGTTACAAAAAAGCATCATGGGAAAGAAAGGGATGACATGATATCCATTGAATTTGATGAACTATTTCAATTATTCAATCAAGACGCCTTGGACAAATCGATCATCAGTGCCTATTGTTTGTAAGTACTAATTCTGTAATTAATTTAGTCTCCAGCTATATTATTTTGTTTATTGCATGTATATAATCATACTGTAATATGCAGAATGAAGATTCTCGAATGCAGCAGAGGACAAATCTATGACATTGGCTTCATTGACCCATATTGGGTTCATGAAGCTAATCTCAAAATAAGCCCCCAGGATACGGAGGATAATATAGTACACGCGTTAAGGTTTCAAGAAACCAAAAGGGAAATACTATTTCCTTACAACTTCCAGTGAGTGTTATTATCTTGTATACACTTTCTATTTCGCTTACTCGATGTTAAGTATATAATTGATTAGTTCTGCATTCGCAGGTACCACTATATTCTGTTAATCATTCAACTTGACAAAGGGCGTGTACTAGTCATGGACTCGAAACATAAACCTCTTGAGACGTGGAAGGGCATGCAGATACTTCTCCAGCGGCAATTCTAATCATTACGATACTATATCGACAACGTTCGTGAATTTTATGATATCAAGTACTTAATAACTTATTTTATTCGTTTTCTTCGCCGGGCATCGCTTGGAAAAGGTTCACCAAAAAGGCTAGGGGTGTTTGGAAAGAGGAGCTTACATTTGAAGCACTAGATGTAAGCACCACTAGCTATATCCGCGCATCTCTTTAATTCTAGTTTTGATACAGTTATTATCATGCTTGATTATTATTTTGATTGAACTCTGTTGTCGTAAAGTGCCTGACGCAGGGACCAGGTAACAATCTCTGTGAATACTATGTTTGCGAGTTCATCCGGCAGACGTGCGATGAGAAGGGCAGAAATTTAGAGCAACTCCACGTACGTAAACAATTTCTATAGTTTCTAATTTCAAACAAATTGTGTTTAGTTTCATTCATATAGGCTGACTCCTTTTTTAAATCAGATCGAACGTATACGGGACGGTCTTTTGCCAACGGATCGCGTACGAGCAATTCAGGAGGAATTGGCGGGATTTTTGGATGCAGAAGTCCTAGACCCGAAAGGGGAATACTTTCTGCTGTGTATAGACAATAGGGATTGTAAAAATAGCAACTTTGAAGGAATTGGCCGGTAGCATCGAATAGCAACTTTTGTATGTAGTGCATGAACTCGATCCGTGTATTGAATGTAATATTGTCATGATGATCTTGTGTAATATAAGGTTCCTTCGTTGATAAGTGCAAAACACTAAATAAACAATAAAACAACCTAAATGAATTCTCTGCCGCGGCAACAAAATGTGCCAAAATAAATTCTCTGCCGCGGCAGAGAAATGGGTCAAATCTCTACCGCACAGAAAGTTATTAGTCCCGTTCTCGCCTCGGCCTCGATGCCGCCACGCAGCCCCATTTGTCCCGGTTGGTGGGGCAACCGGGACTAAAGGTTAGAGCTTTAGTCCCGATTGCCCCATCCCGATTGGGCAACCGGGACTAATGGCCCTTACCAACCGGGACGCATGGGGCGTTTTCTACCGGTGGAAGGCTACGAGAGGCGGAGGTGAGAGAAGAGAGAGGCTATGTCTATCACGTTGCATGGAGAAAACCCACGAGAAGCGTTTTATACTCCATATGGTGATGCGAAAACCTAGAAGAAGAGACGTGCAAGGCATGGCACGAGAACCATCGTCGCACATGAGTGTGTCCGAAAACATGCGGCGCTCGCACTCTCCAGATACGCGAGTCATGGACACATCCGGTAACACACATACGGATACCAACTTGCCTGAGTAGTTCTCACGCAAGAATGGGACCCACCACAAGATCTAGTCGCGAAAACCCACGTGCACCGAGGATTTCTGGCGCCAAGTCAGCTCTCGTCCATGAGGAACTGCGCAGGGTGAGGGTAGAGATCCCACTTGCGGCAGTTCCGGTGGTGTTTCCCTCTCCAATTTACGCTGGTTCTATCTCTGTTTTGGTCTTTCTGTGTTTTTGCGCTGCCTCCTCTGAGAACGCATCGGGGGACCTTTTGATAGGCGTTTTTAGGTCAGGACCTCGAATTAGGGCTGAAGATGGACGACTGGTGATGCTCAAGGTGCAAACAAGCATGGGTGGCATGGGTCCCCTGGGCCGCGCCGTTTGTCCTATTTTGGGCCTCCGACCCCCGCTCGTGAGGTCCAAGTGCTTTAGGTCACCGCCTCGCAAAAAAATAATCCTCAAAAAATCCCAGGTCAATTTGACTTCGTTTAGATTCTTGAAAGATAAATTTACACAAAAGAGGGATTCCTGTTTTGCAGAGTTGTAACCAAAATAAAGAGAATCATTGGTAAGTCGCCAAAAATCAATATAAAATATGGATATAACATTATATAAGTTGCAAATATGTGAAAATATATATCAATAAACTACAAAGTTCATGTATGTATTTTATATGCATCAATCCCTCGGAGAAAACTCTACCTATCACTCCCTTGCCATCTCACCCCACATCGGAAGCGGCGGTGCTCAAGGTGACCCAGGTGTTCTTGCTTCCTATCCGAGCACGAGAGAGCGCATCCGCCATGTCAAGGCACGACAACTCCTTGCCCTTTCCTCCTCTTTTTCCATAACTGGTCAAGCCAGGTACGTGGTGCCCTGCGAGGTGCCATGAAATAAGGATCCCACCAGGTGTGGTCCCATCTAGCCTGCATCGGGCGCATCCGTGCATACTCGGGTGCATTCGGGCATTTTCTACCTCCTCTCATGCCAGATCTGTTGTTGGGTACCATTGGAGCATGGATGTGGCTGATTCATGGTGTGTCAGTCTGCGGATATGGCTCTGTTGTGTTGGAATGTGCCGTACTAGAGGAGGACGATGATGATGTACTCCCGCCGACTGCAAGGTATTACTCTTCATGAAAGGCCATCATGCCGATGAACCATGGTTTCTAAATTTTTTGTTAATATGATTGTTATGTTTAGGTTATTGTGAATGTTATGTTTAGGTTAATGTGAGTTTAGGTTTATGTGAATGTTATGCTTAGGTTACTATGAACCGGCCATCGTGCCGACAATATTTTCATGCTTACATTGATTTTCTTATTTTGTTCCCCTTAGAGTATATTGTGCTAAGATAGTTCTGCTCAGATTGTTATGTTTAAGATTGTTCTGCTAAGTTTATTCTGTTTAGAATTTTTTCTTAGGTTGTTATGTTTTTTCTAGGTTGTTATGTTTTATATTGTTCTGCTTAGATGACACATTTTCTATTACCATCTAAATTAGGGGTCCATTTCTGAAAATAGGATTATATTTTGGTGACACAACATAAAAAATATTGGCACAAACAAAACAACAAATACTTTTCCAGCATCTAGTGTGTTGATTGTTTCTTCGATTTTCTATGTGACGATTTCTATGTTCTCAATTATAGTTAGTCTTTGCATATAATGAGTGTATTCAGTTAATCTTTACTTTTTTTTTTGCTAAGTAGGAGTTCATTTCAGTCACACTCCATGAAAAAGCTCTTCTAGATGCCGGATTGCGTGTCTAGCCTTGAGGTCCATCTGTAATCTAGATACACTAGTACTGACAAAGATGTGCCTCCATGCATTGTCCAAAAGGAGTAACGCCTCGCTATGAAGAACTTGGCATAGTCAACAATTATGCCACGGAAATATAATCTTATTCTTTTTTGTTATGCGTGTTGGTTATGTTATGTGTATCGTGAGCTAAGGTGGAACGCATATTCTCTCTTTTCTTTTCTAGTGCCATTTCTTTGTGAGAGTCGGTATGACAAAGAGGTGGTTTGGAAAAACATGAAACAGCTACTAAGACTCTTTGCGAGCCCGAAGACCATGACATTGTTATAGGAAGTTTTATCAGTTGCTATCGGCATTACGACGTGTAATATGTCCTGTTACGGTACAGATGTAATGATGACAATGTTTTAAGTTATGAAGAAAATTATGTTACTGTATTAGTTTTTGTGTCTGTCTGCATTTTAATCTTCTATAAAATATGAATTCCTGTTGTTGACACATAAAAATAGCTCAGTGAAAACGAGTGGAACAAGAAACACCGTAAATGATGAGAAACGGGTTGTATATGATAACAGTTGCCAAAAATCCCCTATCGATGACGAGTTTTGGCTCGGTTGCCATAGAGCCCTTCACACCAACGACAAACATCTGGCAATGTTTTTTTTTTCCGTTGCCATTGAGGATTTTGGACCTGTGTCCATAGCGTCGCTCTGTACGAGTGCCCGGTTCAGTATCCTTGCCTCGGTAATCATGGAAGAGAGGCACGTTGACTAAGAAATCTAGCAAGGAATACAATAAATACGAGTTGGATTGGATGAAACCCCACAGTAGGGGAAAACTGGGGGGTGGGGGAGGATAACCAGGAGGGTGCTGTGCCCTTAAAAGTTGTTGGTCTGATGAAGAGCACGGCATCGTCTGCATATTATAGGGAAATCCGATGCGTAATTCCTGAGAAATCTCGCACGACCATGACCACCAAACACAGCTGACCGTTGTGGCAAGGAAGACAAAGTCGATGTGATCTACAGCTGGCTCAACGCGATCGAAGCAACAGGTAGTACTATATACGGGGTTTAATGGACGAGCACTCTCAACTTGGATAGTAAATCTGGCGACAACTGGTGCTCGTTTTCTCTAGAAGAAAGAATCTACAGATAAATTCGAGTGACAACTAGAAGAACTTCCAAGCTCGACCTCAGCGTTCTGTAGCCAGCACGATGTAATTAACAGACAAGCACGAAATGTTTGAAAGTCTGGAGACGGCCGCATCTTATATGTGAAAAGCTCGCTTGCGAGACTCTTCCTCTGCAGAGTCAGCAAACAAAATGTGGACGCAGCGCGATTTCCGGGGCTTTCAAGTTTGGGCAAAGCATAATCACCTGCAGATGAAAAAAAAAGCACGTTATTCTTCACACTCCCTTCATAAACTTGAAGCCGATCAATAAGCATCCGATTCGCAAGTGCGCATGCAGAGCACTAAGGCTGTTCATAGTGAGAATAACATAAGTGATAACATAGATGCTACCCAGACTAAAAAGATAATATGCCAAGCATACGAAGAGAGAGACAAATGGAGTAACATACTCCCTCCGTCCTAAAGCTTAAGGTTTTTGTTTTGAAAAGTCAAACTACGAAAGTTTGACCAAACTTAAAAAAAACTATCAAAACTATGATATTATATTGATATCATGTGAATATATGTTTCATGATGTATCAAAGTGATATGTATTTTATATTATAAATATTAATATATTTTTCTACAAGTTTGGTCAAACTTTGCATAGTTTGACTTTTCAAAAAAAAAGAATCATTGATAAATCGTCAAAAAAATCAATATAAAATATGGATATAACATTATATAAGTTGCAAATATGTGAAAATATATATCAATAAACTACAAAGTTCATGTATGTATTTTATGTGCATCAATCCCTCGGAGAAAACTCTACCTATCACTCCCTTGCCATCTCACCCCACATCTGGAAGCGGCGGTGCTCAAGGTGACCTAGGTGTTCTTGCTTCCTATCCGAGCACGAGAGAGCGCATCCGCCATGTCAAGGCACGACGACTCCTTGCCCTTTCCTCCTCTTTTTCCATAACTGGTCAAGCCAGGTACGTGGTGCCCTGCGAGGTGCCATGAAATAAGGATCCGCCAGGTGTGGTCCCATCTAGCCTGCATCGGGCGCATCCGTGCGTACTCGGGTGCATTCGGGCATTTTCTACCTACTCTCATGCCAGATCTGTTGCTAGGTATCATTGGAGCATGGATGTGGCTGACTCATGGTGTGTCGGTCTGTGGATATGGCTCTGTTGTGTTGGAATGTGCCGTACTAGAGGAGGACGATGACGATGTACTCCCGCCGACTGCAAGGTATTACTCTTCATGAAAGGCCATCGTGCCGATGAACCATGGTTTCTAATTTTTTTGTTAATATGAATGTTATGTTTAGGTTATTGTGAATATTATGTTTAGGTTAATGTGAGTTTATGTTTATGACATGGCAAGTGCTATAGTCAGCTGAGTAGACATTATTGTACTTGCTCTTATACCTGCCACGTCATTTGATATGACAAAAAAAATAACATACAATGGGTTTTTTTTAGTCTTATCTCTAGCACTAGATATTTCTAAATATATGGTGAGACATATTGTTGCTAAGTGATGATCTCTTAGCTAAGAGAGGACATACGTCTTTTTTTCGTTTCTCTTTCCTTCAACTCAGTAACTATCCTATGTGGCATTGCTAAGATAAAACCATTGTACATGCCCTAAAACCTCTCATTAGGAAATTTAAATCCAGGAAACTTGCATCAAATATAGGGCACAAGGATCAATGTGTCTAGGAAGGGGGCAACCATAAAGGATGATCTTCTGATGACCCGGAAATGTAGGCAAGTAGCCGAAATTATAGGGAAACCATTTATGCAAATTAAGGCAACTATCATTTTATCTAATACATGTATCAATGCAGCTAGTATATGCATCTCCGTTTTTCGTTCTGGTTTTATCTAGGAGTACCTTTTTCAGTCAGCGAGAGCGGCATGCGAACATCAAAGTTAACTCAACACATGTACAAATGCGAATGATCTTTGGAACATGGGGATGATAAGCAACTCAGGAATTCATGGGATTTTTCCTCTTTTCTGAGCTGACAGTGTGCATGTGTTCTCTTTGTGGTCTGCACTGTTATTCGAGATGACAAAATTGGCTGCTAACTGATTCGCAGGCTGCAGAACCAAAACTACAAGGGTGGTCGCTTAGCAATGGTCAAGTCTGTCATCTCAGCTGCCCTTATCCATACTCTGTTTTGCTAATGGAGCTTTGTTATTTTATTTTATTTTGCTGAAGGAGGAGGGTGGAAGGTGGACACGGATTCGTGGCACCCGAGCACACTAGTGCTCTGATTTTGATTATTTCGAAAACAGAACTTCTAAGTTTCAAAAATATCAAAAAACATTCTCCTGAATACATAAAAATAGTTTGTATTTACGTGCAAAGTTTCTGTAGAAAAAGCCGTTTTGGGCTACCAAAAAAAGTACATTTAAAAAAATTGTGGATGTATGTAGGAATAAAAATTATTTTTTGTATTCTGAGATTTGTCTTTTTTGTATAGCCCAAAATAAATTTTACGAAAATGATACTACTCCACCGCGAATAACACGATGCCATCATCACAGTGTGTATGACTCATGGGCCCCACATCCCGCCAGATACTGGCTGCCGTTTTGGTCAGACAGCCCGCTCAAGACATTTCCTAGGCGAGCCTGCCTCCCGATAGTCGGGCTTCAAAACTAGGCTTGAGCCCGGCCCGCCAAGTGCAAGGACCTTTGGGCCATGGGCCCTTATTTCGTGTTTTCTTCAAGCCCGGCCCGCCAAGTGCACAAACCTTCGAGCCGTCCGCCCTTATTTCGTGTTTTCTTCAAGCCCAAGCCGGCACGTGCACTCACCGGGCTGCAGATCTAAAGCCTAGGCCCGGCCTGCGGGCCTAAAAAGCCCGGCCCGTCGGGCTTTTTTTCCAGGACGGGACGGGCTGCCCATGCCCAGATCTGCCCGCTCGTGACGCGTGTCCACATATGTGGCTTCGTGGAAACATCCTCCTACTTTATCTTCTACTTATCTTCCTCTTCTACTCGTTCCTCGTCTTTCTATCTTCCCCGCCGCCAGCCCCCTCACTGTCGCTCTTTCTTTGTTGCATCAATCCTGCCACCTCCATCCACTAGCGTCCTTGATCACCTCAGCCATGCCACGCCTCCATCCCTACTTCGCCCAAGCTCCGCCTTCCCCGCCTTCATGCCCATGCCTACTCCTTCTAGATAGGACCTCCACACCAGCGGCGCCCTACTCGCCCACCACTCTAATGTAGTCAATATATCCGTTCCTCTTCCCGCCAACCACACCAACTGCAAGCTCTAGGGGGCGTGAAGGCGGAGGTTTTGGTGCCTATGTGTTGTTGTGACGATAGGGTCGATTGCAAGAGGGCCGAAGGCATCAGCTTATGGAGTATATGTGATAGGAAGATGTGGACATATTTGGCCTTTATGAAACCTTATGCCAAGACTTATCGATTGCCGATTTGGAAGTCCTAGATCGCTACAAGTTTGTGTGGAATTGGCTTCCGGCTAATGGCCACTCGAGTGGTATCATCCTTGGCATTAAGGAGGACATCTTTGAGGTAGATGATATGAACCATGGGAGTTCTTCGTGACTATGGCACTGACCCATAGACGAATAAACCTTAAGTGGGATGGTATTATCGTTTATTGTCCCAAGGACCATAGGAGGCACCAACGTTCTTAGCGGAACCCGAGTAAAAGTAGGAGCGATGTGACATCCCAGTCATGGTGGTTGGCAATTTCAATCTTATTCGCTCCCAGGATGACAAGTATTCTATGAACGTGGATCTCCCTAGCATTCCAATGACTACATAGCGAATCTTGCTCTTAGAAAAATCTCGTGGGTGGGAGAGAGAGATATACCTAGACCAATAAGCAAAACATGACCCAGTTTGAAGCGTGCTGGACGGGGTCTTTGTGTATGTTGAGTGGGAGGTTCCCTTCCCACTATGCTCCCTACGTGCAATTAATAGGATTGGCTCGGACCATGCCCCTACTTTCTTATATAGGGTCCCTCCTCTAAGATTGACCTCTTCCACTTCGAGAATTTATGGCTAACTCAGTTGGGATTTGTGGAGGCATTTCAGTAAAAGTGTGTGGCTGCTGCCCCTCCCTACCCCACGTTTATAATGTGGTGGATGTTTAGTACCACTATGCTAAATTGGCGCGTCAGTTCATGTGGCGCTGGGGGGACTAATTTGGAGGCGGCTCTATGGCTCCAAAAGTGGACCACTCTAGGTGAGATTCAGGCGTTGGGTCAAGAAGTTGATTTGGTGGGGCTCACCATAGTGGTATGGTCACATAGAGATATGCTCTTGCGACCTCCCTTATGGAAATCTTTAAGGGGGAGGAGACGTTCTAGCGGCCCCGGAGCCGCAAGAACTGGACTCTCCAAAGGGATTGTAACATGGCCTACTTCCACGCCATTGTCAATGGTCAACGTAGGAAGTGTTTGATCCCGTGCCTTTGGGAGGGCGAGCAGCTCTTGGAAAATCCCAAGGATATATCCTCCCATGTCTATTCCTTCTATAAGGAACTCTTCTCAGGGGTCGCATTAGTAGTAAATCTATGGCCACTTAGGGCTAGGGTTACTGCTGATGAGAATGCAAAATTCACCCGCCCATTCTTGTCAAAAGAGGTAGCACGAGCGATGAGAGTCATGAAGACCAATTCGTCCCTGGGACCAGATGGTCTCTCGGTTTCCTTCGTCCAGAATTGCTGGGACCAGCTCGAACCGGTGATCATGCCTATGTTCTAGGAGTTCTACACTGGGACATTTGTGATGTCTCACCTGAAATTTTTGTTATCAACTTGATCCCCAAAGTATTAGGGGCCACACATATCCGCCAGTTTAGACTGGTCAAGGTGAGCAATGTCATTCAAAGGATTTTTTGCGAAGGTATGCGCTGCTTGGATCACGCCGGTTATGGAGCGACTGACCCAACTCCCTTTGGTTTTCCTTTCTTAAGGGTTGGCTCATCCATTATGGGACTTTTGCACTTCACGAGATCATCAATGAAGTTAAAGGCGGGATGCCATAAAGGTGTGCTCATTAAGCTAGACTTTTAGAAGGCCTATGACTGTTTTGATTAGGCCTTCCTCCGTCATGCGTTAGAGTGGAGCGGCTTTGGTGATAGAGTCATTTGCTAGATCATGCAATTTGTCATGAGTGGCAATACTACTATAAATATGAATGGGGAATTAGGCCCATATATTAGACCGTCCTCTAGAGTAAGATAGGGAGATCCCATATCCCCCTTCTCTTTAACTCCGCAGTTGATGCCCTTGCAAAGATTTTGGATTTCATCTCTAGTGTGGTAGGGCATATTATTATTAGGGGGAGGGGTGACCCACCTCCAGTATGTGGATGATACCATGATTATTGTGGTGGGATCGAAACTTGACATCATTAATCTCAAGTTCCTTCCTCTCTATTTTGGGGCCATGTCATGACTCAAGCTTCGGCAAGAGTGAGGTAATGATATTGGGGGTACTCTCATGAGGACAGGAAACAAACTATAGACAACCTAAATTGTAGGTTGGCTTACTTCCCCATATCTTATCTTGGGATGCATGTCTGTGATACTCAGATGTTGATTAAGGATCTTGTGCAGCCTTCCCATGTTCATCATGGGATTGTACCTTCTCCCTAAGGGTACTCATGGTGGATTTGATAAAGTCTCTCTTGCTTCTTATCGTTGGCGATGAATGGACGGAAAAAGTACCACATGGTTAAGTAGGCAGACCTTTGCGCCTCTAACGAGCTCGGGGCATAGGTATTTAGCATCACGACACTTTAATGGACGTTGATGCTAAAATTAGTTTGGTGTATCCTCAGCGACAATGGGGGTCTTTGGACACAACCCATCAAGGAAAAATACCTCTATCGGCGCCCGCTCATGGCTTGTGAATGCCGATGGATCTCAGTTATGGAGATCCATTCAAGACATCAAGCACGTGATTCGCTTGGGGATCTCCTTCTCCATTGGCAATGGAGAGAGTACTCTGTTTTCCCTAGACTCCTAGATCTCAGAGCGCTCACTTAGGTCCGAGTTCCCTAACATCTTTGCGATCTGCGCTGACCTGCGGCTTCTTGTGCTTCGGCATTCCATGATGGGACCCAGGACATCACAATCCGGAGAACCTCTGGCACAGAGGAGACCGCAACCTTTTAGGCTTTTAGGGTGATATTTCCATATCTCCTCTCTAATGACCCTGATAGTGTCACTTGGCGATTAGCCCCCTCGGGACCTTTACCGTTAGTTAGGCGTATCAGGTCTATTTTAGAGGACCCTTGATTACATGGACGACGCTTTATGGAAGGCGACTCTACCCCTAAACTAGGATATTTTTGAAGGGTTCGCAACATAGAAAACAAAAATTTTCCTACGATGTGAACTATATACCAAGATCTATTTATACTAGATACAAACAACGGGCGGATGTATATCCGTAGAGAACATACCCTTGAAGACCGACAAAGCTTAACGAGTCCAAACTCGTGGTTGATGTAGACGATCTCTTGCCGATCTCAAGATCGAGAGGAAGTCCTAGCGCCGCAAATCGTGACGCATCCGTGCTTTCGCACACGCTCGAGGCACCGAGCAACCTCCGCCTCCTCGCTCAAATGATGCGTGAAGCACAACTCTTTCTTGCCGAATAGCCACCGGAACATGTATCTCGCTAGTCCGAGACCATGGGAATAAATTCTAGAGGAGAGATCCTTCACGAGGAGGTGTGAGTGAGAAGTGAGAGGAGGGCTCCTTTTATAGGGAGGGAACCCCAAGGGGCTGCGCATGCCCCTTGCCCTCCCTCTTCATGTGGTGGACACTCCACTCACAAAACTCCTCCAAATTCCTCCACTCAAAAGTCCACTCAAAATCCCATTAAATTTCCACCAAATTTAATGCAATCTCTCATTAAATAAAACTCTTTTATTTTATTCAGAATTTTGTCAATTACTTTAATGACAAACATTCACAATAACCTTGCTAGAATTCTATTTCACATGCATAACCACTTTATGCAATTTCACCCGAAAACTGCTTTGTATCTAGTGAAATAAATTCCTGCGCTTGTTTATTCTTTCGGCATGAAACTTTTGCTCCAATTGGATGTCGGTGTCTCTTAAGTGTGTCACCCTACGGTTCGTGAATAATGCGGACATGATCGAGACCCTCTCGGATCAATAATCGAAGCGGGATCCGAGACCCATCGACTCCCACATTCAACGATGACTTTCTTGTGATCGTCGGAACCTTTTACGCTAGTATCTTAATCCCTTTGTCTCACGATATATTACATGTCCGAGATTCGATCATCGGTATCTCCATACCTAGTTTGATCTCATTCGACATGCACTCTTTTCTCGTTCTGTGATATAACATTCTAGTGATCAAATCACTTGCTTGCAAGCTAATCAATGTGATATCGAGAGGGCCCATAGTATATCTATCCGTCATCGGGATGAACAAATTCCACTCTCGATCCATGAGCCTCAACATAACACTTTATTAGTTACGAACCCATCTTTATAATCACCTGCTACGGTGTGACGTTTGATGTTATCAAGAAACTCTTCCTGTTAGTGATTGACATGATCTCATGGTCTAAGGATTAGGATCACTTCGTAAGTTGTTGTAGCAATATAAACTCAATGACTTTGATCGTAATGCTCTACTTGGATGAATGTTCATCACATCATTACACTAATGTTGTGATCCCGTTATTAACAACATCCAATGTCCATGATCGAAACCTTGATCATCTTGTTAATCAACGAGCTAGTTTATGAGAGAGGCTTAACTAGGAACTTTACATTTGTTTATTAAACACACATGTATTAACGTTTCGTATTAATACAATTATAGCATGAAAAATAAACATCTATCATATACTTGGAATACACATAATAAACAATTTATTATTGCCTCTCGGGCATATTCCTTCGGCCTCCCACTTGCACTAGAGACAATAATCTAGTTACATAGTGATATATCTAACACCCATTGAGTTACGGTGTTGATCATGTTTTGCTCTAGGGAGAGTTTTAGTCAACGGATCGCTACATTGAGATCCGTATGTACTTCTAAATCTTTATATCTCCATCCTTGACATGCTCGCGGATGGAGTGAAACCGGCGCTTAATACGCTTGGAATGCTTGTGAGACCTTGGCTCTTTGGCATTGGCAATGGCACCATTGCTGTCAAAATATACCACCATTGGATCCAACGTTTGCCACAACTCCTAGTTCGGATATGAACTCCTTCATCCAAATCGCTTCCGAGCCGCTTCAAAGAACATATTCGGCCTCCGTTGTTGATCCCGCTACCACAGTTGTTTGGAGCTCCTCCAACTAACGCTCCGCCATTCATGAGAAATACGATCCGGATTGAGACTTAGAGTCATCCGGATCGGTGTCAAAGCTAGCGTCGACATAACACTTAGCGACGAGCTCTTCTTCACCTCCGTATACAAGAAACATATCCTTAGTTCTTCGTAAGTACTTAAGGATATTCTTGACCGCTATCCAAAGTTAGAACACGGATCGGATTGGTACCTACTAGTCAAACTAATAGCGTGCCACATCCGTCTTGTACATAGCATGGCGTACATTATAGAGCCTATGGTCAAGCATAGGGACTTTGTCCATTATCTCTCTTTCTTCCGCCGGGACTTTGAGTCTTACTCAATGTCTTGCCTTGCAACATAGGTAAGAACCCTTCTTACTTCCGTCCATTTTAAACTTCTTTAAAATCTTATCAAGGTATGTACTTTGCGATAGCCCTATTAGGCGCCTAGATCTATCTCTATAGATCTTTATGCCTAATATGTATGACGCTCACCTAGGTCCTTCATTGAAAATTTGTTTGTTTAGATAACTTTTAACACTTTAAAGTTCTATATCATTCCGATCAATAATATGTCATCCACATATAATATCGAAATGCCACATTGCTCCACTCACTTTCTTGTAAATACAAGCTTCTCCATAAGTTTGGACAAATCCAAACTCTTTGATCACCTCATCAAAGCGGAGATTCCAACCGTGATGCTTGCTTCAATCCATAGATGGATCGTGAAGCTTGCACACCTTGTTAGCATCCTTAGGATCGACAAAACCCTTTGGTTGTATCATATACAACTCTTCTTCAATATTACCATTGAGAAACGCGGTTTTGACATCCATCGCCATATTTCATAATCGAATATGCAAAGAATTGCTAACATAATCCTAATCGACTTTAGCATCGCTACGGAGAAAGTCTCATCGTAGTCAACTCCTTGAATTTGTCGAAACCCCTTTGCGTCAAGTCGAGCTTTATAGATGGTCACATTACCATCAAGACGTTTTCCTTTTGAAAATCCATTTGTTCTCCACGGCCTTTCGGCCGTGAGGTAATTCCACCAAGTTCCAAACTTGATTTTCATACATGGATTCCATCTCGGATTTCATGGCTTCTAACCATTTGTTGGAATCCGGGCTCATCATCGCTTCTTCATACGTCGCAGGTCATTATTTTCATCAACCATGAAATTTATGACAGATTTCCGTCTGACTCGGGGCTGCCGCGTCTGTTTGACTGCGAGGTTCGGTAGTACTCTCTTCGAGTTTCATGATCATTATCATTAGTTCCCTCTTCAATGTGTGGAGCCAACTCGGAACAACTTCCGTACTGCGCTACTCGCCATACTTTGAAGAGAAGGTTCCACAACCTCTTCGAGTTCTACCTTCCGACTACTCACACCTTTGAGAAACTCTTTCTCTAGAAAGGATCCATTCTGGCAACAAAAACCTTGCCTCGGATCGTGATAGAAGGAATACCCAATAGTTTCTTTAGGGTATCCTATGAAGACGCATTTTTCGCTTTGGGTTCGAGTTTATCCGGTTGAAGTTTCTTCACATAAACATCGCAACCCCAAACTTTAAGAATGATGACTTAGGTTTGTTTCCAAACCATAATTCATCTGTGTCTTTTCAACGGATTTAGATGGTGCCCGATTTAAAGTGAATGCGCAGTTTCTAGTGCATAACCCCAAAATGACAACGGCAAGTCCGTCAGACATCATAGATCGAACCATATCTAATAAAGTACGATTCTGACGTTCGACACACCATTTCATTGTGGTGTTCCGGTGTGAGTTGTGAAACAATTCCACACTCTTTCATGTGAGTGCTAAACTCGTAACTTAGATACTCACCTCCACGCCGACTGTAGAAATTTGATCTTTCTATTATGATGATTTTCCACTTCATTCGAAATTCCTTGAACTTTTCAAAGGTTTCAGACTTGTGTTTCATCAAGTAGATATAACCATATCTACTCAAATCATCCGTGAAAGTAACAAAATAACGATATCCACCTCGAAACACACTCATTGGACCACATACATCGAATGTATGATTTCCAATAAATCATGCCGTTCCATTGAACCGGAAAACGGCGTTCTAGTCATCTTGCCCATAAGGCATGGCTCACATGTATCAAATGATTCATAATCAAGTGATTCTAAAAGTCCATCCGAATGGAGCTTCTTCATGCTTAATGCCAATATGACCTAGCGGCATTGCCACATATATGCGGATATATCATCATTAAGTTTAATCCTTTTAGCATCAACATTATGAATATGTGTAACATTATCATCGAGATCTAATGAAATAAACCATTCATCATCGGTGCATGACCATAAAAGATTTCATTCATATAAATGGAACAACCATTGTTCTCGATTTAAATGAATAACCACTTTGCATCAAACATGATCCAGATACAATGTTCATGCTCGGCAGCACCGTGATAACATTTATTTAAGTTTATGACTAATCCGGCGGTAAGTGGAGAGGTAGCGTTACGGCGATCACATCAACGTTTGATCCATTCGACACGCATCTTGACCTCACCCTTGCTAGCGGTCGCTGTTCATGACCACGATTCGAGTTACAAATATTAGCAACCGAACGGTATCAAATACCTGGTGCTCTGCGAGCACTAGTCAAGTACACATCAATAACATGTATATCATATATACCTTTGTTTGCCTTGCCACCTTCTTATGCGCGGATACTTGGGCGATTCGCTTCGATGGCGATCCCTTACAATAGTAGCACTCGGTCAGACTTGGGTCCAACTCGGGGTTTCTTTCAGCGGCAACAGTGCTTGCCGCCTTACTTCCGTTTTCCCTTCTTGTCTTTCTTGAAACCAAGTGTTCCTATTGATCATCAACACTTGATGTTCCTTTTGATCTCCACTGCGGTTTTAAGCATTGGCGAAGCTCGGGAGACTTCTTCATGCCTTGCATATTATAGTTCATCACGAAGCTCTTATAGCTAGGTGGCGAGACCGCAGAACACGATGGATGCCTAAGTCAATGGGCATCGTTATTCCCAAGGACACAAGCTTATCGGTAACTTGACATCTTGAGTACATGCTCACTAACGTCATGCTCTTCCATCATGCGACTAAAGAACTTTTACGAAGCATTGTAGCTCTCACAAGACATGTGTGTCGAAAATCATTTTCAACTCACCCATTGTATCAAATGCATTGCCTTTAAAACGCTTTGAAGTTCCGCTCTAGCCCATACAATATGCCGCAATGAACTAAGTTGTGGTCCTCCGACGAGTCGATAGACATTCTTCTCCTCGTCGGGGCATCATCAAAAGGTGGGGGCCTAACGGCGCTTCTAGCACATATTGCTTTTGTGCGTGAGGAGAATCCTCAAATTCATGGCCCATTCAAGAAAGTTGCTACCGCTCGTTGCTAGTTTCTCTTTCTCCATGAACATTGAAATTAAAAGCGGTGGTGCCATCTACAATGTAATTTGTAAAGTTTAGACTAAGTGTATGATAGATTGAGTTCAACTAATCTACATTACGAATGAACTCCCACTCAAAATCGACATCCCTCGTGTCCTTTTGGTGATTACATGAACCAAATCCACTACACCAAGTCCGATCATCACGTGAGTCCAGATAGCTTCAAAGGCGAGCATCAAATGGGCATCATATCAACTATATGAATCATGCTTAACCTTTCGATTACGTGTTCGAGGCCATGTCTACATGCTAGGCTCGCCAAGTTAGAACCTTAGTATTTGCGTGTGTAACTGTTTTACACCCGAAGTATGGTCGAGGATCCAAGAACACCCGATCATCACGTGATGTCTTGGAGCGACGAAAACATAATCGGTGCATACTAAAGGAAGAACACATTCTTATCTTGATATTTAAATGAGGGATCATCTTATTATGCTTAACAAAGCGCTAAACAAGCAATATAAGATGCAATCAAACATCATATGTTCATTAGTGAAATTATATGGTTCCCGCAGATGATCTCTATCATATGCATCATGGTATGATCACTATCATACCTATATGTAAATCCACGCCTATGGATTTTAGACGCTATGTGTGTTGTAAGTATCATCTCATACTTCTACTTACAACACTACCATATCATAACACTAGCCCATCAACAATCTAAACTAGACGCCTCTAATTTATCCATTGCAAGTTTTACGTGGCTTAGGGCTTTCGAGATAGCACCGTTCTCACCTCGAACATGAACCACAACGAGGATAATTAAATTGTTGACAACTCTTGCAAAATAGATATTGACTATAGTAGGAGAGACAGACACCGCTAGCCACTTATGCAAACTAGTTGCATGTCAAGCGTGGAATGTCTCATGTGCGAGGACATGTAAAGTTTGTCCGGCCGCTTCATCCCACTATGCCACCAATATCCAAAATCACAAGAAAGGAGCAACAACATGATCATCATCGCCCACATACTCATATGTGTACTACCGTGTAAAGTATCTACGCATAAACACGGCTCGATACATCAAGGGTTCGCAACATAGAAAACAAAAATTTTCCTACGATGTGAACTATATACCAAGATCTATTTATACTAGATACAAACAATAGGCGGATGTATATCCGTAGAGAACATACCCTTGAAGACCGACAGCTTAACGAGTCCAAACTCGTGGTTGATGTAGACGATCTCTTGCCGATCTCAAGATCGAGAGGAAGAAGTCCTAGCGCAATAAATCGCTAGCCGCGTTTCGCACACACGCTCGAGGCACTGAGCAACCTCCGCCTCCTCGCTCCAATGATGCGGAAGCACAACTCTTTCTTGCCGAATAGCCACCGGGAACATGTATCTCGCTAGTCCGAGACCATGGGAATAAATTCTAGAGGAGAGAGATCCTTCACGAGGAGGTGGTGAGAAGTGAAGGAGGGGCTCCTTTTATAGGGAGGGGAACCCCAAGGGGTGGCCGGCGCATGGGCTGCCCCTTGCCCTCCCTCTTCATGTGGGTGGACACTCCACTCACAAAACTCCTCCAAATTCCCTCCACTCAAAGTCCACTCAAAATCCCATTAAATTTCCACCAAATTTAATGCAATCTCTCATTAAATAAAACTCTTTTATTTTATTCAGAATTTTGTCAATTACTTTAATGACAAACATTCACAAATAACCTTGCTAGAATTCTATTTCACATGCATAACCACTTTATGCAATTTCACCCGAAAACTTTGTTTGTATCTAGTGAAATAAATTCTGCGCTTGTTTATTCTTCGGCATGAAACTTTTGCTCCAATTGGATGTCGGTGTCTCTTAAGTGTGTCACCCTACGGTTCGTGAATAATGCGGACATGATCGAGACCCCTATCAGATCAATAATCAGAAGCGGGATCTGGAGACCCATACTGACTCCCACACATTCAACGATGACTTTCTTGTGATCGTCGGGACCTTTACGCTAGTATCTTAATCCCTTTGTCTCACGATATATTACATGTCCGAGATTCGATCATCGGTATCTCCATACCTAGTTTGATCTCGCATCGACATGCACTCTTTTCTCGTTCTGTGATATAACATTCTAGTGATCAAATCACTTGCTTGCAAGCTAATCAATGTGATATCACCGAGAGGGCCCATAGTATATCTATCCGTCATCGGGATGAACAAATTCCACTCTCGATCCATGAGCCTCAACATAACACTTTATTAGTTCTGAACCCATCTTTATAATCACCCTTATTACGGTGTGACGTTTGATGTTATCAAGAAACTCTTCCTGTTAGTGATTGACATGATCTCATGGTCTAAGGATTAGGATCACTTCGTAAGTTGTTATAGCAATATAAACTCAATGACTTTGATCGTAATGCTATACTTCGGATGAATGTTCATCACATCATTACACTAATGTTGTGATCCCGTTATTAACAACATCCAATGTCCATGATCAGGAAACCTTGATCATCTTGTTAATCAACGAGCTAGTTTATGAGAGAGGCTTAACTAGGAACTTTCTGTTTGTTTATTAAACACACATGTATTAACGTTTCCGTATTAATACAATTATAGCATGAAAAATAAACATCTATCATATACTTGGAATACACATAATAAACAATTTATTATTGCCTCTCAGGGCATATTCCCTTCAATTTTTGTGTGGCAACTCCTACGAGATCGCCTCGTTGTGAGCGTTGAATTGACCAAGCGTCACGGGCCTGGTGATGGCCTATGACCACTTTGTGGGACTCCAGAAACAGGGTCTCACGTCAAGTTCTCATGTCCTGCTGCCTAGTTTGTCTCGAGCTTTTTCCGAGAGTGGTGCTTGACCCTGCTTGACAGGCCTAAGACTTCGGTGAGTTCTTCGAAACCAAGGCAAACCGTACTAGTAGGAGGCGCCGCTTCTTCCGTTTAGTGTTTTCCGCAATGACTTGGACCCTATGGACTATTCGTAATAAAATGGTTATTGAGCGAGTGGTTCTATGACGTGTCTTTGATTCGATCTTCAAATTTCTTGCTTTCCTGTAGCAGTGGCCCGGCTTATAGGCAGCGGTACATAGAGCAACTGGATGGCATGATTCATGCCTTGTTGGTGGTACCTTGACGCTACTCTACCTGTTGGCACGCCGAGCTTTCCGCTGCAGGATTGTACCCCTACTTAGTTTTTTCGCTTTTCCCTTTAGGAATTTATGTGTTGTTGCCCCAGCGAACCTTTCTCGTCTCTTTTCCGTTGTTGTTGTACTCTTACTCAGATCTTGTATGCATGGTTGGTGCTTTATTTATAAAGTGGAGTGAACGCCTGTTTTAAGGAAGAGTCAACACGAACATTTGAGTCTGGGCCCGGTACAGACTCGGACGAAGACTTACCTAGTTTATAGTTTAGAGCTAGAGTTGACTAGAATTTTGTCATGTAAACGTGTAGAAAAGTCCAGTCGACTCAGGTATATCTAAGAGGTAGACGACCGATTGAAATTAAGAAAACAAGCATCAAACATCAATACAACTACTTTTTACATTCTCAAACCCTTGTCTCTGTTTCCGTCCTTCAACGACTTCGGCTAGATTTTTTTCTTAGATCGACAACCGAGCTTGGAGCGGTCTAACTCTGTCAAGTTTTTCCTATAGTCGTCGGAACCTGTGATGGGTTCCCGCACGAGGAACTGAGACCCAACTAGATTGTCTCTCGCGGCATATCGCCCCCGACATCGAGGGTGCATGATGACGTACCAGTGTAAGAAGACAGTTTGTGGCCTAATACACCTCAAGGGTGCAGTGTAAATCTACAATTTTGTGCCTAACAAATGTATTTTAAAACGAAACTTCTGGATGTGTATATCTGACTATGTATTTCTTTTTAGAATTTTTTGCGACCAAGAGTATGAGTTCTAAAATTTTCAAGAAAAAAGTGCCCAGGTGCTAAGAGAGTCCATCAGTTTGGAGAGCATAGTCACCGGTGAAAACCAAGCTACGACTTGGCCATGGTGGGTGATGACGGCGACTTGGGTTGTTAACTTGTTGAAGACATTGCTTTACAACTATTGTCTACCCTCTCGTGTTGCTCCATAGGAAACCCTAGTCTCTCTCTCTCTCTCTCTCTCTCTCTCTCTCTCGATAATACTTGTTGCCATGGTGTTGCGGTGTATCGCCGGCGACCGTGACGTGCTTATGTGATCGCGTGCAGGAAGGTGTTGTTGCTTTGCGCCGTGGTGGTGTCGGTGGCTAATGTGGCGAGAGTCTTCGCATTGATCTACACCCTGAAGATGGATCGGCGGAAGATAACAAAGAAAGCGACATCCGGAATGAGCGTATTGGCACAGCTCCGAGGATATGATAGGGCAGACTGAGCTCCTGACTTGCCTGGGGCGGTTGGGTGGTTTCCGGAACTCACCGGCAACTGCTATTGTCGTGCTAGGTGGTGTTGTGTAGATGGCTTTAGCTTGTATGATCTTTGTAAGCCTTTGCTGATTAATAATGCAGTGGGGGCTCTGCTCCCGTTTTCAAAAAAAAAAGGTGATGGGTTCTTACTTTATTGCTTCGCTTTTCGCTGGGGAGATGAGGACCATCTAGACGGAGTCCAAGTCTGGTGCATACAAGACAAGACACGCAAATGTTGGAGGGGTGCAAGTTGCCATATTGGGTTCACGCTTTTTTCTTGGCGGGTAAAAACTTCCTAAAATAGGGGCAGCATGCCCTAACATTGTCTAAAACCTTCGTTTGTAACTTGCAACGCTCAAGAGCTATCGACAAATTAAGTAGATTTAGTGTGCACATGAGCACTTCCTCTGGTTGGCGCCAACACGTCAGTTGGACCTAGTGAGATACGTAATTACACACGCATACCATGATCTGATGACCCCTTAAGTGCCGTGAATCTCGATGTTAATATAAACTATTCAATGAATGTATCTCCACGAACTACATTTAATAATTCTATAGCAATGCAAGAAACTAAGAAGGAACATGTATATTTTATGTATTTAGGAAAATGAGTTCTTACCAGCCGATAGCCATTGTGACGAAGGTTGCGAGTGCCCCCAGGACCCCGCAAGTGGCCTTGATGTATACATCCTCAGGAACTTTATACACAATGGTTGTGGACACCGCGGCGATCGCCGCGCTGGCCACCACCCTAAGGGCAGCCTTGGCCCTCTTCTTGGAAAGGAGCCCGAGAAATGTGATTCCAGTTATAACCACCAGCCCAGCGTATGTGGCAGCCCTGATGTATCCAGGACAGTTGTCCTTGAGGGCGTCATCTAACGTGCTGAAGCACAGAGGCACAACGCCTCCAAATGCGGACATCAGAGCGTTTTGAGCAACTTTACCAGGACCGTCCTGCAAGAAATGGAAATGGGCGAAGATTGGTTGGGTTCAGGACTTGAGGTAGAGAGTATAGTTCGAAGAGATGAAACTATAAAAGCCAGTAGGAGGCTGATTAAGAACAAACAGTTTGTTTGGTTTGCTTAATGTGCATATTTGGAAACTATACATATCGTGTGCTTACTTCTCCATTACGGGTGGTTGCCAGAAAACCTTGATCACCATGCTGCAAGTGATTAATGGGAATGATGACACAGGGGCCGCCTGATTTATCAAAGAACACAGTTTGTGAGCCACCGTATCCTCTGGCTCGATCCACGACCTGGATAGGTGGTGCTCTGGGTTCAATGATGGAACGGCCATGTGGTGGAGACCGTATGGTGTTGGTGTATGGTCTTCCTCCAACTCTTATATTTTTAAGATGATGCCGTGCTCGTTTCAGAACATCAAACAACCGCAATGCATCTATGTATTCCTCCGTATAAACTTGAACCTTGAGCCCGTAATCTTCTGCAGGTATGTGAACTTTTGTACATTCTCTCAGTGTTTCACCCTGATCACCCAGACGAAGCTTGTACATTCGATTCCCTAGACTTATGTAGCAACATTTGCTGGGGGAATCGTATGAGGAGGGCTGCAAATTAATAATAAGACGACATCAGTTTACCCTGAGATTCTCGGAACGCCTCATGAAGGAAATACCAAGAATTATGTTTTTTCTGAAAAGGAGGATGGCCTATGATATCGGGGAAACAAGAAATTATATCAGACCGAAACAATATTATGATTTGCTTCCATAAACCATACTTCTCTCGGTTTTATGAACTCTATTTCCTAAATAATAAAGCTCACCATACTTGTTTGTCGCAAAAAAAAAAAAACAATTCATGTAGTAATTGGGACGAACTTACTGCATAGACTGAGAATGGAGAGAACAACTTGTTCTCAGTTTTGATAATCTCCCGCGCCTCTTTCATAGCTTTGATAATCTCCAGCGCCTTGCTCACTGCACTTTCAAATATCATCCTTGATAGAATGCCGTGCTCCCAGCGCCATGTTATATAATAATGGTCAGTCACGCTGGCCATCGCTATTTCAAACATCTTCAAATCCTGTTCGCCGCCTTGGCCACTTTCTCTAAAATTCATCTTCATCCCCAAGGCCACCGCCTTGGCCACCTCCCTTTGAAAGATCTCCCTTTCTTGTTGGCCGTCCTGGCCGCTTTCTCTAGAATTCATCTCTCTCACGTTTAGACAGCTAGTAGAGTTGCAGAGCGAAGCGAGAGAGAAGATGGTGTTCTTTGTTCTTCAAGACCGGTACCAAATGGTGTGGAATGGGGCAAACCAAAGAGAGGCCACACTCAAAATCTTCTCTCTGAACCAATCGTCAGCATACCATAAAAAATTACTACCCGTAAAATATTACTCTATTGTTTTTTTCTCTCAGCAGTTGCTGTCATGGTTAAACAAACAATACTGTGTACAAAATTCCTTTGCGTGAAGCCGAGTGTTTGACTAAATACTAGACCCGATTGGCTTGGCGGCTCACTTCGTTGAAATTCTGTCTGGTTAATTTGTACGCATGCTCCCGGCTACCATATGTCACTGCTTACGAATACGATACACACTGCAAGCCAAAAATTATTTTGCACCTAACACCGTGTGGAGATTTCTTATTGAGGTAATTTGATTTTGTTCACACGGTATTAGACGCACGTACCTGCTCCCGATTATTCTAGCAAATCCAACCTAAAACGCGATAGCTGCTGCGTCAAATCGATGTCCTGCTCGTTGGCGCATTCGCATCTCCGTCATTTTTTTCCTAAAGGTTATAGTAAGAAAAGTTACGGCAAAAGAGGCATTGTTTCGGGAAGATATGCCCGGTCTCTCCTTCCCACGGGTCATTCTCAGAGCTTTCCTCTACCCCTCTCCCAAAAACAGGAAAAAAAATGGAACCTTTGCTGCTGGAAGGCTGCCGGAGTTCTGGCGCGGGAGAAAGGATGGTGAAGCCGCCGGTGGAGCCGGAGGCGGAGGCCTGGACACTTAGAGCTTGGTTGGAATTAATTTCCAATTGTTGCATGGTAACGGCTCTGATCCTTCATGTCTCTCCTCTTCTTCTTCTTCTTCTTCTTCTTCTTCTTCTTCTTCTTCTTGTGTGTGCTTGCTCTATCTCCTTCCGCTACAGTCCCGGCAGATTATCAGATGTTTCGATTAACGATTCGGAAGACTGCCTCTTCTCAGATGCGACCTCAACCCTCCCTAAAAGAAAACACTTTTGAGTCGTGCTCTTGGAGCCCGTTCGCTGTCGTTGCCTTGCCGCTGCGCGCAAGCTTTTATCTAGCTGAGAACATGGGATACAAGTATTGGACAGTAAGGGACTGTTTGGACGGTGTTTTCAAGTAGAACCAGATTTAACTGACCCCTGTCTTCGAAGCTTAATCATCTGAAACTATGTTTGTTGCATAGGCACCAATGTTGTTATATGGCAATTAGCCCTTTGTTTCGTATCAAGACAATCATGGCAGTTCATAATAGCTTCGTATGCATCATATATTGCATCCGTTGTTCCCGAGTATTGACCGCCTGCTACTATATCAAATTACTTAGAATCGTGAACGATTCAATGCTAGCCTTATGGAGATACAGTCTGTAGAAAGCATTCTGGTCTGTACAGTGTTTCCTCCATTTCACACACCCTTCGGCCAATAAGTTCATTGATAACCATTTCTCCTGTTTTTGCAGAAAACAGCAACGGCCCTCGCCGGTGTCTATTTTGTTTTCCTGTCGTATGTCGCACTGACATATGCACCTACCTGGGCCGAGAAGCTGCGGTTGTCACCACTGTTTCTTTTAGCGATAATCGTCCCATTTCTGGGAGTAGTCATGATCCGAGAGAAGTGAAATGGTTATGGGTGATACACCAGCAATCTCTCTTGCGCGCCCATGCGCAATTACATTGTGTTCTCCTGGTACTATCTCGATTACAGCATGTACTGTTCAGAACTCTCTCTCTCTCTCTTTAATTACTGTTATCTTGGTATCAAGAAGTATTAGAAACACCATCCTTATGTTCCTTTTTCTGTACTCTGGTTGTGAAATTGTTTGAGCTCTAAATTGTGTAATGTATGAATCATGACAGCAAGTGTGCCAAGCTACTTCAGTGATGTAATGTCTGAATTTTGATTAGCAGGATGGAATTTTCAGGTGTTATTTAGAGGACTTCATTGTGCTTTTCAATCCTTCATGTGGTATTTAGAGGTCCATAGGTGCAGCTATAACTGTAGGAGTTCGCTATTTGTGAAATTTATTGGTAAGTAGACTCAGTTGAGAGATGGGCAAGAAACATGATAAAACATAAGGTTTATCCATATGGTACTAGTGATTTGAAAGACATACATCAAATGTCAAATGAGACTCAGATGATGCAAGCCAAAGATGAACTCTATATTCGAGAAACAGATATGCCCATGCCTCAAGGAAGCTAACAGCTACTCCCTCCGTTTTAAAATATAAGATGTTTTAGTTTTGTGAAGTAA
Organism: Avena longiglumis; assembly: GCA_030063025.1. Classification (NCBI taxonomy): domain Eukaryota; kingdom Viridiplantae; phylum Streptophyta; class Magnoliopsida; order Poales; family Poaceae; genus Avena; species Avena longiglumis. The sequence continues at coordinate 35,735,582 of CP125978.1, forward strand.
ATATATTTAGACTACTTTTAGTATATAGGTTCACTCAGGTTTGGAGTGAATCTACAGAAGAAGTTTAGATACATTTTCTTCACAAAACCTAAAACATCTTATATTTTGAAATAAAGGGAGTACATGGATATCTCTAAGGCGTCTGATCCAGTACAACCCCTCCCCCCCTAAACTCGTATAATCTCAAACACAAGAAAGGCCCAGATCGCTTGATATCCCTTCATTATTAGAATAAACAGGTATATACATAGTCTTGTACAAAACCCGTATAGCTCAACCTAATTATACGTCTTTCTAGCAACGTATATGTACTAATACGGCTGCACGCCGGATCATCGCCGGCAAGCTGGTAGTGGTAGTGGTTGGGTCCGCCGAGGTGGTGGCGGTGACTCGGCCTGGCCTTGTGGAGGCGACGCGGTGGCACGGCCGCAAACATGGTGGCGGCGCGTTGACCAGCCGGACGGTCCAGCGACAGGTCCGGCATCACGACGGACTGTCTGGTGTATTTTCTGGCGAGTAGTTTTGAACGACAAAATTTTAACAGGAGCAACTCGGTGTCGCCGGACATGTTGCAGATTGTGCAAGACTGTCCGACGGAGAAGAATCACGGCAGCGGCGGTTGTGACGATGGTCGTCGGGGATGGCGATTGCGATGATGGTCGGGGCGACGGTGATCAGCACGGGGGGTGTAGGCGGGTCGGGGTCCTGTGCGGCAATGGTGCAGGGGCCGGATGCCTATACGTCGCCATCCGTATGCGTATACATGGGTATACTCCGTTTAGATACGGGTTTGGATATGTACGTAGACGGGCTTATACGAGTTTAGGAGGGAGGGGGTTGTACAGGAGTAACCATGAAAGAAAGGAAGGACTAACAGTAACTTGGATGAAGCATGCCATCACTAACATACCTAAGTCAGGTGTCCAGGAGCATCAGCATGATGGATTTTGTATAGCCTGTGTTCCTACAACGAACTCAACAACCAGAAGCTCTAAGGCCAATTTTTTGGTCTCGAATTAGCAGTAACGGACACACCTATTGCATGAACTATTCCTGTGGCAACTTTCTCAAGGTGATATTCAAATTTACTATACAGAACTTCATCGAAATTGAGCTTTAAAGAGTTACTTTTATGACTTAGATTCAATAGATAGCTAATCCATAGACATACACATGGACATGGTTAAAAGAGAGCAGAATTTAGAACATGACATTGAACAGCACAATGCCAACTTGTCAAAATGTGCTCACCAGTGGTTGTGATGTCGCATTGGTTCCTACACACATCCTAGAGATTTCATTCAGTGGTCCTTCCTGCAAATAAAATCATAATATGCATGAATAAATCCATCTTGTTGGAAATTTGTAATAACTCAAATTAAACATGCAATCCAAGAAGATCAATCGAATTCTAGATTAAGTAGAGAGAGTTGTGAGGTTTATTAATGGAAAACCAGTCAAAAACCGATACAACCGGAGTCGATCCCACACAAACAGCAGCACAACTAAGGCCAAGCCCAAACACTATTCTGCCAAGACCAGACGGCCTCCCACAAATGCTGGAGAAAAGACACCATGAAGAAGCCAACCCTCTAGGAGAGCTGCGCAAATGCGGCGTCGATGACCAGCATCAAGGGAAACTAGTTGTCCACAGGACACGAGGTCGACATCCTCACTACTGCCAACCTTACAGGGTTGCCGCCCTAACATCTTCGCCACACCAAGCAGACCGCCGACACTACCTTTCGGGACCATCGTCCCGAGTCCCGACATACCACCGCTCGAGACGCACGCCTCGGCCGCCTGCAGCCCCAACTGCACAAGGTAGGCAACGCATAGATCACGGCCGCCACACCAACGTCTAGGGCCGCCGCCCCGACATATATTCAAACCGCCTCCGCTGAGACGCGTCGACTGAGGCGGAGAACCCAAACCCCCACAATGATGCAGATAGTGGCGGAGCTTGAACAAAAATCATTGGCGGGCCAGCCTAAAAGAAACACATTTTTTTCTGAAACACAACACTTCACTAGACATTAGTCATGAATCAAATTTTCCTGAATTATTTACTGCTATTCCAATTCAAGCAAGAGCAAGTAATCATTTGCGGGTGCTAAAGGATCTTCTTCAACTTCACCCTTTTTCAAAACACACACATTTCTTTCTTTAAATGGACTTTTCCTTGGCTGCTAGCATGTTGCAGTTTGCAAATTTGAAGAACAAATTTGGTAGAATTATCCCGTGCTACCAAAGTGAACCAAGAAATTCGCAGGCAAAAAAAGAAAAGCACCTAGACATGGAATTTGGAGAAGAGAGGAGCTCGATTCGGCCGGACCGTCGCTTGCCGACTGGTTCGATTCCGGCCTATGCGCCGGAGCGGCCGTACCTGCAGGCTGGAGCACAGTAGATGGAGCTCCAAACGCCTCCAATGATGGAAACACCACACCGCCGGTGCGCTGACGCTGCCAGCATTGACAAGATTGGTTCAAGGCTTTCGTCCAAACATTCTTTGACCAAGCTCCAATCCCGGGCAGCACACCGCTGAACCACCCCCGAGTTTCGCAGTACCAAGGGGCCTGCAGGCTGCAGCCATCGCCGCCAGAGAACAAAGTTGAACGCAGCCTGCAGCTGCCCGCCTCGGCCTAAATCTGTCCCGCCTGCGCGCGGCCGATCCAGATTCCAGAACCGCCCCTGCAGCTTGCAGCAACCGCCGAGCACAGCAGGCACTCACCGCCGCCGGAGCACCGGAGGAAGCCTCCGCAGCATGAAGCCCACCGCACCTCTACTCCAGCGCGCAGTGCGAACCGAGCCGCCGCATCGACCACTTCGGCGGCGCCGGTTTCCCCCAATGTTTTTTTTTAGATTTGGTCCGGATGGGTGCAGCAAGTGCGAGGAAGTGGAGAGAGGGATGCGGGCGGGCGGACGGACAGGTGCGTACCGGCGCAGTGGAAGTGGCGGTAGCCGGCGCGGAGGGCGGAGTGGATGAGGCCGCGGAGGGCGGGGGGCTACATCCGCCAGACGCCGAGCCCCACCGCCGGCATCTGGTGCCCGCTGCTCAGCGCCAGCGCCGTCGCCGTCGACGCCATCCCTCGCTCCTGTGCCGCCGGCAGCGCCGTCGCTGCTTCCGGTGCGTAGGCTCGTCGGAGTCTGAGATAACAAGAGGCGTAGGCGTAGTTCAGTTCAGTGAGCAGCCCTCGCTCTACTGTGGCCTTTCGAGGGCATCGGCGGACCGATTGCGCGCGGATCGGTCGGTTTGACTTTTGAGTTTTGAGACTGATGAGCTTTCCAGCTCCAGAAACTTTTTTAAAAAAATTTATCGATATATTAATTGGTACAAAGAGTTTTAAAATTAATAAAAACAATATAAATAATTTCTTGGACCACATTGCGACGACTACAGACACACCGACACGAACCGAAGACGCGTTGCCAACCAGAAAGCTTTGCATGATCCACATCAACCAGTTTGGCCTAGTCTTCGATTCAAAAGATGCAAAATTTGGTCATGACCTCGCCCGTAATTCATAAAACTCAGCCAAAACGATCTCTTATTCTTCATGGCGCTCCGTGTTCAAACACGCAGGACATATCGAAGCTATGGGCCACATTCAAGGAGACAAAGATGCTCCCGACAATTCTCCGGACCATTTCATCCTCCAAATAAAGAATCTATTTTGTTCTTGAGAGTATGCCAAAATCATACAATATTTTTATAGAGGGCAGAAATTAAGTACAAGACGACTATCACTCGCTGCGAACAACTAGCGTAGTACGAACTTTACACCCGAGCTAGTCCAAAGACAACCACCACGGACAAACCAACTACAACACAAAAGAGTCTATCCTAAACTGAGCAACAAAGATGTTGTCTTGACCTGACACCGGACACCTCCAAACATCGAGACTCCACCTGGACTCTCCATGTCGACGCACCATCCATCAAGAAGAGTAGATGGAGAGACTTGTCGACCCCGAAAAAGGGGTCGTCTTCGACTCGCCGATGATGGCATGCATTGCGCCCCTAAAGACCAATCCTAGACAATATCATGCACCAAAAAAAATACAACATCGGACCTCCAAGCTATGTCTCCAAACACGATGCTGCCAACACGTCGAGGACGCCACCATCACACTGTTCTAACTCTGAAACTAGGCTTTCAGCTGGAGACATCTACCAGACTAGAGTGAGGAAGTGCTTGACACAACTCAGCGAGACCTCTCATGAGGGGAACAACACCCACGGCTACCATCGTCTCCAGCACCGACAAAAGGCAGACAATACTTTTTGATCCGTCTTGCCGCACACCTCCCTCTCTACCCACCCAGACTCGTATTTTAAAATAATCCCTCTGTTTTAAAAATCAGCTCCAATAATAGTACTCCCTCCGTCTCAAAATACACAAATTTGTCTAAATTTAGATGTATGTAGTCCTAAATCGTGTTTAGATATATCAAAATTTAGATAAATTTTCGACATCTATTAACGTAGAAGATTAGTTTGTGTGCTGCCAAGATTCATTTGTTCAATGGAGTTTAACCGCATATGAGAGAATACACTAGATATGAACTGGCGTGAATACAACAATGAACTGATCTGTCGTGCTGCAAATACACAATCTACAAGTCAAGTTCGTTTCATCTAATGACAACTTCCAGCTTTATTGTCCGTGCTTGTACGGGAAGTGAATCATGCAGTGGAATCAATCAAGCGTAAAGGTCGATGCCCCAGAACTTGGCCGGCTGGTTGGTGCGGTAGTTGCGGTCGAGGGCCTTGATCTTCTCCATGTCCTCGCTGGAGATGTCGAAGTCGAAGACCGCGAAGTTCTCCTCCAGCCTCTCCACCTTGGAGGTCTTGGGGATCACCACCGTGTTCCTCTGGAGGCCCCACCGGAGGACAAGCTGCGCTGGGGTTTTGCCATATTTCTCGGCCAGAGACTGCAACACCAGTGCACCAAGTTTTCATTTTACTTGATACTGTAATTAAATGTGATTATCTGTAGAGCATGAAACAATCATTTGGCGATTTGTGATACCAACCTTGATGACAGGGTCGTCGAGGCATGAGACGGACCCGAACCACTCGGTGTTGGCAGTGGAGCCACCCAGGGGTGTATGTGCAGTGACGCAGATTCCATGTTTCTGGCAGAACTTCACAAGAGAGTCACGCTGGAAATAAGGGTGAGTCTCGATTTGGTTCACCGCGGGCTTTATCTTGGCATACGCCAAGCAGTCTCTGGTGAGGAAGATGTCGTAGTTGCTGCATGAATAATTCAACAGTAAGATTGAGGAATACAATCCCTCCAGGATAAGAGGTAGGCTGTGAAATGTCGTGACATATATGGTAGAGATTGCCAAGCTGTAGCTACTTAGAATCATGGACATTATGTAGAATCATCATTGTTACAGTAATGTACAGGCTTAGAGCTCCAGTGGCCTATTTATAGCAAAGGGCACTGTGAGGAGACAAAGCAAGGACTCCCTATGACCTTACAAAAGAGCAACCATGGAAAGGTGCTAATTTTTATTTTGTGTACCAGTGTATGTGCCATTCTACCTACTCATCTGGAACTCTGGACATTGGCACACACAAATCGCAAGGTCTTCAATTAGATAAGATGTAATAGTAAAATTCACATGGAATCAATTAAAATTTTAAGAGTATGGAACTGCATAGATTCATCAGTAACATAGTGAAAGAGATGACTGTAAAACTCTGTGACTGAAGAAATAACAGAAGAAATATTAAAACATAAATTTACATAGTATACAATCAACATCAATTTATGACAGTTCAGGTTTAACAGGACTTGAAAGGTTCCGGGAGCATGAATTAGAAAGGAATACTGTGGGCAACAAGGAATATCAACTAATTTGCAGCTATAGGGCAACAACTGAAAGGATCAGGAAGCACCAGAGTCATTATAAGAAATGGAGCAGAGAAGAGATATGTACCAAACAATTTTACGTGCTAATAAACTAAGGGAAGAAATAGCAGTAAGCTGTGGCCGCGACTAGGAAAATAGGCACATCATCAACTAATTGACAAGTGATGAATCATAACATCAAGGAAGGCTAAACTAATCAATAAACAAATACCTAAAAAATTCAAAACAAAGATAAAACAAAAAAACCAATGGTAACATGTTATACTTTACCTAATCCCAATGCTACGAACCAGTCCCATGGAAACAAGATCTTCCATTGCATGCCATGTTGTCTCCAGTGAGATAGTGGTATCAATATCAAGCACACCATCGTCACCAAGAGCACTGGCAGTCGTGCCAACTCCTGTTACAAGTAAAATTAAAATGCTTAACTCGATGAGTCGCCTGATGAAACGGAATGAAATGCAATTCATCTATGTAAAGTAAAATAAAGGCAACACTCATACCAGTATGCTTAGTAGCTACTGGGAAGTGAATAAGGTAGAGATCTAGATAATCCAGTCGCAGCTTCTTCAGACTATCCTTACAGGCTTCGACCACATGTCCGTGATCTGAGTTCCACAACTACAATCATAACAGACGTGAAGCTTTCAGCAACATAATAGATGCGACCGTGACTATCTGAATATTTAGAGTGAAACGAACATGGTTATATTGAAAATATCATCAGGATCCTAACGGCATCACATGACATCACATGTCAGCCATAACCCATAATAGTTCTAAAATAGGGAAATGCGACAATTGACGAATAGAACTGGAATTCGGATCAGCATTGACAAATAAATATCAGCTTGTGGCGTGGTAACTAGTAAAAGTTAACCATGGTTTGGAAACAACACTGAAACAGCTTACAAGCCGGTGTTGCTGCTTTTTTAAGCCAGCCAGCCAGCCAGTCTGAGGGATTAGTTTCAGAACACTGTTTCCACTATAAGCCACATGGCCACCATCAAGCTTTTTCAGCACCTCACCCAATACTCAACAGGTCGTCATTGGTGAACGCTTAAAAGACGGTACCTGATGTGCTTTCCACGCGTACCATTGTGATTTAAAGCACCAGATGAAACATATGATTTCACTCTATCTTGCTTTTCAATATCGAATCTAACCAGACTACCATACAGTGGTTTAACCAAAGATGTTTAAACTTTAAAATTCTACAACGTATGTGATTTCAACATTACATATACAAAGCCTCAATTAGCCTGCTCACAGGACACACTTTGACGCAGGCCTGAAGGGACAGTAGGCAGCACTATCTCAGTTGGAACATAAGAAAACATCTGTATTTTCTTATCCGAATAACCTTGTCTAACTAAGATGATGCAACAAGAGAATAGCAAAAAACCTTGGTTGTGATGAAAAGGTCCTCCCTCTTGACGAGTCCAGTCTCGAATGCCTCCGCAAGCGCGTCGCCAACCTCAGCCTCGTTTTGGTAGTCAGCTGCAGGACCCGAAGGCAAGCCCAAGCTAGTAAATAAATCATCATGGGCCAACTCTCGAAATAATATGACTGTCAATTACGGAGTACACTACGATGTTTCTCGATCTGTACAACAAATCTACTGCTCATCTGAGTTGGAACAAACTGCGTAAACTAGGCATGGCGAAACTGCTTCTGTTTTCCCTTTCACTAGATTAGTTACAATTGGGATTTCAGAGTGACACGCACACGCAAGCATTCGATTCGACTCGATCTATAGGGTGTAAATGTGAAGCGGGCGGGCGCTTACCGGCGCAGTCGAAGTGGCGGTACCCGGCGCGGAGGGCGGAGTGGATGAGGCCGCGGATGGCGGGGGAATCCATCCGCCAGACGCCGAGCCCCACCGCCGGCATCTGGTGCCCGCTGCTCAGCGCCAGCGCCGTCGTCGCCGCCATCGCTCGCTCGGTCCCTCGCCGCCGCGGACCGCCGCTTCCCGTGAGTCCGGTCTCGTCGGAGTGGGAGATAGGAAGAAGAACACGACGAAGCGCGGCACACTTCAGTCAGCAGGCCTTGCTCAATGTGGCATCTTCGAGGGGGAAAAGAAAGAAGATTCCGCTGGACTCCGGTGGGTTGGGCTTGGGACTGGTGGCTGACAGGTGAACACGTGGATTTTTTTTGAGATCCGTCGGTAGATGTCAATCGTTAAAAAGTGTAAAATCAAAATACGTAATGAGATCCTGCATGCGGATGAATAAAATACGTAATCTGCTAATAAACAGATTTGGTCAAAACTGGTCGTAGGCTTTGGGGTAGAATCATCTACTCTATCTATTTCTTTCAAAAAGAAAAAAAAAACTGAATTAACAAAGCTGTAAAACCCATATCCGTTCCAAAATATAAAATATTTTAGCTTTGTAAAGCAAACGTATCTAGACTTTTTTTTAGTATGTAGGTTTACTCGGGGCGGCGGGGCGGCGCGGCAGCTGAGCTCGGGGCGGGCAAGGCCTTGGCGGCCTAGATCGGGCCCATATGGGCCCAGATCTGGGTTTGGCGGGCTGGCTGGCTTCGATTCGGCTGGACGGCAGATCATGGCGGGTTAGGGTGGATGGGACCCGGCACATGGCCGCCCGGCATGGCGGACTATGGGCCGTCAAGGCCTAGTTGACCGCCATGGATCGGTTTGCTGCCTGGAGGCTTTACGGGCCTGGCCCTCTACCGGACCATGGTGGATGGTTTGTCTGTAGCGTCCGGCCGATCATCACGTCGGCGGAGGAAGTTCCTCCCCGGCCGGTACTGTGGGCCCCTGTTCAATTCTACAGGTCACGATGTTGCCGCTCGCATGACTTGCTATGAGGCGATGATGACAAAGTGAACCGAGTGACGCATTCGGGCGGCGAAGTTTGGGTGGGCGAGGCGCCTCGGGTCTCTGCAACGGCTCGTCCAGGTTGGGGATAGGGCCCTCGGAGAAATCCTTGTTAGCTTGATCACACCGACGCGGTCACTGCGGTGGCATCTTCCTTCTGAAGGCGTCGTGGCTTCCTTCTTCCATTTCCTCTGCGTCTGGGAAATCCTAGGGCTCTGTCCGGCAAAGAAGTCGCTCTTGAGGGTGCTGCTTGGCACTTGACGAGTCGGGGCTAGGAGCGTGGTGGACATTCTTCGGTGGGCGTAGCGGTTATGGTCTTCCTCGTCTAGTCGATCCATCTCCGTCTCATCTCCTTTGTGTTTTTTTTTGTTTTTCGTTTGGGCGTGTGTGTGCTGCTGCCCCAGCATCGTGTATCGTGTTGTCTCTGGTTTTGGGCGATGTGATGTCTGGCCCAGCAGCGATCTCACTTATGTGCTTTATTTATAAAGCGGGGCGAAAGCTTATTTCGAGAGATGTAGGTTTACTCAAGTTTATAGTGAATCTAGACACTAAAAAAAGTTTAGACACATTTTTTTACAAACTAAAACGTCTTATATTTTAAAATGGAGGGTGTAGTATTTAACAAAATAGTGCTACTCCAGATTTGTACTCATGCGAACCTAGTTCTCCGACATCTAAACATTGTGCAACTACCCATTTCTTTCTTTCTAAAATCAACTCTCGGTATTGTTGGCTAAGAAATCAAGTAGTATAAGCATATGGTGTGGGTTTTGTAGGAAGTAATAAGTCTAATTTAAAATCAACTCTCGGTATTGTTGGCTAAGAAATCAAGTAGTATAAGCCTATGGTGTGGGTTTTGTAGGAAGTAATAAGTCATTTTTTTTAGAAAGGAGCATATATTAATATCAAGAGATACCAATTATACTCGGCCTCTGCAACAACGCAATACCCTATTGGCATTACGGATGCACACAGTCAACAAAAGATAAAGAAAACTAAGAAAAAAAAAAGACCTGCCTCAGTGTTCCGGTCCTAGCAGCAACAGTACAACCACCACCAATACAACACCTGAACTCTAGGCTCTTCAAAAGCGACGCCTCCAAGAAGGAAACAGTGCACAAGCGTCGTCGTCGCCCGATCAACGATCTAGATTTTCACCCTGAAGATAATCCTCACTCTCAAAACAATGCCTTCAACAAGGTCATTGCCAGGCACAATCAGCTAAGGCCAGACCTTGGTTTTCACCCTGAAAGTTAAGATTCTGAAATTCACCTGTGTTGCCGCCCCACTTACATACGACTGCTATTTAGCCCAGAACACCAAGCAAGTCCCTCAATTGTACACGACTCAAACCTCCATAGATAGATCTCCAAACTTGGCCTTCATGAATTCTCCACCTCTGACTTCACCATGGATCGACGGTCGCCTGGTGGAACCAAAGGACAGAGCTTTGCGGCGCTCCCTCCTGAACCAAACAGTCGGAATAAAACATGGGTGCCCACGACCGAATACCATCCGATCCAGCGAATTGCAGGCATAGAAGCGCTGGTACATTCGCCGGCGGAGCCTTCCGGAACTCCCCACTCCGGCCAAATCAAGAACCATCCTCAGGAAGGTGATCATCTTCACACAAGAGGGACCCTAGGCCGATCCACCTTTATTCGACCGGCCAACCAACTCCGATAGGGGGAGAAAAGTCCACCACCACCATGCCCGGGCTCGCAGCCCTAGGTGACCTCGTGAAGCCGGACGAACCCAGAAGCCATCCCGCTGCCGGCTGCAACAGATTCGACATGAAACGGTCGAGATCGGGCTCGACACACTCCTGCCATCACCATCCGGAGGCCGAGGCCGGGAGGACAGCCCCGCCCCTGCCTATGACCTCCCACCGCTGACCGCCTAGGCCGCTGGCCGCCGTCGTCCGCCATCCCTTAGCCTTCACCGCCCGCCGCAACCCACAACAGGGCAAGGCCCGCGCCGTCGCCAAAGCTCCCAGCGCCAGAGCCACGTCCGAGCCTAGTGGTTCCACCCCGCGCGAGCAACCCCGGGAAAGGAGACGAGGAGGCCCCGCCGGCCGGGCTTCGCCCAGCCGCGCCCTCCTGGCAGCGGCGAGGGAGGGGAAGATGGCGGCGACACCTAGATCTAGGGTTCCCCCTGTCGCCACGCGGGGGCGATGAGGGAGGGAGAGGTATCGGGCAGTAATAAGTCTAATAGGGCAATATCACCGCTTGGCCGGTCGGAAGACTTCCAATCAATGGTTGTCATTTCTGTGTTACAAAAAAAAGGCTAACTCCCAGTACACATATATATGGTCTAATTAAATATATCTAAGTTACTAAGCCTCCTCCTTGATACCAGAGGAGATGTCGATGATATCGTTGTCGGTGCCAGATGCATGTGCATCGTCGGAGCCTCCTCTGCTCTTTTTAGAAACTGATGCATCTACATCATCTCCTCCACTCTCTCAAGAGCATGATGCCTCGGTGTCATTGGCGAAAGGCTTGCTGGTGTCCAACTGTGGCATCCCGCAAAACCACTACTAGAAAATCGCGTTGAATTTGTGCATAGCATCGTCATCATCATGCATTGTTTGACCGCATTATTTGCAAAGCCTAGTTTTGAATTGTATAAAACCCCTCTTAGTTTCAAACACAAAAACCCGATAGCATCGGATATTTTATTTGCCTAAAACTGCTAGTAAAGTGTCGTGTTTTAATTTGAACTAAGCAAACAAACACAAAACAAAATCAGCCCCTCTAAATCCTAGTCTCACCCAATCTATCTCTACCTCCAACCAAAGCGTGACACCTCCCCTCTCACCTAAAATATACCCACCCCGCCACCTCACCTATCCACCCTTTTTCCTCCCCTTTCTCACCTAAACCTCTCCACCCTCTCTCTCGCCAACCGGGGCCCATCCGCTGCCAACTGGCTCAGCCACCACCCACCTCCCGCGCCCGCCCACCAAACGCACTCCAAGGCCCGACCACCCAGCGCCCAGCTGGCCCCTTCCACCGGCCCCACTCACAACCTCACACCCAACCCCAAACTCCCCACTGCCCCTTGGACCCGTCCACGCCAGATCCCACCTCCCACGCGCCTGCCCACGCTGGGACCCACGCGTGGCGACACGCCCACCACGCGGCCCCGACCCACCTTCCTCCTCCTCGATCTTTCCCCGCCGCGTGACCGCTCCCTTCTCCCCTGCTCCCTCCCCGCCAGTCCGCCGCCATTGTCAGTCCGCTGCCATGGCCCCATCGAACCCGCCTGCCCCCGCCCGCTCGCGACCCGCCTCCCCAAGCTCCGGCCAAGGCCTCGCGCGCCGAGCACCGCGTCTGTCGCCGCTGCCGCCGGGCGAAGCGCCACGCCCGCCGCTACACCCTCGCTGCCTGAAGCCGCGCAAGGCTGACCCTCTCCGCCTGGCCACCTGCCGCTCGCCCCAGACGCCACCGCCCACCTCGCCAGTCGCCCGCCGACGCCTGCGAAAGCACTGGCCGCCCGCTGCCGTTCCACCTCCTCGCCACCTACCACCACCGCTGGCCCCGCTGCCTTTCGCGCGCGCCGCCAGACGCTGCCGCCTGCTGCCGCCGCCACTGCTGCCAGACCCGCCTCACGCCGCCTGCGCTTAAGCCGGCCCGGCATCAAGCTCGTCGTCGGCCCGCTTCCTCACTGGCCGCCCGATCTCAGCCTCCGCATGGCCTGCCCCTCGACCTGAGACTCAGCCCGCCATGCGGTTGCCTCCCCTGGTTCGCCTCCGTGGACCCCGCCGCACCTCTGCCGTTGTGGTCGCCTCCACCTCGCCCTAGCAACCGCCGCAGTAACAGTCCACCTCACCCGTCCCCATGCCGAGATCTTCCGAAGACGATCCCCGAAAACCCCGCGGGACCCTGGAGCCGTCGACACGGAGCCCCGAGTTCACCATCACGGGCATGCGGCGCCACCCCCAAGATCTCCTTCAAGCGAACCCCGATAACCTTCCAAGATCGACAGCAACTAACCGGACGCCAAGATCCACCCCCAAGGACGCCCCGACAAGTTGCACAAGGCCCCTGGACTCGACACCCTCGTAGCGTCAAGATCTACTACACGGAGCATTGTCCGATAGTCGGAACCCGAAGACCGAACCCGGAGCCGGATCCGAAGGCCATATGCGACAAGTGCTCGTCATGGACCCGCTTGAAGCAAAACCGAGAACTTCCTCCCGAATGCCAAGACCGACTCGATGGCGCGGACCCAACAAGACCCGTGCTACGGCAAGATCGACCCCGTGGGACCCGCCAAGATCTGGCCGACGACAAGAACGGCACCGACCCGGAAGAGGCCGATGCGCCCCGACACCGACCCCAGTTCTACTCCCCGGACACCGAGAACATCCCCCCTGAACGCCAGGACCGTCGCCATGACCCCAAGTCCCCCACCCGGATGCGCCAAGACCCACCCCCATAACCCTGAACCTTTCCCTCGAGACCGAACCGAACCCGAACCCCAAGATCGTCGAGCCCCCTAATGTGTGACCCCTTTTCCTCGAACCCTATTTTATAATACATATATCAATTTGTTGCACATTAAATTGTCATACCGCATGCATAGCATTGGTTTGGGGGCCTTATGCCGTTTCACCTAATAATTAAATATGGGGCCCATATGCGGGCAAATCTAGCCTTATATTGGCCTCATTTAAACATGTGTAGCGAACCGGTTCCATCTGTTGTCTTGCTAAACAACATTTAATTGATGGGGATCTAAACAACTTGAACCATCCTAACAAATTGTCGGGACCCCTGCCCGCTTAATTTTGACCTAATTGCATCGCACCTTGCCATGCCATGCATCATACATGCATCATGCCGATCTTCCGCCGTATTAAATATTGCATCCGTGTTTCTTCTAGTGTTTTGCTTCTTCGCGGATAAGGCCGTTGAGTTGATGTGAGTCGCCGATCTCCGGGAAAACCTTCGACAATGTTTTCGGTGAGCATCTCCCTTTCTACCTATCTTACTTTTATAGTCTTTATTCCTCCTGTTGATCTATTGCTACCGTGTTGCGATGCTTTAGTTTCGTACTGTGATATACCGTGCAGCCCTATATTGCCTTGGACACACCCTATTACTGTTGTTTGGTAGATAGTTAGACTTGCGTCGTAGTTGCTTGCTCAAGTCGGCGTGTGTCGCCATATGCCACAGCTATTCGATGTATTGCCGCATGTTGTTGTTGGAGATGATTCTAGTTTTACTTATCGTCACTTTACTTTCTGCTTAACAACTAAAATTGAATAAGCGAGGCATCGGTGGGTGATAGATAATATTTGGTTTCGAACGCCCACTTGTGTCCCGTAAGACCCAGTACTTGATAATTGCCTTGATTTGCGCGCTATCCACATCCGGGAGGTATATGGGACCCCGAGCGTAGCTTGATTCATTCTTATTTCTTGGGGCCACAAACTAGTTTGAGGTTTTATTTACGATCCTGCATTTCTTATGCCATGCTTTACCGCTTTATTTACGATTGTGCGGATAGCACACTGCATCGCTTAGGATCGGGACACGTACGCGGTGTCGACAAGCCCGTTTGGGGTTCCCGGTCCACTGTCTACCCAGACCTTGAGGCCGTCTCGAGCTTGCCTACTCCGTTGCGGATTCTACTTAAGGTGGCCCCGAAATATTTCTGAATCTGTGATTGTTCGGTCGTGAAAGCCTCGTTGGGTTTTGATTTGGTTTTCCGAGGTTGATCGGCGTGTGTTGCTATTGGTGCACCCCGCCGGTTAAAACTTTCAAAGCCGTGTCCGGATATGGACGATCGAGCACAAGATCTCGATCATAGACAAGCATAACTAAAGTTTATTGCTATTAATTTGATTTATAATGACTAGTAATCAGCTTCACTATAACGGAATGGCTAATTAATACCGCCCACCATTGCTTGTTTGGTTGATTGGCGACAATGGTACCTGACTAGTAAGTATTGCAACTACAACGAATTGGCTGAATAAAAGAACCAACAACTGCTGGGTTTGGGTTTATCTCATGCTATCTGTATCTGATTAGTAATTGTTACAACTATCACGGAATGATTAACTAAAAATGCCCACTGTTTACTTTACCAGGACGATTATCTAAACCTGACTAGTAAAGTGCCGCAATCATAACTAATTAAATAAAACTGCCAACTGTGTGAGTTCCTCGGTTGACTTCCTCGATTGGTCTCGAGGGGGAAACGCCAGGATGGGTTTGTTTGGTGATAGTTTCAGGTTGGATCCGGATAGGTCATTCTTACCCCCTCTGAATTACCGCCATTTGTATCGAGTCTCTATAGGTTGTTTAGTGCATGCTGCCGCTGCCGCTTCAGCCCACCATACCTATGTAGGCGAGGACCGCCGAATTCTAGCCTCGCCGTCTTGGCCTCGATCTTGACGCTCCTTCTTTGTTTTACGCTTTGCCCTTTGTCGGCACCCCTTTGTCAAGGTGTTTTGAGATCGACGCCGTAAGGGTTACCCTTCGCTTTGGCACAGGCAGGTTATGGACGCCATTGGTTATTCTTCAGGGCTCTTAGCCCCATTTGCATCTTGTCCGTAGTCGGACTCTATATCATTTTCAAGGTGATTTGGATCTTGTATATTATATCTGTATTCTTGACTCATGGAGTCGCTTATATATATCTGTTCTGTGGGTCCCATCGAGGACTGTTGTGTGATGTTATTACTTCGTTTTCCACCCGCACGAAAGTGCCTGGTGGGCACCTTTGAATCGTTTCTATGCGGGTTTGGTGAATTTTGCCCAAACTTGCATAGGCCCGATTCTGAGGGTGTTACAGAGTGGTATCGAGCTCGGCGTTGATACCCACAAGTCCAACTGAGGATAACCTAGCTAACGGCAAGTAGAGTGTCAAAACTATTTTTGCAAAATCGGTTGGATAGTTACGATTAGGTGCGATTTTACTACCCCTCTGCTGTTCTCCTCTTACCTCTACGTGTTTTGAATCCGCTCTCTTCTCTTTCTTCGAGTCCAGGAATTCTCGTGGTTGGGTTCCGTCGTACCTTTAGGGTTTCGCTTCCTCTTTTGTCAACGGTGTTCTATCTTTTCGGTGTTCACGCTATCCGAGGAATCCTTCGTCTGCGGTATCATTCTTTGTTCCTTGTTTGTGCTTTCTGGTGTTTCCGACGCGACGACATCATCTACACCCGATCCGATGCAGTGTCTGCATCACTCCTTTGTTCCGAACCTCGCTTGTCGAGATCTTGACGAATCTTGAGGGTTGGTTGCATAATCTGTCTATTCGTGTACAGAGTAATGCTTTGAGTGCGGGATGGAGTCGCGACCATACCACTACTCTTATCATTCGCTTTTGTACATTGAATGGTGGATCGATGCACTTTTACTCCGTCCACGGCAGCTAGAGGTGGCTTTAGCCGATACCTCTACCTCAGGCCTTTTGTTTCCGGAGTGCTCTCTCGACGATCACGGACAACGACCTCTTGTTAGTGGTGTCGCGAGGATCTACACGAAGCGAGAAGACGCAGAACGCCGACCTTCCTTCCGTACACGAGGCGGATCTCGAGGGCGAGATCCATTGTTAGTGGTGTCGAATTGTGGCATCCCGCAAAACCACTACTAGAAAATCGCGTTGAATTTGTGCATAGCATCGTCATCATCATGCATTGTTTGACCGCATTATTTGCAAAGCCTAGTTTTGAATTGTATAAAACCCCTCTTAGTTTCAAACACAAAAAACCCGATAGCATCGGATATTTTATTTGCCTAAAAACCGTTGTGCAAAGTGTCTGTGTTTTAATTTGAACGGAAGCAAACAAACACAAAAACAAAATCAGCCCCCCCCTCTAAATCCTAGTCTCACCCAATCTATCTCTACCCTCCAACCAAAACGTGACACCTCCCCCTCTCACCTAAAATATACCCACCCTGCCACCTCACCTATCCACCCTTTTTCCCCTCCCCCTTTTCTCACCTAAACCTCTCCACCCCTCTCTCTCTGCCAACCGGGGCCCATCCGCTCGCCAACTTGCTCGGCCACCACCCACCTCCTGCCCGCCTCCCGCCCACCAAACGCACTCCAAGGTCCGACCCACCTCTGCCTTGGGCCCCTTCCACCTGGCCCCACTCGTCAACCTCACACCCAACCCCAAACTCCCCACCTGCCGCCCTTGGACCCGGTCCACGCCCCAGATCCCACCTCCCACGCGCCTGCCCACCCATGGGACCCACGCGGGTGACACGCCCACCACGCGCCCCGACCCACCTTCCTCCTCTCCTCGATCTTCTTCCCCGCCGTGGCCGCCCTTCTCCTGGCTCCTCCCCGCCGGTCCGCCCCGCGGCCTGTCAGATCCAAGGCCGGCCCACCGAACTCCGCCTGCGTCCCGGTCCCGCCCGCTCGCGACCCGCCTCCCCAAGCTCCGCCGGCCGCGCCCCGAGCACCGTGACTGTCGCCGCTGCCGCCGGCGAAGGCCGCGCCGCTCTCCGCCGCCACACCTCGCGGTAGCCGGCCGCTCCAGGCCGACCTCTCCGCCCGGCTCACCTGCCGCCGCCTGTGACGCCACCGCTCCACCTCGCCAGTAGCTCGCCGACGCCAGCTGAGCACCGGCCGCCAGGCTCGCCGTTCCACCTCCTCGCCACCTACCACCACTGGCTGTCCCCTTCGCGCTTCGCCAGGCGCCGCCAGACGCCGCTCGCCGCCTGTGCGCCCTCGCCACCGTCGCTGCCGCCGGCCTCCGCCTGGACCGCTCGCCCGCGCTTAAGCCCGCCGCACGCATCAAGCTCGTCGTCGCCCGCCGCCTGCTGCCATGGCCGTCTCAGCAGCTCATGGCGCCCACAGGACCCGAGACCTGCAGCCCGCCTGCGGTTGCCGCGCCCTCCGGCGCCAGTTCGCTGTCGCCTCCGTGGACCCGCCCGCCTCTGCCGTTGGTCGCCTCCACCTCGCCCTAGCAACCGCCGATGTCAGTCCACCTCACCCGTCCCATGCCGAGATCTTAGAAGACGATCCCGAAAACGCGGGACCACAGGAGCCGACACGGGCCGAGTTCACCATCACGGGCATGCGGCGCCACCCAAGATCTCCTTCAAGCGAACCCCGATAACCTTCCAAGATCGTGACAACTAACGGGCGCCAAGATCCACCCCAAGGACGCCCGCAAGTTGCACAAGGTCCTCGGACTCGACACCCTCGTGGCGTCAAGATCTACTACACGGAGCATTGTCCGATGGTGAACCTCAAGACCGAACCGGAGCTGGATCCGAAGGCCATATGCGACAAGTGCTCCGTCATGGACCCGTTTGAAGCAAAACCGAGAACTTCCTCCCCCGAATGCCAAGACCGACTCGATGGCGCGGACCCAACAAGACCCGTGCTACGGCAAGATCGACCCCGTGGGACCCGCCAAGATCTGGCCGACGACAAGAACGGCACCGACCCGGAAGAGGCCGATGCGCCCCGACACCGACCCCAGTTCTACTCCCCGGACACCGAGAACATCCCCCCTGAACGCCAGGACCGTCGCCATGACCCCAAGTCCCGCACCCGGATGCGCCAAGACCTACCCCGATAACCTTGAACGTTTCCATCGAGACCGAACCGTCGAACCCCGGAACCCCCCAAGATCGTCGAGCCCCCTAATGTGTGACCCCTTTTCCTCGAACCCTATTTTATAATACATATATCAATTTGTTGCACATTAAATTGTCATACCGCATGCATAGCATTGGTTTGGGGGCCTTATGCCGTTTCACCTAATAATTAAATATGGGGCCCATATGCGGGCAAATCTAGCCTTATATTGGCCTCATTTAAACATGTGTAGCGAACCGGTTCCATCTGTTGTCTTGCTAAACAACATTTAATTGCGGGGGATCTAAACAACTTGAACCATCCTAACAAATTGTCGGGACCCCGGTTCCGCTTAATTTTGACCTAATTGCATCGCACCTTGCCATGCCATGCATCATACATGCATCATGCCGATCTTCTGCCGTGTATTAAATATTGCATCCGGTGCTTCTTCTAGTGTTTTGCTTCTTCGCGGATAAGGCCGTTGAGTTGATGTGAGCTTCGCCGATCTCGGGAAACCTTCGACAATGTTTTCGGCAGCATCTCCCTTTCTACCTATCTTACTTTTATAGTCTTTATTCCCTCCTGTTGATCTATTGCTACCTGTGTTGCGATGCTTTAGTTTCCGTACCTGTGATATACCGTGCAGCCCTATATTGCCTTGGACACACCCTATTACCTGTTGTTTGGTAGATAGTTGGACTTGCGCGTCGTAGTTGCTTGCTCAAGTGCTGATGTGTGTCGCCATATGCCACAGTTGCTGATGTATTGCCGCATGTTGTTGTTGGAGATGATTCTAGTTTTACTTATCGTCACTTTACTTTCTGTTTAACAACTAAAATTGAATAAGCAGAGGCATCGGTGGGTGATAGATAATATTTGGTTTCCGAACGCCCACTTGTGTCCCGTAAGACCCCGAGTACTTGATACATGTTCCTTGATTTGCGCGCTATCCACATCCGGGAGGTATATGGGACCCCCCTGAGCCAGAGCTTGATTCATTCTTATTTCTTGGGGCCACAAACTAGTTTGAGGTTTTATTTACGATCCTGTACTTATGCCATGCTTTACCGCTTTATTTACGATTGTGCGACAGATAGCACACTGCATCTTGTTAGGATCGGACACGTTACGCTGTGTCGACAAGCCCGTTTGGGGTTCCCGCTCACGACCGTCTACCGACCTTGAGGCCGTCTCGAGCTTGCCTACTCCGCTATGATTCTACTTAAGGTGGCCCCGAAATATTTCAATCTGTGATTGTTCGATCGTGAAAGCCTCGTTGGGTTTTGATTTGGTTTTTCCGAGGTTGATCGGCGTGTGTTGCTATTGGTGCACCCGGCCGGGTTAAAACTTTACGAAGCCGTGTCGCGGATATGGACGATTGGAGCACAAGATCTCGATCATAGACAAGCATAACTAAAGTTTACTGCTATTAATTTGATTTATAATGACTAGTAATCAGCTTCACTATAACGGAATGGCTAATTAATACTGCCCACCATTGCTTGTTTGGTTTGTTAAGCGACAATGGTATCTGACTAGTAAGTATTGCAACTACAACGAATTGGCTGAATAAAAGAACCAACAACTGCTGGGTTTGGGTTTATCTCATGCTATCTGTATCTGATTAGTAATTGTTACAACTATCACGGAATGATTAACTAAAAATGCCCACTGTTATTTTTACAGACGATTATCTAAACCTGACTAGTAAAGTGCCGCCATCATAACTAATTAAATAAAACTGCCAACTGTGTGAGTTCCTCGGTTGACTTCCTCGATTGGTCCCGAGGGGGGAAACACCAGGATGGGTTTGTTTGGTGTTAGTCTCAGGTTGGATCCGGATAGGTCATTCTTACCCCCCTCTGAATTACCGCCATTTGTATCGAGTATCTATAGGTTGTTTAGTGCATCTTTGCCGCCTTGACCACCATACCTATGTAGGCGAGGACCGCGAATTCTAGCCTCGCCGTGTCTTGGCCTCGATCGACGCCTCCTTCTTTGTTTTCTGCTTGCCCTTTGTCGGCACCCCTTTTGTCAAGCAGTTTTGAGATCGGCGCAAGCGGTGGTTACCCTTCCGGCCTGGGCAGGGTTATGGGCGCCATTGGTTATTCTTGAGGGCTCTTAGCCCCATTTGCATCTTGTCCGTAGTCGGACTCTATATCATTTTCAAGGTGATTTGGATCTTGTATATTATATTCATATTCTTGACTCATGGAGTCATATATATATCTGCTCATGGGTCCCATCGAGGACTGTTGTGTGATGTTATTACTTCGTTTTCCACCCGCACGAAAGTGCCTGGTGGGCACCTTTGAATCGTTTCTATGCGGGTTTGGTGAATTTTGCCCAAACTTGCATAGGCCCGATTCTGAGGGTGTTACACCAACGATGTGCCCAATTCTCAGGCGGCCTTGCGCCTTGCCGCAGCGCTGCGCGGCTGGTCTTCTTCTTACCTTTGTTCTTGCCGCACATCCATGCACGGACCCGATCATCGTGGAGTGTGGCATCCCGCAAAACCACTACTAGAAAATCGCGTTGAATTTGTGCATTGCATCGTCATCCTCATGTGTTGTTTGTCTAAAACTATTTCAGAAAAACCTATTTTGTTTCTGAAACGCCCTCTCTCATTCAAACGCCAAAACCCCGGGGCTCCGGAGTATTTTGTTTTGTTGCATTCGGGTTGCAAACGGCCCAATGAAATTAAATAAAAGATTTAATTAGTTTAGTGGGGCAGTCGAACGGGCCGAGAAGACCCGAACGACCACCCCCAGTTTAACAATCGGCCCAACCGTCCAGCCCCACCTAAATCCTAAGCTACCCACTATCCTACCCACACCCCCTGGCCACCTCACTCCCCCCAATCACATCATGCCACCTCAGCTGATCACTCCCACCCTCCAATCCCTCCACGCCACGTCACCCTCACCCCTCACCCCTCCCTCTCTCTCTCACCTTCCCTGCCCACCCGCCTAACACACACACCCCACCCCAGTACACAAACACACACACACGTTTCCCAGTTTCCCCCACACACGCGTGTCCCCACCGGACCCATCCCCCACCCGCGCGGTGCCCCGTCTCCTACCTCCAACCCCCCGACCCCCGCTCCTTCCTTGCGCCGCTCCCAGCCCCCCACCACGCCTGCTCCTCACCCCACCTCCTCAGGCCCGCTCCGGCCGCTCGCCCGCCAGCGACTCCGGCCGCGCTCACCCTCTCCGCCTCCACGCCTGACCTCGCTGCGCCTCCACCCGCTCCTCTGCTCCGCCTTAACGACCCTCGCCGCCCGGCCATGGCGCGCCGGCGGCAGCGACGCCACGCCAGAACTCCGAGCCGCCTCTCCAGCTCGTCGACCATGCACCCGCTTAGTCCCGCCGCCCAGGCTGCCAGCCGCTGTGCCGCACCGCCCCGCTGTTCAGCCCTCTCGCCCGCCTCGCCCCTCAGCCGCTGGCGTCGCCCGGCCCAGAGCTACCCGCGCCGCGTCTCCATCCACCTCATGCCGCTCACTGGGCCGCGGCCTCGTTCTGCCGCATCGCGCTGCCTTCGCGGACCCGACCCCCGTCGGCCTCGGACTCCACCACCACCCTTCCTCGCATCGACGCCCCTTGCCCGGCTGGTCTCCGTAGCCCAGCGTCCGTCCGCCGCCCTCGCCAAAGCCAGCGCCCAAGGGATCCTCTGTTCGAACGTTGACCAAGACTCCGGTGCGACAAGCACCGATGCAGGACGCCAAGTTCGTCGCGAACCCGAACGCCAATATCGCCGATGCGAGAACGACAAGCACTACTACCCGAGCATAAGACCCGAGGAATCGCCGACAAGACCGTCCCTACCAAGATCTCCTGGATGCGACGAGTTCTCCGTCTCGGTTGCGATACCCAAGAACCCGGATGTCGAGCGCGAAAAACCGAACGCTAAGTGCCGCTCCGTTTTGAGACCACGACGCCATAACGACAAGATCGTCGCCATAACACCCGAAGATCACAGGTGTGACAAGAACCGCTTCGAACGCTAAGACCGCCGACTCGAGGACCACAAGAACCTCGAACGACAAGATCTACCGACGAGAACTTCCGAACGCCATGACCGTCAACATGACCAAGACCCGGATGCGACAAGATCTACCCGGTGGTCCGAGCGTCCCCCGAGACCAATCCGTCGAACCACGACCCCGAGACCGCACCACGACCTGTCGAACCCGAACCCCGAACCCTCAAGATCGTCGAGACCCTCAACGTGTGAACCTCTTCCCGAAACCCTAATTTCATAATATAATATAATTGTTGCACATCAAATCATTCATCTCGCATGCATATCACGTGGTTTGGGGGCCTTATGCCGATTCACCTAATAATTAAATATGGGGCCCATATGCGGGCAAATCTAGTCTCATATCGGCCTCGTTTAAACTTGTGTAGCGAACCGGTATCTTATCTTGCCTTGCTAAACAACATTTAAATTGCGGGGGTTCTAAACAACATGAACCATCTAATTAATTGTCGGGACCCCGGTTCCGCTTACTCTGACCTAATTGCATCGAACATTTGCCATGTCATCCATCATACATGCATCATGCCGATCTTCTGCCGTTTTATTAAGTATTGCATCCGTTGTTTATTCTAGTGTTTTGCTTCTTCGCGGATAAGGCCGTTGAGTTGATGTGAGCTTCGCCCCGATCTTCGGTTGAACCCTTCGACAATGTTTTCAGGCGAGCATCTCCCCCTTTCTACCTATCTTACTTTTATAGTCTTTATTTCCCTCCTGTTGATCTATTGCTATCTGTGTTGCGATGCTCTAGTTTTCGTACCCCTTTGATATCCCCTGCAGCCGTATATTGCCTTGGACACACCCTATTACCTGTTGTTTGGTAGATAGTTGGACTTGCGCGTCGTAGTTGCTTGCTCAAGTGCTGATGTGTGTCGTCATATGCCACAGTTGCTGATGTATTGCCGCATGTTGACGTTGGAGATGATTCTAGTTTTACTTATCGTCACTTTAATTTCTGTTTAACAACTAAAATTGAAATAAGCAGAGGCATCGGTGGGTGATAGATAATTTTTGGTTTCCGAACGCCCACTTGTGTCCCGTAAGACCCCGAGTACTTGATACCTGTTCCTTGATTTTGCGCGCTATCCACATCCGGGAGGTATATGGGACCCCCCTGAGCCAGAGCTTGATTCAGTCTTATTTCTTGGGGCCACAAACTAGTTTGAGGTTTTATTTACGATCCTGTACTTATGCCATGCTACTTTCTGTATTTAAATTGTGCGAGGAGCACACTGTACTGTTTAGGAAGCGGAGTGATTACGCGGTATCGACAGTCCCCGATTGGGGACCTGCTGTCGCTTACAGCCATTGTCGCAAACCTTGGGTCCGTCTCGGAGCTTGCTTACTCCGTTGCGGGTATACTTCAAGGGGTGGCCCCCTGAAATATTTCTGAATCCTGTGATTGTTCAGTCGTGAAAGCCTCGTTGGGTTTTGATTTGGTTTTTCCGAGGTTGATCGAGCGTGTGTTGCTATTGGTGCACCCGGCCGGTAAAACTTTCTCAAAGCCGTGTCCGCGGATATGGACGACTTGGAGCACGATCTCGATCATAGACAAGCATAACTAAAGTTTACTGCTATAAATTTGACTTATAATGACTAGTAATCAGCTTCACTATAATGGAATGGCTAATTAATCGCCCACAATTGCTTGTTTGGTTGTCGCCATACAATTGTACCTGACTAGTAAATCTTGCAACTACAACGGAATGGCTGAATAAAAGTACCAACAACCGCTTCTTTGGTTTTGGGTTTATCTCATGCTATCTGCACGATTAGTAATTGTTGCAACTATCACGGAATGGTTAACTAAAAGTGCCTTGCTTATTTTATCGGGATGATTATCTATACCGACTAGTAATTATCAGCGATAATCGAATAAATAAAGCGCCAACCATGTGAGTTCCTCGGTTGACTTCCTCGTTTGGTCTCGAGGGGAAACACGGGATGGGTTTGTTTGGTGTTAGAATCGTTGGATCCGATAGGTCATTCTTACCCTCTCTCGATAACCGCCTTGTATCGAGTCTCTATAGGTTGTTTAGTGCATCTGCCGCCGCTTGATCCACCATACCTATGTGGCGAGGACCGCGAATTCTAGCCTCGCTGTCTTGGCCTCGATCGACGCCTCCTCTTTTTCCTTTGCCCTTTGTCGGCACCCTTTTTGTTTAAGCAGGTTTTGAGATCGACGCCATAGGTTACCCTTCCGCTTGGCCTGGGCAGGGTTATGGACGCCATTGGTTATTCTTCAGGCTCTTAGCCCCATTTGCATCTTGTCCGTAGTCGGACGCCTATCATTTTCAAGGTGATTTGGATCTTTGTAAATTATATCCGTATTCTTGACTCATTGAGTCATTGTTGTATATATCTGTTACGTGGGTCCCATCGAGGACTGTTGTGTAATGTTATTATCGCTTTCCACCGCACGAAAGTGCTGTGGGCACCTTTGAATCGTTTCTATGCGGGTTTGGCGAATTTTGCTCAAACTTGCATAGGTCCGATTCTGAGGGTGTTACAGAGTGGTATCAGAGCTCAGCAGTTGCGATACCCCACAAGTCCAGCCTGTAGGATAACCTAGCTAACGGCCGAAGTAGAAGTGTCCAAAAACTATTTTGAAAATCGGTTGAATAGTTCTGATTAGGTCTGATTTTTACTCCTTACCCCTCTGCTGATCCCCTCTTATCTCGACGTGTTTGAATCCGCTCTCATCTCTTTCTTCGAGTCCAGGATTTCTCGTGGTTGGGTTTCCGTCGTACCTTCAGGGTTTCGCTTCCTCTTCGGATAACGGTGTTCTGCCATCCGGTGTTCCAGTTGCCTGATGAATCCGTCTATTCTTTGTTTGTGCCTTCCGGTGTTTTCCGACGCGACGCCATCATCCACGCCAGATCCGATGCAGAGTCTGCATCGCCCCTTTGTTCCGAACCTCGCTTGTCGAGATCTTGACCGATTCGAGAATGGTTGCACTCTTTCTCGATTGTGCGGAGTAATAGTTTGGGTGCGTGATGGATTGGCCCCATGCCGACTACCCCTTCTATTCGCTTTGGTACATTGAAGTGGACGAGAATGCATCGATTCCCTCTTCCTACCGGAGTTAGAGGTGGCTTTATTTGTTGATACCTCTACCTCTGACCTTTTGTTTCCGGAGTGCT
Source organism: Avena longiglumis (assembly GCA_030063025.1). Classification (NCBI taxonomy): domain Eukaryota; kingdom Viridiplantae; phylum Streptophyta; class Magnoliopsida; order Poales; family Poaceae; genus Avena; species Avena longiglumis. The sequence goes on from CP125978.1 coordinate 35,761,054, forward strand.
CTCTCGACGATCACGGACAACGACCTCTTGTTAGTGGTGTCGCGAGGATCTACACGAAGCGAGAGGATCAGACCGCCGACTTTTTTTTCCGGTACCATGAGGCGGATCTCGAGGGCGAGATCCATTGTTAGTGGTGTCGAATTGTGGCATCCCGCAAAACCACTACTAGAAAATCGCGTTGAATTTGTGCATTGCATCGTCATCCTCATGTGTTGTTTGTCTAAAACTATTTGAAAAACCTATTTTGTTTCAAACGCCTCTCATTCAAACGCCAAAACCCGGCTCCGGAGTATTTTGTTTTGTTGCATTCGAGGTAAACGCCCAATGAAATTAAATAAAAGATTTAATTAGTTTAGTGGGCGATCGAACGGCCGAGAAGACCAACGACCACCCCGCTTTAACAATCGGCCCAACCCCACCTAAATCCTAGCTACCCACTATCCTACCCACACCGCCACCTCACTCCCCAATCACATCATGCCACCTCGGTGATCACTCCCACCTCCAATCCCTCCACGCCACGCCACCTCACCCCTCACCCCTCCCTCTCTCTCACCTTCCCAGCCCCACCCGCCTAACACACACACCCCACCCAGACACAAACACACACACGCTTCCAGTTTCCCCACACGCGTGTCCCCACGGACCCATCCCCACCTAGCGGTGCCCGTCTCCTACCTCCAACCCCCGACCCCCGCTCCTTCCTTGCGCCGCTCCCCCACCACGCTCGGTTCTCACCCCACCTCCTCAGGCCCGGCCGCCGCCAGCAGCGACTCAACGCGCTCACCCTCTCCGCCTCCACGCCTCACCCGCCGCGCCTCCACCCGCCTCCTGCCTCCGCCGCCGCCACCCCGCCTCGCCATGGCGGCGCCGGCAGCACGCCTCCGCCTCACTCGCCACGCCCTCCCGGCTCGCCGCCCACAAGCTGCTCCGCCAGCCGCACCGCCGGCCTTGCCCGCTCCGCCGTCCCCGCTGGCTCCACGGCCCTCTCGCTTCGCCCGCCTCGCCCCTCCGCCGCCCGGCCCCGAGCTACCCGCCGCCGCGTCTCCATCCACCTCCAAGGCCGCCCGCTCTGCTCGCGCCTGCCTCGCTCTGCTGCCGCTGGGCCGCCGCCGGACCCCCACCGTCGCCTCGAACTCCACCACCGACCCCTTCCTGATCGACGCCACCCTTGCCTCGCTGGGTCCCAGCCCAGCGTCGTCGCGTCCCCTCGGCCGCCGCCCAAGGATCCTCTGTTGACGTTGACCAAGACTCCGGTGCAAGCACCGATGTAGACGCCAAGTTCGTCGCGAACCCGAACGCCAATATCGCCCGATGCGAACGACAAGCACTACTACCCGAGCATAAGACCCGAGGAATCGCCGACAAGGACCGTCCCTACATCAAGATCTCCCTGGATGCGACGAGTTCTCCGTCTCGGTTGCGATACCCAAGAACCCGGATGTCGAGGACGCCGAGAAAACCGGAACGCCAAGTGCTTCGCTCCGTTTTTCGAGACCCTGACATCGCAACGACAAGATCGTCGCCATAACACCCGAAGATCACAGGTGTGACAAGAACCGCTTCCCGAACGCTAAGACCGCCCCGACTCGAGGACCCGACAAGAACCTCGCAACGACAAGATCTACCCGTTACCGAGAACTTCCCCTGAACGCCATGACCGTCAACATGACCCGAAGACCCCGGATGCGACAAGATCTACCCCAGTGGTCCGAGAACGTCCCCGTCGAGACCAATCCGTCGAACCCTGGACCCCGAGACCAGACCCTGGACCCTGTCGAACCCCGAACCCCGGAACCCTCAAGATCGTCGAGACCCCTCAACGTGTGAACCTCTTCCCGAAACCCTAATTTCATAATATAATATAATTGTTGCACATCAAATCATTCATCTCGCATGCATATCACGTGGTTTGGGGGCCTTATGCCGATTCACCTAATAATTAAATATGGGGCCCATATGCGGGCAAATCTAGTCTCATATCGGCCTCGTTTAAACTTGTGTAGCGAACCGGTATCTTATCTTGCCTTGCTAAACAACATTTAAATTGCGGGGGTTCTAAACAACATGAACCATCTAATTAATTGTCGGGACACCGGTTCCGCTTACTCTGACCTAATTGCATCGAACATTTGCCATGTCATCCATCATACATGCATCATGCCGATCTTCTGCCGTTTTATTAAGTATTGCATCCGTTGTTTATTCTAGTGTTTTGCTTCTTCGCGGATAAGGCCGTTGAGTTGATGTGAGCTTAGCGATCTTGGTTGAACCTTCGACAATGTTTTCAAAGCATCTCCTTTCTACCTATCTTACTTTTATAGTCTTTATTTCCTCCTGTTGATCTATTGCTATACGTATTGCGATGCTCTAGTTTTCGTACCCTTTTGATATCCCTCAGACCGTATATTGCCTTGGACACACCCTATTACCGTTGTTTGGTAGATAGTTGGACTTGCGCGTCGTAGTTGCTTGCTCAAGTGCTGATGTGTGTCGTCATATGCCACAGTTGCTGATGTATTGCCGCATGTTGACGTTGGAGATGATTCTAGTTTTACTTATCGTCACTTTAATTTCTGTTTAACAACTAAAATTGAAATAAGCGAGGCATCGTGGGTGATAGATAATTTTGGTTTCCGAACGCCCACTTGTGTCCCGTAAGACCCAGTACTTGATACATTTCCTTGATTTTGCGCTATCCACATCCGGGAGGTATATGGGACCCCGAGCGAGCTTGATTCATCTTATTTCTTGGGGCCACAAACTAGTTTGAGGTTTTATTTACGATCTGTACTTATGCCATGCTACTTTCTGTATTTAAATTGTGCGAGGAGCACCTCATCTGCTTAGGAGGCGGAGTGATTACGTTGTATCGACAGTCCCGATTGGGGACCCGCTTCGCCATCTGACCATTGTCGCAAACCTTGGGTCCGTCGGAGCTTGCTTACTCCGCTATGGGTATACTTCAAGGGGTGGCCCCAAATATTTCTGAATCTCGTGATTGTTCACCGTGAAAGCCTCGTTGGGTTTTGATTTGGTTTTTCCGAGGTTGATCGAGCGTGTGTTGCTATTGGTGCACCCGGCCGGTAAAACTTTCAAAGCCGTGTCCGGATATGGACGACTTGGAGCACAGTATCTCGATCATAGACAAGCATAACTAAAGTTTACTGCTATAAATTTGACTTATAATGACTAGTAATCAGCTTCACTATAATGGAATGGCTAATTAATACTGCCCACAATTGCTTGTTTGGTTGTCGCTTGCGACAATTGTACCTGACTAGTAAATCTTGCAACTACAACGGAATGGCTGAATAAAAGTACCAACAACTGCTGGGTTTTGGGTTTATCTCATGCTATCTGTACCTGATTAGTAATTGTTGCAACTATCACGGAATGGTTAACTAAAAGTGCCCACTGCTTATTTTATCAGGATGATTATCTATACCTGACTAGTAATTACTGCAACGATAACTGAATAAATAAAACTGCCAACCATGTGAGTTCCTCGGTTGACTTCCTCGTTTGGTCTCGAGGGGGAAACACCAGGATGGGTTTGTTTGGTGTTAGAATCAGGTTGGATCCGGATAGGTCATTCTTACCCCTCTCTGATAACCGCCAGTTGTATCGAGTCTCTATAGGTTGTTTAGTGCATGCTGCCGCTGCCGCTTCAGTCCACCATACCTATGTAGGCGAGGACCGCCGAATTCTAGCCTCGCTGTGTACTGGCCTCAGTACTGACGCTCCTCTTTTTCCTTTGCCCTTTGTCGGCACCCCTTTTTGTTTAAGCAGGTTTTGAGATCGACGCCGTTAGCAGGGTTGCCTTCCGGCTTGGCTCAGGTGGTTATGGACGCCATTGGTTATTCTTCAGGGCTCTTAGCCCCATTTGCATCTTGTCCGTAGTCGGACGCCCTATCATTTTCAAGGTGATTTGGATCTTTGTAAATTATATCTGTATTCTTGACTCATTGAGTCGCTGTTGTATATATCTGTTCTGTGGGTCCCATCGAGGACTGTTGTGTAATGTTATTACTTCGTTTTCCACCCGCACGAAAGTGCCTGGTGGGCACCTTTGAATCGTTTCTATGCGGGTTTGGCGGATTTTGCTCAAACTTGCATAGGTCCGATTCTGAGGGTGTTACATGGAGGGTCTCGAAGGAATCCTCCACGACGCAATGCACCACTTCTTCCATACGTCGCGCTGGCGCGATGGAGTCCACCACCACCATGTGCTCCCGCAAGTCCTCTGTATGCAACCCGTCTAGCTCATCCACCTCTGCACCATGCTCCCCATCCTCATCTGGAATGTGCTCCTCCGAATCAGACCCAGGGAGGTCGATGATACTCCCCCCAACACTGTGCTATGAGGAATACTCCTCCTCACCATCCGACGACACAAGGTCGATATACCCGAGAGTGGATTCGCAGGAAAGCATGGTATCGATGAGAGAGACATCCGGCAGGAAGATTACGCGAGACATTTTATAGACAATAGGAAACTGTGTGAACAATATGAGACTTCAAATTATGAACGAAAACAATAAAGCGGCAAAAATTGGCCAAAAACTATTCACATACGTCTATGAGACCTTGCGTGATTGAGAAAATTCCAAACATTTCACCAAAAGAAAACCGTGGGTAATAGATAAACATCGCGGGTGCTTTACAGATACTGAAACGTGAGCCAAATTACATGGAAAAGACACGCATCTATAATTGCTACAACTTCTCGTTGTCATCGCAGATGTAGATGATCTCCTTCTTGCAGGTGGAGCCAAGGGGCCTTGGCTTTTCTAGCAACATCAATATTGTCGGTCTTCACCGCGCTCTCTGTCTGCCTCACGTTGGTGAACTACTCAAGAAGTCTCACCTGCTCCTCGAGCATCTTGTACTCCTCCTCCTCGGCCTACCACTCAACCTTCTCCCACCATTCAAGCTGCGATGAGTCATCTTCTGGAGTCGTAGTTGTTGTGTCCTCATTGTCCTCCAAATTGATTTCACAGTCCTTGTACGAGGAGGTCAAGTCGGAATACGAGGGGGAGGATCCTCCGTCGTGGTCTAGCAGCAGGACGGGATTCTCCTCCTCCCCAACCTCTGTAGCTTCCTCCTCCTTCACCATCGGAGAGTCCTACTCATCACGGCGGCGCTTTGTCAATGGTCACTGCGTGATGCAAGAAAGTCAAGCGATCTTCTTGATGCGAGCTATATTAAAGTGTGTCTACCGAGGTTGTGTGCCAAGACGGCGCGCGCATCGCCGAGGTTTATGCCACGCGTTCGGGATGATGCATCGTCTCCAATGCGCAACACGCGGTGGAAGGAGAAGATGCTACACACGTGTCTTACGAGATTCAAGAAAAGCATACAACAATTTATACAATTTATGACTCGCCGTGTAAGAAAGGTCATAGAAAATAAAATAGTAAAAAAAGGAGACAAGGTTGCAAATACGAGGCATACGGTTAAGGATATAACATAGGGATGCTTTGCTTGCGGTTTACCCAATTTGGGCCCTGTGCATAATATTTGTTACGATTTCGAAAAATATTTGGTGTGCAACAAACCCGCGAAGGGACTTGCATAGGCCGCGGACAGACGGTCGATTTTTTGAAGCGTAAGCGATCTTCCACATCGCACACGGCAAGTGATTTCCGTGTGTGACGGGGGATCTTAATAGGCTCAATCTTCTTGGAGGTTGCCTTTTTTTTAGCCAGGAGCATCTTCAGGCTCCATTTTAAATCACCGAGGTCTTTTTCTTCTTCGTTGTTTTATATATGCTTCATACGTCACGGTGATATATGGTTGCACAATTCATCTATCCTTGTCCAGCGAGAAACAAAAGGGGAACTGGCCAGCTGCTAGCTTAGTTAACATAATATAAGCGGCAGTTCCTACATTTCTGCAAGAAGATACGCATGTCGTGTAGCACCAAATCACGTAGTAGTAATCGACCACTTTTATATATAGTGTTGAAACGGTCGTGCATGTACACGACTTACTTAATCAGTAATCAGCCAAGCTAGTGAACAACGTACAATATACAATTCGATCGAGGCACACGGCGACAATGTACACCAACAAAAGCTTTTTGTTGGGCATCAGTGGCCACAACAGTATAAATACCATCCGCCTCAAACAGGCGATCGCACGAGAGCCAAGCCATAAGCCAAAAAGGCCATCTTTAGTAACCGACCATGTCCTAATTTACCCCAGGTGAGCATGTCTTGGTACTAATTTTCTTCTACAAATAGTACTAGGTGTGTTATTAATTATCTTCTTATTTCTGTTCTGAGTGGGCTTTATATTCTTGCCTAGAAAGTATCCTGTAGAAACCATATATTATGGTGAAAACTTTGTGAATATCATGTGTTCCCCAAATTATAGTACGGAGTACACTATATTATGTAGTCATGCCTTAAAATTTCCAACTCATATTTATTTTCTAAGGTATGAAAAACATAAATTCAGCAATAATAAATAGTACCATTTGCTATTTTCTATTATCCCCCACTAAATTTGTTTGTTCCGTAGCACCTAAATGATTTAGAATTTGAACTTGAAATTTTACATATACCTCCAACAGACCGCATTTTCATTTTTTTACTTCTTTTTAACATAACTTAAAGACCACGTTTAACTGTACATGGTAAACTTAAATATAATAAAAGGTCTCACGGAGAAATGGCCATCAAAATAAATACAAAACTTCGAGAATGAAACAACTAATATATAAAATACTACTACTAGTTAAAGGTACATCACAATTAGAAGCAGTGATAGATAATAACACCTAAGGTCTAAGGTGAAAAAGATCAATAAACAAATGTGTCTACTGCTGAATGCTAATGGAAACCATCTAGCAGGCACCACTTGGAGCCTTGGAGGCGACATGGATTCTACTACCACCTGCTCATGCCAATGCAACCAACGGTGCCCTGTCTCCCAAATTCTGGTACGTCTTACAATATTTTAAAACAATCTACTTCTGATTTTTCTTCAATTACCTACTACATCCATGTAAATGTGACATTTGAAATTTAGGTGCTCGACTTAGAGAAAATTTACAAAGCAAGTCTACCGATATCTCTTATGTTATATTTAGTATTTTTCTAGTATCTAGTTTATTGATTTTCATAAACAGTGTTACGTGGCAAAAGTTAGTTGTCAATTTCTTTTTGTTTTGAAAGCCTTGTCAATGTATAAGGATACAAACTTCAAAAACCCGAGGGTATAAGAAATTTCTGTGGATGTATATATACATGTTAATTGTTGTCGATTTCCAGATGGCAGGGTTCACGGTGGGAAGCATGTGCTTGCACGACATGATTGCTCACATCAAGGGGGAGGAAGCCCACGTCCACTACGAGTGGGAGGCGCATGCATTCGATGTGCTCTATGGCGGCCTCGACGCTCTCTGGAGCGGGCGAGAGCCGTGCAGACGTGGCACCATCACCATCTTGTGCGCTTCTCTAGCCACCTGGATCCTCCTCCTGGTCCTTTGTGGCGCCTATAGCAGCTTGCCGGAGTACACCTCGACGGGGTCACCGGAGATCTTGGTCATCGTGCTCTCGCTGATGCCGCTAATGGTGGCCGTTTCCTCGGGTAGGCATCTCTCGAATGACCATGGAGATCGAGAAGATGTCCGTGGAGAGAAGGGGGTTCCGTGTAGCCACCGAAGTGGGTTGCTGCGTGTTCGATAATGCTTCGACAAGTGAATATATCGCCTCGTTTTCCTCTTCTCTTAAACCTCCTTATTATGCTTGTACTATAATGGTCACAATATCCATGTATCCTAAGTTCCTCACTAATCACTTCTCTCAAAAGAATGCAACGAATCTAGTCTTGTAATAGTTTTGTGCAACGTATATTTTTCACGAGGAGTACGGCATTTTGGAGACCGAGATCTAAGGAGCTTGTTATTTTGATTTTTTTTCGAAAATGGTACTTCCCCGTTCACTATTATAAGATTTCAACGTGGACTAGATACAGACAAAAGGCCATCTTGTTGCCCGAGGTCCAGCATGGTAGTATATACTATCCACCCAATAATGTTCCCTCCGAGTGTTTTTTCTTTTGAAAGAAATCTCGGCGTTTTATTAATTAAATCACACCGATACAAGAGTTTCCCGGATACAATCCGGAACGGAAAGAAAAACACAACTAAAGTTTACATCAAAGCAACACTTAGCTAAAATATGCGCCGATTCATTAAGACCACGTTTAACATGACGAAAGGAGACTCAAGAGAAATCAGCCACTAGGTGCTTGATGTCGGACACCACCAGACCAACAGCTGATCTATCCAGACCTGATGCATTGAGGCACTGCACTAGGGAGAGGCAGTCTGATACGAAGATCACACTACTCTATCCTTTATCCCGTGCCAGTTTGACCACCCGTCGGAGAGCCATAGCTTCCGTGTGTTCTGGCATTTGGAGACCTTCATAAAACTGATGACATGCCACCAAAAACACCCTGTGGTGATCCTTACCGATCACACCAGCACTCATACCTCCATAAGCTTGGAAGATAGTGGCATTAGAATTAACAATAACTGTACCTGGTGGCGGTGGAGTCCACGGTGTTGCTGCTGGAGTAGACGCACACCTTTGCACAGGAACAGTCTTGAAGAGGTGTTGTTTGATGAGGTCGATATAGGCAAGGATTTTCCCAACAATATGGGTAGGGTTGGGCTTGACGTCCGAGTTCCTTGACTCGTTGGGGTGCATCCCACGGGTGCCAAAAGGTAACCAGTAGTGCCGTTGTTTGGAGATCCTTTGAACGAGCAAGAAAGTCGAAGAGCCATTGCCTGTTGGAGGAAAAATTCTTCCTTTTCAGCTCAAGAGGGATATGCTCCTTCACTGTACGTGCAAACTGGCATAATAGCATAGAGTGCTCAATACCCTCAGATCGTCCGCATAAAATGCATGAGTCCTTAGCATTCGGGATCAGTCGTATGCACATCTGTACACTACTAGGTAAGCAATCGGGGACAAAGCGTCAAACATGAATAATCATTTTTCCATACGCCTTGATTTTCCACAAAACTTTCCAATCCTTCTCTGGTGACGTCCAGCTAGAAGGTATGCCCCGTCCAGATCTACTCTTGAGTATGCACAAATTTGCTCGATCAAGCTAAATTATAAGATGAACGCATTGTAAATAAACCATGTCTTGTATGAGGCCAGCAGGCGAAGTCCTCTCCAACATGCCGAGAAATTGGCACCCGTAGAATCTGGGCTGCAATCGTTGGAAAAAAAAGCTATTCACTTTTTCTCTGTTCCGGTCTCCCGTCTCCTCATCAAGCAAACAATGAACGGTAGCAGTTGGTGGAATCGGTGAGGTAGTACTGACGATCTCCGGTGGAAACCGGGATATTCCCATCGAGTGTTGGGATGAGGTCAGTAAGTCAGCAACTGCAAGATGGCAACCTCGTACTCTCTCTGTTCGGGATTATAGATCCTACGCGCATATCTAGGTTGTTAATCTATCTATTATATATCTAAAGTAATATAAGGTTATTTTTCGAGACACCACGTTAATCCACATCATCATAATAATTTCTGATAGTTAGATCTAAAGACTGTTAGAAATAATGGGGCTAATCCATTTAGGCCCATGAGTATTTCAGATTTTCCCTAAATCTCAAAGCCCAAATTTGTGGCAGCCCATATGTGTTTGGGCCCATGTTTGTGGCAGCTCACATGGGAGTGGAGCGGGAGCTAAAGTTTAGTCCCACATGAAAAGTTGGAGGAGAATTGCACCACCTTATAAGGTGGAGTGTTGCACCACTTTGTAAGTGAGTGGGAATAAGAGAGATACACACGCGCGCTCCTCCTCCGACGACGCCGCACGCCTCGTTCGCCACGACGCGAGCGCTGGCCGGGTTGCGGGTTGCGGAATCTCGCCGACCCGAACGTGCAACGTGGACTCGCCCACGTCGCCTCGTTAGGGTTTCTGAGCCGCTCTATATAAAGTCCTGCGCCACATACACACCACCGAAAACCAATCTAGGGTTTTGCCTTCCTCTCTGCTTGCAGTCGCCATAGTCTACTCCATCCCGCTTGCCGCGTGCACCGGACGGAGATCAGGTCTCCGAACCACTCGCCTTGCGATCCTGCACGGGAGAGGGCGTAATAAGGTTTTTGGGAAGCGCTCGCGATCGCCGAAGTTCTTCATCACGGGTCGTCTTCCATCCAAGTCAGTGCTGCCTACCGCCTTCGTCGCCATCTGCGATCCTCTTCCCCAAAGTTTCTACTACGACAACCGAACGGTGCGTGCACGTGATCCTGTTTGGTTATTCATCATGTTCTGACTACATGTTAGGGTCATTGTTTGTTTCCGATCATCCTGTTGTTTAGTACATCTAGTATGTTCGAGTTACATGAGCTAGTAGCTGGTTTTGTCATGATTTATATTCTGGAATTAATCGTGGAAATTATGCCTAATAATCCAACAATCCAAAACCTTACTGTAGGCAATTTTCTGAATTAACAATGGCTGGTTTTACCGATGCATCGAGGCGGATAAGTTTACCGATGTGCACTTTAAGAGGTGGCGTACAAGGCTGAGCTTTGGACCACGATGAAAGTGTTCCACATCAAGAAGGCAAACCGAGGGAACTATATCGACGAGGATCGGAAGAAGTTCGAGGATGCTAATATCTGTCTTTGTGGGATGTATTCGAGCATTCTTGGCGACCGTCTGTGATGTGTTTATGCACATAAAAGACGGAAAGGAGCTCGGGATGCACTGGATGCCAAGTTTGGTGCTGCAGATCTTTGGCAAAGGAACTGTATATCATGGAGAGCTTTCATGATTTTAAGATGACTAAGGACCTTCTGTGGTTCAACAAGCTCATGAGATACATGCATTGCCAAGGAGCTCGAACTCCTTAAGTGTACCTTACCCGACAAGTTTGTGGTGGGATGCATTATTGCTAAGTTGTCCCTTCATGGAGGAACTTTGCCACAACTCTCAAACACAAGAGATGGGAGATATCGGTTGAAAACTGATAGCCCCTTGATGTTGAGGAGAAGGCTCAGCTAAGGACACTCTGAGAAAGGAGAGGGTCTTGCTACATTGCTAACTTTGTGCAGAAAGGCAACCAGAGGCAAGAACAAAGGGAACTTCAAACCCTCCTTTAACAAGCTCAGAAAGACTACAACCTTCAAGAAGAAGAAGACGAACAGGGACAAGAGTGAACTGTCTTGTTACACTTGTGGAGAGCCCGCCATTTTTCCAAGGATCGGCCCGTAACGCGCATCGCAGAGGGAAAAAGGCCAAGACTGCCAACGCCGTGACCGCTAGCAATCTTGATGGGTATGGTAATTTATTTATCGTTTTTCAGATTTCAATCACCGTGTTGGTGGCTTGATACGGTGCTAATGTTCATGTGTGTCGACATCTCTATGTTCACTTCTTATCGTGTCGCCGGATTCATCCGTCCCTAATGGGAATGGATCACATGCTTCGCTCGTGGTGTTGGCACGGTGGATCTGAAGTTTACTTCCGGAAAGATCGTGCAACTGAGGAACGTGCAGCATGTCCCTATTATGAACAAGAATCTCGTTAGTGGCTCCCTTCTTTGCAGAGATGGGTTTAAGGTTGTCTTAGAGTCTAATAAAGTCGTTGTTTCGAAACATGGACAATTTATTGGTAAAGGTTATGAGTTCGGAGGCTTGTTCCGGTTTTCACTTTCAGAGTTTTGTAATAAATCCGTGAATCATATTTGTGGTGGTGTTAATGATGATACCAGTGTTTGGCATTCTTGTTTATGTCACATTAATTTTGGTTTGATGTCTCGGATGTCCAGCATGAGTTTAATTCCGAATTTCACTATTGCCAAAGGTTCTAAGTGCCATAGTTGTGTGCAATCAAAGCAACCTCGAAAGCCTCACAAGGCTGCCGAGGAGAGAAACTTGGCACCTCTAGAACTCATACATTCTGATCTATGTGAGATGAATGGTGTGTTGACAAAAGGTGAAAAGAGATATTTCATGACGTTGATAGATGATGCTACTAAATTCTGCTATGTTTACTTGTTGTAAACTAAAGATGAGGCTTTAGACTACTTTAAAATCTATAAGGCCGAAGTTGAAAATCAACTAGAGAGAAAGATCAAGCGTCTTAGGTCGGATCGTGGTGGTGAGTATTTTCCCAAAGTATTTGATGAATTCGAGAACACGGAATTATTCATGAGAGGACGCCTCCTACCGCCCAAATCAAACGGGTTGCCGAGAGGAAAACCGCACTGACCGACTTGGTGAATTCCATGTTAGCCACCGCTGGTTTATCAAAGGCATGGGGGGGAGGCTTTGTTGACTTCATGTCATGTCCTGAATAGAGTTCCTAACAAGAATAAAGAAAAGACTCCTTATGAGGAGTGGGTTGGGAGAAAACCATCACTTTCGTATCTGCGTACTTGGGGGTGTTTGGCGAATGTCAACATACCGATTCCCAAGAAACGCAAGCTCGGATCCAAGACAGTGGATTGTATCTTTCTAGGATATGCTCCACGGAGTGTAGGCTATAGATTTCTAGTGGTTAAATCTGAGGTACCTGATATGCATGTTGATACTATAATGGAATCTCGTGATGCAACATTCTTTGAGAATATTTTTCCTATAAAAGATATGCATAGCATTGGTAGGATTTCTTCTGAAATACTTCGAATCTAGTGCATCTATTGATAATTCGAACAACCACATGAGGGATTTCTTGAGAAGGATGACGATGAACCTCTCACGAGGAGTAAGAGATGAGGGTTGCAAAATCCTTTGGCAATGATTTCATCGTGTACCTTGTGGATGATACTCCCGGATCCATTATCGAGGCATATGCATCTCCCGATGCGATGATTGGAAAGAAGTCCAAAATGAGATGGACTCGATTCTTTCTAATGGAACTTGGGAATTATCGAACGACCCTATGGTTGTAAACCCGTGGGATGTAAGTGGGTGTTCAAGAAGAAGCTAAGGCCCGATGGTACTATTGAGAAGTACAAGGCGTCTTTGTAGCTAAGGGCTACACACGAAAAGAAGGCGAAGATTACTTTGACACCTATTCACCGCCGCTAGACGACCACCATTCGAGTACTCATCCCCTGGCTGCCTCTTATGGTCTTCTCGTTCATCAAATGGACGTGAAGACAGCTTTCCTTAATGGAGAGTTGGAAGAGGAGATCTATATGGATCAGCCGGATGGGTTTGTGGTAAAAGGTGAAGAGACAAATGTGTGTAAGTTATTGAAATCTTTATATGGCCTGAAACAAGCACCTAAGCAATGGCATGAGAAGTTTGACAGAACTCTATTTTCTGCTGGCTTTGTCATTAATGAGGCTGATAGGTGTGTTTACTATCGCCATGGTGGGGGCGATATCGTTATATTATGTTTGTACGTGGATAACATTCTGATCTTTGGTACAAACATGAAAGTGATAAATGAAGTCAAGTCTTTCATGTCAAAGAGTTTTGATATGAAAGATCTGGGAGAGGCTGATGTCATTCTGAATATCAAGCTTATTAAGAACGAGAATGGGATTACTTTAACGCAATCTCATTATGTTGAGAAGGTCTTGAGCCGATTTGGCTTTAATGATGGCAAGACTTCTCCAACACCTTATGATCCCAGTTTGACATTACGAAAGAATAAGAAGGAACCAATGATCACTGAAATATTTACAAGTTGTTGGTTCTCTCATGTACTTAGCAAGCGCCACAAGACCCGATATCTCTTTTGCTGTGAGCAAGTTGAGTAGGTTCATGTCTAACCCGGGTATTGATCATTGGCATGCACTTGAAAGGGTCATGCGCTATCTATGTGGTACAATGAGCTATGGGATTCACTATTCAGGAAATCCTGCTGTGCTTGAAGGATATAGTGATTCAATTGGATCTCGACGTTGATGAACTCTACGCCACGAGCGGTATGTGTTTACCCTTGGAGGTGGCGCGGTCATGGAGGTCTCAGACAAACCATATTGACGAGGTCAACTATGGAAGCAAAACTATCGCTTAGACACACCACCGTTGAGTCGAATGGCTGCGTGAGCTCTTGATGGACTTACGTGGTTGAGAAACCTGTCTTGCAATCCTTCCGAATTGTGACAACCAAACTGTTATTGTCAAAGTGAACAATTCTAAGGATAACGCCAAGTCATCAAGACACGTGAAGAGACGCTTGAAATCTGTCAGAAATTGAGAAACTCCGAGTAATAATCATACGATATTCAAATGCATAAAACCTGGCAGATCCCTTTACAAAGGGACTATCACGAAATGTGATAGAAAGTGCATCGAGGGAGATGGGGTTGAGACCCATGGATGTCACACCTTAGTGGTAACCCAACCTATGTGATCGGAGATCCCGTGAATTAGGACCTGGGAAGAACAAGCTAGTGGTTTGACTGAGGAGAGTATTTTGAAAACCCTCTCTATGTGAAGATGCATGACTCTCATAATCTGTAAGGCAGATTGGCAACATGCCTTAATATGTTTCTGTTGGCTTTAATTAGCAAAGATGCCGTCCTACAGGGCATTCTTGAAAGAACACACCTATATGATCTCGATCAGAACGTCGGTCTATGAGATCCGGGTGATCTCTAGTAAACTCATGAAGAGACCAGGAGTATGACGATATGCTCCAACCCGGGTAGGCTACCGACAGCCAAGTACTAGTTATGATTTTGAACGAAATCTATTGGCACCAAACTTGCAATTCAAGGTTCGTCCATTATTCAAGTTGTTGATAGACGTAGTTCAAGATTCTAGGCGGAAGTTCAACTTAACACCTCTCTGAAACACTGGTATATAAACAAGTAGCAAGGATTGGCAAATCTTCAAATGGGCATTTGAGATCTGGTGGGGGATTGTTAGAAATAATGGGGCTAATCCATTTAGGCCCATGAGTATTTCAGATTTTTCCTAAATCTCAAAGCCCAAATTTGTGGCAGCCCATATGTGTTTGGGCCCATGTTTGTGGCAGCTCACATGGGAGTGGAGTGGGAGCTAAAGTTTAGTCCCACATGAAAAGTTGGAGGAGAATTGCACCACCTTATAAGGTGGAGTGTTGCACCACTTTGTAAGTGAGTGGGAATAAGAGAGATACATGCGCTCCTCCTCCGACGACGCCGGCCTGCGACGCACGACTTCGCCGCCGCTTTCACGATACAAGGCCTTGGTTATGGGAATCTCGCCGAGCCGAGATTTATTTTGCGTCAGAAAATTGATGACGTGTCAAACGGTTAGCTTATTCGGGCCGCTCCCGGATCGTGGGCTATCAGAATCGACCAACATGCGTAACGTGGACTCGCCCACGCTTGCCTCCGTTAGGGTTTCGAGCCGCCTATATAAAGTCCCGCTGCTACCGCCACAACACCACAAAACCAATCTAGGGTTTTGCCTTCCTCTCTGCTTGCCGCCGTAGTCTACCATCCCGCTTGCCGGCACCGCGGACGGGAGAGCAGGTCTCGAACCACTCGCCTTGCGATCCTGTGACGGGAGAGGCGAATAAGGTTTTTGGAAGCGCCTGCGATCGCCGAGTTCTTCATCACGGGTCGCCTTCCATCCAAGTCAGCGGTGCGTTTACCGCCCTTCGTCGCCATCTGCTGCGATCCCTCTTCCCCAAAGTTTCTACTACGACAACCGAACGGTACGTGCTACGTGATCCTGTTTGGTTATTCATCATGTTCTGCGAGTACATGTTAGGCTGCTGTTTGTTTCCGATCATCCTGTTGTTTAGTACATCTAGTATGTTCGAGTTACATGAGCTAGTAGCTGGTTTTGTCATGATTTATATTCTGGAATTAATCGTGGAAATTATGCCTAATAATCCAACAAAGACTATGGTTAGGATTTAACTAAATAACGTAACGGAATTTTATTTCTGTATACACACATATATCCACCTCTGTCACGTCTTTAATCTCTAGCGCAGCCTCTGTCACGTCTTGAATCTCTAGCGCAGTTGAATAAAACATAACGTGGTCATGTTCTGATTTTTTTTGCATGGAGTCATGTTCCGATAGGTCATGTGTTAATTAGCCAAAAGAAAGAGTCCGTATAAGTTGGTGTATAATACAAAACATGTAAGCCTGTTCTGATTGGTCATGTGTTAATTAGCCAAAAGAAAGCGTCCATATAAGTTGGAGTATAATACAAAACGTGTAAGCCTAAGTTACCTAAAGAGTTAAAGCTTTTGGTCCTACAGAACTCTCGGGTGTGTTGAGATTTGCCAAAAAAAAAAGTCGAGTGTGTTACAATATAAATCGTTTAAACCCAAAGCATCTAACAAGCTGGATTTTTTTTTGTAAAACTCAGTACATACAAACGCTCACAAATATGCACATATACGTATTCCTATGAATATACGTACGTGTACGTATACCCTATCCTGATGAGCATCTTCGAAAGACTGATTCGGCAGGTCTTGACACTCGCTGTCAACAGGAGCGTCGCCGCCCACCGAAGAATATTTTGTCTTTTGTGGGACATCTATCTGGTGACGGTACTAACACATTTATTTACCAATGTATGTAGAAGATAGCTAGCAATATATCACATGGATTAATATGCGCTTTTGCTCTTTGTGGAAATTATGTTTATAATGTGCTTTGCAAACATTTATGAACTACCGGTGAAAACGGATTGTTAATCAAGCTAACACTCCGAGAACTAAAACTTTTAAAAAATTTACAACCAAACGAATCTAGATGATGTAAAATTACATGCATTTAAGAAAGAGCGAGGGGGCTTCCACCTCAGATCTAGCAAAATGCAGCACCCCGGGTAGCATTCTCCTTAACTAAATATACAATTGGTTTCAAAAATCACGGCAAGCTTTAAAACAAAACAACTTCTAAAATAATATAGGGGATATCCAACTATTGAGGCCAATATTCGAATGGTACAAAGATGAGCATCCAAAAATTCAAGCGCTAGCTTAAAAATTATTCAACCAATGTTCTAAAAAGCAAAATACGAAATATTAAATGCACAATAATGGCTTCCAAAGTTTTACGATCAAAGTTTAGAACATAATAGAGAAAACAAATAAAGGCTTCCATGTATTTACACAAAACTTCAAAAAAAAAATCCAAACATACTGACATGTTTCCAAAAATGCCAACAAAATCAAAATTAGTTTAACCATGCCTTTTTAAACCTTTCTTTTGCCCCAAAAAATGGCAACTAAGTGTGGCCACGAGGCAGAAACTCACCTCACATAGGTTAATCGTCCATGTACAAGTAGGAATTGACAAATGGGTGCATCGTAAAACGTGCGAATCACCGACATAGGGAAGTTGACTTGAAGAGCATCGATGAAGTGTGTATATAGTGGATGTGCCTTGAGAGATAGAGAGGAGGCGAAATAGAGCACAATGGAACGTCCGCTCAGAGGATGGTGTACATCCCACATGTTTTGGTGGATTATTTGAAGGATGTTCGTCATGTAATAGCAATAGCGATATAGTACCTGGGCAGGCGAAAAATCAATGGATGATATATACAAAATAATCTTACAGAAAACACATTTCCTAATACCTGATACATAGATTAGATTAACCACATTAAATGTGTATATATAACATGCCAATACAATGATATGATGATTTCTAATTGGCACAAAGCTTAACACAAAGAGCGGGAAAAGACAAGATTGAATATGATCTACAATATGATAAATGTGCATGAAGCCTTTGCGAATCACGATTTAATAAATATTATATTACCCTAACTAATATAGTTGATCACAACTTTTCTAGGAACACAATTCTCAAAAGACAAGCTTCCAAATTGTTACTTAATCCCTTAGTCGGCAAGGAGATAATCGGATTTTCTAAAGGATGGCATGATGGAATTGGTTCCATGAAGTAAACCATTATGGTCACACCAGAATGATGATTGAGCCAACATTATTAGTAAGAAAAATCTCAACTATCATAACTGACATGACATGTTGACCTATGGTTACTTTGCTTCTTGGCATCTTAGCGGACATTCTATGTGAGATGCGTCAACAGGGGTGATGGAATATTGATCTAGGTGCCCGTCATACGAGCTAAAGACTTTGATTGTTCAACAATCAAGTGAGAAAGTTAAAAAATCGTTATTTCTATCTTGCTAAAGCATCTCTTTAACATAGATTTGAAGGCCAGGCAAAATGTGGACGTGTTCAGCATATTTGTAAATAATAAGAGAAAGTATAAATTATAACACATAAAAATAAATCAAGAAATTCACACATATATATCTATCTTTTTATGTGGACCGTAGAACTCTATAATTTTACTTTCGGTGCATTAAAAACGATACCCTCGCAATTGCGAGGGCCATCATGCTAGTTTGATCAACAAAATATAACTTATATATCATAAAAGTTACACTATTAGAAAATATTACCTCTAAAGTTTCTAATAGTATAATTTTTATATTATACTATTTATATTTTGGTATTCAAATTGGCAGCCTAGTTATCCGTGTGAGACTTATAATCCCAAACGGAGGGAGTACTAGGGTAATAAACGAGGTGGCAAACTGGCAAAACTGGGATGGACATGCATGGTGGCAAAGCTGGCGAAACATGCACGACCGTGACAGAGGAGTACAGTTAATACTGTACAACATGTTCAAGGAACCACGAACAGTGAGTACTAGGCCAGTATCTAGTCACAAGAATCTATATGGTAAGTGATTCAAATAGCTTCAGACTTGTATCAACCATGTAGCATTGTATAACATTTTTAGGAATTGGTTATAGGGGATAGACCACAAGTATAAGTTATTTATCGGATTGAAGCGATTGCCACTATATGATCATTATAGCTATGTAGAAATGATAGTTTTAATGATAAAAATTGTTCTCCCGTACATGTTATTTTCAGATGTACCTAAATCCTACGATCTTGGTCGGTACTGCATCGTACGGATTATCTCGACCTTTTTACGAAGGTGTGTACACGGCTGAAGGATACGGGGCGTGATTTGTTTACCCGACATGGATGATAGTATAATCTATGGATAAACCCTCCTTCGACATCTTAGACGTTTTATTACATTTCTCATTTTGATATATAATACGCCTTTTAGTTATTTTTGTGGAATATATGGACTGTAACGATTGTATGCGTCCTAGCTATTCATACGTCGGGTGTAATACTTAAACTTTTGAGTAATAAAGCGTCACTTGTCAAAAAAAAAATCTAGTCACAATGACCAAACAGTGAACAAATAGTTAACACTGTACACACAGTACAAGATACCCGACGTTTCAACAAAAAATAATGGAAGCTCATCGTACCGAGAGGCAGCAATGTTCAATGTGACACGACATCATCTGTACGCGAAGATCGCCGGCAGGCCAATCGACGGATCAAACTCCATCAGCTGCCAGGACTCGCGGGACGTCTTCTCCTACCTCGAGGGAGCTCCGGCGGCGGGCCATCAACTCATCCATCAGCCGCCCGACATCGCTGTACGAAGACCCACCCTCCTCCACGGCTCTCCCCGCCACCGCACCGAGCTCTCTAGCTTTTCTTCCGTACGTATAGCACCACCCTCTTCATTGTCGCCCATCAGTCTCGCGATGGATCCGGCAATCACCTCGCCGCTGATCACCTCATGGGCGTCCATGGACGACGCGTAGTCCCTCGCGTCGACGCTGACGCCCACCTGCAGCACCTCCACGACGAGCTTCTCGTTGTAGAACTGGTCCGCGTACCGCGGCCACGTGACCATCGGCACCCCGGCGCTCACCGCCTCCAGCAGCGAGTTCCAGCCGCAGTGCGACCATGGAAAGAAATAGCTCTTCGCTATAGTATATTTGGGAGATGAACGCTACACTATGTAAAATCTTCTCGCTACGTTAATCACGCTTTAGCGGCACTAAATACACTATAACGCAATGCAATAGTGGCGCTAAAAAATCTATGAATATAGCACCAACCCATAAGCCTATTCAGTACCATCGGCCAACACTCTGCATCTAAATCTAGCTCAACTCAACCCTATCCTCAAATTCACTCTCCCCATATGACGGTGGCAGCTACTGACAGATTGCAACGCCCGTCTCCTCCAGGTCTAGCCGATCGGCCACCTCCGCTCGGCACGTCGTAGGTCTTCTCATCCAATTTGTCGTGCACCCGATGTTAAGCAAACTTTGTCGTCCGGCTATATACTTCAAAAAATAGCTGCTGAAATGCCTAAAAATAAATGCTATACCTTAGTTTTTTAAATTTCTTACACATGCTATTTTGAAAAATAGAGTGCTATTAGCACGTTATAACTTGCATAGCGTCTGGAGAAGGACCACGCTAAAAGAAATAGTGCGCTATTTTTTTCCTTGAGTGCGTCATGAACCCGCCGACGGAGCGGTGGTTCAGGATGCACGTCCGCGGCGCCCATCCTCGGACGACGAAGCCGCGTCTGTCGTCGACGTGCGCCGTCAGCTCGCCGAAGCGTTCCGGCATCCACTCCGACCAGTCATCGGTGCCCGCGCTGGAACCGACGACCCACACGAAGTTGTTGCCCGAGAGGTCAAGGCCGCGGGCGATCTCCTGCAGCTCTGCCGGCGAGAACCTGGTTACCGTGCCGAAGGAGACGTGCACCACCGAGCCGGCCGGCTTCGTGTCCAGCCATCGGAGACAGCTGCCCGCGTCGGCTTCGGGCGAGAGTGCATCCTTGGTGGCCAGCGCGACCGGCCGGACGAGCCAGGCACGGCGGCCGAGCGTGGCGTGGAAGTGCTCCACGTAGCCTGGCTCGTGCTCATGGAAGCTGTTGAACACCTCGCCGAAGCTCCTCTGGTCGGCGACGTTGTTGCTCTGGCTGAACGCCCACGGCTTCGGGTGCTTCCTGGGGTCCATCAGCTGGCCCCGCCGCAGCTCGACACGATGTGGCAGTCCCGGCAGCGAAACAAGAGCTTCAGGGTCGTCGTCAGCGGAACTCGCCGTGGTCTCCAACGGGATGTTGCGCAGCATGCTCTCGCTGCAGGACCGCGCGAACACGCTCTTACCTTGGAAGACGTTCCGTGCTGCAGGACCAAAGCTAGGTAAGGTTTCAGTAGAGGAATAAAGGCAACTTGCTTTTCAAATTGATCGCCAAGCCTGACAAGAAGGGCGTTGATGAGTGCAGGTCGTCAACGGGATCACCGAGCTCCCGAAGTTCGTCACCGATGGCCTTGATGCGTTGGCAAAAGACGGTAACGGGAAAGTCGCCTTGAGTGATGGTGCGGAGCTCGATGTGGAGGGCGTTGACGCGTGAGTCGAAGTTGTCCTGGAAGAGCTGCCGGAGGGCAGCCCAAAGTTGCGCTGCCGTGGCGTCGTAGGTGGAGACGAGGTTGAAGAGCACGGTGGAGATCCGCGTGTAGATCCATTGGATGATGGTGAGATCGTATTTCACCCAGCGCGGATCATAGGAAGCGTGTCGAGGCGGATCGATGTGCATCAAGGCCACTACGCTTTGTGATGCACGTGAAACAGGTGGCGCTAGTGGTAGAAGTTGTGTTTGGTGAGATCCAAGACGATCGGGACGAAGGGAGAGACCTCGGCGATCGTGTCGGAAAGAGAGAGTTAAGGGATTTTTTGGTGTATTTGGTGGGTAGGAGTAGAGGAGTAGGAGGAGGAGAAGGGTGGTGCGCCGGTGGCGTGAGCTTCAGCCGTGGTCCATAGCGGAGCCAACAGGGCGGCGGCGGTTTTGGCGGAGGAGTTATCCCAGGTGCGGAAAACTGTTGGAGATATGCCCAAGAGGCAATAATAAAGTGGTTATTATCATATCTTCACACTTATGATAAATGTTTACATACCATGCTATAATTGTATTAACCGGAAACATTAATACTTGTGTGATTTGTAAACTAAAATAAGAGTCCCTAGTAAAGCCTCTTGTTAAACTAGCTTGTTGGTTAATATATGATCATGGTTTCCTGATCATGAACATAGGGATGTTATTAACAACAGGGTCGTATCATTGGGAGAATATATGATGGACATACTCCTATAGATAAGCGTAGCATAAAGATCAAGTCATTTTAATAGTTCAATTGCTATATGCTTTCTGATACATAGTAACCTAAATTCCTTCGACCATGAGATCATGCATATCACCTTCACCGGAAGGATGCTTTGATGACATCAAACACCACACCGTAACTGGGTGGCTATAAAGGTGGCATTGAGTGTTCGGAAAGTATTGGTTGAGACACATGGATCAAGAGTGGGATTTGTCCATCCATATGACGGATAGATATACTCTGGGCCCTCTCGGTGGAATGTCATCCAATTGGCTTGCAAGCATGTGACTGGCTCACAAGGGATCACATATCACGGGAACGAGAAAAGAGTACTTATCGGTAACGAGGTTGAACTAGGTATGCAGAGATACCGACGATCATAACCTCGGATAAGTAAACTATCGTGAGACAAAGGGAAATTGGTATCGTATGTAAGTGGTTCATTCGATCGCAAAGTAATCGAGAAATATGTGGGATCCATATGAATTTCCAGATTCCTCTATTGGTTATTGTTCGAGAAGTGTCTCGATCATGTCCGCATAATTCACGAACCGTAGGGAGACACACTTAAGGATTCGACGTTGTTTGAGTAGTTATGGTATTATGAGAAAGAGACCGAATGTTGTTCAAGTCTCGATGGGATCCGGATATCACGAGGTGATCCGGAATGGTCCGGAGAATAAGATTCATATAAGGAAAGTCCTGCTTTGGAGTTCGGGAATGATTCCGTGTTTTCATGGAATGTTCTAGAAGGTTCCGAATGTCCCAAGCACTGAGGAGGAAGGGGTACATGAATGTGTCATTTCATATTGGGATGATTGCATCATGTACTAAGTGTTCTCGCTGTTCCAAATAAAGGATTAAATTGAATCCTAAATTGAAAAGTCAAATAGCAAGTTTGAAAAGTCAAACGGCTAAAATTGGAAAGAAGGAAAGAGGAAGGTGTGGGAAACCGAGTTGGGGAGGAGTTCCCTCCTCCAACCGGCGGCCCACCTCCAAGCCGAGTTGGGGAGGGACTCCTCTACCTCCCCATGGAGCGGCCAGCCCCTCCACCTATATAAGGAGGGGCAGGGCTCCCTCCTCTAGACACACAAGTTCCTATCCTCTAAATCTAAACCCTAGCCACAGCCTCCGGTTTAGAGCCGTTTTGGTTTAGAGCTTCTAATTGCCCTAGCCTTCGGTTTAGAGCCTTCTAATTGGTGTGTCTAATCCCTAGACCACTAAAGCTCTCTCATACTCCACCATACTCGCACCGGCTTAAGGCGAAGCCCTGCGAGATCTCCCCTCTACTTCCGGTACCACGCCGTTGTGCTGCCGGAATCGCGAGGAGAGTGCTACAACCTCCGCTTTCTTTGGAACAAGGGAGAGGAAGGTCTTCGTCGAGTACAACGTGTGACCGATCAGGAGCGCTTTAACGGAGCGCCGAAGGATCGCTCACGCGATCTTGAGATCGGAAAGAGTACGACTACATCACCCACGAATCTGCTCTCGTTAACCGCTGGAATCTTCGAGGTAAGTTATTCCATCGATTCGTTGCTACAATATAGTAGATAGATCTTGGCTTGTTTGTTTGTATGCGATAGAAAATTTTTGTTTTCCATGCTACGAACCCCTACAGTCTATATGTAGATCTGTTGCACGAGTAGAACACAATGGTCATTGTGGGCGTTGATGCTTTTATTGTCGATTGCTTCTTGTGTACTTTGCATCTTGCGGTATGTTGGGATGAAGCGGCCCGGGCTAACCTTACATGACATCGTTCATGAGACTTGCTCCACGCTCGACATGCAACTTGTATTGCATAAGTGGCTTTATGGTGCTGCTTTCTCCTAGCATAGTTAAGATCCAATTTACAACGGTTAATTAACAATACTAGTATCAATGTTGTGGTTCATGTTCGTAAGTTAGAAAGACACTTATTGAAAGCCCCAAACCACGTAAAATATGCAAAGAAAATTAGAGGCGTCTAACTTTGTTTTGCAGGGGTGTGCTGTGATGTGATATGGCCATGATTGTGATTATATTTGATGTATGCAATGTTCCTTATTGTAAGTTGGCAACCGGCAGGAGCCATATGGTTGTCTTTAAATTTTGTTAAGACCCGCGTGTCTATTCAAAGTAGTTGTAATAGTTGAAGCTGGTGGACGACAACCATGGAGCAGCGTCATTGACCTTGATGCAATGCCGTGATGATGGAGATCATGTTCGTGCTTGAAGATGAAGATCGGAAGCACAAGAAGAAAGGCCATATCATATCACATATTATGAATTGCATGTGATGTTAATCCTTTTATGCATCTTGTATTGCTTAGTTCACGACGGTAACATTATAAGATGATCCCTCAAGCACACAATTTCAAGTATTAAAGTGTTCATCCTTAGTAAGCACCGTTGCTAAAGCTCGTTGTTTCGAAGCACCACGTGATGATCGGGTGTGTTAGATTCTGCGAGTGTATACAACGTGAGCAAGCCAGATTTGCTCATGCGGAAGCTAAGGTTGATCTTGACGAGCCTAGCATGTACAGACATGGTCTCAGGAACACGGATCACCGAAAGGTAAAGCATGAGTCATATAGTGGATATGATGAACATATTGATTGTTCGCCATTGAAGCTACATCAACTCTCGTGATGATCGGTTTTGATGTGGTGGATTTGGTTCGTGTGATCACTAAAACAATGTGAGGGATATTGTTTTGAGTGGGAGTTCACCTAGATTAATTTAATTATTAATTAGAACTCAATTTATCATAAACTAAATCAAAGTGAATTTGCATAGTTGTTGTAGTCATTGGCATCCGTTTACCACCTTGCGCTTAGTTATAATTGAGATGATAGAACTATAGAATTACGTTAGTTACTTTCTAACCGGTATCGTATTGTTTTTGAAGTGTTAATCTAAAGTTTAAAAGTCCTATTGCAGACTTTCAGTAAGTTCCGGTTACTCCATGAAGTTTAATAATTAGTATTAAATCAAGAGTGACAATTCCAAATGTTAGTATATAAGTATCATGTTTGTCTCCATGATTCTTGATATTCAAAGGATTGTCTTAATATCAAGGTTATCTAGGATCTGAAAGAGTTGTTTCAGAAACCATGATGTGTGGAAGATATTGTGATATCTGAAACGAAGTTTTGGTTACAACATGATAGAGTATAATATGGCAAAGTTCATGTTCTCATATTTTGATGAGAATTTTCAAAGGGTTAAAGACACTTGTTGTCCTAATCCTCCAAAAGGTTTTGGATAGCAACATTATACTCGTAATTCATCGTTATAAGCTAAAAGTAGCTTGATCATGGATGATTCCATGATAAGGGTGAATATTTGATATAGGTAAAATGTTTACTACACCAAGAGATTGCTAAAGAAAGGAATTTGAAAGAACACCAAACATTTGATGATGGTAATCTACTTCAAAGTGCAAGTCCAAAGACTTTGGTATTTAACTATACACGCTTTGGACTATGTGTCATATGTATGACTCCACTATTGATGTTGATAGATTCTTTCAAACAGAAAAGGAAATACTGAAAGAAAATCTCATAAGTATATGGCAGAAAAGAAAAGACTAGAATTGTTCAGTTTAAGTATATAGATGATATACATGTTATGGCTATATTCTTTGCTTATTAAATAATGTAGTTCTTAAGTATTTGGTACTGAATTTGTTGGTATGAATTGTCATACGAAACAACAGAATTTATGAACTACAATGGCCTAAGTAATTAGCAAAAGAATATGTGATGATGTTCATCGAGAACAAATAAAGGGTTATTGTGTTGCTCGTTAAACGTCAAAGCTTGCCTTCAAGATTTGTTTTTATCAGGTATTATGAGAACAAAAGGGTTGTTCAAATAATTGCCATAATCCATAAAAGATGAATGATTCACAAATCTCGTTGGATAAATCACATCCATAAAACTAGTGCTAAAGATGTCGAAAGACGAATTGATTGAAAGATCACTTAGGAAGTGACATCGCCGTTTAAATTATATTGGAAAGAAAACATGAAGAAACTCCATGTGGATGGAATTTTGGAGTCTTTTGATTTTGATCACATGACGCTTGTGAAACTTTCCTAGAGATAATTAAAACTTCGTTCATAGGCCAAAAGGGAACGAAAGACTAGCTTATTGGAACTTGTTCATATTGTTGTACAAAGTCCATTACGTGTAGTCAAGAGCGATGGATTTCAACTTCATATGCTTTCTCCGAAAATTTGAGTGAATATATGAATATTTACTTAATAAGGATGAAGTGTAAAATATTTGAAAAGTTCAAAGACTTTCAAGATGAAGTGCAAAATCATTGTAATAAGAATATAAACAGTTTATGATAAAGATCATAAAGGAAGATATTTGAGTTACAAGTTTAGCATAATACCTAAGATTTATGGAATCGTTCCGTGGATTTGCATTTCCCGAAACACCATAAGAGTATGGGGCGTTCAAAGATATGTAATTAAACCTTGTTTGACATGGTAAGATCAAAGGTATAATTCATAAAACTGCCATTATATTTTAAAGGTTAAAAGCTTTGGAGACTACCGTTTTTCCACTGAAAAGAGCTTCATCATAATCCGTTGAAATGACGCCATACAAGGTTATGGTTTGGGAAAAAACCCAAGTAGTCCTTTCTTAAAACATTGGTATGCTATGCATAAGAAAGATGTGTGCAACCAAAGTCGGATGAACCTGTCTTTGTATAATCAAGTATATTCCTCCATAAACACCGGAGACAAAAGTGTTTGTTGCTTAGAACGTCAAGTTTCTTTGAGAAGGAATTTTTTCGTGAAAAGTTAAGTGGGAGGACAATAGAACTTTGATAAGGTTAAAAGAACCTTAGCTATATGTGCAAAGTTGCGCAACACCGAAAAGTGTTCCGGAGTTAGCAAACAATGCTCATGGCTCGTGTACTTCAAAGGTTGTGGTCACGGAGATCTAAGTTCCTATTGAAACAAGTAGGTCGGATGAACAATCAAATACCAAGATTTGAGAGTTAAATCATTATTTTACAATAATGATCCGACTACATGCAAAGAAGCGTTGATGAGCCCTGACTCCGTCAAATGGCTTGAAGCCATAAAATCCGTGATAGTTCCATACACGAGAAATCATGTTTTGAACTTGAAGGACCCTCGAGAAAGGTGTAAGACCTTACAGTTGTGTCTGGATTTATAAAGAAATAGACATGGATGTTTTACATCTATGAAATAGTCGACATGTTGGGAAAGAGTTCACAAAATGTTCAAAGGTTGACTATGACAAGATTTGATCTTTCATAGTGATATTTAGTCTAGACGGATTAATGTAGCAACCACTACATATAATTTTGTTATATGGTAGTTGAATAAACAAAACAAGTTCTTCTAATAGAATTGTTACCTAGGACGTGTGCATGACACGGTCCATAGGGTTTTGTTAATTCAAAGGATGCTAAATGTATATGCAAACTTCAATGGTTGAAGTAAGCATCGCGGAGTTGGAATCTACAATGATGAAATTGTTAAAAGAGTTTAAATTCATCAGAGACAATGAAGATGCTTGCGTTTGCAAGAAATTAAGTGGGAGCGCTAAGACATATTTCTAATACATTATGTGGAAGACATATTGTTGATTGGAAATGATGTATCTTTTATTAACACATATTAAGAATTTCATCCCGATGAAAGACTTAGGCAAAACCCAAATATTTGGCATCAATAGATGCTAATATGGTTGTGCCGAAAGTACATAGATGATGTATTTAATGAGTTCAATATAGAAACTACAAGAAAGGTTCTTGTCACACAGAAAAGATTGAATAAGTTCAATATTGATGATATATTCAAGTGTATTGACACTGGGTAAGTGAAACAAAGATTCGAGTATAGATTGATACTTGATGTATGAAATCACAAAGAGTATTTATATCAATCATACTGTGATATGTACAAACCCAGATATGTCCTATACTCTAAATGTTATGAGCATATACCAGAATGATTCATAAGATGATCATTGGACAATAGTAAGGATATTCTTATGATCTTTTGGAAGAACTAAAGAGTATATTATTTGTAGAAGTGACAAATAGGTGGTTAGTTCATTGTAAAAGTACTACATTGATACTAGTTTTGTCACAAAGTACAAATTAAGTTTATCTCAATCTAAACTAAGGGTGGCACAATATAATGGAAAGAAAGTTCCATAATGGATTTGGATGAGTTACAAAGTTAAGACATTGTGACAGATACTACAACAAAAGGTTAAGTATATGACTGCTATTATAGCATCAAAAGAGGGCATTTGTGTCAAATAGTTTGTTATCAAACTAGGTGTGGTTCACAGCGGGATAATACTATGAAGATATATTGTACGACAATATTATCAACATGTTTTAACCCCAAAGAACTAAAGGTCACACCAAAGGACTAAATTTATACGAAGCCATCTCATTAGAGAATGAGTGATGCGTAGAGACGCAAAGACATGCAATTACACACGGACCTGGAAGTGTCAGATTCGGAGATCAGTTGACCACTAGCAATAGTGTACATACAACACCTGAAAGCCATAGGTGTTGAATACACAAAGGTTTGAAACTAGATTATTGACTCTAGTGCAAGTGGGAGACTGTTGGAGATATGCCCAAGAGGCAATAATAAAGTGGTTATTATCATATCTTCACACTTATGATAAATGTTTACATACCATGCTATAATTGTATTAACCGGAAACATTAATACTTGTGTGATTTGTAAACTAAAATAAGAGTCCCTAGTAAAGCCTCTTGTTAAACTAGCTTGTTGGTTAATATATGATCATGGTTTCCTGATCATGAACATAGGGATGTTATTAACAACAGGGTCGTATCATTGGGAGAATGATATGATGGACATACTCCTATAGATAAGCGTAGCATAAAGATCAAGTCATTTTAATAGTTCAATTGCTATATGCTTTCTGATACATAGTAACCTAAATTCCTTCGACCATGAGATCATGCATATCACCTTCACCGGAAGGATGCTTTGATGACATCAAACACCACACCGTAACTGGGTGGCTATAAAGGTGGCATTGAGTGTTCGGAAAGTATTGGTTGAGACACATGGATCAAGAGTGGGATTTGTCCATCCATATAACAGATAGATATACTCTGGGCCCTCTCGGTGGAATGTCATCCAATTGGCTTGCAAGCATGTGACTGGCTCACAAGGGATCACATATCACGGGAACGAGAAAAGAGTACTTATCGGTAACGAGGTTGAACTAGGTATGCAGAGATACCGACGATCATAACCTCGGATAAGTAAACTATCGTGAGACAAAGGGAAATTGGTATCGTATGTAAGTGGTTCATTCGATCGCAAAGTAATCGTAGAAATATGTGGGAGCCATATGAATTTCCAGATGCCTCTATTTGGTATGTGGAGAAGTGTCTCGATCATGTCCGCATAATTCACGAACCGTAGGGAGACACACTTAAGGATTCGACATTGTTTGAGTAGTTATGGTATTATGAGAAAGAGACCGAATGTTGTTCAAGTCTCGATGGGATCCGGATATCACGAGGTGATCCGGAATGGTCCGGAGAATAAGATTCATATAAGGAAAGTCCGTTTCGGAGTTCGGGAATGATTCCGTGTTTTCATCGGGAATGTTCTAGAAGGTTCGGAATGTCCCAAGACCGAGGGGAAGGGGTACATGAATGTGTCATTTCATATTGGGATGATTGCATCATGTACTAAGTGTTCTCGCTGTTCCAAATAAAGGATTAAATTGAATCCTAAATTGAAAAGTCAAATAGCAAGTTTGAAAAGTCAAACAGATAAAATTGGAAAGAGGGAAAGAGGAAGGTGTGGGAAACCGAGTTGGGAGGAGTTCCCTCCTCCAACCGGCGGCCCACCTCCAAGCCGAGTTGGGGAGGGACTCCTCTCCCTCCCCATGGCGCGGCCGGCCCCTCCACCTATATAAGGAGGGGCAGGGCTCCCTCCTCTAGACACACAAGTTCCTATCCTCTAAATCTAAACCCTATCCACAGCCTCCGGTTTAGAGCCGTTTTGGTTTAGAGCTTCTAATTGCCCTAGCCTTCGGTTTAGAGCCTTCTAATTGGTGTGTCTAATCCCTAGACCACTAAAGCTCTCTCATACTCCGCCATACTCGTACCGGCTTAAGGCGAAGCCCTGCGAGATCTCCCCTCTACTTCCGGTACCACGCCGTTGTGCTGCCGGAATCGCGAGGAGAGTGCTACAACCTCCGCTGCCTGCTGGAACAAGGGAGAGGAAGGTCTTCGTCGAGTACCGAACGTGTGACCGACTGCGGGAGCACTGCCGGAACGTGGCGCCGGAAGGATCGTCTACGCGATCTTGAGATCGGAAAGAGTACGACTACATCACCCACGAGAATCTGCTCTCGTTAACCGCTTTGGAATCTTCGAGGGTAAGTTATTCCATCGACTCGTTGCTACAATCTAGTAGATAGATCTTGGCTTGTTTGTTTGTATGCGATAGAAATTTTTTGTTTTCCATGCTACGAACCCCTACAAAAACCTAGACGTCTGATAGCATGATATTTTGAGAGAATAAGGACTTGTATTAATTTAGACAATATTACAATGTTTATATAGAAGAGAAGAAGGGGGTCGGACAACCTAGGATTATACCCAAACCGACTTAGTCTAGAATCCTAGAATAACAAAAACACAAACTCTAATACGGCTCGAGGTCATGGAGGCTGTTGAACACCTCGCTAAAGCCCCTCTGGTCGGCGGCGTCGTTGCTCTGGCTGAACACCCATGGCCGCGGGTGCTTCCTGGGGTCCATCATCTGCCCCACAAGACGACACACGATGCGCCCGACAACGAAACAAGAGCTTCAGGGTCGTCGTTAGTGGAACTAAACTATGGCAGGTACAGCATTCAGAGGCACTCTAAAGTGCCTCCAATAGTTAAATTAGTGCCATAAATGAGTTTTTAAGGGACTAAAAATTTGCCGGGGACGGTCGTGTAGGTAAAAGTTATTTGAGGCAGTTTTAAAAAATGTCTCTAAATCATAGTTATTTGAGGCACTATGACTAATGCCTCTAAATCCTAGCCAATTGAGGCACTATGACTAGTGCCTCAAAAACCAACTTAAGACACAAATTAGAGTGCCTCTAAATCCCAACCATTTGAGGAACTATGACTAGTGCCTCTAAAATCCAACTTTTTGAGGCACTATCACTAGTGCTTCTAAAACTCAACCATTTGAGGAACTATCACTAGTGCCTCTAAAACCCAACCATTTGAGACACTATCACTAGTGTCTCTAAAACCCAACTTTTTGAGGCACTATCACTAGTGCCTCTAAAATCCAACTTTTTGAGGCACTATCACTAGTGCCTCTAAAACCCAACCATTTGAGGCACTATCACTAGTGCCTCTAAAACCCAACCATTTGAGGCACTATGACTAGTGCCTCTAAAAACCAACTTTTTGAGGCACTATCACTAGTGCCTCTAAATCCTAGCCAAAAGCAACTATGTACTATAGTGACATATATTACAAAATGGCTCACATCAATCGAATTATATTAGGTAATGCATTCAAATCAAATTATAGCAACATATATTACAAACCACATTACAGTGACATATATTATATTACCATGAAATATATTACAAACCACATTACAATGGCCCACAACCATTCGTCCACAATCATTGTTCACAGTCATATCTTACAGTGACTTTAAATAAGCTAAGACCATGCAATATAATCAGCTGCTTGGCAATCCCTTGTCTGAGTTGTCTGAGTTTGAGACCATGCAATATCATCAGTCTGCATTGTTAAGATTTGTCTGAGTTCAACAGTTCAAAAAAAGGAGCAGCTAGATCAACAGAAGGAGCAGCTAGTTCAACAGTATGCATTGTTAAGATCTGTCTGAGTTCAGACTAGTTTAGGAGTTTACTTACCTTGTGTGGTACTTGTCTTTGTAGAGCAGGAAGCAACTTGCTTACATTTTGATCTTGGTTTCTTTTCTCTAACTTTTGCCTGGCTCATGACTGGTTCATCCACAATCTGCACATTTTTTAGTTTATACTATTGTCAGTGTAATATTCTGAGCATTTGTAATAGTTTACAACTGTAACTTGTCTTATCTGGTACTTGCGAATCTGTTGTAGCTGTAGCAGCAGGAGAAGCAGTTTGCTTCGGTACTCTTGATCTTGGTTTCTTGATCTTGATCTTGGTTTCCTGGCTCATGACTGGTTCATCCAAAAGCTGCACATTTTTCATGTATTAGTAAATGAACAGTTCAGATATTGCTGGAGTAGAAGCAGTACATGTAACATACCTTTTCATGCATTTGAGAATCTGTGTTAGCAGAAGCAGTAGCAGCAGTTTGTTTTTGGTTTCTGGAATTTGGTTTCTTCACTCTACCTTTTGCCTGGATCATGACTGGTTCCTCCACAATTACTCTGCCCTGGCTCATGACTGGTTCATCCACAAGCTGCACATTTTTTCATGTATTAGTACATGAAACAGTTCAGATATTGCTGGAGCAGAAGCAGTACATGTAACATACCTTTTCATGCATTTGAGAATCTGTGTTAGCAGAAGCATAAACAACAGCAGTATTTGCTTCAAGGTTGGATCTTATTAAGACAGATTTTTGCACTAGATCAAGAGTTGTTCCTTTTGCACCAGTACCCTGCATCATTATTCCATATGTTAGTTCATGGTTCAAATTTTTAGTTATTTACAAAGTTCTATAACCATACTGCCATGCCTGTTCAGTAGGAGCAGTTTTCTTATTAGCTCCTAGCTTTCCTGGCATGCAAACCTTGACTGAGTTTTGTCTACTAATTTTGTTTTGCAGATTTTTTTCATACGAATCTCTTAATGTAACCTGCACATATTAGAATGCACTGTTCATCATTGATTGTTCATCATTTATATTTAAAAAGTGTAAGAAATACTAACATGATTCCTGGGCCATGGAATGCATTTAGCTTGGGCATTTCCCATCTTTGTCATTCTCCCAAGTGGTCTAGGCAGTACGGTTATATCACGGTAGACAATTTTAACCATGACCTCCACATAATCACTTAGTGGATCTCCATCTAAACCAACTGCAGTTTGAATTGTTCCAAGAGCTGCAAGGTTAGAAGAATTTGGTGAAGTCAAGACAACTTCCATTCCTCTACTTATTCTTTGCTTTGGGATGGTGCTGCAAATGTTTGACTTCTTCATCTCTTCAGCTTTCTCTAGTTTAATTTTCTTTATCATAGCAACCTGCATTTAGTTAAATTCCTAATCAGCAAGAGGTACAACATACAAGAAACACATGTACAAGGATTTCTTATTGACACATGTACAAGCAGTAGTTATTTTACCTCAGCAGTTTCATTCTTCGCAAGATTAACTTATTTCCAATCTTTTCTTCTACCCTTTGTCTTTTCCTTTTCTTGTCATCTACTGCTTGCTTCTCCTCCTGACCACTGTTCTTCATCTTGTCAAATCCTTCTGATTCTTCAAGAAGAGGTTCTTCAATATGTTCTTTCATTCTCTTCTGTGATGTTTGAAATAGCTCCATCATCTAACAATACTTCTCTTCTAGCTTATCACTTCTGGCAACCAAACTTGACTGAGTTTCTAATAGCTTCTCTATAACACCCCTGAGATTTTTGTTTTCCTGTGTAACATCATGTAGAGCAGATAGAGCCAGCTTTCTCACTGTTTTTTTTCCACCAACGTGGCCCTAATCCATGATTACTCGACTTCTTATCCTTTGGGAACAATGTTGAATACAAATCTTCCTCATTTGCTTCCTCATGTATCAAGTTAGGGTTGTCCACAAACTTCACATTTATCTCTTCCTGTTTGAATGCATAAACAGTTTATTGAGTTTTCAATTATAATATGTATGTGGACATGACAATTATACTACATTATTACTTACAATCTTTTTCTTGCAAAATTCATCAACTGGTTTCCCATCCTTATTTGTATGGGTAATTCTGTAAAGTTGAGCTCTGGATATTTTGTTCCCTTCTTTTATTTCCTGAAATTCATGGAAAACTATCATACTCTGATCTGTGAAAATTTTAGATATTCAAGTATGCAACAAATCCGAATTAACTTACTTCTTGTTCCTGTACTACTGCAAAACTTCTAGTACCATCTGTATGAACTACATTTGCTTGACCATTTCTAGTCTCTTTGTTCTTCATACTTAATGCCTACATTACTGCAAGAAATTATACATTAATGCCTAGAGTAGGAATTAGCACAAGCAGGTTGAAGAAAATAGTACATCCAGCATTGCTACTTTAGTATACCTTAGACTTTGGTGTTCTCCAAAATTTACATAGACAAACCCACTGAGCAGGAGGTATCCTGGATTTGCATCCATTAGCAATATTGGTTTTGAGTGGCAACTCATCCTTGTAAAATTTTCTCTTCAAATAGCACTTGTAATCTTTCCACTTCTTTCTAGCAGATATCAACACCCAGCACTTGTAACAATCTGGTATTTCAAAGAAATACTGCAAAAGTGTTTACATTTTAGCAACATTAGTAATTTGCAGGCAAAATACATAGTTCAGAACTACAATCCAGTTTATTTAAGAGATTTTACCTTAACTGTCTTGCATAGCTTCTATTTTTCATATTCAGGAACTTTGATCCAATTGGTAGCTGCCAAAGAAATTTCTTTTCCCTTAACTAAAGAAGCAATGAAAGCTGTGAGCACGCAAGTTTGAACCCACAAGGTTGGCCTTTCTTGTTAAATTCCAAACTGATCTTGTTTCTTGGATCATACTCTTTCCGAATCTTTTAAACTTAGTGGGACCTCTCACAGACTTCTCTGCTGTTATCATGTAACAAGTATTTAAATTAGTGTGTCATCCATTTCACAATATTGAAATAAACTGCCTAAATTAACAAGAGGAGAAGGCAACCTAAAAATAACCTTCCAGTAAATGTTGATTGATATCACCTTCTTCATTTTCATCTTGAGCAGTAGCATCACTATCATACAAATGTTCACTACCATCATCATCCTTATCCTCATTTTCTACCACATCTATTTCTTCATATATCATGTTGTTCTAAATTAAGATAGGAACATAAATCACATATTAGAATGACATAAATTATGTTCTTATGCTTTCACATAAATCACATATTAGAATGGCATAAATTAGTGTAAGGTTCCCAACCTTTAATAAGGTAGAGATCCCTGTGTTTACAATGCTAGTCCCTGGATCAATAGCTAGCATCCACAGTTAAGATGTAATATCAAGAAAAAAAGGTCATAATACAACTTTATAACCAGGAATAAAATAATTTATTACATCTTACATAGCTCATTTGGCTATCTCATTACAATGCAGCAGAATATAACAATAGCATGGGGTCCTTCATCTTCAAAGTGCCACAGGAAGACATATTGGTTGTAGACTTGTAATCCTAATCAATAATCTTCACTAATATCAAACAAACCTGCAACATAACAAGTTACAGCCACAAGGGTCAATACATTTGAATTGTATTGGCAAGTGATACTATGGTAGTATAGTGGAGTCTATCATCTATATGCATTTGGCTAAGTGGAGCTTAGGCTTGCTTTGCTCAAAATAGATTTTCCTTATCGTTTGAAAACACTAAGTCTTTGCTTGACAAAATCTTTACCAAGGCATGTCCCAATAGAAATTGGTGATCCTTAATCCCTTGTTCAACCACAAGTTTTTAAATTAGAAATTTGGATGATGAGATTCTTGATAGCTTCCATGTCTTGATGCTCAAATTGTCCTTTTCCAAGGACATGGCTAAGTACTTAGATTTTTCACTCTGCAGAGGTTGTGCACTTTCCCCACAAGACTTGGTTTCACCAAGACAAGATCTTTCAGAAGCCTTCCCTTAGACCAGAATGGACGCGTTCCAACCTATCATCCCCTACCACCAACTGTCCATTTGGCTAAGTTATTGCAACCTATATGATCCAGGCAGAGCCCATAATGCCAAGTGGCTGCACTTGAAGCTTCTCAACATTTGACATCTCAAATCTCTTTGTCCCTGGGTGGCATTCCACAAGTGTGATACACAAGGTTCACCAGTCCCCTGGCCTTGTGTAACCACTCAACACAAACCATTCCTTCCATTCCACCCAGGTGATTCATTCACTTAGTTGTTTTATTAAACAAAACACAAGTCCTCAGACTTAAAAATTTTCCATAGCATGTATATATATTCCACCCTTGTTTTCTATTAGCTAAGCTAAGCATGATAGTAATAGGAATCTTAACTTAGGAAATTTCTACTAAGGTTTCATCTACTAGGATTTCCCATGGCATAGTTTACACTTAGCAAAATTCCATGCAAGTCCTACTTAGAAATATCACTAATGCATAGTGAAAATAATGGGACAAAGTATGAAGCATCACTTGCCTTTTTGGTAGAGAATATAAGTTCACTCCTTGTCTTTGCAACTATCACAATCTTCAAGTCACTACAATTCAATCAAGCAAACAATATTTCAATCTACCATTCAAGCAAAACATCACATAAAATGATAGAAACAAAATAATGCATGCAAGCATGCAAAAGGTTGTTTTATTTGTAAGAGTGGTTTCTAGTAGGTTAAAAACATTTGGAAACACCTATTGGTCATTTTATAAAGTGACAAATCCATTTGCAAAAGATTCTATCTCTAAACCATTTTTAAACCATGTCATTATTTTATGTGGTGAAGAAATGCTTTTATTAAGGCAACATTCTATAGGGTTCACAAAATATGTTTTCAAACCATAAAACCTTGTGTTTAGGGTCAGTGAGTTTATTTCCAAAACATTTTTCAAAGGTTTTCTTCCAAAACCATTTTTAATAATTAAACCATATTTTATTTGACTAGAAATGTTTTAAATCAAAGATTCATTCTTTTGTTTCACCAAATACATTTTTGAAACCACCAATTGATTTCTAGGGTCATTAGGTTCAAAACAAACCATTTGCTAAAGATTTTATCCCCAAAATCATTTTAGAACAATTTTTATATCCAAAACATGCTTACATAAGTTTCTGCAAAAACAATCAATTTAACAGAAGATTTGTACTAAACAATGTGCATGGTTGGCTAGGGATTGTCTTGCTGAATCCATTGATATAAAATTTGCAAAATTTGGACGTGTAGATTAAAAGTTATGGATTTTACAAAATTGAATCACAAATA
The DNA here is from genome assembly GCA_030063025.1 of Avena longiglumis. Classification (NCBI taxonomy): domain Eukaryota; kingdom Viridiplantae; phylum Streptophyta; class Magnoliopsida; order Poales; family Poaceae; genus Avena; species Avena longiglumis. The sequence goes on from CP125978.1 coordinate 35,798,252, forward strand.
GATCAAATCTTGTTTTTAAATCAGACTCTATGACACGCGGCGCGTTTTTATTCGTCGGTACCGCTTCGGCCGGATCGCGCTCTCAGGTGCGTTGGATCTAAATAGATCGTGCGGCTGAGGTTGCTACTCACCCCTTCGCTCTCGTTCTATCGCATCCGTCAGATCAAGATCTAGTGGTTCAGGGCAGGTGACCAAAAGCTAGCGGTGCTCGACGGTGGCTGGCGGCGGCGACGCTTGGCCTGCTATTCAGGAAGCTAGGGAAGGGGGTATGCTCACCGAGTTCGCCGGGACATGCTGGAGCTCAACGTGCTCGTGGTTGGCGAAGGGGCGCACGAGGTTGATCGGAATTCCTCGCCGGAGTTCTTGCTGCCGTCGGGTGCTCTCTGTTGAAGACGGTGGCGAGGCTACGGCGCACGAGAAGGCAAGATAATAGTGGCATTAGATGCGCAGAAGATTAGGGAGTGCGGGAGCTTCACAGAGAAGGGGCGGCGCGGTCAGATTCTTACCAGAGACTTCGCCGGAGTGGTGGTAGTCGACGGTGGTGCTCGCTCAAGACGGCGAGTGTCCAGTGTCAGTGAACTGGGCTGCTGGGATGTGCGTCTGGTTCCTGTGAGCATGCTCGAGTGGTCGAGGGAACGAGGGGAGGCGAGGAGCTGTCGGGATTGCTCGGTGAGCTCGCCGGAGCAGAGGGCGGTGCATAGAGAAATTGGGTAGCCTGGGGGCGCTCTAGGGTGAGGCGACTGGAGGAATGGAGAGGAGATACTGGCGATTAAGAAGGCGTGGTCGCAGGGGGAATTCACTGGGCCATTTACGCGTATTGATTCGAGCAATCAACGGCAGAAAACGGTCAGGCGAGTTCATCGCGGGGAGGAAGAAGATGACGTGGTGCTGGGGTCCGTTGGTAGTGAGAGAGAGAGGTTAAGTGGGGGCGGTGAGTCGCTTTTACGGGTTTCTTCGAGTGAGAAGCGAATCGCTATGGGGAGAGGGAAGATGGGGCGGATCGCTTAGTGGGTTGGCTTGTTCTCTCTTTTTATATTGCTTTGTTTTTCTTTTTCATTTCTAATATTCTGCTTTTGGTTTTGTTTAAATAATTCAAACCTCAATTTGAATTGAAACCTTGCCATAATTTGTGTAGGTTTAAATATTGATTTGTAATATAATCAAAGTAAATTTTTGAATAAAATTTATTTCTTTTGGGTCTTTAATTATTTAATTAGGCCCTTGTTTTAATTCAAGTAGGATTTAATAATATTTTAAAACACCATTTAAATTCTTAAACCTTCCAAATCTTTTCAGTAGTTTTTTATTTGTTTAATAGGGTGTCAAATAATTCATCTTGAATTATTTGGAAACTATTTAATATGATTCATAAATCATTTGAATTGGGTATTTGTTTTAATTCCAATGGAATTTAATATAGTTTAAATCCCTAAATTTTATTTGGAAGATTTATTTTATTTAAGTTAGTTAAACAACTTTTATTCCACTTGGGAATTCCAAAATACTATTTTCTCATGAATTTTATAATTATTCCTATTAGAGATTTGTCTTTATTAAAATAGGGATAGATTGGTTAATGCCATTTTATTTTATTTTGGAAATTCTTTATCTTTTTATTTTATTTGGATTTGGATTATATTCATTCCATTTGCTTAATGGATTAGGCCAAGATTTAATTTGGTCTTTAAATAATCCTTATTTAATATTTCTTTCTTCATCTTATAAAATCCATATCTTTTTATTTAGAGAGAGATCCAAAACTTTGGTGATTCCAATTTATAAAATCTTGTTTAATATTTATTATCCCTTATCCCTTTAAATATCTTTAGGATTATTTTCTCACCATTTGGTATGGATTTATAGTTAGGTTCTTTATTAGCTTTGAAATTTAATTTCCTTATCTTTATATTCATAAGATTTTATCTTCATAAGATTCAAATTAGGTGAAACTAATTTCTATGGCTTTATAATATTTCCATTTGTCATTCTTGATCATTTATAAATGTTGTTGACAAGTTTTTATATGGATCAAATCCATAGGCTTGGAGATAACTTGGAAATGATTTTATTCCATTAGGGTTTAGGGTTTGGATTTATTTTCCAAGTGTTTAAATTTCTAGATGCATTTTATGAGGAATGCATTTCTCTTGATTTGGATTTTGTTGAATTCAAACTTTAATTAAAGTTTGTTCAAGATGTGATTTTAATTTCCATTTAAAAACAAAAGTTTCTTTTCACCCTAAAATTCAACAATAATTTATTTTGTTTATTTATTTTTCACATTACAAGATTTGGAAAATCTTGGGATGTGACAATTAGATTCTTACTTCTGCTGGTTCTTTATATATTCCCTTTATCCTTGCTTCCTTAAGAAATCTTGTAAAAATTTCTCCACTCTTAATTTCTATCTGTGTTGGTGGTACACCAAGTTTCATCAGTTGCATGTTTGAAATGGATCGTATGGGCACCTAGAGGGGGGTGAATAGGTGCTAACCAATTTTTAATAATTTTTCAATTTTAGGCTTGACACAAAGTAAATTCTCTAGATATGCAATTACGAGAATTTCCCTATATGCAACCCTAACTACTAAGCACGTAAAGAGAGGAGCAAGGAAACCATAGTGGAGCACGCGGAGACACAGATTTGTTTCTGCAGTTCCTTCCTTGTTAAGGGAAGTACATCTGCATTGGAGGGGTGGGAGGTTCTAAGACCACCACGCCACAATAGGCCTCACCCTATTCTCCGATGGATCTCGCCACGAGAGGCCTGATCCACCTTCTTCATTATTGGATCCCTTCGAGGCGGGAACCGGTGCCTTCTACAACACTATCGGGGCACACACCCACAACCGAATTGGGGGCTCCCGAGATGACAACAAGCTGCCACAAGAACAAGGTTTATCAATATAAACAAAAACAAGGATCTAGATATTTGGAAGAAATACTAGATCGGTGGTTCTCCAAATGAATGGAGAGGAGATGAAGCGCTTGATTGCTGATGATGAAGATCGAGTTCTCCTCCTTCGATTCCCCAAGGGACGGGGACTTTGGGTGGATCTAGGTGGAGCTCTCTTGGGCCGAATTGCAGATCTGATCTTGTCTTTTCGAATGAATCAAGAGATCTGTATGAGGGGAAGGCCTTTAAATACCCCTCCCGGATCGCCATTGAGCAACTTTGGGGCGGATTATCCGCCCCACTAGGTGGATTATCTCCCTTGGAAAAATCCGCCCCAAGGATGGATTTTCCGGGAGAAACTCCGCCCCCTCTCTAGGGCTGGCGCCTGCGTGACTTGGTGAAGATCCTGGGGGGCGGATAATCTGCCCCCCTCCTGGGACGGATTATCCAGCCAGGCCGGAAAGTCCGGCCAACACTCCACCCCCTCTATGGGGCTTGCACCTTGGCGGTGAGCAAGGGGGGCGGACTATCCGCCCCCTGAGGGCCGGATTATCCGACTGGGCCGGAAAATCTGGCCAAAACTCTGCCCCCCTTCTGGGGCTTGCGCCTGCTTGGGAAGAGGGAGGGGCGGATTATACGCCCCTGGTGGGGGCGGATTATCCGCCCCCCAAAGGCAGATACTTTTCCCTTTTTCTCAGAGAGAGCTGCAACACTTCAACACACATTAAAATACTCCTTGATATTGTTATCTAACACACAAAACACTAGGGATTAAGAAATGTTCTTTCAATCTCCCCCTTTTTGGTGTTAGATGACAACACTAGGATTTGCAATGAAACTGGCTAACGCCACCTTAAAATTAAAGACGCTCCCCCTAGATGTGTGCATATTTAAAATTTGCATTTGAATACAAATACACACACTAGAGAGAACACAACTTCCATAGCAAAGATAATTGAAACAAGGTGGGTTGGGAAACAAGGTCATACCACCGGGATGTGATTATAGCCAAAGAATATAATTAGCTTGATAGCCTCCAAGCACATCCCAACAATATTGATGCATACATTAGATAGACCCATGATTCCATATGCCATCAAATATGCTCCATAGATAAATCCAGAATTCCATGAGATCCACAATAGATAAATCCATAATTCCATGAATACCACACATAGTACCAAACATAGTGGGACACGACACAGTCTTACATAATCAAACACGAATAGCAAATAAGTTCATGCTAAAAAGGCACAAGCAAGCAAATAAAATGACTAAAAGATAGATGCTTGCCACCCTTGCAAATCCATGAGACCTAATAGAACTATTTCTCCCCTTTGGCATTGAAACGCCAAAAGGAAGAAGAGCGATGCTAACGCCTCAAGATCACTCCTCCTCATCCTCGTCATAGTCATTCCGTCCCTTCCTCTTCATCATACTCATCATCATTGTCATCATCACCGAGGAGGTGCCCTCGGTGGTGGAGGAAAGAGGCAACTCTCGAGCTCGCCGTAGTTGATCCTCAAGTGTTCCACTAAGCATCTGATTAGGAGGCGGTGGGAGGAGGTGGATGGCCCGTGGCACCTGAGACATGGTGAAGAATAAGCTGCTGAGTGTGATCTTGCTCATGATCCCTGCGGTACGTCTCATATTGGCCCTTGTGAGTGTCAATGCCCATGCAAAGAATGTGCCACTAGAACCAAGTGAGATGCTTAACCTCGCGTGCCATTGGGGACACCGCGGAACGACGACCACTAGCCCGTGCATCACGCATGAAGGACTCCGGGGCAGTGGAAGGGTGATGGGTCTTCTGAGCCTTGTTGTAGATTTTCTTGGGCTTGTGAACTCCATCCAAAGTAGTGCCAAAGTCCTCATGGGGCAACATATGATTGATGAGCATCATAATGAAAGGAGCATAAGTAATAGAGAGCGTGTTGATCATAGCATCCGTGATCTCATGGTATATGTAGTCCATGACATCCAATTTGTAACCTGTAGCAGAACCAGAGTTGGTGGCACACTCGTGAGCAAAAGCAAGGAGAGGAACCAGGTGGCCACGGATCTTGTCATTGTTGCCACCACTAGGAGCGATGCAGTCCCTAAATATGCCAACAAGGGTGGCATACAAGGGAGAGAGTCCAGCGAAAGTACCAGCAATACCATCAGAAGAAAGGCAAGGGGCGAGCACAGTGTCCTTGGATGGCTTCAGTGGTGAAATGATGCGATGGCCAGGAGTGTCACGGCCATGGAACACATACCAAGTACTCGCCCAAAGTTGTGGAAGTCCGACTTAATCATTGTAGTCCGGTCATCCACTTCATAGTGCGGCTCATCACCGCAAATCACAAGTGTGGAGAAAAAGCGCCACCACCTAATGAGTCATAGTTGCATTGAATGGTCATAAAGTGGTGGAGCCCCATCTTGCTGGTCACATCCAATGCCTCCAGGATCCTTGCCTTGGATTGAGCCTCAGTCAAGTTGATTGGGTGCATGGGACGAATCAGGAGGGTGGCATACATCATCATGAATAGCCAAAGTGGGCATTCCAAAACATAGAGTCCTCGGGGACCATCATCATCGACCGCCTCATCATAGTAATCGGCAAATGGTGGCATCTTGAATAGTGTCCATAGCCTTGTAATTGGGCGAGACTGTTTGCCCTTGAGACACGGTCCTCTTTTTCCTTCGCCTCGCCATCCGTTCGGCCTCTCTTGCTACTCTGACCTCGGTTTCGTCAATGAAGTTCCTTGCAGTGGGCTTGAGATAACGGGCATGGGACGACGGGAGAAGGTCTTGGTCTTGGAACCACCTTTGAAAAGCATTAGAGGGATATCATGGAGATAAGCATACACACAAGTCCAGGAGAAAACAAATAGAAAGAGTAGCAAAGCAACCCATAACCATTGATGTGCATTGGGAAGCAGGACCAAAACATACGAGTTCAATCTCGGTGCGGATTATCCGCCTGGCGGCGGATAATCGCCCCCGCAGAAATTCCTCGAATGGCCCAGATCTACCATGGCAAAACAGATCGGGCACTAGGGTTGCAATTCTCGATTCTAGCAGTAAGGGACAACACCAAGAATCTTCTACAACGAGATTTCCACCAAACAAAATGCATCCCATACAAAAGGAGAGAGATGACGGAGTTACCCTCACTCATTGGAGGAAAATCGCGGAGGAGAAGATACCCAGAGGCGAGGTGAAGAAGATCCGGGAGGCAGGAGAATCCGGTGGTCAAATCGACTCCGGGAGGGGCGGATGCTCCGGTGGCTGCTGGGGCTGAGGTAGGGTTGGGGGAGGGCTGGCTGCTCTGTTTGATCCTGGCCTCCCCGACCCAGCCTTTAAAGGCAGATTACCGAGGCGGATAATCCACCCCACTAAGGCGGAAAGTCCGCCTCTCGAAATTCTCAAGTCTGAGAATCAGGCGAGCAACCTTGCAAAACCCTCGCTGGTGTATAGAGGACTTGTGTGCAAGAGTAGATGGTTCAAGGAGGGAAAGAACGGCTTGGGTTGAGAGCAACAAACTGAGATGGTACTACACACCCAAATTTGCAAGAATCAAATCAAACAAAAGCCAAAATTGAGTGTGTTTTCCATAAGAACAAGAGATATGCAGGAAAATCCAAAAAGACCCATTAGAAACCAAATCTTCTCTAGGAAGAGGGTGGTGGCCGAAGCCACCATGTTGGAGCGCATGGCATGACACCGGGAAGATGTATCTTGAGTTCAAAACCAATGCTCATCGATGACCCACATATCACAGAATGATATTAAGGGAAATGATTTTACTTGCTTTCGGCATTATGGGGGGAGGGTTAGTCCAATCAATTAGGACCACACTCCCCCTATGTCTATGCCCCGCATCTAAACCAAATACATGAATAAGGGCAAGTGAGTGTGCAAGGGTAGTCAAGCCAGGCTGCTTGAATCTATGATATTTAGCTCATTCCTCAAATAACAAAATCTTGCTTCATCAAGGGGCTTCGTGAAGATATCAGCAAGTTGGTTCTTCGTGCTCACAAAGGATAGGGCAATATCACCACGTGCAACATGATCCCGAATAAAGTGGTTGCGAATCTCTATATGTTTTGTTCTTGTATGCTGCACGGGATTGTAAGCAATTTTGATAGCACTTTGATTTTCACATAATAGAGGCACTTTGTCACAATTGACACCATATTCCTTTAAAGTTTGCCTCATCCATAACAATTGTGTACAAGCACTTGCAGCAGCAACATATTCAGCTTCGGCGGTTGAGAGTGAAATACAATTCTGTTTCTTCGAAGACCAACACACTATAGACCTGCCCAAGAATTGACATGCACCAGAGGTTGATTTCCTATCATCTTTGTCACCAGCCCAATAGGAATTAGTGTAACCACATAGAGAGAAACTTGAACCCTTGGGATACCATAACCCAAAAATTGGGGAATGAACCAAATATCGAAAGATTCGTTCGACCGCCACTAAGTGGCTTTCTTTAGCAGCGGCTTGGTACCTTGCACACACTCCTACACTTAACATGATATCGGGCCTAGATGCGCAAAGGTAAAGGAGAGAGCCGATCATGGATCGGTATACCTTTTGATCCACGTCTTTACCCTTGGGATTGAGCTCAAGATGACACTTTTTTTTGCATTGGAGTAGCAACGCCATTGAGATCCGTCATCTTGAACCTTTTGAGCATGTCTTGGATGTACTTAGCTTGATTAATAAAGGTTCCCTCTCTAAGTTGTTTGATCTCAAATCCAAGAAAGAACCTCAGCTCACCCATCATGGACATCTCAAACACATACGGTCATAAGCTTTGAAAATTCATCATTAAAAGCTTGGTTAGTAGAGCCAAAAATAATGTCATCTACATAAAGTTGGCATACAAAAAGCTCCCCATTAACCTTCTTAGTAAAAAGAGTGGGATCGATTTGCCCAACTTCGAAACCATGGTCTAGCAAAAGCTCTTTAAGGTTCTCATACCACGCACGTGAGGCTTGTTTAAGGCCATAGAGTGCCTTATCGAGTTTGTAGACATGGTTCGGAAATTTGGGGTCCTCAAAACCCGGGGGCTGCTTGACGTATACTAACTCATGGAGAGGACCATTAAGAAATACACTCTTAACATTTGCTGTAATTTAAAGTTATGATGGGCAGCATAGGCAAGAAGGATATGGATGGATTCAAGACGAGCCACAGGAGCATAAGTCTCGCCAAAATCAATTCCTTCCACTTGAGAGAATCCTTGAGCCACGAGTCATGCTTTATTCCTCACAACAATGCCATTTTCATCTTGTTTGTTCTTGAAGATCCACTTGGTACCGATAACATTGCGGCAGTCCTTGGGTTTCTCTACGAGCTTCCAAACTTTGTTGCATTCGAAGTTATTTAATTCTTCATGCATTGCAACAACCCAATCGGGGTCTTCAAGAGCATCAAAGACCTTCTTCGATTCAACCATGGAAATGTGAGCTTGATGACCACACAAGCTTGCAAGTTCTCTTCTAGTAGATACCCTTCTTCGTAGATCACCAACAAGCTTGTCAAGAGTGTGACCCCTTAGTTCAAGGTTCCGATCAGCACGAGCCTTGCGACGAGCCTCAATGTCCTTATTGTTTCTAGAAGGAGTTGATTTAGTATTTGTATCCTTGTCTTGATCACTGCCTTGCCCTTGATCTTGATCTGAGTTAACACCAGGAGGTTGCTGCAGAGCTTGTTCTTCAGGGGCGGATAATCCGCCCCTTGGAGGGGCCGGACTATCCGGCTTGGGAGATGAAACACCAGTGACTTCTTCCTGAGCATGCCTGACAGGACTTGGAGAAACAGAGCCGGATAATCCGCCCTCGGGGGCCGGAGAATCCGGCCTGGGAGTTTCTTGGCTGTTATCTTCTCCTTCGGATCCCCTGGAACGAGTTGGAGTGCCAGGGGCGGATTGTCCTCCCCTGAGAGGGGGCGGATAGTCTGTCCTGGGACTACCAACTTTTCCAGGAGACAGATGATCTTCAGCAGGTTGCGGTGTTGGTGCAAAGTTTTCTCCAACAATAGGATCTTGTTGATCTTGTGTAGATGAGGGCTCCACTTGAGTGGAGCATTGTCCTTCCCGATCCGCCACAAGGGGTTCCTCAATGGGGCGGAAAAATCCCACGCCCATTCTTCTTATGGCATCCTGGGGTATTGCAACATCTGCATCACAAACATCAACTTGCCCTACAAAGGAGCCGTTATTTTCATCGAACTCCACACTACAAGATTCTACAACAATTCCAGTGAGCTTGTTGTAGACTCTATAAGTGAGGGATTCGGCACCGTAACCAACAAAAATACCTTCTAAAGACTTGGACTCAAATTTTGACAAACGGACACCTTTAATAAGAAAGAAACACTTACACCCGAATACCCTGAAGTATGAGACGTTGGGCTTGTTACTGGTAAGTATTTCATATGGAGTCTTGTCCAAAATCTTTCGGAGGTAGAGCCGGTTTGATGAGTGACAAGCAGTGGATATGGCTTCAGCCCAAAAATTATAAGGAGACTTGAATTCAGCCAACATTGATCTTGCCATATCCATCAAAGTTCGGTTCTTCCTCTTAGCTACACCATTTTATTGAGGGGTGTACACAGCGGAATATTGATGTCTAATCCCCTCTTCGCTAAGAAACTCATTCAAAGTGTAGTTCTAGAATTCGAAGCCGTTGTCACTTCTTATTGCCAAGATAGGAACATTGTGTTGACGTTGAACTTCATTGGCAAAGTCAATAACAATTTTTTGAGTGTCACTCTTTAGCTTGAAGAAATAGACCCATGTATATCTTGAGTAATCATCGACAATGACCAAGCAATATTTCTTCCCACCAAGACTTGCATGAGAAGGAGGACCAAATAAATCCACATGAAGTAATTCCAAGATCCTCTTTGAAGACACAATAGTCTTCCTCTTGTGGGGAGAGTCATGCATTTTTCCTTCAACACAAGCCCTGCAAACACGATCTTTGGCAAAAGAGACATTGTATTTTAGTCCAAGGATGTGGCCACCCTTGTGGAGACTTTGCAAAGTTCTCATGTTGACATGGGCTAAACGGCGATGCCATAGCCAGCCCACGTCGGCCTTTCCGAATAGACACATCGGACCCGAAGTGGTTTTCCCAAAAAGTCCACCACATACGGTCATTTTCGTATCCAACAAGCGACCTTTAGAGACTTGCTCCACAAGACTACCACCAAATCATCATCGATAAAAACACAGCAAAACCAATCTTGCCAAGGGCACGAGAAATAAGGTTGTAGAGGGTCTCAACAAGCATGATGTCCACGAGAGAGATATCGTGGGCAACCACAACCTTGCCAAGACCCAATACCTGAGATTTAGACTTATCACCATAGGAGACTGTGATATTATCATGATTTGGACGTATCTCCGTGATGATCTCCTTGCTTCCGGTCATATGACTAGTGCATCCACTATCCAACACCCATTTCGACCCACCGGAGGCGTAGCCCTGCAAGAGAATTACGTTTTGGTTTTAGGTACCCATTTTTCAATGGGTCCTTTCATGTTAGTAACAAGGGTATTTGGGACCCAAATAGACCAAGCAATATATTCATCAAAGGGACCGACATAATAAGCATAAACATCGCCATAATCATCACAAAAGAGTTCATAATTTGGATTGTGAGACCCTGCAAAACCAATATTGTTAGTTTCGTCTTTTGTGACAATCTTCTCAACGGTGCTTGTCTTTGATTGCACATTCTTGGTCTTGTTCTTCTTGTTTTTCTTTTTCTTGGACTTGGTGACATATCCAAGTCCCTCTTTACCATGATTTGACCTTTTCTTGTCAAGAACTTCATCAAGAACACCCTTATCCTTGGGTGAGATGTCCTTGACCACTTCTTTTTCCACACTAGTATTTTCCTTGTGGCTATATGTTGAATTGGATGTGCTAGGAATATCATACTTGGCCAATCAAATTTGGATCTGATCATGTGACTCATTGAGAATGTAGAAATCGCTTTTCAACGCCTTGTGAGCGTTGTCAAGTTTTTCCAATTCCTCGGAGAGTCTATCATGAGCAGCCCCAAAGTCAATCTTTTCTTTCTTTAGCTTCTTTGCTTTGGTGACTGCATTGTCACGTTCCTTAACAAGTTTAGCCACTATTTCTTCATGTGACTCCTCAATGGACTCAAGCCTCTCTTCAAGAGAGACCCGAGCTTCTTCTTCTTCAAGAGCATTTTTAAGGGTGCAATTTCCATTGCATCCTCCCTTTCAATTCTTCCCTTTTCTTCGAGGAGAGCTTCGTTTTGGGCCAACTGATCCATAAGAGCTTCAAAACGAACATTGTGCTCACCTTGCAAGTTAGTATAGAAATAATCCAAAGAAATAATCTCTTCTTTAACCTTAAGACTAGTAGGATCATCCATGTCAATCATAGCCTTAGGAAAAGAAGAGTTAGAAGAAGTTTCCTCGGAGCTTCTTGCCATGAGACAAGTAGCATTCTTGTTGATGATGTTTTCGTTCGGAGAGTCGAAGAGAGATGTTGAAGGAGACGTGGTGGCTATAGAAGCCACCTCTTGAGAGCTATCGTCTTCGTCCTCATCTTCACTTCCCTATGAATATTCTTCTTGAGCCACTAGAACAATCTTTGGTTGCTTCTTGAAGGGAGCATTCTTCTTTACAAATTGTTTCTTGCGTGGAGCCTTTGACTTGTCCTTGAATATAAGTCTTCCTCCATTATCTTCCCTACTTTGATATGGACACTCAGCTACAAAGTGCAGCCGATCACCACAGTTGAAACATGTTCTCAGCTTGGGACCATTTTCATTTCTTCCATAGGCTCCACTCTTGCGTTCTAGTTCAGCTTTAGCCTTGGCTGGATCTTTCCAAAAGTTTCTAGCATAAAGAGCCAAGTATTGTCCATGGATCCTTTTTATATCCTCGGGACAGTCCAGACCTTCTATGGCATATTCATCATGATCAATCACACTAGTCTTCAAGGCCACGTTGACCCCCTTTTGCATCCCCATAGCTCGAGCACGGGAATCTTCGACATTCTTGGCAGCCACTTTGAAAGCGGCCATTTCTTGAATTACCTCATTGGATGTCATGAGGTGATAGTTATGCCTACCTTGGAGACTTTTCAAATCTGTGGGCTCAAATGGCATAAGAGCATTGACATACTTGCGCTTGATCCATGCATCATCAACATGAGCGGCACCATGGTTTCTGAAATTTGTGGCTATTGCCTTAAGCCTCCTATACATGTCTTCATGGTCTTCTCCATCCAACATATATAATCCTTGACCGTTGCTCAATGCATCATATCTATTCCTTTTCATACTTTCATTTCCGATGAAGAGCTCGGTGAGAGCATCCCAAGCTTCCTTAGCTGTACTAAGATGCTGAATGTGTGGCATATCTTTGTCACCCACACCAAGATGTATCATGTGTAGAGCTGTAGCATTGATTTGGCTATCGACAACTTCTCTTCTTGTAAGATTGTTGGGGTTTCCAACATGAAGACCATTTTCGATGATCTTCCACAACTCTATGGAGGAACTGCACACATGAGATTTCATCAAAAATTGCCATTGAGTAAAAGTAGATCTTTGAAAGTTTGGGTGGATCACCCCTATTATGTATATGTGGGTGAGGATAGGTGGATCGGGGAATACACATGAGAAACCTCATTGTATCCATCCTTACGCTATCCTTTTCGAGGAGGATCTCTTGCTAGTGTCATCACCAACCACTTCGTTATCTTTGGAAGCGGTTTTACCGTTTCCTTGGATTGAGTGGTATCCTCGAAGTTAGATGGAGGTGATCTTTGCGGATGTGGAGAGACGCATTATCAATTGATGCATCTCTTCCATCTTAGCCTCCATTGAACTCACCAAGGTTGTTTCCAACGTCATGAGATCATTCATAGTGACTACCTCCGGAGCATCACTCCCATCTACCTTGGAACCCATACTTCTCTTAGGCGGTTAAGCCCGAAATAAGAGCCGGGGCTCTGATACCAATTGAAATGGATCGTATGGGCATCTAGAGGGGGGGGGGTGAATAGGTGCTAACCAATTTTTAATACTTTTTCAATTTTAGGCTTGACACAAAGTAAATTCTCTAGATATGCAACTATGAGAATTTCCCTATATGCAACCCTAACTACTAAGCACGTAAAGAGAGGAGCGAGGAAACCGTAGTGGAGAACACGGAGACACATGGATTTGTTTTACCGCAGTTCCTTCCTTGTTAAGGGAAGTACATCTGCGTTGGAGGGGTGGGCGGTTCTAAGACCACCATGCCATAATAGGCCTCACCCTATTCTCTAATGGATCTCGCCATGAGAGGCCTGATCCACCTTCTCCACTATTGGATCCCTTCGAGGCGGGAACCGGTGCCTTTTACAACACTATCGGGGCACACACCCACAACCGAATTGGGGGATCCCGAGATGACAACAAGCTACCACAAGAACAAGGTTTATCAATATAAACAAAAACAAGGATCTAGGTATTTGCAAGAAATACTAGATCGGTGGTTCTCCAAATGAATGGAGAGGAGATGAAGCGCTTGATTGCTGATGATGAAGATCGAGTTCTCCTCCTTCGATTCCCCAAGGGAAAGGGCCTTTGGGTGGATCTAGGTGGAGCTCTCTTGGATGAAGATTGCAGATCTGATCTTGTCTTTTTCGAATGAATCAAGAGATCTGGTAGGAGGGGGAAGGCTGTCTTAAATACCCCCTCCCTAGATCTGGCCGTTGAGCAACTTTGGGGGCGGATTATCCGCCCTCCTGGGAAAACTCCGCCCCAAGGACGGATTTTTCGGGAGGAACTCCGCCCCCTCTCTGGGGCTGGCGCCTGCGTGACTTGGTGAAGATCCTGGGGGGCGGATAATCCGGCCCCTCCTGGGGCGGATTATCCGGCCAGGCCGGAAAGTCCGGCCAACACTCCGCCCCCTCTCTGGGGCTTGCGCCTTGGCGGTGAGCAAGGGGGGCGGACTATCCGCCCCCCCCGAGGGGCGGATTATCTGGCGGGGCCGGAAAATCCAGCCAAAACTCCGCTCCCCTTCTGGAGCTTGTGCCTGCTTGGGAAGAGGGAGGGGCGGATTATCCGCCCCTGGTGGGGGCGGATTATTCGCCCCCCAAAGGCATATACTTTTCCCTTTTTCTCAGAGAGAGCTGCAACACTGCAACACACATTAAAATACGCCTTGATATTGTTATCTAACACACAAAATACTAGGGATTAAGAAATGTTCTTTCAATGTTAACCTCATTTAGCCTACTTCTCTCACTGTCCCTGTTAGAAGACCCTGCAGAAGAAACAATAGAACTTTATTATCATTTTCAACAGAATAAAACCAGCAAACAAAAGAAGCAATAGAACTATATCAAATTACCTAAACACAACAGCAATCCATTCATTATCAATTGGATCTTGCAAATAGTAGACCTGTTTTGCTTGACTAGCTAGTATAAATGGCATAGATGAAAGAATTTCCCCTTTGTCTACATGATTGAAGTTGACTTCATTTATTCCAAATTCATCTACTCTAATTCCAGTATCTTTAACCCATTCACACTTGAATAATACTACACTATCTGTGTTTGAATAATTCAATTCAACTATTTCATGGATCCTGCCACAAATTTGACCATCTCCTACTGTGTGATCTACTGAATAACTTAATTTCTTTGCAGTAGTTGAAACTCCATCACACTGGGAAGATTTTCCAGCAGAATGGCTTCTTGTGTGGAATGTACAGCCATTAATCTTGTAGCTGTTGTATTTCTTCACCATCATGAAAGGATTTTGTGCTAGTAGAACAATTTCTTGTGGTAGTTCAACTCCTTTATGCATTAAAGAATGCACAAGTTTAATAAACCAGTTCAGTAATTGCTGGTGGTGAGCAACTTCAACTTCTCTTCTACTCTTCCTTCTGTCTGCTTGTAGTATTGTGATATGCTCATTTGCAAACCTAGTAATTTCTGGATAACTAAGCAACACATGCCTTTGAGCTTGTGTCCATGAAATGTGATCTAGCTCATCTACTTGAAATGCAGAGAGTCTTCCAATTGTTCTTTATTATTTAGTAGTGTCTGGACTGCTAGTTGTGCTATCAGAATTATGCATTGTCTCTTTGTTGGAATTTTCCAGATATCTTGCACAAAAATCCAAGCTCTAATCAAATATATATCCCTCGGCTATTGATGCTTCAGGATGTCTTCTAGTATGTACCATCCCTTTACACTTCCCAACAAACATCTCTGTAGACCACATGTTTCTGAATTGCACTGGTCCAACTATCAACACTTCACTTGCAAGATGGATAACAAGATGTTCCATTATATCAAAGAATGATGGTGGAAAAATCTGCTCTAGCTGACACATTGTTTCAGCAATTTTTTCTTCCAACTTTTGCATCTCAGTAGGATCTGTGACTTTGGAGCAAACTTTCTTGAAGTACTTGCTAAGATTAATTAGTGGAAGAGCAACAGGGGCAGACATGGTTCTACTTATAGCTAAAGGAAATACATCTTCAAATATTATGTTGCAGTCATGAGTTTTCAGCCCAACTAATTTTTTCTCATCTAACCTGACCTTCCCATCCATGTTTGAAGCATAGTCTACTGGAAACCTGGCATTTTTCACAACTGAGCAAAATACCTTCTTATTATCTGAATTCATGTAGTGCATTGCTTCAGGCAAGTCTGGTTTCTCTTGAATTTCATCAACATGGAGATGTGTTCTGATTTTAAATCTTTTCATATCTAGTCTTGCTTTCACATTATCTTTGGACCTGTTGTCCACTTGTAAAATTGTGTGAACAATATTATCAAACACATTCTTATCTATATGCATTGAGTCCAAATTATGTCGAACCAGCAAATGTTCCCAATATTCAAGCTAGAAAAAGATGCTTCTCTTCTTGAATGTTGATTCTACAGTGTGCACATCCTCCAGTATAGCATCTTCCTCCCCTTCATCTCTTTGTCTTTTTCTTCTTCTTAGACTTTTGTTGTTTCTGTGTTTTCCCATAGATGGTGTGAATGTCTTTTGTCATTTCTGAAATCTCATGACCTGTTGGCTGAATTGGAGGTTCCCTGTCCTCAGTTGTGCCATCAAATGAGTCTTTACCCTTCCTAAATGGGTGGTCTGCAGGTAGAACATCCTAGTACCCAGGTAGCATGCTTTGTGTCCATGTTTTAAACGTTTGGAACATGTACCCAGCAGGCAGTGGGAGCAAACAACAATACTCTCTCCACTAAGAATTCCCCGGCCTAGCCAGTCACTAATTGTCCATAGCAGTGCAGCATACACCCTGAATTTCCTTCCTACATGAGCATCAAAAGTCCAAAGACCATCCTTCCATAACACTTTCAGTTCATCAACTACTAGTTGCAGGTAAATGTCTATGTCTTTCCCTGGTGCCTTCCTACCAGGAATAATAACTGACAAAATGAAGTTGTTTTCTTTCATGCAACTCTCTGCTGGAAGATTGTATGGAATCAGTACAATTGGCCAGATGCTGTAAGACAGGTTCATAGTTCTGAATGGATTGAAACCATCAGTTGCCAGTCCAAACCTAATATTTCTAGCTTCTTTACTGAACCACTCTATTTTGCATCAAAATGCTTCCAAGATGGTGCATCAGCAGGATGCCTCATAAGACCATCCTTGATCCTACCATCAACATGCCAACTCATAAGTGGGGCTGTGTTGCTTGACATGAATAATCTTCTAATTCTCTTCTTCAATGGGAAATGCCTGACCACCTTTTGAGCAACCTTGCTAAATCTTTTGCCACCGCCAATTTCTTTCACAATCTTCCATCTGAATGCATTACATACTGGACATACTGTTGCATTCATATTGTCTCCTCTATATATGATGCAGTCATTAATGCATGCATCATATGTGTCATACCCTAGCCCTACAGATTTGATGTACTGTTTGGATTCATGAAAATTCATAGGGAGAGTTGTATCCTCTGGTAGAACATCCCTAAATAGCTGCAGTACATCTTCAAATGTAGCTCTGTTTAATCCCCTGGTGTTCTTTATGTTCATCAGCTTCACAAGAAATTGCAGTTTTGTAATTTTTTTACATCCTGCATATAATTCTTGTCTGCCATCATTAACTAACTTTTTGAATGCCTCAGCTTCTTCATCAGCTTCATCTATTTCTTCAGAGTCATCATCAGTATCATCACTGTCAACTTGTGTATCTGATCATAAAGAGCTATTGTTGTACATACCATGAGAACCCAACATCATCTCATCCATCTCATCACTTCCTAATGGCAATTCTACTGATTCATTGGGTTGTATAGTAGGAATAGCACAATCTACTGATTCCCCATGGTATACCCATGTTGTATACCCAGGCATGAATCCTACAGATATTATATGATCTTCAACATCTTCTAAACTTTGCCTAGAGATGTTACAACAAAGTTTGCATGGGCAGACAATCTTTTGGCTATAACCAGAATTTGTAGCTGCAAACTGAATAAAACCCCTAACCCCATCTGCAAACTGGGTACTGGATCTAGCAGCACTCATCCATGTTTTATCCATTGTACAAATAGATGAATAAACTTAGCAACTTGTTCCTATGTAACCAATAGCAAGATACTAGTTACTATACCAACATTCAAACAAACAAACTATAGCATAGCATATCAAAGCAAAGCACAAGTAATAACTTGTCCCTCTACTATAGCATAGCATATCAGATCAAAGAGAGCACACGTAATAACATGAACAGAACAGGACAAATTATAGCATAGCATATCAGAGCAAAGCAGAGCACAAGTAATAACAGGAACAGAACAGGACAAACTATAGCATAGCATATCAGAGCAAAGGAGAGCACAAGTAATAACAGGAACAAAACAGGAACAGATCAGAGTAGAGCATAGCATATCAGAGCAGAGAACAAAGTAATAACAGGAACAGAACAGGAGCAGATCAGAGCATCTCAGGTACAGGATCAGATCAGAGCAGACATTGGAGAATTCCTAACCTGAAGAGCTAGCCTCGGCATCATTGCGAGTTATTTGTCGATGAAGAATATATCGACGTGGATCATCAATACGAGTGCCCATTGGACGACGTGGATCAACGTGGATCGATGTGGATCTCGACGGAGAGGTGGTGGACGAGCTCCAGGCGGTGGCGGATCTCGACGGAGCGGTGGCGGAAGAGCTGGAGACAGCGGGGGATTTAAACGGAGAGGTGGTGATGGACGAGATCGAGGAGGAGGCGGTAGAGGATCTCGGCGAGAGGTGGTGGTGGATCTCGGGAGAGGAGGCGGTGGCGAATCTCGGCGGAGAGGAGGAGGCGATGGCGAATCTCGGCGGAGAGGAGGCGGATCTCGGCGGAGAGGAGGCGATGGCAAATCTCGGCGAGAGGAGGTGGATCTCGAAGGAGAGGAGGAGGCGGTGGCGAATCTCGACGGAGAGGAGGTGGATCTCGACGGAGAGGAGGAGGCGGTGGTGGATATCGACGGAAAGGAGCTCAATCGAGGAGGAGGCGGTGGTGGATCCTAATGTTGTCTGGAGGACTGAAATGTACGCTCGGATCTGCAAAAAGAGAAAGACAAGGTCAAATCGATGGGGCCAGTAATATGACTTGAAAAAATTAAAGGACTGAAATGAAAAAATAAAACTAGTAGTGTTATTTTATCAGTAATTGTAAAACTAGACTACTTTATCAGTTTAAACATTGAATATTGTAGTCTAGTTTAAACTACAAAGTTTAAACATTGAATATTCATAATCGTAATCATAGTTACATTGTAGTCTAGTTGAATAATCATAATCATAATCATATCAGTATAGTTATTACTAGCAATGAGTCTAGACATAAAATTGAACATTGTAGTCTAGTTTAAACATAATCATAATCATAACATTAAACATAATCATAACTACAAAGTTTATGAATATTTATGAATCATAACTACAAAGATTATGAACATAAAATTGAACAAAGTCATAAAATTATAACATTGAACATTGAATATTTATGAATCATAACATTGAACATTGTAGTCTAGTTGCCCATGTTCTGGATATTTATGAATTCAGAACAATGAAGGCCTTCTAGACATAAAATTATAGAAAATGATCAACACTAGATAAACAGAAAATCAAGAAAATGATCAACACTTGATAAACTGAAAATCATCAACACTTGAATAATAGAAAATGATCAACACTTGATAACCAACATTACAAACCAACATTACAGAACATTGTTCAACTTACAAACCAACATTACAGTAGATGCATTGTTCAGAACACTAGTCCACTAGAACACATTACAACTTAAAATGAAACACAATTTCTAATAAACAACATAAAATCAAGGGTCTTCAATCATGTTCTTCAAGGGTCTTCAATCTCCACAAAATCAAGGCAAATGTGACCATGCCTTGGGTCTGCAACAATCAGCAACAGTGATCCCTCTACTATATTTGCCTCCTCCCTAAATTGCTGCCATCCTATTGTGAATGCAATTCTATCATCTTCATCTTCCATGTGGTACCATCCTTCAAAGAGCACATCAAATTCCCTAGCCAACAAATTTGAATGTCCTTGCCATGGGCATCCAACTTCTTTGAATGTTTTTGCAGAAAGGTACTGGCATAGTAACAAATTGTGTAAGAACTAAGTCTGAAACATTGCATCAAATAAGTGAGAAATTAAGTAGTAGATAGTTACCAAGGCATCTAGTTCAACATTTTCCTGATTATACTTGTGCACCATAAACTGCATCTCATTGACACTTTCATAGAACTCTTCCTCAGCTAGTTCTTGCCCTGGTTTTAGAGCCAAAACCTTGTAGATACCATAATTAATGGTTGCCATGTTCTCCTCACTAATTTCTCTGATGTTTGAGAAAATAGTCTTCTGAAGTATAGCTCTAATTTCAGGCATCACACAGTAAAGACCCGCTTAAAGTAGTAAACAATGGCAAACAGTTTAACATGGCAAGTCTGGTCACACTGAAATTTCTCTTTCAGTTAACATGACATAAAACATACCTCCATATGCAACAATAGGCTTCTCAACCTTCATCATATCCACAAATTCAGACACTGTGATATCAAAATTGTTGGACTATTCCACATACCTGAAAGAGACAACCTCACCTTGCTGGATATCATATTTCCTAACAAGGGAACACCAGTATGGTCCACAGATGGTAGTTCTTGACACTTCTTTCTCTAGGTAGAAGTCATACACATGCCTGTTCCTGCATGTAGCCACCATCCAGTTCTTTGACATTGCAAAATTTTCAAGTTGTTCCTTGAATTTGCAAGGTACTGCCTGAAATAAAAACAAGAGGAATGTTTGTCATTATACACCTCCTTTCCAGATAAAAACAAGAGATCCATTGTTCTGATGTTATAACTTACCACTCCATTTTCAAATCCCTGCATCATAATCAGATCAAAAGAAACTGCACGCCTGTTATAATGGAGACCACAGTTTTGCACTGGTTGCCGGCACCGAACACAACTCATCTCATCCATTCCTATGACAAATAATGGAAGTATTACACAAATTCATTCATGAACGATAGGAAAAGAGGCAAGGGTATTAATCACCTGTAGGATAACTGAAGAAATTCTCCTGTTGTTCAATCAGCGATCTGCATCACACATGAAACATTCAGATGTAAGTACACAAACAGAACAACAATATTCAGGTAAGAACAGAAACATTCAGATGTAAGTACTCACCAAGAGGCAGAAGAACTCGACATAGGCAGAAGAAATAACTCCATACTACCACCATGTTAAATAGGAAAGCACCTGGACGTGGGGGCAAGCACCTGGCGCAGCACTTACCCCACTTCCCCCACTTTCAAGGACGTGTGTGCAGTGCATAAAATTAATGTACAAAATGATCTGAATAAATGTACACAATGCTCTGATTAAATTCAGGCATGAATGTTGTGGATATGAATAAACACTAGTAGTTAACTAACAGTAATTTACACTAGTAGTTAAATTCAGGCACAAAATGCTCTGATTTTTTCATAAGCACTAGTAGTACACACTAGTGTTTAATTCCATATTGCTGCCCATATTCAAACTTCGTACTCCATACTACTATTATGGAACTAATGTAGTCTAGTTGCCCATGTTCTGAATATTTATGAATTCAGAACAATGAAGGCCTTCTAGACAACAACAATACCGGAATATGAAACAAGTAATAAAACAAGCACAACCATAGAATTTCAGGCACAATACAAGTGATACAAACACTAGTAGGTAACTTATAGAATATAAAACAAACACTAATAGGTTCCTTACATAATAACTAAAACTTAAAACAACATTGATGACATTGTTCCTTAAACAACTGCAACACAACCTAAACAAGCATCTGTTAACTAGGTCACTAACTGATTCCTTAGTTGACAATGTCAACAAAGTTCAGCCCAAGGTGATCACTCATATGTTCTATCTTGATCACAAGCATTGAAGCCCATTCAACATCAGCAGCAAATGTGAAGTCATTCCACCCCGCGGTGAAACTGACTTCTCCATGTTCCTTGCTAATGGAGTAGGCACATGCAATGAAGTTCTCTTCGTCTCCATCTAGTTTTGCCCTTCCCTGGAAAGATGTGCTATGCCGTGTCTTGGGTACCTGTAGCCTTGTATAGCCTCAATAGGCATGAACTGCAATAATCATGTATTTTCACAGTTAGTATTTTTTTACACATTAGGCATGCATAGAATGAAACAACGGAATATTGATTTAGCTCTAAGCCTTACCAGTGCATCCCATTCCTGGTTTTCCTCATTCATCTTGTGTATCCAGAAATTCTTCTCATCACTACTTTCAATGATCTCATGTTCTGTCACATGAACATCTTTGTAGATGGCAAATAAGATGGTGGCCATGTTCTGTTCAGTGATTGATTGAATGTTTGAGAAGATTGTCCTATACAGAATGCTTCTTATTCCAGAAGGGACATCTCCAATCACTAAGCAAATATGAGAAATAAAATAATTAGTACTAGTACATGTAAAGGAATTAGTAGTAGTTGAGGAAATAGTTAGTAGTAGTTGTTAGCAAGGACTTACAGGGAGCTTCATGGATGTACTTTTCAACACCATTTGAGGAAATGGTCACATGGAATAAATTGTCCAAACCCTCAATTGGATCTGGATCATATTCAAATTCCAGTACATCACCAATACCAATGTCGTAGACTCTCCACAAGGACGTCCAGTAAGGACCACAAATCAATGTCTTTTCATCAGTCTTCTTCAAGTACAGATCATAGTTTCTGATTGCACTGCTGTTGGCAACCAGCCAATTCTTAGGAGTGAAATCATTTAGTCTCTCCCTAAATGAACATGGAACAACCTACATGATATGAATATAACATAATGTAGTTAACTTACCAACCTACAAGATGAATATAACATAAAGTAAAATAATGTTGTCTGGATGTGAAAACTCACCACACCATCTGGAAGCTGGTTGCCCTCCTCTGTGTCCTACCACAGTTGTGAGCAGGTTGTCCACACACATCACAGTCCATTGCTAAAAATTAAACAAGTAATTAGTAACAAACCCTAATCATTGCAGCCATATTACAGTACTGAAGAACAATCTACACATTTCAGTACTGAAGAACAATCTAGACATTTCAGTACTGAAGAACAATCTACACATTACATTACCGAAGGACAATCTACACATTACATAACTTATATTTCAGTCATTATAATCAGGAACACGCAAATTCCATGAAAACCCTAATCAGGAACATAATAAGGATGAATACCTAATTTGAAACCCTAATCGAGCAGAGGATGAACAGTTAGAAGAAAGAGGGATTTACCGGAGAAGAAACCCTAATGAAGCAGTGGTTCTTCTTCTTTGGGTATCTTGTGGTCACTGTAATATTAGAAGAAGAAAGAGGGATTAGGACAGAACCTCAAAATAAAGAATAAAGCAATAGAAGTGAAGATGGTTGGAAGAATCAAGCAACATAAGTGAAGAAGGTTGGAAGAATCAAGCAACGGAAGAAAATATTAGAGAGAGAGCTGAAAAAATCTTGAAGAATTGCAAAGGAACTAAAGAACTCACCGTACGAACTGCCGAGTCTGCAGATGGATGGAAAGAAAAAGAAAAGATTAGAGAGAGAACTCTGAAGAAATCAAGAACGCAAAGGAATCAAGAACTCACTGCATCTTGCCGAGTCTGCAGATGGATGGAAAGAAAATGAAAAGATTAGAGAGAGAACTCTGAAGAAATATAAAGAACTGCAAAGGAACTGAAGAACTCACCTTACAATCTGCCGAGTCTGCAGATGGATGGAAAGAAAAAGAAAAGATTAGAGAGAGAACTCTGAAGAAAAGATGAGAAAATAAGTCTGAAGAACTGCAGAGGAACTCACCGTACAAAGAACTGCCGAGTGGGAGAGAGGGAACTGCCGAGTGGGAGAGAGGGGAGGTTGTCCCTTCGGTTTCCCTTCTTATAATATTCCAACGCTCCCACGCGCTCTCTGTCTCTTCGGTTCCAGATATTTTGGCCCATATTTTGGCCGAGTGGGCCTTTGCCTATTACTTTCTCCTACAGTTGGGCCAACGGTGGAAAAATAAAGAAACAAAAGTTGGGTCTTTGTGTTTTTTATAAGATTTTTGGATCTAATTTTAAAAACAACAGTGTAAAGTAGAAAAAAATTCAATTTGTTGCAAGAACTTATCCTTGCTATTGTGAAAAATTAACACAATAGCAGTATGGATTTTTTGCATACAACTGTAAGAAGTATATAGATAAGTTTCTTTTTTGTATCTATTTTTAAAAACAACAGTGTAAAGTAGAAAAAAATTCAATTTATTGCAACAACTTATCCTTGCTATTGTGAAAAATTAACACAATAGCAGTATGGATTTGTTGCATCTATATTTTCAGAAAATACAGAAAGCAAACACAACTGGATCAGAAAACACAAACTTGATATATAATATAAGTTCAATAATAGGTGGATACAAACACAACTGGATACACAACCACAACTAGATACAAACACACTAGATACAAACACACTGGATACAAACACAAATTCATGGGCACTAATTACATGATCTCTAGTAGATGATCCCTAGTTGATGATCTCAACAAAGTTAAGACCAATAAACTCTTGCATGTGCTCTACTTTCATCAAAAGAAGTGCTTCATTGCCAATGTTAGCAGCATTGGTGAAATCAGTCTATCCATTCTGAAAACACACATGCCCCATGTCCTAGGCAATGGAGTAGGTGCAGTCAATGAACTCTTCTTCTTCTTCTCCTAGAAGCTGTCCATCCTTGGAAAGATGAGCAGTGCCAAAACCTGGGTACCTGTACCCATCTATAGCCTCAGTAGGCATGTACTGCAAAACAGAGAAAGATCCACAATTGATTTAGTTGCATGCAAATAAAATAATTTCAGATGTCAAACATATGAACTATGGGAAATTACCAGGGCATTGAAGTGAACATTATCATCATCCATCTTGTGCACCCAAAAATGTTTCTGATCCTTTGGTTCATAAAATTCCTTCTCCACAAAAACATCTTTGTAAATGCCAAACAGGATTGCATCCATGTCCTGTTCACTAATGGAATGGATGTCTGAGAAGATTGTCCTATAGAGGATACTTCTTATTGGGCTAGGAAAATATCCTACAACTAATCAGAGAGGATGTGTTATCCTTAATTATTTCCAAAATGCATTGTGAAAAAAAGATGAGTTATTTTTGTGATACCAGTTTCTTCAACTGCATCCTTCTCAACAATGAACAATTATGTCAAATGAGTTCTCTAAAGGTTCAAAGGGATCATCAGTACATTGGAAATGTACAACATCACCCACAGCAATGTCATAAACTCTAACTAAAGATCTCCAGTAAGGGCCACAGATTAGTGTAGCTGACTCATCCTTCTGTAAGAACAAATCAAATCTTCTGAATCTTGGGATCTTGGAAACTAACCATTTCCTATTGTTCAGCCTCTGTTTGAATGAGCAGGAATGTCTTTGATTTAACAACATACTTTAGTTCCCATTGCCAAAAACTGTTTGAATGAGCAGGGAATGTACTCCCAAAAAAGATCAGTACTCCCATTGCCAAAAAAGAATAGAGCAAAGAAGAACTATCAGAAAAACTTACCACACCACGTCTAAAACCATGGCCAATGACAATGTCAAATCCATTAGCTCTCCTATTAGATCTGCCACAATTGTCACCAGGCTGATCATAGATAGCACACGTCATGTCATCCATCACCTACAAAATAACATCCAGGTTAATTCACCTACAAAAATTCACCCAGGTTGATCACAGATAGCAGGTTGAAATTCAGAACTTGAGAGCTGAAAATTCGAAGGAGGAAATTCAGAACCTGCGACCTCAAAATGTAGTAAAAGGATTAGATTGCATCAGATTAAATGAAATAGAATAATAAGATCTATGTACAGAATTGAACTCACCTAGAAAGTCGAAGGGATAGAAGAAAAGATCTGTGCACAAGAATTGTAAAGCGGCCAGGTTTCTCCTCCTATTTAAAGGTAAAGGGATAGGGGATGTAAAACTGCTCCCCCACGTCCACCAGTACCCCACGTCCACCACTTCTACCACGATGTGGCCCATTTAATCAGACACTATCCACTATTTTCCCCCACTATGTGGCCCATTTAATCCGACACTATCCAGGCCCATTAAGTACATATGCAGTACTAATCTAGCTTTATTATCACCAACTGGAGCCACGCAGCTGGATCCCTAATTTTGACTGGAATAATCCTAGTGTCCCTGAAACTGAACAAGCAGACATCTCCCTCTTTCAGACTGAATGTTTTGACAACATCTTTCCATCCAAAACAGATAACTGCTTGTCCAGATTCAGTTAGCATCATTCTACAGTACTGAGTCTTGGAAACTGTTGGCTTGTTCACAGCAAGAAGAATAACTTCAGATCCTTTAGGAACCCCATGTCTGGGAGCTCTTGAGCATAAGACAAGCCTTATAAACTTCAAAAGATAAGTATTTGTGAATTCTTTTGAAAAAAACTGGAAAACAGAAATTTCAATTATGATCAAATCATACTATACAGTAAACTATGTTTCACTTCTAGAAGCATGATCAATAAGAAATATTTTAACACACATTACTAACCATTTCTCCCTCTCCAGGTCTCCAGTGAACATGATCAAAGGAAGCTATGATGTTTTCTTCTGTCAATTTCCACACATACTACTTAATATCAGATCTTGGTAACTCTTGAACATAGCTTCTCAATTGGATAACTTGATTGAATGTCAAATCAACCTTGTTTGCAAAAATGCATTCATTATTAAAGGATTCTTCACCAGCAAAACCAGGTCCTACATGACAAATAAAGCATTATTCATCACCCAAAAACACTCTAGTAAAACAAGTAAATATGCATAAATGGTAATTAGACCTCTAGTAGTAATCAGACTCCTTTCATGAATCTCAGTGGGGCTGTACCTACAGAGATGTGCATAAATATGTTATAAGAGATACTCAGATACATTTGCAGGATCAAATGGTAAGAATGGGTTTAATAAGACAGGGTAGTACTCTTCAATTTTAAGTATCTCAAGCTTAAGATAGAACCACTGATGTCTGAGTGTTGGTGGTAGTTTTCTTTCATATGTAAAACTGAACATGCAAACATCCCCTTCCTTCAGATTAAATGCCTCTACCACCTTTGCCCATCCAGGAGGGATGATCTGGGTTTTTCCATCAGCCCGAAGATTCATCCTACATTACTTTATTGGAGATCCTAACTTGAGCTTCACACCTACACTAACCAATTGAGATCTGGCTTGAATACAATGTCTCATGAGGTGTTCATCCATGGGAAACTGCATCAGGAACTTTCTTGTAAACTCTTGACTTAATTCCTGGAATTTGTTAGATAAAAATGTGAGTAATGTGCAGAACTTACAGATAAAAATATGAATAATGTGCAGAACATATATACATATCATTAAACCCTCCAAAGGAATGACATTTGTTGATGTAATTATGCTAATATAATTCTTAATTGCAGGCCTTGGTAGCACTTCCACATTGCTTCTTAGCTGCATTAATTGGTGGTAATTCATTTGAACCAAATTTCCAAAAATGCAGTTTGTATCAATTGAATCAAATCCTGAATGTCCAGGTCCTAAAAAATGCCAAACAATGTATCATCAGTACCAGAAAATATAGATCAATGACAAGAGCATATCTTACAAAGTAAATGGTGCTAAACAAACCTCTAATTGTGATCATTAGTCTATCATTGATCATGATTCCCTCATCCCTCTCATCATCTTGTTCTCTGTAGTAATCATATTCATCAGTGAACCAATTACAGAACTATTTTCAGATCTATTTCTAGCATTAGTAAAAATCAGATTTTTTGTTTAGAATTACAGATGAATTAGATGAACCATTTCAGATCTACAAAGAAGACTAGATGAACCATTTCAGACCTACAAAGAACACTAGATGGATGAAAAGACATAGAATCGAACCTGCAATTTTCTGATTGCTCTTGAGAAATCGTTAGGTGACGCGGGGGAGAAGGGGATGTGGCTGTCTTTGCAGACACAGTGCCATGGATCCATTGCGTGGCTGCTATGGAGGAGAAACCCTAGAGGTGGCGCGGATGTGCCGCGAGGATCTGCAGCTCTCCGACGGTGGGTGGTGCGGCGGCGCGGACGGAGAGGACGGAGAGGATCTACAGCTCTCCGGCGGCGGGTGGTGCGGCGGGCGTCGGAGAGGATCTGCAGCTCGGGCGGTGGTTGTCTGGTGGCGGGTGGTGCGGCGGCCACGGACGGAGAGGATCTGCAGCTCCGGCGGTGGTTTGGCATGGATGGCGGCGGCGCGACAGAGAGGATCTGCAGCTCCGGTGGCGGGTGGTGTAGACGGAGAGGATCTGCAGCTCTCCCGGCCGGGTGGTCTTGGCGGAGGACACGCGCGAGAAATGGAGGCGAAAACCTAGCGCTGTGGGTGGGGTGCCTCTCTTATACAGTGGACAACAAAGGGGAGGGGGTTTGTGCAAGGTGGCGCGGGTGGAGGGACGAATATGATACTAAAATATTAAATGAGGGGCGTCCCAGCTAATCGCTATAACTATAGAGCCGAGGTGGAATGACACAAAATAGTTAAGAACAACCTAAGGTACTAATGTGCAAAATGACTGGAGTATATACGCACACACCCACCCACCGCGGGCGTCACTTTCCACTCCCTCACTTTCCACTCCCTCACTCGCTCCCTTTCCTCGTTAGGGTTCCACCGCGCCGCCACCCCACTCGCTGCAGAAACCAAAACCCCTCCGGTGAATCCCATCGCCGCCGCCTCCTCGTTAGAGCTCGTCTGTTTTTTTCTCGTGTTCTTCTTCTATTCTTCTTTCTTCTCCTGTTCTTCTTGATTAGGAAATGGAGTTCTTATTCTCCTTGTTAGATCTTTTCTGTTCTTCTGTTGCTATGTTTATATCTAATCTGGTGTTCTTAGATTAGTGTATAGATCTTTGCTCGTGTTCTTAGATTAGTGTACTAGATCTGGTGTTGTTCTTAGATCTAATCGGGTGCTGTTATTAGATTAGTGTACTGTTCTTAGATCTAATATTTTCTCGTGTTCTTAGTTTAGTGTGAAAATGTGTGTTGTCATTAGATTTGGGTGTTGTTCTTAGATTTGTTCGAGATCTAATCTGGTGTTCTTGGTCTAAAATGTTTGATCTTGTTCTAGGATTTGGGTGATGTTCTTAGATTTGTTCTTTGTCTAGATCTTACCTGCTATGTGATCTAAGGCTTATTTTGTTTAGGGTTCTGCTAGATTTTATTTAGGGTTACTGTAACAGTTCTGTTGATGTCAAATGTTCTGCATCAATCCATGTTATGTTGATTCTATTGTTCTAATTGCTATAGTTCTGAAAAGTTCATAATGTTACAGTTCTGTTGATGAAGAAACATTCAGAATTTTCAGAATTTACTGAATGTTCAGAAAGTTCATAATGTTCAGATTGTTCAGAATGTACTGAACTTTCTGTTCTAACCTTTCTGAATGTTCTGAATGTTCTGAACTTTCTGAATGTTCTCAATGTTCTGAATGTAATTATAGACTTTCTGAATGTTTTGCTATGTTCAAAAAATACAGAAATTACTGAATGTTCAGAATGATCTGAACTGTCTGAATGTTCTGTACTTTCTGAACTTTCTGAATGTTCTGAATATTCAGAATGTAATTATTGACTTTCTGAATGTTTTGCTATTTGATCATGTCCTGAACATGTTTTAGCATTACTGATTGCATTGCTTTAGCATTACTGATTACAATTTGTTTTTATACTAGATGGGAACTTGTGAGGACTGTGCCATTGACATCTCAGATGACAGTGGAAGCTTGATCCCAAGCCACAGCAGTAGTAGTGGCAGTGGCACCTCTACGGAGTGGTTCGTGCCAGATGGTTATGTGCCAGATGTGCCAGCTGTGCAAGATGATGGCTTTGTTTTAAGGGGTATGTATCTATACAAACTTTGAACTATCTAGTCTGTTACAGGCAGTTGAGAAATGGTACTAATATGAATCAAATTTGTTCTATTTGTGCTCTATCAGGACCAAAAAAACAAGGAAACAGATGAGTGGGACAAATAGTGTATTTTTGGAAATGGCATACTACTGTGTCTATGTCAAGTTGAGTTTTTGGAAGAATAGTGCAATGACAGAAGGCCAAAAATAAGGTACTATGTCTACAGGATGACAGAGTCAGCTGTCATTGAGAAGAGATGCAAAATGGTGAGATGCTATTTACTTTATCATGCATAACAGTGTAGTACATACAGAGTCCAAAAGAATGCTAACAGTTGTGTAAACTTGATACTTACACATGAATTTAATGCTGAGTTCACAACCAAGTACGTGAAGGGATTTCTCGATGAACCAATTACTGTACAAGTTGAATCCATGGCTGAAGATGATCGTGTGGATGTGAGGATGAAGATGGGTGTTAATAATAGAGCAATGATAACCAGTGGATGTTGGTCAGTTGTGCAGGCCTTCAACCTGAAGAAGGATGAACCTATGCTGTTCAGTTTCTGGTTCAAATTCAGAAGGTAAGCTGCGCCTGATGCTCGCGGCACTCCTATAAGTGGTAGATTTGACAGTACTGATGTTGGGTGGAATTATGTAAAACTTCTGTTAAGAGTTCTACTTTTTTTGGATGTAATTATCTGATGGGCTGCTAAGTTGGACTACTAAGTACTATGCTGGACTATTAAGTACTACTTTTGTATACGTAAGTATGGAACACTAAGTACTATGTTGGATTATCAGTACGGAATCGCTAGTATATAATTATGTGCTGTGTAGTATCTGTTTTCTGATTATTTGATTCTGCTGGTTATTCTTTTGGAGGCACGACATAAAGTGCCTCAAATGGATGACCATTTTAAGGCACACCTGATAGTGCCTCAAATGGATGACCATTTAGAGGCATGTTTGGCAGTGTCTCCAATGATCATCCATTTGAGGCAATGCCAGGTGCCTCAGCTGGTTGGACATTGGAGGCAGCAGCATAGTGCCTCAGATGGATGATCATTGGAGGCACACCAAATAGTGCCACAGTTGGTCACTATTTAGAGACATAATTTAGTGCCTCTAAATGGTAACCAATTATGGCACTACTAATGGTGCCTCAGTTGATATACTTTTAGTGGCATTATCACAGAAAATGCCTCTAAAAGTTATGTATTTTTAAGTCACAAGTCAAAGTGCCACTAATAGTTTAGCATGGAGGCACTAGACTGTGCCTCTATTTTTCAAAACATTAGAGGCACTGATAGTGTCTCAAAAGGATAAACTATTAGTGGCACTTTCAAAACTTCCACTAAAATCTCATATTTTGAGACACTATTTTTCGAAGCCACAAATAGATACAATTAGAGGCAGTTTAAAAAAGTGCCTCTAAGAAAAGTGCCTGATTCCTGGACATGCCATAGTGACTCGCTGTGGTCTGCAACGGGCTGTTGCGCAGCATGCTCTCGCCGCAGGACCGCGTGAACACGCTCTTACCTTGGAACATGAGCCGCGGGACGCCGTGCGCACGGACCAGCTGAAGAAGCCGTCGGAGACGACGACGTCCGGGCCGTGGTCGGTCAGCAACTGTTCGAAGGGCTCGCGGACGAGACACTCCGCCCCCATGAACTTGGCGCGACAGTCCTCGTGGAACGAAGAGAGCGACATGGCGTTCTCGACGCCCGGCGGGAGCCCGACGTCGGGGAAAGGCATCAGGGAGATGCCGATCGCGTGGGAGCCGGTGGTGCCACGGAGGTTGGCACGGTCGACGGTCGGACGGATGATGTCGGCGTTGACGGGCATGGTGAGGATGGTGCACCTCGCGCCGCGGGCGGCGAACACCACGCAGTGCCGGTCCATAGATTTTGGAGGCCCTAGGACAACATAAAATCGAGGGCCCCTTGTTTAATGTGTTAGAGCTTTCCTAGGATTAAGGGGGGCAATGGCCCCCCTACTAAATTTTTTATTAGAGATATATTTAATATTTATGCTAAAATTTTAAAGGATACTTGAACTTTATCATGATTGACGCTCTTGGACGTCTTAACAATGTCTGTCAAGCTTCGTCACTTGTTTCACACAAAAAAACTTATAAATATTAGTATCTCGTGTGTAATACAATAACAAATTAAATAATCAGTGCATTTGATAGATCCATGATCTTTGAAATCTCGGTGAAGACATTCGAAACCATTTATTTTTATTGACTGAGGAAACTATATACCATGATAGTTATATTATCAATTGCTGTTTGTGTACATATGTCTGTGCAAAAAGTGAGTATATGACTAAACATGTTACTAGGCACTAAATTAAGAAGAGGATGAAATAGTCTCTCAAACATATATGATGGGGACGACTAGAATTGTTGCGAATAAAAGGATAGTTGCTTGCAGAATGATATAGTCATGCGATTGTATCTTTAGTGTTCACTAATGAATACTCACAACATTATAAAGGAATATGAGGACCGATGTTATGCACATCTGGAGAGACCAACAAAAAAAGTGGCATCGAGAAAACATATTCGTAAATTTTAGAGTATTTTCTTAGGCCATAGATTGAAGCATCTATATTTTCTTTTTTAGACAACAAATTATATTTTCTAAAATTATTCTACAATATTGCACGTCAAAAATATTAGACAAATATGTATACATAAATAAATAATGGGCTAGGGCCCCTAGACCATGGAGGCCCAGGGCGAGTGCCCCTATGCCCCTCCCTATGGGCCGGCCCTGACACCACGGCCATGTCGGCGACCGGGATGAGGTGTCCGGGCGCGAAGAAGGGGAAGAAGAGGATGTGCAGCAGCTTCTGTAGTAGGTTCCGTATCCATGGCGCGTGGCGCGCTGCCGATCGGCACTTGGTCAGCTTGCTCGCTCGTCGATCTCGTTGGGCTCTCTAGTCCTTTTTTACTCCATTATTATGGACATGGCACACGGGAGTACGTAATTGGGTGGCTTATATATATATATAATAATAATAATGGACCTATCACTACGAGATGTAATTGGTCTTTCATTGGTTCCTGCAAATAGAGAAAACATAGGCAGATACGCACAGCTTTAGATCGATGGAACATGATTCGACCGGGACAGGACGCTACAGGGGTCACCATTTCGTTTTCTTTGGATCAGGTCTGGTCTGCTTTGCTTTGCTTTGCTTTGGCTGTACCATTTCTTTCTGTCCCGGAATCAAGTGACTCAGGCCCAAACCGTCTGTTTCGTTCTGTTTAGATCAGGTCGTGGTTGTTTTAAGGTCGTGATTCGGCCTGTCCGGCCAACTGCGATGTGACTCATCGTCCGTCCTGGCATTCCTTGACGCCATCGCTGGACAAGTTGAAACACTTACATTAATAAACAAATAACACAAAATTGCCTATCAAATAATATGGCATACGTCTGCCATCGCCCTTTGGTCATCGTCAACAAGTAACCAGTGGATCTGAAATGTGCAAAAGGGAGCAATATCATACACATTGTCCAAAAAATGGCAGCTTCTCTCTCCAAATGGTTGCATTCACCGTCGCTATTGCTGTTCAAGCATCACGGGGCCGGATGGTTAGCTGCCTCCTCGCGACCCAAGCCCTGCAATCGGGGTCGGCGATGCTATCTAGGTCGGTGAGCATGATGGCATTCTCCTCGTCCATGATCTTAGCTTCAGCCTCCTTGGCCTTGCCTCTGCCTCCACCACCCTAGACCTGGCCTCGGCCTCCTTGGCCTTGGCTTTGGCCTCCTTCGCCTTTGTCTTGGCCTCGATCTCCATTAGCGTAGCCTTGGCGTTGGCCTCCTTCACCTCGATAGACCTCGTCTGCAGCTCGACAAAGGTCTTGGCGGTGGCCTCTTTCTCTTTGCACCGCCTCTCTTCCCTCTCAGCCATGGCATATTTCTTCTTCTTCTCAAGGATCTTCCTCAAGGTCTCCAGAAGTGCCAAGGAACCAGCCTGGCGGGTGATGTCGGTCTTCGTAGCCTTGTGGCCACCAGGCCAACGGGCATAGGCGGCAGTCCCTTCGCCTGCAGGGTTGACGAAGCCTTCGTCTATGCAAGTGCACCAATATGTGATTGGAAGCTTTCATAAATGCTCTAGCTTGACATGATTGTTTATAAGCACTAAGCCCAACAGTCTCTCACAGTCAATGCTCTAGCTTGACATGATTGTTTATAAGCACCAATGAAACTATAGTGCCCATCATGCTCCGCTCATGGTATATACTTAGTCTTCGGGTCTGGCCAACTCATAACCGTTAAAAAAAAGCTTGTTCAAATCATATAACAAATGAACTATAGAGTTCGTGTTCAGGCGCTCTGCACCTTGTCAACTACATCTTGTTTAAAAGTGACAGATCATGAAGTTGTTCCGCTTTTGCATGCAAATCCAAGTTGGACATCTCTACATGTAGTTCCTCCTTGAAATATATCTTTTCCCGCTTTATAAATAAAACCCTTATGGTTAACAAAAGAGAAAATCATCATACAAACAGGCCAAAAATAAATAAATAAATAAATAAAAGACATCCGAGAAGGAGACGGGACCTCCACCCACTCGAACTGAGCATGCTGTCTCTTTTTTCCATGTTTGACCAATTTCAATTCGATATATATATATATATATATATATATATATATATATATATATATATGGTGCGGGTAGCGCTATTTGACCCCAGGGTGTAAAATAGTTATTCTACACTCACCCTCTATCTTTAGAACTGTATATTATTTTTACATTGCGTAAATTTTGTCTTACCTCGAGAGTTGAGAAGAACGTAAGAAAATATAGACATGTCATAATTTTTTTGTTTACATGCTGTATAAAAATACGACATAAAATATGTATTTTTAGTGAATTTTTACACTATAATTACTCATAAATTATTTTTTATGTCAATTTTTTTACGTTGTGGATGAATATGAACATAATTATTTGTATACAAAACATAAATTTCTAAACGTGACAACATAAAGTTATATGAGATGCAAAATAACTATTCTGCACTCTGGGTGTCAGATAGGGTTCCATGGTGCCCATTAGGTATGTAAGAATTTAAATGAAATACAGGTATGGTGCCCGGGTACCATGGTGTTTCATATGGGCTTCCTCTCTCTCTCTCTCTATATATATATATATATATATATATATATATATATTAAATTGAATTAAATCTTGTTGAAATCTTTTAGTATTTCATTGGGAAACATGATGTGATTCACTGAAATAGTCTAGATATGTGTGAAATTTATGTGTTATGCTTTTAAAATAATTTGATTATGCGAAATTTCACCAGGGTTTCAATTGTATATCAACAACTATATATCATCTCAAACTGAGAAATTGGTCAAACATGA
Organism: Avena longiglumis; assembly: GCA_030063025.1. Taxonomy (NCBI): domain Eukaryota; kingdom Viridiplantae; phylum Streptophyta; class Magnoliopsida; order Poales; family Poaceae; genus Avena; species Avena longiglumis. The sequence continues at coordinate 35,833,099 of CP125978.1, forward strand.
CGAAATGGACGCAGCACACATCTTGATGCACATGGATGGTGGATACCTGACCGGTAAGGCCCAGCTCCCTGAGAAATATGTTGTTGCATTTACCGTTTGTAATTGCCAAACCGGCTGTTAGCTACCAGCAGAGTCAGAGTACGACGGACAAGCTACGGATACAAAGAGAATGCCAAACATCTATACTTTTGGAGTAATGTGTGTTCTCTGGTCACTCCTATGACGATGATTTGACTGTTTCAAAAACGTAAAAACTATTTGCTTAATTGCCCCGCAAACAACTACGTACGGGCCAAACAAGGTCCGGCAAAACCAACGCTCCGGAGGGCCTACAAGTATGGCACACGATCAAAGTACTCCTCAGCACAACAAGAGAGGGCATACATCCATCTAACAATTGCAATCGAGAGCTTCGCTATCATCCGGCAGCTGCTGATCGGGACTAAGCCTGCGATCGAGAAAAAATGTCGGCGCTCAAGGCTCAGCACAACAAGACCTCGTGGCCGGAGGTGGTGGGCATGGCGGCGACGCCGGCGGTGATGAAGATCATGACGGACAGGCCCGACCTGGCCGTGGAGGTGCTCCCGCCGGGCACCCAGCTTCTCCCCGGATCCAACCCGGGCCGCGTCCGCGTCTTCATCGACGCTCTCGGCGCCGTCACCAAGACCCCCGTCATCGGCTAGCCTCGTATGGCCATGGACCGGCATACATGCAAGTGCCCGTGTAGTACTAATTTGTGAGCATTCACTGTTCGAGTACAACCAAGCTGATCAGTGTGGTGTACCTGCGTGATCTATCATGGAATAAATGGTGAAGTTTTGGGTATTACGGTAGTAGAGAACGAGCGTTTAAATCCTCCAGCGCCACTCCAACGGACGCACGTCCTTCCGGACCGCCCAAGGCCCAACGCCCCCTCGCAAACGGACCAGACAATGCGACGAGGTTCGATTCGGTGGGGGCTCGGACGCTGGCCTCGTCCAAGTCTTGTCTTGCGTTTCCACGCCCCTAGCCCTCATGTCAGACACAAACCCGCGTTCTTCCATCCCTGCTTCTCCACCTTCCCTTCTTCCGCCCACCCCTGCCGCTGCTGCCACCGCGAGACCCTCCCTCCCGAAAGGCCGTCACCAGACCCCATTGCCTCCTCCTCCACAGGCCTCTTTGTTGGTGAAGCCTCGTCGCCGTTGAAGCCTCCAGTCCTCGAAATCTCGCCAGCCTCAGCGTCGAGCTCAGCCTTCTCCTAGGACACGCTCCACCTGTTAGACCATTTGCCCCCGCCTACAGGTACTGCTTTCTGCTACCCTCGCCTAGTCCTTGTCCTCGTCCTTGCGGACTTGAGCTCATCCGTCTCATCATGCAGACCATGGACGACAGTGGGGATGAGTTCTTCAACAAATATGTCATGCCGTCCTCCTACGAATCCGACGACAGTGAATTTAGGGCCACCACCTCCGTGCTCCTCCATCAGCACAATGAGGGCATGAAGCAAACCTACCATGGCTCGGTCTCGGGACGTTCTTCGGCGCTGGAACGTGGCTGAGTCGCCGGCCACGAGATGCTGTTTCAGGATTACTTCCATCGCACCAAGCCTTTGTACCCTCCTGCACTGTTTTGGCGGTGCTTTCGGATGTTAAGGAAGGTGTTCATGCGTATTCTTCACGGAGTGAGGGATCATGACGACTACTTCTCTCTGAAAAAAGATGATATAAAACTGGAACTTAACTGAAACTTATAAAACATTTTGTATTATTCACAAACCGTTTCACAAATGTTTAATGGTACAGTTTGGTTTCAATCATGTTTTAGTTAGTGCCGTCAGCATGACGTCATTTATGCGTTGATCGGGAAAAGTCCGACAGGCGCACTAATCTCAAAGCAAAACTAAAGGAAAATGATACCATACCCCCGGGGGATCGCGCGTTCCGATCCCCCGGGTCGGTCCCTTCACGTGCGCGCAGTTGGCGCCACCAGCTTTCTCTTCTTTTCTTCTTTCACGCACGGAACCACCGCTGCATCCCGCAACCCGCGCCGCCTGACCAGCCCGCGTCGCGCAGTCTCTGTAGGTTGCGCCGCCGCGCTGCCCGCCCCCAGCAGGTCGCGCCGCGTGCCGCTAGCAGGTCGCGTCATTGTGCCGCCCACACCCCAACAGGTTGCGCTGCCGCAGCTCCTCCGCAACCGCGCCGCTGCAGCTGCTCCTCCGCCTGCACGCCGCTGCTCCTCCGCAACCGCGCCGCCGCTCGTCCTCATCCGCGTCGCCTCCCTTCGCTGGAGATGGAGTCCATATGGGTTGGAGGTGCTCCAGTGAGAGGAGCTACCTATGGGCGGGTTTTTACTTCTATGGCCGTTCTCCGCCGGTGGTTTGCCATGGCCACCACGTCCCCTTTCACGCGTGTTGCGATGGACAGAGGCGTCCGACGGAAGGAAGGACGACGGTGGTGCTCCGTGTTGTCGCCTCAGATGGACTTCGTCGTGCTGCAACACAGAAACACACAGCCATACCCCTAGTGACGGCAATGCTACGAACATTCTTCTGTAGGGGTTCGTAGCATGGAAAACAAAAAATTTCTACCGCATGCACACAAACAAGCCAAGATCTATCTACTAGATTGTAGCAACGAGTCGATAGAAAAACTCACCCTCGAAGATTCCAAAGCGGTTAACGAGAGCAGATTCCTCGTGGGTGATGTAGTCGTACACTTGCCGATCTCAAGATCGCGTAGACGATCCTTTTCAAGGCTCCGCAGCGCTGGCAATCGGTCACATCGCTCGACTGATGAATACCTTCCTCTCCCTTGTTCCATCAGGCAGTGGAGGTTGTAGCACTCTCCTCGTGATTCCGGCAGCACGACGGCGTGGTGTCGGAAGTAGAGGGGAGATCTCGCAGGGCTTCGTCTTAAGCCGGAGCGAGTATGGTGGACTATGAGAGAGGCCTTGGCGATCTATGGTTTAGAGACGCCAAGGGGAGGTGGCTTGGTCGGCGGCTAGGGTTTGGGGAAACCCTAGTCGGCGACTTGGGAGATCCCTAGGCGGCGGCTGCACTTGTGGTGGAGGCGCCAGGAGCTAGGGTTTGAGGTGTATCGGGAGGGGGCGCCCTACCCCTCCTTATATAGGTGGGAGGGAGGCGGTTTGGGAGGAGGGAGTCCTCCTCCAACTCCTCCTCATGGCCGGCGGGTGGAGGGAGTGGGACTTCCTCCCCAAGTAGGTTTCCTACTCTCCCTCCACCAAGCAAACTTCAGATTTGACTTTTCAAATTGGCGTTTGACTTTCAAACTTGGATTTGATTTCTCTCGTCGTATTGCCAGCCAAGTGACCTAGTACATGATGCAACCATTCCAAATTGTCATGACACATCCATGTACCCTTCCCCCTCCGGAGTGTCGGACCTTCCAGACTCTTCTAGAACATTCCTGGTGAAAACACCGGAATCATTTCCGAACTCCGAAACAGGACTTTCCTTATATGAATCTTATTCTCCGGACCATTCCGGATCTCCTCGTGATATCCCGGATCCCATCCGAGACCCCGAACAACATTCGGTCTCTTACTCATCATTCCATAACTACTCAACAACATCGAATCCTTAAGTGTGTCTCCCTACGGTTCGTGAATTATGCGGACATGACCGAGACACTTCTCCGATCAATAACCAATAGAGGAATCTGGAAATTCATATGGCTCCCACATATTTCTACGATTACTTTATGATCGAATGAACCACTTACATACGATATCAATTTCCCTTTGTCTCATGATAGTTTACTTATCCGAGGTTTTGATCGTCGGTATCTCTGCGTACCTAGTTCAACCTCGTTACCGATAAGTACTCTTTTCTCGTTCCCGTGATATGTGATCCCTTCTGATCCAGTCACATGCTTGCAAGCTAATTGGATGACATTCCACAGAGAGGGCCAGAGTATATCTATCCGTCATATGGATGGACAAATCCCACTCTTGATCCATGTGCCTCAACACATACTTTCTGAACACTCAATGCTACCTTTATAGCCACCCAGTTACGGTGTGGTGTTTGATGTCATAAAATCATCCTTATGGTGATGGTGATTAGCATGATCTCATGGTCGAAGGAATTAGATTACTATGTATCAGAAAGCTTATAGCAAATGAACTATATTAAATGACTTGATCTTTATGCTACGCTTAACTATAGGAGTATGTCCATCATATCATTCTCCTAATGATATGACCCTGTTGTTAATAACATCTCTATGTTCATGATCAGGAAACCATGATCATATATTAACCAACAAGCTAGTTTAACAAGAGGCTTTACTATGGACTCTTTTATGTTTACAATTCACACAAGTATTAATGATTCATGTTAATACAATTATAGCATGGTATGTAAACATTTATCATAAGCATGCAGATATGATAATAACCACTCTATTATTGCCTCTTGGGCATATCTCCAACATCTTCGGCGTTGCTACCACAGTTTAGAGCGTGTGCTAATTTAGTTAGTCGGTGTTGCTACTTTTATGTTAGTGATTGCTAAGAACGTTTTGCTACATTAGCATATATATTTTTGCTATGTATTCATATTTTTTTGCTACTTTCTTGTAATTTTTTTGCTACAATTAATTTCTACGGTTTTGCTACGAGGTCTCCGGCGAGAGTCTCCGGTGATGTCTCCGGGCGATGTGCGTTTTTCTATATTAGAAAAAGTATTTTGCTACACCCGTTTTATGGTTTTGCTACAATAACATAAATTTTTTGCTACGAGGTCTCCGACGAGGTCTACCGGTGAAAGTCTCCGGCGAGGTCGGGTTTGCTATATTAGTACAACTTTTTTGCTACACGGTCGCCGACAAGGTCTCCGGCGAGGCTCAGTCTGTTTTTCTATTTTTTGGGCTGAACCATGTTTTACTACGTGTAGCAAATGCGGGACATCTTGTAGCAAATCGGGATAATTTGTAGCAAAAGCGAAAATCAGGACAAAAAAAAAAGATACGTGTCACACGGGGACCCGGGGGACCGAGGGAAGTTATCCCCCGGGGGACGCGTAGCGCTCTCCAAAACTAAATGGTGAATGGGACTTCGGTAGATAATCTATCTACTAATTTACATAGAGGTAGGTTAGTCCTTCCAGTTTTTTGGTTCCGATTTTTAGTTAGACCGTTTTGCCCCTGGCTGTTAATACATATTACCCCCTGCCACCGCCGAGGGAAGCGATGAAGCACGACGTTCGCCCGCGCCTGGAGCTCTCCACCACCAGCCACCCACCCGAGATCCTCCACCACTGACCGCATCCTGCCAGAGGTGACCTGACCTGCCTCGGCCGTGCTGCGACGCTGCGCGAGAAGATTGGATCGCGCCCCATCATGGACCGATCTTGCCGCAGCGTTGGCGCGAGGAATCGCAGGGCAGGGTCGCGAGGAATCGCTCCGGCATCGCTGGCTAACTGAGATGTCCCGATTGGACCTTAGATCGGGATTTTGTGAGCTTCGAGCATGATCGTGGCCTAATACTGGTCCTCTGCATCAACGGTCTTCCGTTGGCATTAGAAGCCCAAGGACTCGCCTCGACTCCTCCGCCCAAGAACAGACAACCTTTCCTTCAGATCCGCTGCAGTAAAATAGCACACACCTTTTCGAGTTGGGCCATGGCCGACGCGACAAGTGATATGTGCTTCCATCAAGAACCTGCAGCGGTCGCTTTCCGGAGCGCATGAGGACACTTGCGCCGCAATTTACAGCGGCAGCAGCTTTGATGCCATCCTCGCTAGCCGTGGTAGGCTGCTTATTTGACCATCGATGTTTGGGCAGGAGCGTCAACATCTGCTTACGCCAAGGGCGCGTGCCGTCGCCATGCCAGCCGTGGTGGCCTACCAGGCTACCACAGTGTCAAACTGCAGCTGCACTTTCCCTCCTGCTCGTTAGGTCGTAATCAGGAATACATAGGCTTTTCGATGGAGAGACTATAACTGGACTAGGAGCTGAGATAGTCATTAGTGATTGATATACAGATCTCTTGTAATGGAACGAAAGTATGTAAAGACATCGTGTGCCATTCAGAAAGCTGTTTCCTGGGTTGAAGTAGTAATTTTTTGTGTAGTTTGCATGGACACAAACGATCGTCTCATACAGTCAAAACTTGACGGTTGACGGTTCAAGTAGTAATTCTTTGCAATGCTATTAGAAATCGCTTTCATTTCTAATTGGATAAGGGTGCATGGATTGTGAAGCGGCATAGCCCGTGACAGCTGGCCTGGAAATTTGCAATGTTGTCGTTAAGATGTCTTCTTGATTGTAACATGTCATGCCTTTTTTTTTTCCGTAGCAACGCACGAGCACTCTGCTAGTGTTAATAAAAAAAAGAAAATGATGATGTTCCCCGAACGACCATCGTCCGGGTCGACTCGCGTGCGCGTCTGGTGGTTTCTGTCGCCACGTTTTGTAGTGGGCCTCTCCTGATACAACCTAATCCCAAGACGTGAATGCTATAGATACTAGATGAATGCTGTAGCCAACGTCGCTGCTGGCCAAGTCCCACGTCTTGTAGTGGGATTCACCTGAATGCTGTAAAATTACGACAAGCAATTTTTGCTACCTGGCTAACGTCACTGCTGTAAGGGGTATGGGGACTGCTAGCAACTATTGATGTTGTTACTATCGGTACGGTGACGGTTTTTTTCTACCGACGCTCAGCGTCGTCGCTATCGACGACCAGTGGATTTGCTACATTAGTACAAATATTTTGCTACGATTGTTCTCCTATTTTTTTTGCTAAGACATCCCCAATGAGGTCTCCGACGAGGTGCCCAGAAAAGTCTCCGGCGAAGTATGTTCTTTTGCTACATTAAAAGAACTTTGTTGCTACAAACGTCTTTTGGTTTTGCTACAAGGTCTACGGCGAGAGTCACCAGCAAGTTTTTTCCGACGATGTCTCCAGCGAAATCGGTTTTGCTACATTAGCATAATTTTTTTGCTGCATGGTCTTCGGCGAGATGTTCTATTTCTAAAACAAACAGTTTTTTGATTCGGAAGTAAAAGCGAAATATATGTAGAAAACACGGGATGTTTTGCAGCAAATGAACATGTGTCAGCACGGGAAGCAGGACGATGGGAGAGCCTAGCACTTGCCTAAAAAGAAGTTTTCGCCTTAGGGTCCGCAGACAACTCGAACGTAGACATTGTAAATCGTCCCCTACCCCATCCCCCAATCCCCCCACCCCCCAACCCCACCCCCGCTGGGATGCTCTCAAGGCCGTGCCTGCTTCGAGGACATAAACGCAAGAAAACTCCACACTATTGTACCTATTTTCCTGGGCAGTAGGCCCGTAGCAGTCCTTCAGATTTTGAGAGTATGGTTAGAGCATCTCTACTCGCCTACCCAGCTGATCCGGACGGCGAAATTACGTTCGAACACCAAAAATTGGTCCAGTCGCGTACCTAGGGACCTTTTTTCGCCGGATTTAGGCCAACTTTGGTCCGCACTATCCAGACCGAACCCAGGATCCCGAGTACGCCATGGGGACGCCGGACGCAGCGAATTGGCCGAGTGGACCAGCCTATCACGGTAGAAGCCGAATCGCCGCCAACCTTCCCGCCGTTTTCCTTTTCCCGCCCTCGCCGCTACACCCCTCCCGCGCTCGCCGCCGAACTCCGCCTATAAAAGGTGTACATCCCGCCGTCTCTCTTCACAGTCTTTCACACCACCCCTAATTTTGGCGAACTTCGGTCGTTCGCACCTTTCTTCCTCCTCAACTCCGCCGAGAAGCCATGGCCGAGGGCCGACACACGATGCCGCCGTGGGAAACCCGACCCCTCCGAGAGGCGCGCTATACGGCGCCGCCGGACACTCATCTCCCCCCTCCGGCTGGCAACTCAGCGCCGGCGGGATCCCTGTTCCGTCAATGACGGCCGAAGAGGACCTCGCCGGAGAGATCCAGGCGGCTATCGCCGACATGTAAGACCCGGATCTCGCCGAGGATCCTAGCAACCTAGTCTTTTAGAGGCAGTTCTTTGCCGACAGGCGCCTCGAGGAACTCGCCCGATACGACGGACCGTCGGACTCGCCGCCACAGCGTCATAATATGGCTTTCCGCCGCCGCTCTTGGAGCGTTCCAGGGCGAACTCTCGCCGGCATCATGGAACACATCCAGGCCGGCAACCACCCCCGCCTCAGCCTGTAGTTGCAGCGTTCGGCGTTGACCATGGCGATGGTGGTCTTTTCCTAGTTTTTAATTTGATGTAATATGTGCGCCCCTGCCTTACTTAATAAAATCCGTCTATATTCGTTCATATTTAGCCGAGTTTAAATAAATTTCGTCAAACCTGAGACTTGGCCTGGATACACGAGTGGAAAACTCGGTGGACCCATGCCAAAAACGCCTTTGATCTGGGCAAAAAAATTCGGTTTTCAGCTTAAGTTCACCCAACAAGTGAAGATGCTCTTGCAATTTCTTTTCATATGCAGGAATACGTAATGAAAGATCTGCACGGCAGCTACACGGTGCCCAGAAGCTCGTGTGGCCTTTGTGCAAATCCACAAGAACAATTAGTGGTCATCTCGACCACTGTAAATCCCGCCTGTATCACCGTGTGCAGTAAGGATTTGCATCCGAATCCGACGTGGTCAAAGTTATGCTCTGATGATCTTGTTTGTCTTATTCCACTCCTCTATGGCCCAGTTTTTTTTGGGCTTTTTCGAGAAGCCGCACTCCCCAGTTTTCTGAAAAACTCGGTCTAAAAAAAAGTCAAGGCTTTCAAAATAGTTAAGGTTAAACAAATTTTGAAAGCTCGCAAATTTTTTAAACCAGCTTTCTTAGAAAGTTAGGATAGAACAGCTTGGCTCACTGAAAAAGATAGGACAGCTTCTTGAAGAAGCCAAGCCTATGACACGTACGTTACATTACAAAACAAGAACAGCACGCTACTCCACATAATAATATGAGTATGGAGTACATACAAATTAAACTAGCGGCCGGTTAGCCTCCGCCGCCGGTGCCGGTGACGCCGAGGTCGCGTTTTCCGTCGTCCTCGCCGGCGCCGAACACCGGTCCGCCCTTCCCGGTGGCGTCTCCCACCTTGTCCTCGAGCCTCTTCACCGGCAACCCGTGCTCGTCGTCGCTCGACCGGAGCTCCGTCCTCGGCGGCTCCTGCCTGCTCTCCTCCGCTGACCTGTACGTGGTCGCCGTGAAGGCGCCCTTGGGCTGTGCGCCTTGCGCTCCGGACATGGCGATCGATCGATGATGGATGGTTCTCTCGGGTAGCTGTGGAATTCGGTGGTGACGTGCGTCTTCGAGTTGGGACCTTGCTTCTTATAGTAGTATAGGTAGTGCGTCGTCCTAGCTAGTGGTACGTGTCATAGGTTGGGTGCTACGTGGCGCCTGTTATGCGGGAACTCCTGCACGTGGATTATTCGTGGAATACGAGCGAAGAATCCGTGTGTCATACGACTCAACAAAAAATTCGTACGGTATATTTTGGGAGATTCTTTACGGTTAAATTAAAGGATATACTTTCTCTATTTCACGTTACTCCGCATGCACGCTTATTTAGGTGGATTAGTATTTTTTTATTTTTGTTTAAAAAATTGCTGAGATTTTTGTACGAGGGAGTACTAGTGTACCTAGATAAGCGTGCGTGCGTGCGGGGTAATTTGAAACAGAGAAAGTATGTAGTAGCTAATTTGGCGATGCTGGTTTCTTGTTGGATTTTGTTGCCCAACCATGAAATTTCAGCTTGAAATATTGTAAAGTTGCGATGAGCCAATTATGCTTGTTGTCGTGCTATTTTAACCAGAACATAGAGTTGTACATGTTCGAAATTGTAGGGATGAGATCACGGAGCTGCCATACGGGACCTCCATGCGCCGAATCTGATGGTCAGGTGGGGTGTGTCCACGACGTGCAGGAGGTTGGGGGCTCGCCCCAAGACCCACCGCAATGACGTGGCTGGCTGTTGAAAAATGCTGTAAGCTTTCGGGTTTCCTCCTGGGTGGGCTAATATGATGCAACATGGACCTATCATGTGTTGGCATCAAAGTTTACAATTGTTATCTTGATGAGTCATGCTTTGGTTTTGATTAATAATAGTCTAAGGCTTGTTATCATCTGTTATTTAGATTCATCTTTTTAAGTTATGCTTTTTGGGCCCAGATCAGGCTCATTTTCTTCCACCTCTTTCTTTCTCCTCTCTACGGTAACTGAAGGCGAACTCGAGTGTGTCCGGCCGAACCGAAGCCCCTCTCGTCGGCGGGGATGGGCAAAAGGGAGGTGCTGGAGTAGGTAGGATAGTTAGTAGTCGTGGAGCTATGCCGGTAGTAGGCATTCTGCCCAGTAGTTGGAGGGGAGAGACGGATCCAACCGCCTGGATCCTAGTCGCTGTAGGGCTTCTCCTCTCTGTTGTTATTCTTCGACGGTCGGAGGGGAAAACGGAAGGGAGGGCTGACGCTCCTCTCAATAAATGTGAGGCGGTGTACCCCCTGCTATTGCTCAAAGGTGGTAGGCGTGCGCTTTTACCGGCCGGCCATGGAGGCGAGAGGGAAGAGCTGGGCTTGCTGGTCAGCGGTGTCGTTGCGGATCTCTTGTCCGGCCATGGAGGCAAGTGAGAGTGCTGTTCCTTCAAAGAGAACTTGGCATCATCTAGTGAGTCTAATCCGCGCCCTCGTCTCGGCTCCGCTGCTCTTCTGCCGTTCCTCTTGGCCGGCCTCGGTGGCGAGGGAGAAGAGGGTAGGGTCGTCATGGCGGCTGTTGATTGGAGGCGCTTGGGATGCGCAAAATCGGTGTGCTCGACATCCCATCTGCTGTCGCATCGTGGAGCTTCTTGCTCAGTGGCCTTGGCTGCCACCGGCAATTTTGGCTGTGATGGGCCAGATGCACGTGCTTTCAAAAACCTCCAAGATGGAGGCCTCCGTGGAGCTTGGTGCTGGCGTCTTGCATCTCCTTCCTGCCAAGTGGTTCGTCCCCAGCAGGCTAGAGGTGGCCAGCGGCTTTGGCTGAGTCGCGGTGACGAGGTTAAAGGACCTGCTTGTAATCTGTACCCACCGCTTGGAATATAATAGCAGGACCGGGGTCTTCCTAGACCCCTCCTTTGTTCAAAAAAAAGTTATGCTTTTGGGTGTGGTACACAAGAGATGTGATTCATCTAGAGCTTTAATTCTTTGTTAGCATTTTCAGGTTTATGTGCTTTGCAAATATTTGATTCATTTGTCTAGAGATAGTTTTTTTTTGGAAAAATAGCGCAAAAGAATATAATCTTGGGATGTTACTCTCTTCCGATTCATCTCGCTAGATTCAGATAACCTGGGCAACCATATAGAAAAAATGTAGACTAAATCATTTAGCATTGATCTGATATAATTTGATGGCCGCCTATGTGAATTCCGTTACCAAAGGGAGAATTATTTTCATATACCTACCTGCGGAGGTGGCCGGGTGTGGGCGGATTCGACAGCTTGCTCCAAGATCCCGAAGGTCTTCTTTTCCTTGGCTCCCTCCCTCCTGCAGGATTCTTGCTGCTGGTGTCCGCCGGCATGGAAACCGGTTAGGAAGCCGGTGGGGCGTCTTTGGTCCAGGAGAAATCCATGGTCTTTTGACCACAGTGGCGACGACGCCTGGGCGTCGTTTGACTTCTTGGAGGCGCAGTTGCGGACCCATTCCCCTACCCCTGTTGGAAACTGTAACACCCTCAGAATCGTCCCTATGCAAGTTTTAGCGATTCCCGCCAAACCCGCATAGAAACGATTCAAAGGTGACCACCAGGCACTTTCGTGCGGGTGGAAAACGAAGTAATAACATTACACAACAGTCCTCGATGGGACCCACAGAACAGATATATATACAACACGACTCCATGAGTCAAGAATACAAATATACAGAACAAAGATCCAAATCACCTTGAAAACGATAGAGCGTCCAGCTACGGACAAGATGCAAATGGGGCTAAGAGCCCTGAAGAATAACCAATGGCGTCCATAACCTGCCGCCAAGCCGGAAGGGTAACCTCGCTAACGACGTCGATCTCAAAACCTGCTTAAACAAAAGGGGTGCCGACAAAGGGCAAAGGAAAAAGAGAGAGCGGTCGATCGAGGCGAGACAGCGAGGCTAGAATTCGGAGGTCCTCGCCTACATAGGTATGGTGGACTGAAGCGGCAGCGACAGCATGCACTGAACACCCTATAGAGACTCGATACAGCTAGCGGCTATCAGAGAGGGATAAGAAAGACCTATCCGGAACCAAGCTGATACTACCACCAAACATACCCATCCTGGTGTTTCCCCCTCGAGACCAGACGAGGAAGTCAACCGAGGAACTCACACCATTGGCAGTTTTATTTATTCAGTTATCGTTGCAGTAGTTACTAGTCAGGTATAGATAATCATCCTGATAAAATAAGCAGTTGGCACTTTTAGTTAACCATTCCGTTGTAGTTGCAGCACTTACTAGTCAGATACAAGTAGCATGAGATATCCCAAAACCCAACAGTTGTTGGTACTTTTATTTAGCCATTCCGTTATAGTTGCAATACTTACTAGTCGATAATTAGCAAGTTTACAACCCAAACAAGCAATTGTTGGCAGTGTTATTTAGCCATTCCGTTATAGTGAAGCTGATTACTAGTCATTATATAGTCAAATTTATAGCACTACTTTAGTTATAGTTGTCTATGATCGAGATACTGTGCTCCAAGTCGTCCATAACTGCGGACACGGCTTTCAGAAAGTTTTACCCTGCAGGGGTGCATAAATAGCAACACACACTCGATCAACCTCGAAAAAACCAAATCAAAACCCAACGAGTGTTGGAGATATGCCCGAGAGGCAATAATAAAGTGGTTATTATCATATCTTCACACTTATGATAAATGTTTACATACCATGCTATAATTGTATTAACCGGAAACATTAATACTTGTGTGATTTGTAAACTAAAATAAGAGTCCCTAGTAAAGCCTCTTGTTAAACTAGCTTGTTGGTTAATATATGATCATGGTTTCCTGATCATGAACATAGAGATGTTATTAACAACAGGATCATATCATTAGGAGAATGATATGGTGGACATACTCCTATAGATAATCATAGCATAAAGATCAAGTCATTTCAATAGTTCAATTGCTATATGCTTTCTGATACATAGTAACCTAATTCCTTCGACCATGAGATCATGCATATCACCTTTACCGGATGGATGCTTTGATGACATCAAACACCACACCGTAACTGGGTGGCTATAAAGGTGGCATTGAGTGTTCGGAAAGTATTGGTTGAAACACATGGATCAAGAGTGGGATTTGTCCATCCATATGACGGATAGATATACCGGGCCCTCTCGGTGGAATGTAATACAATTAGCTTGCAAGCATGTGACTGGCTCACAAGGTATCACATTCACGGGAACGAGAAAATAGTACTTATCGGTAACGAGGTTGAACTAGGTATGCAGAGATACCGACGATCATAACCTCGGATAAGTAAACTATCGTGAGACAAAGGGAAATTGGTATCGTATGTAAGTGGTTCATTCGATCGCAAAGTAATCGTAGAAATATGTGGGAGCCATATGAATTTCCATTTTTCCTCTATTGGTTATTGTTCGGAGAAGTGTCTCGATCATGTCCGCATAATTCACGAACCGTAGGGAGACACACTTAAGGATTCGACGTTGTTTTGAGTAGTTATGGTATTATGAGAAAGAGACCGAATGTTGTTCGGAGTCTCGGATGGGATCCGGGATATCACGAGGTGATCCGGAATGGTCCGGAGAATAAGATTCATATAAGGAAAGTCCCGTTGGAGTTCGGGAATGATTCCGGTGTTTTCATCGAATGTTCTAGAAGGTTCGGATTGTCCGCAATCCTGGGGAAGGTACATGAATGTGTCATTGAATGATTGCATCATGTACTAAGTGTTTTGCTGTTCCAAACTGAAAAGTCAAACTACGTTTGAAAGTCAAGCAGCTAAAACAGAAACTGGAAACTGTGGAAACTGCAGAAACTGTGAAACCGGGAAACAAGCAAGAGGAGGTTGAAACCAACTTGGAGGAGGAGTCCCTCTCCAAGCCGTGGCCAGCCTTGGCCGAGTTGGGAGGACTCCTCCCTTCCTGGCTGACCCTCCACCTATAAAAGGAGGGGCAGGGCCTCCTCCTAGACACACAAGTTTCTACCTCTAATCTCCGGTTTAGAGCCGTTTGGTTTAGAGCTTATAATTGCTTTAGCCTGTGGTTTAGAGCCTTCTAATTGGTGTGTCTAATCTCTAGACCACTAATAGCCCTCTCTCATAATCCACCATACTCGCTCCGCTTAAGAAGCCTCGGATCTCCCTCTACTTGACCATGCCAGTCTTTGCCGGAATTGCGAGAGTGCTACAACCTCCGCTTCCTTGGAACAAGGAGAGGAAGGTCTTCGCCGAGTAAATCGAGCGTGTGACCGACTATGGAAGCTGCCGCCTTGCGGAAGGATCGCTCACGCGATCTTGAGATCGGAAGAGTACGACTATATCACGAGAATCTGCTCTCGTTAAACACTTTGGAATCTTCGAGGGTAAGTTATTCCATCGACTCGTTGCTACAATCTAGTAGATAGATATTGGCTTGTTTGTTTGTATGCGATAGAAAATTTTTGTTTTCCATGCTCGAACCCCTCTGATGGTATCGAGCCGTGTCTATATGTAGATCATTGCAGTAGAACACAATGGTCATTGTGGGTGTTGATGCTTTTATTGTCGATTGCTTCTTGTGTACTTTGCATCTTGCGGTATGTTGGGATGAAGCGGCCGGGCTAACCTTACATGACATCGTTCATGAGACTTGCTCCACGCTTGACATGCAACTTGTATTGCATAAGTGGCTTTGGGCCTGTTTCTCCTAGCATAGTTAAGATTCAATTTACAACGGGTGATTGACAATACTAGTATCAATGGTGTGGTTCTTGTTCGAAGTTAGAACGACACTTATTGAAAGCCCCAAACCACGTAAAATATGCAAAGAAAAGAGGCGTCTAACTTTGTTTTTGGGGTGTCGATGATGTGATATGGCCATGATTGTGATTATATTTGATGTATGCAATGTTCCTTATTGTAAGTTGGCAACCGAGAAGCCATATGGTTATCTTTAATTTATGTTAAGACCCGCGTGTCTATTCAAAGTAGTTGTAATAGTTGAAGCCGGTGCAGGACAACCATGGAGCAGCGTCATTGACCTTGATGCAATGCCGGTGATGATGGAGATCATGTTTGTGCTTGAAGATGGAGATCGGAAGCACAAAGAAGAAAACCATATCATATCACATATTATGAATTGCATGTGATGTTAATCCTTTATGCATCTTGTATTGCTTAGTAGACGACGGTAGCATTATAATATGACCCCTCATGCACATGAATTTCAAGTCATAAAGTGTTCACCCTTAGTTAGCACCGTTGCTAAAGCTTGTTGTTTGAGCACCACGTGATGATCGTGTGTTAGATTCTACAAGTGTATACAACGTGAGCAAAGATTTGCTCATGCGAAACTAAGGTTTGATCTTGATTGAGCCTAGCATGCATGACATGGCCTCGGGAACACGGATTACGAAAGGTAGAGCATGAGTCATATAGTAGATATGATGAACATGTTGATTGTTCGCCATTGAAGCTATATCAACTCTCGTGATGATCGGTTTTGATGTGGTGGATTTGGTTCATGTGATCACTAAAACAATGTGAGGGATATTGTTTTTGAGTTCACCTAGATTAATTTAATTATTAATTAGAACTCAATTTATCATAAACTAAATCAAAGTGAATTTGCATAGTTGTTGTAGTCATTGGCATCCGTTTACCACCTTGCGCTTAGTTATAATTGAGATGATAGAACTATAGAATTCTGGTTAGTTACTTTACAAACTGGTATCGTATTGTTTTGAAGTGTTAATCTAAAAGTTTAAAAGTCATATTGCAAACTTTCAGTAAGTTCCGGTTACTCCATGAAGTTTAATAATTAGTATTAAATCAAGAGTAACAATTCCAAGTTTTAGTATATAAGTATCATGTTTGTCTCCATGATTCTTGATATTCAAAGGATTCTCCTAATATCAAGGTTATCTAAGGATCTGAAAGAGTTGTTTCAGAAACCATGATTTGTGGAAGATATTGTGATATCTGAAACGAAGTTTTGGTTGCAACATGATAGAGTATAATATGGCTAAAGTCATGTTCTCATATTTGATGAGAATTTGCAAAAGGTTGGAGACACTAGTTGTCCTAAACCTCCAAAAGTTTTTGGGAGAGCAACATTATACTCACGATTCACCGTTACAAGCTAATAGTAGCTTGATCATGGATAATTCCATGATAAGGGTGAATATTTGATGTAGGTAAAATGCTTACTACACCAAGAGATTACTAAAGAAAGGAATTTGAAAGAACACCAAATATTTGATGATGGTGATCTACTTCAAAGTGCAAGTCCAAAGACATTGGTATTTAATTATACACGCTTTGGACTATATGTCATATGTATGACTCCACTATTGATGTTGATAGATTCTTTCAAACAGAAAAGGAAATACTGAAAGAGAATCTCATAAATATATGGCAGAAAGGAAAAGACTAGAATTGTTCAGCTTAAGTATATAGATGATATACATGTTATGGCTATATTCTTTGCTTATTAAACAATGTGGTTCTCAAGTATTTGATACTGAATTTGTTGGTGTGAATCGTCATACAAAACAACACAATTCATGAACTACAATGGCCTAAGTAACTAGCAAAAGAATATGTGATGATGTTCATCGAGAACAAAATAAAGGGTTATTGTGTTGCTCGTTAAACATCAAAGCTTGCCTTCAAGATTTGTTTTATCAGGTATTATGAGAACAAAAGGGTTGTTCAAATAATTGCCGTAATCTATAAAAGATGGATGATTTGCAAATCTCGTTGGAGATATCACATCCATAAAACTAGTGCTAAAGATGTCGAAAGACAAATTGATTGAAAGATCACTTAGGAAGTGACATCGTTTAAATTATATTGAAAGAAAACATGAAGAAAATCCATATGGATGGAATTTTGGAGTCTATTTGATTTTGATCAAATGACGCCAGAAACTTTCCTAGAGATAATTAAAACTTCGTTCATAGGCCAAAGGAACGATAGACTAGCTTATTGGAACTTGTACATATTGTTGTATGAAGTCCATTATGTATAGTCAAGCGATGGATTTCAACTTCATGTGCTTTCTCGAAAATTTGAGTGAATATATGAATATTTACTTAATAAGGATGAAGTGTGAAACATTTGAAAAGTTCAAGGACTTTCAAGATGAAGTGCAAAATCATTGTAACAAGAATATAAATAGTTTATGATAAGATCATAAAGGAAGATATTTGAGTTACAAGTTTAGCATAATACCTAAGATTTAAGGAATCGTTCGTGGATTTGCATTTTCGAAACACCATAAGAGTATGGAGCGTTCGAGATATGTAATTAAACCTTGTTTGACATGGTAAGATCGAAGGTGTAATTCATAAACTGCCATTATATTTTAAAGATTAAAAGCTTTAGAGATTACCGTTTTCCACTGAA
Organism: Avena longiglumis; assembly: GCA_030063025.1. Lineage (NCBI taxonomy): Eukaryota > Viridiplantae > Streptophyta > Magnoliopsida > Poales > Poaceae > Avena > Avena longiglumis. The sequence goes on from CP125978.1 coordinate 35,850,629, forward strand.
AGGAGCTCCATCATAATCCGTTGAAATGACACCATATAAAGTTATGGTTTGGGATAAAACCAAGTTGTCCTTTCTTTAACATTGGTATGCTATGCATAAGAAAGATGTTTGCAACCAAAGTCGGATGAACTCGTCTTTGTATGTTATTTCGAATAACTGTTAAGTATTCCTCCATAACATCGGAGACAAAAGTGTTTGTCACTTAGTACGTCAAGTTTCTTTGAAGGAATTTTTCGTGAAAAGTTAAGTGGGAGGACAATAGAACTTTGATAAGGTTAAAGAACCTTAGTTGTATGCAGAGTCGCCTTGAAAAGTGTTAGGAGGCGGCAACAATGCTCATGGCTCACGTGCCTCAAAGGTTGTGGTCACGGAGATCTAAGTTCCTATTGAAACAAGTAGATCGGGTAAACAATCAAATACCAAGATTTGAGGGTTGAATCATTATTTGAGAATAATGAACCACTACATGCAAAGAAGCGATGATGGGCCCCCGACTCAGTCAAATGGCTTGAAGCCATAAAATCCGTGATAGTTCCATACGAGAAATCAAGTTTTGAACTTGAAGGACCCTCGAGAAAGGTGTAAGACCTTACAGTTGTGTTTGGATCTATAAAGAAATAGACATGGATGTTTTACATCTATGAATAGTCGACATGTTGGGAAAGAGTTCACAACAATGTTCAAATGTTGACTATGACAAGATTTGATCTTTCATAGTGATATTTAGTCTAGACGGATTAATGTAGCAACCACTACATATAATTTGTTATATGGTAGTTGAATAAACAAAACAAGTTCTTCTAATAGAATCGTTACCTAGGACATGTGCATAACACGGTCCATAGGGTTTTGTTAATTCAAAAGGATGCTAAAAACATATGCAAACTTCAATGGTTAAAGTGAGCATCGCGGAGTTGGAATCTTCACTGTGATGAAACTGTTAAAGGAGTTTAAAAGTTCATCAGAGACGATGGAGATGCTTGCATTTGCAAGAAATTAAGTGAGCGCTAAGACATGTTTCTAATACATTATGTGGAAGACATATTGTTGATTGGAAATAATGTATCTTTTATTAACATATATTAAGAATTTCATCCCGATGAAAGACTTAGGCAAAACCAAATATTTGGCATCAATAGACGCTAATATGGTTATGCCGAAGTACATAGACGAGATATTGAATGAGTTCAATATAGAAACTACAAGAAAGGTTCTTGTCGCACGTAAAGGATTGAAAGAGTTCAAATGTTGATGATATATTCAAGTGTATAGACATTTGGTAAGTGAAACAAATAATCAAGTATAGATTGATACTTGATGTATGAAATCACAAAGAGTATTTATATCAATCATCTTGTGATATGTACAAATCCAGATATGTCCTATGCTCTAAATGTTGTGAGCATATACCGTAATGATTCGTAAGATGATCATTGGACAATAGTAAGGATATTCTTATGATCTTTGGACTTAACTAAGAGTATAATATTTGTAGAAGTGACAAATAGATGGTTAGTTCATTGTAAAAGTACTACATTGATACTAGTTTTGTCACAAAGTACAAATTAAGTTTATCTCAATCTAAACTAAGGGTGGCACAATATAATGGAAAGTGAGTTCCATAATGGATTTGGATGAGTTCCAAAGTTAAGACATTGTGAGATACTACAATAAAAGGCTAAGTATATGACTGCTATTTTAGCGACAAAAGGGGCATTTGTGTCAAGTAGTTTGTTATCAAACTAGGTGTAGTTCACAATGGGATAATACTATGAAGATATATTGTGCGACAATATTATCAACATGTTTTAACCCCAAAGAACTAAAGGTCACACGAAAGACCAAATTTATACAAAGCCATCTCATTAGAGAATGAGTGATGCGTAAAGACGCAGACATGCAATTACACACGGACACGAAGTGTCGATCCGGAATCGCTTGACCACTAGCAATCGTGCACATACAACACGGAAAGCCATAGGTGTTGAATACACAAAGGTTTGAAACTAGATTATTGACTCTAGTGCAAGTGGGAGACTGTTGGAGATATGCCCAGAGGCAATAATAAAGTGGTTATTATCATATCTTCACACTTATGATAAATGTTTACATACCATGCTATAATTGTATTAACGGAAACATTAATACTTGTGTGATTTGTAAACTAAAATAAGAGTCCCTAGTAAAGCCTCTTGTTAAACTAGCTTGTTGGTTAATATATGATCATGGTTTCTAATCATGAACATAGAGATGTTATTAACAACAGGATCATATCATTAGGAGAATGATATGGTGGACATACTCCTATAGATAAGCATAGCATAAAGATCAAGTCATTTCAATAGTTCAATTGCTATATGCTTCGATACATAGTAACCTAATTCCTTCGACCATGAGATCATGCATATCACCTTTACGGATGGATGCTTTGATGACATCAAACACCACACCGTAACGGGTGGCTATAAAGGTGGCATTGAGTGTTGGAAAGTATTGGTTGAAACACATGGATCAAGAGTGGGATTTGTCCATCCATATGACGGATAGATATACTGGGCCCTCTCGGTGGAATGTCATCCAATTAGCTTGCAAGCATGACTGGGTCACAAGGGATCACATATCACGGGAACGAGAAAGAGTACTTATCGATAACGAGGTTGAACTAGGTATGCAGAGATCTGACGATCATAACCTCGGATAAGTAAACTATCGTGAGACAAAGGGAAATTGGTATCGTATGTAAGTGGTTCATTCGATCGCAGTAATCGAGAAATATGTGGAGCCATATGAATTTCCAGATTCCTCTATTGGTTATTGTTAGGAGAAGTTTCGATCATGTCCGCATAATTCACGAACCGTGGAGACACATAAGGATTCGACGTTGTTTTGAGTAGTTATGGTATTATGAGAAAGAGAACGAATGTTGTTCGGAGTCTCGGATGGGATCCGGGATATCACGAGGTGATCCGGAATGGTCCGGAGAATAAGATTCATATAAGGAAAGTCCCGTTTCGGAGTTCGGGAATGATTCCGGTGTTTTCATCGGGAATGTTCTAGAAGGTTCCGGATTGTCCGGCAATCCGGGGGGGAAGGGTAAATGAATGTGTCATTGAATGATTGCATCATGTACTAAGTGTTCTTTCTGTTCCAAAACTGAAAAGTCAAACTGCCAGTTTGAAAGTCAAACGGCTAAAACAGGAAACTGTGGGAAACAGGAAACTGTGGGAAACAAGCAAGAGGAGGTTGAAACCAACTTGGAGGAGGAGTCCCTCTCCTCCAAGCCGGCGGCCAGCCTTGGACGAGTTGGGGAGGGACTCCCCTCCCCTTCCCTGGCGCGCCAGCCCCTCCACCTATAAAAGGAGGGGCAGGGCCTCCTCCTAGACACACAAGTTTCTACCTCTAATCTCCGGTTTAGAGCCGTTTGGTTTAGAGCTTCTAATTGCTTTAGCCTGTGGTTTAGAGCCTTCTAATTGGTGTGTCTAATCTCTAGACCACTAATAGCCCTCTCTCATAATCCACCATACTCGCTCCGGCGAAGCCTGCGGGATCTCCCTCTACTTGGTACCATGCCGTTGTCTTTGCCGGAATGCGAGGAGAGTGCTACAACCTCCTGCCTTTGGAACAAGGGAGAGGAAGGTCTTCACGAAATACCGAACGTGTGACCGATTACTGAGCGCTTTAAGCGCATGGCGGAAGGATCGGCTACGCGATCTTGAGATCGGAAAGAGTACGACTATATCACCCACGAGAATCTGCTCTCGTTAAACACTTTGGAATCTTCGAGGGTAAGTTATTCCATCGACTCTTTGCTACAATCTAGTAGATAGATCTTGGCTTGTTTGTTTGTATGCGATAGAATTTTTTTGTTTTCCATGCTACGAACCCCTACAACGAGGCCTTCACGACAAAGCAATCACAGGATTCAGAAATATTTCAGGGGGCCACCCCATTGAGTACACCCGCAACGAAGCTAGCTGACTTCGAGACGGACTCAAGGTTTACGTGGTCATGTAACGACGGGACCAAAACTGGGCTTGTCGATACTGAAAACACTCCGCTTACCTAAAGCAGACAGGTTTCCTCGCAATCGTAAATAGCGGTAAAGCATGGCATAGTACAGGATAGTAAATAAAACCTCAAACTAGTTTGTGGCCCCAAGAAATAAGAATGAATCAAGCTCGCTGGGGTCCCATAATCCTCCCGGATGTGGATAGCGCGAAAATTCAAGAACAGTATCAAGTACTGGGTCCCACGGGACACAAGTGGACGGTTAACAACCAAATAACATCTATTGCCCAATGCGGCTCTGCTACCTACTTCAATTTTAGTTGTTAAACAGTAATTAAAGTAAACGATAATTAAAGCCATGATCATCTCCAACATTAAACATGCGGCAATACTCCAACAAGTGGCATGACGACACGCATGACTTGAGCAAGCGACTACGACGCGCAAGTCCATCTATCTACCAAACAACAGGTAATAGGATTTGTCCAAGGCGATATAAGGCTGCAAGGGATATCACGGATAGGAAAACTAGAGCATCGCAACACAGATAGCAATAGATCAACAGGAGGGAATAAATACTATAAAAGTAAGATAGGTAGAAAGGGGGAGATGCTCGCCTGAAAAACATTGCCGAAGGTTCATCCGAAGATCGGGGCGAAGCTCACATCAACTCAATGGCCTTATCCGCGAAGAAGCAAAACACTAGAATAAACACCGGATGCAACATTTAATCCTACGGCAAAAGATCGGGCATGATGCATGTATGATGTATGACATGGCAAAGATGCGATGCAATTAGGCCATATTAAGCGGAACCGGGGTCCCGACATTATTTAGATGGTTCATGTTGTTTAGAAACCCCGCAATTTAAATGTTGTCTTAACAAGGCAAAAGATAGCACCGGTTCGCTACACAAATTTAAATGAGGCCAATATAAGACTAGATTTGCCCGCATATGGGACCCATATTTAATTATGAGGTGAATCAGCATAATGCCCCCAAACCACATGAATATGTATGCGACATGAATGATTTAATGCAACAAGTTTATATCATTTATAAAAATAGGGTCTCGAGGAAAGGGGTCACACATTAGGGTTCGGCGATCTTGGTTCCGGGGGTTCGGGGTTCGGTCTCAGGGTTCGACGGGGACGGCGAGGTTCGGATACAGGAGGAGAACTTGTTGTGTCGTGACGGAGAACTTGGGTTCGGAAGGAGGTCTTGACGTCCCGATGAATTGGTCTCCGGGGTCGAAGAACTTGGCGAGAGAGAGCTTGTCGCATGATCCCGGGTCGTCGTGGTAGACGGTCATGGTCAAGGGGGAGAACTTGGCTCTGGTTCTCGCATCTTCGGATCCGAGAGGAAGAACTGGCGTGTCGGGTTCGGTTTTCGGAGAAGGAGAACTTGGCAATTCCGAGGGTCTTGGTGTCCGTGAACCTTGAACCCGTGAAGTAGATCTTGTCGCACGGTGTCCGGAAGACGAACTTGGCGATTCGTCGGCGATCTTGGCATTCCACGAAGTCTTGATGTTCGGTCGGTGACGACCTCCGTACCGCAGGTTCTCGTGTGGCTTTCTATTCCGTGGTCTTGAGGCTCTCGACGAAGATCTCGTGGTGCTTTGCAGATGGTCGAACTGGTCGTGGAGCGGACCAAAAGCTCAAGGTATGCCACAGACCAAACAAACACATACTGGCCGACATGCACATGTGCAGACGCCGCAACATCCGGAGGCTGCGCGCAGCGCAGACGAAAAAGGCGACCACGGGGCACGCGGACGGTGACAGAAGCGAGCCTCGAGAGGCCTAAGTTGGACGGACGCGTCGAGGCAGGGCAAGCAGGGAGGCGGCGGGGTCGAGGGCCCTCTCGGGCGCTGAGGAGAAAGCGGCGGCTGGGCGCAGACTTGATGGCGGCGGGGCGGAGGAGCGCTGGTTCCGAGGAGGGTAAACGGCGCAGGCGGGCTCAGTGGTGGGCGCGGTCTTGGGGAGGGCAGCCGGAGGAGCTCCGCGAGACGGCGGGGAGCTGCCGAGGGTGGCCGACGCGGTGGGAGAGGCGGCGGTGGCCCTGCGAGGTTGGCCGGGAGGAGGGCGAGGGCGACGCGGCCGGAGGAGGCGGGCCCGGCAGGGCGGGGAGCAAGGCGGCCGGGCGGCGGGTGGCGTGTGGCGATGGGGAAACGGGTGCTCGGGGGCGGCCTGAGGTGGTGGCAGCGGAGAGGAGAGCGACTGGGGTGTGAGCTTGGGAGGGGAAGAGAGGCGGGGCATGCTTGCAGGTAGAGGCGGAGGCGATGGCGGAGGCGAGGCTGCAGTGGGCGGTTGGTGGAGAGGGAAGAGGGAGGAGCGGGGTCGGGGGACGCGTGAGGGACGCGGGGCGGTGAGAGGTGGGCCAGAGGGGATCCCGTGTGGGGGAGGGTGGCGTGCGTGGTGTTGTGTGCGTGTGTGGTGTGCGTGTGGGACCCAGGGAGAGTGGGGTTGTGTGGTTGGTGGGTGGCTGTGTGAGTGCGTGTGCTGGGGCGGCAGGTAGTGCTGGGTGGGGCCCAGGCGGGCCAGGGAGTGGGGGGAGTCTGGGATTGGTGAGGTGGATGGGTGAAGTGCTGAGGTGGAGGGACGTTGAGGTGGCAAGCTGCGGTTGGTGGGTAGACTAGGTTTAGGTAGAAAAGGGTTTAGGTTTTAGGTTGATTATTTTGTAGGATATTTATTTGTTTGGTTTTGTTTGAAATCTTTTTAGCAAATAATTTTTTAGTTAAACAGTTTAGCAGATAATTATGAGACTTTGTTTCGAAAAGAAAGAAGGGTAATTTTAGAAAACAAAATAGGCTTATTGAAAATAGTTTCGGACAAACAAATGCATGATGAAGACGATGCAATGCACAAAAACAACGCGGTTTTCTAGTAGCGGTTTTAGCGGGATACCACAATTCGACACCACTAAGAATGGATCTCGCCCTCGAGATCCGCCTCATGGTACCGGGAAGAAGGGCGGCGACCTGAATCTTCTCGCATCGTGTAGATCCTCGCGACACCACTAACAAGAGTTCTTTCTTAAGCTTGAAATCGGCGACACCACCAGCAAAGATCGTTGTCCCTGATCGTCGAGAGAACACTCCGGAGAAACAAAGGACGAAGGTAGAGGTATCAAAAGATAAGGCCACCTCTAACTTCCATGAGAAGAGGAAAAGTTACATTGACCCACCAGTTCGATGTACAAGAGTGAACAGTAAGAGTCGGGTAGGGTGATCAGTCCATCCCGTACCCAAACTATCAACTCTATACATGAATAGGAAAATCAGGCAACTCAACTCTCGAAATTTAGAATGAAGATCTTCATAAGCGGTATTCGGAACAAAGGGATGATGCCAGCTCTGCATTGGATCTGATGTAGATGAGGTCATCACATCAGAAAACACCGGAAGATACCAAAGAAATTTTATGAAAATACATAACGATTAGGTTTCACAATGGTTCCATTGGCATGAACAACACATGTTCAAGGTATACTCCAACTTCACCAATGCTCGTCCCTCTCATATGTTTTTCCATGATAAGGATATCCAGCAAGGTACACATATAGACAAAGAGTTCAAGAACAAAAAGATTGGATGAAGGGTACACCAAACGAGATGCAGACAAGATGTTTGTAGCGCCATCGTTATAATAGGAAAGAAGCGAAACCCTAAAGGTACGACAGAAACCCAACCACGAGAATCCTGGACTCGAAGAAAAGATAAGAGTGGATTCAAAATGCGTAGAGGTAAGAGGAGAATAGCAGAGGGGAGTAAAATTAGACCTAATCGAGAACTATCCAACCGATTTGCAAAAATAGTTTTGACACTCTACTTGCCGTTAGCTAGGTTATCCTCAGGCTGGACTTGTGAATATCGCAATCGCTGAGCTCGATACTACTCAGTAACACCCTCGAATCGGCCCTATGCAAGTTTTAGCGATTCCCGCCAAACCCATAGAAAGCGATTCAAAGGTGACCACCAGCACTTTCGTGCGGGTGGAAAATGAAGTAATAACATTACACAAGGTCCTCGATGGGACCTGAGCAGATATATATATACAACACGACTCCATGAGTCAAGAATACATATACGTAACAAAGATCCAAATCACCTTGAAAGCGATAGGCGTCCACTACGGACAAGATGCAAATGGGGCTAAGAGCCGAAGAATAACCAATGGCGTCCATAACCCTGAGCCAAGCCGGAAGGGTAACCTTGCTAACGACGTCGATCTCAAAACCTGCTTAAACAAAAGGGGTGCCGACAAAGGGCAAAGGAAAAGAGAGAGCGGTCAGTACTGAGGCCAGTACACGGCGAGGCTAGAATTCGGCGGTCCTCGCCTACATAGGTATGGTGGACTGAAGCGGCAGCGGCAGCATGCACTGAACACCCTATAGAGACTCGATACAACTAGCGGCTATCAGAGAGGGATAAGAAAGACCTATCCGGAACCAACCTGATACTACCACCAAACATACCCATCCTGGTGTTTCCCCCTCGAGACCAGACGAGGAAGTCAACCGAGGAACTCACACCATTGGCAGTTTTATTTATTCAGTTATCGTTGCAGCAGCTACTAGTCAGGTATAGATAATCATCCTGATAAAATAAGCAGTGGGCACTTTTAGTTAACCATTCTGTTGTAGTTGCAGCACTTACTAGTCAGATACAAGTAGCACGAGATATCCCAAAACCCAACAGTTGTTGGCACTTTTATTTAGCCATTCTGTTATAGTTGCAATACTTACTAGTCAGATACAATTAGCAAGCGACAACCCAAACAAGCAATTGTTGGCAGTGTTATTTAGCCATTCCATTATAGTGAAACTGATTACTAGTCATTATATAGTCAAATTTATAGCACTACTTTAGTTATAGTTGTCTATGATCGAGATACTGTGCTCCAAGTTGTCCATAACCATGACACGGCTTTAAAGTTTTACCCTGCAGGGGTGCACAAATAGCAACACACATTCGATCAACCTCGGAAAAACCAAATCAAAACCCAACGAGGCCTTCACGACAAAGCAATCACAGGATTCAGAAATATTTCAGGGGGCCACCCCATTGAGTACACCCGCAACGAAGCTAGCTGACTCCGAGACGGACTCAAGGTTTGCGTCAGTGGCTGTAAACGACGGGGAACCCAAAACTGGGCTTGTCGATACCGCGAAAACACTCCGCTTACCTAAACAGTACAGGTGCTCCTCGCACAATCGTAAATAACGCGGTAAAGCATGGCATAGGTACAGGATAGTAAATAAAACCTCAAACTAGTTTGTGGCCCCAAGAAATAAGAATGAATCAAGGTCTGGCTCAGGGGGGTCCCATAATCCTCCCGGATGTGGATAGCGCGAAAATTCAAGGAACAGGTATCAAGTACTCGGGGTCCTACGGGACACAAGTGGACGGTTAATAACCAGATAACATCTATTGCCCACCTATGCCTCTGCTTACCTACTTCAATCTTAGTTATTAAACAATAATTAAAGTTGTGAACATCTCCAACATAAAACATGCGGCAATACTCCAACAACTGTGGTACTTGACGACACGCAACAACACTTGAGAAAGCGACTACGACGCGCAGGTCCAACTATCTACCAAACAACAGGTAATAGGAGGTGTCCAAGGCAATATAAGGCTGCAAGGGATAACACGGGTACGAAAACTAGAGCATCGCAACACAGATAGCAATAGATCAACAGGAGGAAATAAAGACTATAAACGTAAGATAGGTAGAAAGGGGGAGATGCTCGCCTGAAAAACATTGTCGAAGGTTCAACCAAGATCGGTAGCTCACATCAACTCAACGGCCTTATCCGTGAAGAAGCAAAACACTAGAATAGACACCGGATGCAATGTTTAATACTACGGCAAAAGATCGGGCATGATGCATGTATGATGTATGACATGGCAAAGGTGCGATGCGATTGGGCAATATTAAGTGGAACCGGGGTCCCGCCAATTATTTAAACGGTTCAAGTTATTTACCTACCCCGCAAATTAAATGTTGTCTTAACAAGGAAAAAGATAGCACCGGTTCTCTACACAAATTTAAATGGGACCAATATAAGACTAGATTTGCCCGCATATGGATCCCATATTTAATTGTGAGGTGAATCGGCATAAGGCCCCCAAACCACACAAATATGCATGCGAGATGAATGATTAATATGCAACAGGTTTTATATATAGCATTTATGAAATAGGGCTCGGGAAAAGGTTCACACATTAGGGTTCGGCGATCTTGGTGTTCCGAGGGTTTCGGGGTTCGGTCTCTCGTGGTTTAGGGTTCGGATCGTTCGGACTCGGGATTTAGGTCTTGGATCGGGAAGTAGATCTTGCCGCACGCGCCAATGCTTCCGGAAGGAGAACTTGTCGCCCGTGGTCTCTTGTCCGGTGAAGTACTGGCGTCCTCGAGGGAGTACTTGTCGTATCCGTGAAGGAGATCATGTCGGTCCACGGGGTCGGGCTTGCCGTGAAGGAGCACTCGTCGTTCAGAGGAGAAGACCTTGGCGTCATATGTTGAGGTCGTTGGGTGTCGGTGCCGGACTCGGGTGTGGCGTCGATGGTCTTACGTGGCCCGATGGTTCCAAGTAGGAGATTCCCGGGTACCGCGGCGGAATTCTCGGGGTTTCGATGAAGATCTTGGCGGGGGGTTTTGTCGGCAAGAACTTGTCGGATCCCAAATTGATGTTGGTTCCTCTTCGGGAGTCCTTGGTGTAGGATGTACTCGCGACAAGATTTAACAACATAGCATGCACGCGCGACTGCGACAGGCAAACGAACATGGCAGGGAGGAACCGCAGCGGGGCTGCTTGCGTGGCAACACGGACGGGAGGGTCTGCCGCCGGCGGGGTCGTCGAGATGCACCTGGTACTGCGCAGGAAACAGAGGTGGCCGAGGAGGGAGAGCCAGGGAGAGGAGGCGCGGCTCGACGTCGGTCGCAGCGGGGCACCGGTGGGGCTCGGGCGGGCTCCTGCAGGGGAAAAGGCGGCGAGGCGGCGGGCGGGGAGGACCTCTGGCGGCGGCGGGGCAGAGGACGTGGACGGCCTCGAGAGAGGAGGCGAACGGGTCGCTTGAGTCATGGGACGAGCCGAGGGTGGCGGAGGAGAGCGACGAGGAGAGGAAGGTGGGGTCGAGGCGGGGCTCCGGCAGACGAGGGCCCACGGCGGAGGCAGGGCAGAGGAGGCGCGTCGTGCTCGGCCGGAGAGGAGGAGGCATGGCGGCGGCGTGGGACGGAGCGAGAGGTGGAGGAGGAAAGGCGGAGGGCGCGGCGGAGGAGGAGGGCGGGGAAGAGGAAGGAGAGGAGGGAGCCGGCGCCGGTGAGGGGAGGATCGACGGGAGGAGGCGGTGGAGCGGAGCCCCAGGGCGGGCAGGCCGGGAGGAGGAGGAGGCGGGGAAGAGGGCTGCGCGAGGCGTGCGGGAGAAGAGTGGGTCGGGAGGACGGGAAGAGGTGGTGGGGCGGGTGGGGCCAGGAGAGAGGAGTGGGGGCTGCAAGTGGGGCCAGGGGAAGAGAGAGAGGTGCGGTGTGTGTCTGGGGCCCAGGAGGAGTGGGTATTGGTGGGACCGGGTGGAGGTGGTGTGGTGGATTGGTGGTGTGAGGTGGGTGTGATGAGGTGGAGGGAAAGGTGAGGTGGAGGGAGGGGATTGGTGGGGAGGATGTGGAGGGGGCTGGGTAGATTAGGACTAGGTAGAAAAGGGTCTAGGTTTTAGGTTTTATTATTTTGTAGGATATTTATTTGTTTGGTTTTGTTTGAAATCTTTTTAGCAAATAATTTTTAGGCAATTAATTTAACAGACAATTATAAGACTTGTTTTGAATAAGAGAAGAGGTATTTTTAGAAAACAAAAATAGGCTTATTGAAAATAGTTTCAGACAAACAAATGCATGATGATGACGATGCAATGCACAAAAATAACGCGATTTTCTAGTAGTGGTTTTTGCGGGATGCCACAATTCGACACCACTAACAATGGATCCCGCCCTCGAGATCCGCCTCATGGTACCGGAAGGAAGGTCGGCGATCTGCGTCTCCTCGCTTTGTGTAGATCCTCGCGACACCACTAAAAAGAGGTTGTTGTCCGTGATCGTCGAGAGAACACTCCAGGAACAAAAGATCGAAGGTAGAGGTATCAACAAATAAAGCCACCTCTAGCTTCCGTGGGCGGAGTAAAATTGCCGGATCCACTGATTCGATGTACAAGAGCGAATGATAAGAGTAGTCGGATGGTGATCAGTCCATCGCGCACCCAAACCATTACTCTGCACACGAATAGGCGAATTGTGCAACCAACTCTCGAAATTAGACTGAAGATCTCGACAAACGAGGGTCAGAATAAGGAGTGATGCGGACTCTGCATCGGATCTGGCGTAGATGATGTCGTCGCGTCGGAAAATAGCGGAAAGCACGAGAATGAACAACGAGAAATCCACCAGACGAAGGGTTCCTCGGATAGCATGCAGACCAGATGTAGCAACACCGTTACCAAAGGAGGAAGCGAAACCCTGAAGGTACGATGGAACCCAACCACGAGAAATCCTGGACTCGAAGAGAGGGAAGAGAGCGGATTCAAAACACGCAGAGGTGAGAGGAGAGCAGGAGAGGGGTGAGGAGTAAAATCAGACCTAATCAGAACTATCCAACCGATTTTGCAAAAATAGTTTGACACTCTACTTCGGCCGTTAGCTAGGTTATCCTACATGCTGGACTTGTGGGGTATCGCAACCGCTCGATACCACTCAGAACACCCTCAGAATCGACCTATGCAAGTTTCAGCGATTCCGCCAAAACCCATATAGAAATGATTCAAAGGTGCCACCAGCACTTTCGCGGGTGGAAAAGCAGTAATAACATTACACAACAGTCCTCGATGGGACCCATAGACAGATATATATACAACGACTCAATGAGTCAAGAATGCGATATAATATACAAAGATCCAAATCACCTTGAAAATGATAGAGCGTCCGACTACGGACAAGATGCAAATGGGGCTAAGAGCCTGAAGAATAACCAATGGCGTCCATAACCCTGCCCAAAGCGGAAGGGTAACCGCTATGACGCCGATCGCAAAACCTGCTTAAACAAAGGGGTGCCACAAAGGGCAAAGGAAAAAGAGAGCGGTCAAGATCTTGAGGCCAAGACATGGCGAGACTAGAATTGGCGGTCCTCGCCACATAGGTATGGTGGATCAAGCAGCTACAAGATGCACTAAACAACCTATAGAGACTCGATACAACTGGCGGCTATCAGAGAGGGGTAAGAAAGACCTATTCGGAACCAACTGATGCTGCCATTAAACAAAACCATCCTGGTGTTTCCCCCTCGAAACCAAACGAGGAAGTCAACCGAGGAACTCACGAAGTTGGCAGTTTTATTTATTCAGTTATCGTTGCAGCAATTACTAGTCAAGTATAGATAATCGTCCTGATATAATAAGCAGTGGGCAATTTTAGTTAACCATTCCGTTGTAGTTGCGACACTTACTAGTCAAATACAATTAGCATGAGATATCCCAAAACCCAGCAGTTGTTGGCACTTTTATTTAGCCATTCCGTTATAGTTGCAATACTTACTAGTCAGATACAATTGTCGCAAGCGACAAACCAAACAAGCAATTGTTGGCAGTTTTATTTAGCCATTCCATTATAGTGAAGCTGATTACTAGTCATTATAAAGTCAAATTTATAGCACTACTTTAGTTATAGTTGTCTATGATCGAGAATCTTGTGCTCCAAGTCGTCCATAACCGCGGACACGGCTTTGAAAGTTTTACCTGAGGGTGCACAAATAGCAACACACACTCGATCAACCTCGGAAAAACCAAATCAAAACCCAACGAGGCCTTCACGACAAAGCAATCACAGGATTCAGAAATATTTGGGGCCACCCATTGAGTACACCATAGCGAAGTTACCCGACTCAGACGGACTCAAGGTTTGCGCTGGCTGTAACGATCGGGAACGCAAAACTGGGCTTGTCGATACCGCGAAAACACTCCGCTTACCTATACAGTACAGGTGCTCCTCGCACAATCGTAAATAAAGCAGTAAAGCATGGCATAAGTACAGGATAGTAAATAAAACCTCAAACTAGTTTGTGGCCCCAAGAAATAAGAATGAATCAAGCTCTGGCTCAGGGGGGTCCCATAATCCTCCCGGATGTGGATAGCGCGAAAATTCAAGGAACAGGTATCAAGTACTCGGGGTCCTAAGGGACACAAGTGGACGGTTAACAACCAGATAACATCTATTGCCCACCTGTGCCTCTGCTTACCTACTTCAATTTTAGTTATTAAACAATAATTAAAGTTGTGAACATCTCCAACATAAAACATGCAGCAATACTCCAACAACTGTGGTACTTGACGACACGCAACAACACTTGAGCAAGCGACTACGACGCGCAGGTCCAACTATCTACCAAACAACAGGTAATAGGAGGTGTCCAAGGCAATATAAGGCTGCAAGGGATAACACGGGTACGAAAACTAGAGCATCGCAACACAGATAGCAATAGATCAACAGGAGGAAATAAAGACTATAAACGTAAGATAGGTAGAAAGGGGGAGATGCTCGCCTGAAAAACATTGTCGAAGGTTCAACCGAAGATCGGGGCGAAGCTCACATCAACTCAACGGCCTTATCCGCGAAGAAGCAAAACACTAGAATAGACACCGGATGCAATGTTTAATACTACGGCAAAAGATCGGGCATGATGCATGTATGATGTATGACATGGCAAAGGTGCGATGCGATTGGGCAATATTAAGTGGAACCGGGGTCCCGCCAATTATTTAAACGGTTCAAGTTATTTACCTACCCCGCAAATTAAATGTTGTCTTAACAAGGAAAAAGATAGCACCGGTTCGCTACACAAATTTAAATGGGACCAATATAAGACTAGATTTGCCCGCATATGGATCTCATATTTAATTGTGAGGTGAATCGGCATAAGGCCCCCAAACCACACAAATATGCATGCGAGATGAATGATTAATATGCAACAGGTTTTAAATATAGCATTTATGAAATAGGGCTCGAGAAAAGGTTCACACATTAGGGTTCGGCGATCTTGGTGTTCCGAGGGTTTCGGGGTTCGGTCTCAGGGTTTAGGGTTCGACGGGATCGTTCTCGGACTCCGGGATTTAGGGTCTTCGGATCGGGGAAGTAGATCTTGCCGCACGAGCGTCAATGCTTCCGGGAAGGAGAACTTGTCGTCCAGGGTCTCGGTGTCCGGGGTGAAGTACTCGGCGTCCTCGAGTGAGTACTTGTCGTATCCGTGAAGGAGATCATGTCGGTCCACGGGGGTCGGGCTTCGAAGCCAGGAAGGAGCACTCGTCGTTCCGAGGAGAAGACCTTGGCGTCATATGTTGAGGTCGTCGGGTGTCGGTGCCGGACTCGGGTGTGGCGTCGATGGTCTTACGTGGCCCGATGGTTCCAAGTAGGAGATTCCCGTGTACCGCGGCGGAATTCTCGGGGTTTCGATGAAGATCTTGGCGGGGGGTTTTGTCGGCAAGAACTTGTCGGATCCCAAATTGATGTTGGTTCCTCTTCGGGAGTCCTTGGTGTAGGATGTACTCGCGACAAGATTTAACAACATAGCATGCACGCGGCTACGACGAAAAGCGAACATGGCAGGAGGAACCGCATGGGGCTGCTGCGGCAACACGGACGGGGTCTGCCACGCGGGTCGTCGAGATGCACCTGCACTGCTGGCAGAAGCAGGTGGCCGAGGAGGAGAGCCAGGAGAGGAGGCGGCTCGACGTCGGTCGCAGCGGGCACCGGTGGGGCTCGTGGCTCCTAGGGAAAAAGCGGCGAGGCGGGGAGACCTGCCGAGGCGGGGAGGACCTGCGGCGGCAAGGTAGGGCGTGGGCGGCGTCGAGAGAGGAGGCGAACGGTCGTCGGGCTCATGGGACGGCGAGCCGGAGGAGAGCGACGAGGAGAGGAAGGTGGGGTCGAGGCGGGGCTCCGGCAGACGAGGGCCCACGGCGGAGGCAGGGCAGAGGAGGCGCGTCGTGCTCGGCCGGAGAGGAGGGAGGCGGCGGCGGCCGCGTGGGAAGGACGGAGCCGCGAGGTGGAGGAGGGAAAGGCAGAAGGAGGGGCTCATGACGGGGAGAGGAGGAGAAGGAGGGCCAGACCGGTGAGGAGGAGGGAGCGGAGGAGGCGGTGGAGGCGGTGGCGGAGCTGGGGCGGGCGCGGCCGGGAGGAAGGAGGCGGGGAAGAGGGTCGCGAGGCTGCGAGAGAGTGGGTCAGGAAGGACGGGAAGAGGTGGTGGGGCGTGGGGCCAGGAGGAGAGAGGGAGTGGGGGGCTGGCAAGTGGGGCCAGGGGGGAAGAGAGAGGGCAGGTGTGTGTCTTGGGGCGGGGAGAGTGGGGTCTGTGGTGGGACCGGTGCAGGAGGTGGTGGCTGGTGGATTGGTGAGGTGGCGGTGGGTGTGATGAGGTGGAGGGAAAGGTGAGGTGGAGGGAGGGGATTGGTGGGGAGGATGTGGAGGGGGCTGGGTAGATTAGGACTAGGTAGAAAAGGGTCTAGGTTTTAGGTTTTATTATTTTGTAGGATATTTATTTGTTTGGTTTGGTTTGAAATCTTTTTAGCAAATAATTTTTAGACAATTAATTTAACAGACAATTATAAGACTTGTTTGGAATAAGAGAAGAGGTATTTTTAGAAAACAAAAATAGGCTTATTGAAAATAGTTTCAGACAAACAAATGCATGATGATGACGATGCAATGCACAAAAACAACGCGATTTTCTAGTAGTGGTTTTTGCGGGATACCACACCGTTAAGTTGAACTTCCACATTAAACTTCATGCTACACTAGATAGCAACTTGAATAGTGGACTATGCCTTGAACTACAAGTTTTCTGCGCGCTAGTTGCACACAAAATCTAGACCGGTACAGAGCTACCGTCGGCTTCCCCGCGGTTTGGAGCTTATGCATCATACTCCAGGGCCTTTTATGAGTTTATTAGAGAGCACCCAACTCTCATGGACTGCGACGTTTGACAGTCAGACTCATATATGTGTGTTCCTTAAGAGATGTTCTGCAGGACAACATCTCCGCTTATAAAGGCCACTTGAAACACATTAAGATAAATATCAACCTGCCATGAAGATTAAGAGAGTATTGCATCTTTATGGAGATGTAAATATAATATGGAAATACTCTCCTCTCAGCTGACCAACAGCTTGTCTCCCAGCTCTAATTCACGGGATCTCCGATCACATAGAGTGGGTTGCCACTGGGATCTACTCATACCGTGGGTCTCAAACCCATCTCCCTCGATGCATTATCTATCACATTGCGTGATAAACCCTTTGTGAAGGGATCTGCCAGGTTCATAGATGTTTGGATATAATCCAACGCAATAACTCCGGAGTTTCTCAGTTTCCTGATAGATTTCAATCTCCTCTTCACATGCCTTAATGACTTCATATTATCCTTAGAACTATTTACTTTGACGATCACAGTTTGATTATCACAGTTCATCAGGATGGCAGGTATTGGTTTTTCAACCACATGTAAGTCCATCAAGAGCTCACGAAGCCACTCTGCTTCAACAGTGGCTGTGTCTAATGCTATGATCTCTGCTTCCATTGTTGACCTCGTTAAGATGGTCTGCTTGCAAGACTTCCAGGAAACAACGCCGCCACCAAGTGTAAACAAATAACCACTTGTGGCCTTAATCTCATCAGCATCAGATATCCAGTTTGAATCACTATAACCCTTAAGTACCCGTGGATACCCAGTATAGTGAATACCATAACTCGCAGTGCCTTTCAAATAGCGCAAAACTCTTTCAAGAGCATGCCAATTATCATCTCCAGGATTTGACACAAATCGACTCAGTTTGCTTACAACAAAGGATATGTCAGGTCTAGTAGCGCTGGCTAAATACATGAGCGAGCCAATAATTTGAGAATATCTCAATTGATCTTTATTAGTCCTTCGATTCTTTCGAAGTAGCACACTCGGATCATAAGGCGTTGGAGAAGAATTGCAGTTGCTATACCCAAAGCGACTCAATATCTTTTCCACATAGTGAGACTGAAGCAGTGTAATCCCACCATTGTCATCCTTTAGTAGCTTGACGTTTAAAATTACATCAGCCACTCCCAAGTCCTTCATCTCAAAGCAGCGAGATAGGAACTCTTTGACCTCCTCGATAACAGCGAGGTTGATCCCGAATGTCAATATGTCATCAACGTAGAGATACATAATAACTCCCTTGCCCCCACCATGGCGATAGTACACACATTTGTCAGCTTCGTTTACAACAAAGCCTTCAGCAATTAAAGTTCTTTCAAACTTCTCATGCCACTACTTAGGAGCTTGCTTAAGACCATACAAAGACTTCACTAACTTACACACCTTTCCTTCTTGACGATCTACTACAAAACCGTCAGGCTGCTCCATATAAATTTCCTCATCTAGATCTCCATTTAGAAAAGCTGTCTTAACGTCCATTTGATGAACGAGAAGACCATGTGAGACAGCCAAGGAAAGTAGTACTCGAATAGTGGTCAATCTGGCTACAGGTGAGTAGGCATCGAAGAAGTCTTCACCTTCCTTTTGGGTATAACCCTTAGCCACAAGACGTGCCTTGTATTTTTCAATAGTACCATCAGGTCTAAGATTTTTCTTGAACACCCATTTACATCCTACAGGTTTACACCCATAAGGACGATCCGTGATTTCCCAAGTACCATTAGCTAAGATGGAGTCCATCTCGCTTCGGACAGCTTCCTTCCAATAGTCAGCATCTTGAGATGCATAGGCTTCTGAAATAGAAGTGGGAGATCCACAAGGTACACAATAAAATCATCACCAAATGACTTTGCAGTCCTTTGTCTCTTGCTCCTTTTGGGAGCTTCATTGTCATCCTCTACAGGATCATCAGAGTGTTCTATCGGCATAGTGGGTTTAGGAATTATAGAAAATTCCTGACTAGATGAACTAGTCATCTCCTGATTTGATGAGCTAGACATGCCTTTCATAGGAAAGATGTCCTCAAAGAAATTCGCATAATTCGACTCCATAATTGTACCAACATGCATGTCGGATAACTCAGATTTTACTATCAAAAATCTATAGCCAATGCTATGAAAAGCATATCCCAGAAAAACACAATCAACGGTTTTTGGTCCAAGCTTTCGCTTCTTAGGTATTGGAATATTGACTTTCGCCAAACAACCCCAAGTTCGTAAGTACGAGAGTTTAAGCCTTTTCTTTTCCCATTCCTCAAATGGAGTCATGGTTTTATCCTTTACAGGAACACGGTTTAGGACATGACACGGAGTCATTAGCGCCTCCCCCACCATTCCTTGGAAAGACCCGATGTATCTAACATGGCGTTAACCAAATCAGTTAGAGTGTGGTTCTTTCTTTCAGTCACCCCATTTGACTGAGGTGAGTAGGGAGGCGTCCTCTCATGTATAATACCGTGTTCCATAAAGAATAAATCAAATTCGTTTGAAAAGTACTCTCCACCATGATCCGACCTTAGCCGCTTGATTTTAAGATCAAGTTGGTTTTCTTCCTCGGCTTTATAGATTTTGAAATAGTTCAGAGCTTCATCTTTATATTTCAGAAGATAAACATAGCAGTATCTAGTAGAGTCATCAATCAACGTCATAAAGTATCTTTTTCCACCTTTTGTCAACACACCATTCATCTCACAAAGATATGAATGTATAAGTTCTAGCGGTGCTAAGTTTCTCGGTTCCGCAGCCGTATGAGACTTGCGGGGTTGCTTTGATTGCACACAAACTTGGCACTTAGAACCTTTGACAATGGTAATTTTCGGAATTAAACTCAGATTGGCTAGCCGTGTCATGCAACCAAAGTTAATATGACAGAGTCGTGAATGCGAAACATTGGACTCATTATCATTGCAAACATGATTAATAACTTTAGTACATGAGTGTGACAAAGACAAGCGGAACAGACCTCCGCACTCATAACCCTTTTCAACAAATTGTACATACTTAGAAATTATAACTTTATTGGACTCAAAAACCAACTTAAAGCCATCTCTACATAAAAACGATCCACTGACGAGATTCTTATTGATGGAGGGAACGTGCTGCATATTCTTCAGCTGTATGGTCTTCCCCGAAGTAAACTTCAGATTTACCGTACCAACACCATGAACAGAAGCACGTGAGCCATTTCCCATCAGCACGGAAGAGGTCTTTGAGACTTGATAAGAGGAAAACATGGAAATATCAGAACATACATGTGTATTAGCACCTGTGTCTATCCATCAATCAGGAGAATGACATACTAAAAGGATAGTAGGTAAAATACCGTACCCAACATCCTTCATCTCAGTATCGCTAATAACAACATCAGCGGCATTGCCGCTATTCCCATGAAGACGCTTGTCAAAGCGATTAGGACATCTAGGAGCCCAATGACCAGGATCACCACAGACGTGGCAAGAGCCTTTCCTCTTATCATTTTTCTTCTTGAAGTTGGTTGAGTGCGTGGCCTTGTTCTTGCCATCGAACTTCCCCTTTCCTTCAGTTTTGTTCTTATTCTTAAATTTGTGGGATTGGAAGTTTTTCCTCTGCACTAAATTGGCAGTAGAACCTCCCTCAAGTCCTCGAGCAGTTTTGTCCTTTGTTCTCGCCTTCTCTTCCGCATGAAGAGACCCAATGAGATCCGTAACAGAAAACTCTTGCCTCTTATGTTTCAGAGAAGTAGCAAAGTTTCTCCACGAAGGAGGAAGCTTGGCAATAATGCCACCAGCCACAAATTTGTCCGGTAAGGAACACTTGAACTGCTCAAGTTCTTTGGCAAGTGATTGTATCTCATGAGCTTTCTCAACGATGGAGCGCTCATCAACCATCCTGTAGTCATAGAATTGCTCCATGACATACAGCTCAGTGCCAGCGTCCGAGGCCCCAAATTTGGCCTCGAGCGCTTCCCATGCGTACTTGCCATTATCAAATGACATATAAGGGTCAACAATGTTGTCCCCAAGAACACTGAACAAAGCCGCCATAAACATGGTATTGGCTTTCTTAAAGTTCGCTTCCTACTCAGCAGAAAGATCTCCTTCAGGCTTGCCAAGAGTGGCGCTATAGCAGTTTAGGTTCAAACCAGAGAACTGCTCTCTTGCCCCATCTCTTATAGTGCATGCCATCAAAAGGAGGCGGCCTAGTAGCCACGACTACACCAGTAGAATTCAGTTGCCTATAATCAGGTTTTTGGATTGTTGGAAATATAAGCAATAATACATATGATTTAATCCAAATAATAAACTGATGAAGCATGCTTACAAACAGTACTAAAACCAATCATGCAGATTAACAAAGTAGATAAACAGATTACATCTATACAAGACAAACCTATCACATCTATGCCAAACGCTAGAACTAGAAACTCTAGCATAATCTGAAAGAGAGAGATTGAGATGACATACGATGCAGTTGCGGCAGTATCCACAGCAGAGTTGTCACCCATGTTGAGGTTGCCGAAGAGGTCACTGACGTCCAGGAAGAAGTCTTTGTTCGGGAACTCGTCGTCGGACGACGTCTTGGTTGCCAGTAGTCGTGCTTGAGCGCTCCCCAAAAACCTGATCTCCCCTCACCTGTACAGATTCACGAGAGGCAGGGTTCCGGAGGCCTATTGTCCTCGGTGCCGATTAGGTTTAGCCCGGACGCTTATATAGTGCAGGTTAGTAAGATCGTGGGCTCAGCCCACGTCCATAAAAACTAGAAACGGCTATAATTAATGCGTTGGTTAATGACTCATAATAAGTTTTCCCAACCAGCAAAATAAAGCTCGGCTCGGCGAGATTCCCGCAACCCGCGGCGCGCGCGCGTCGTGACGAGGCGAGGCGAGGCATGGCGAGACGAGGCGGGCGGCGTCGGAGGAGGAGTGCACGAGGGCTACTCTTCTTGTCACACCTTAGTGAGTGGTGCAACACTCTACTATATAAGATGATCCAACTCCCCTTCATCTAGCAATGTGGGACTAAACTTTAGCATCACTAGCACAGCCATATGCTGCCATATACAAGTGGGCCAAAGAGAATTTCAGAATTTGTCTAATGGGCCAACAGTCCAAAACTCATCAAATTCCAACACCCCCTACCTCTGACCCGGGTGAAAACCCAAAATCCTTTCGGATTGGACGGCGGCGGCGCTACCGGCGGCGCTTGCTTCTTGGAGGCGCCCAGGGACGGAGACAAGGGGGACGAGCAGGGGCTACGCCCCCCTATGGTTCTAAATTTCTCAAAAAAATTAGCCATGATTGCTCCTTGTATATGGTGTTTCGGCTAGCTTAGCCTCCCTTATACAGATCACAATACTATTTTGCCCCCCTTGACCTTTATTTCTGGCTTCGTCCCTGGAGGCGTCGTCTAGGGTCCGTGGTAGCCGACGAGGGATGCCTGGCTGAGGAAAGTTTGTTTCTTCGAGTTCAGAGGCTACTCGCACACTTTCCCTTCTGTTGGTTGAAGCTGCTTGTTGCACTGGAGTGCTCGTCGCTGGGTGGTGCTCTGCATGGTCTGGTCTTCTTCAGTGGTCTCTCGGCCAATACCTCCTCTTATTCTCGGGTGAATGTTTCCCTGCATGACGGTGTGGCACCCTTCGATCCAGGGCGAGAGGGTAGGGTCCCTCTTCGGCGTGGGAGGACGATGGTGTTTCAGTGTCACCTGAAGCTAATTATCTAGTGTTACCTACCCTGTCGGTGTGCGGTTCTTCTGCCGTTACTTGCTTCTGTCTTGGCGTTCGAGCGAGGAGGTCTTCCTCTTCTTCAAGCGGAGCCTTTTCTTTCTATTTTGTGTGCTTGAGTTGTGTGTGGTGTTGTAAGCTGTTTTCGGCATCCTTGTACCGATGGCCGTATGGCATTGTTAATTATTGTTCAAAAAATCTTTCGATATGCCGATTTATCGCTTATCACTGGATGACCGATAAGCCGATTAATCAATTTATCGCCCGATAAATCGGCCGATACACCAAAAAATCACCAATTTCGGGATGACCGAGAAGTTAACGATAAACGATAACCTCAACAACATTGGTTAATTCAAAGCAGGGCATTTATGCCTCCAGTTTAAAAAAAAGGAGCAGAGGGAGTATCAGTTATGGCTAAGTAATAAAATCAGCATTATGGCTTTCCCTAAAAAAAAACCCAGCTTTTCACATTGACAGTATGGTACCCCTTCAGTTTCATACAGGTACTATATATGCTATGTAATCGATCTTCTCGTAGAAACAGACACAGTACCGGTCCACTCATGCATCCTGCGATGGAGCAAGAAGCTCGGTAATATTACAATGTGATTTAGAAGCTCGGTAATGTACAACGTAATTTCAGCTGATCGGCGTTAACCCCAGCGTGGGCGTTGTAGGCGATGCTCCCACAGGGGACGTGCACGTCTATGCACTATACTTAAAGTCATATATGCGCGCTACATATATACACGCCGTGACACCAGGCATCGGCTTCATCATCGTCGTCGTCGAGCCGGCCGCGCCGCGCTCTCAGCTACTTTCCTCTTCTCCTCAGGTCTGGCTGGCAGCATGCGTTTTCCATTTTTGTTTCGTGATATATACATTATGTGGCTCGAGGTAAAACTTTATATTTTATGTTGCTATGTAATAGCTAGCTACTGCCTCTAGATCGAATGGGGAGGGCCATGGGCGTCGACGCTGCGCCGCCTGCGAGGAAGTCGTCGTGGCCTGAGGTGGTAGGCTGGAATTGCCTGTCGGCTGGGCTCCGGATCCACCAAGACAGGACGGACATCGTGCGCTTCGAATTCCACTACTTCGGAGACCACGTGACGCCGGACCACCACGCCGACCGCGTCCGCCTCTTCCTCACCCCCGGTCCTGAGACCGTCGCCATCCCGCCGGTCGTCGGCTAGCCAGAACAGGCGCGGGCTCCGTGTGTGCATCGATACTGGCATAGAGTGTGCTTCCGATCTCTAAGTCTTTGATTGCTTAGAAATATAAGATGTTTTATTTTATGAAAGAAGATATATTTAGACATCTTTTAGTGTATAGGTTCAAATGTAATGTCTAGATACATTAGCTTCACTATCTAAAACATCTTATATTTCCAAAACGGAGGGAGTACTTGATTATCTGAACGGTGAAATGATGAATAATAATGCGAGGCTGTGTGAGTAATTAATCTACATGAGTTTATTTGCCACCTAGGACGTACCTTATGCCTTGATTTGTATCTAATGCACGTGTGATGGAATTTTTATTTTGTTAAAGTATAAATATATTTCCTAGCCCTGTTTTATCTGTTCAGACTTTTGGTTGAGTCGAACGGTGCATCAATTTAATATGGTATCAAAGTCAAATCACAATACGAAAACAATACTAACTCTAACACCCTTCCTTAGCCATAACTTACTCAAGTTGAGATTATGATTAAATTCTTCAAAGCTACGCAAAGAAAGTGGTTTTGTAAAACCACCGGTTACTTGAACCTTCGATGGAATAAACTGGATTTCCAGCTGCTTGCTCAGAACTCTCTCACAAAGTGAAAATATATATACCTCAATATGTTTTGGCTCGTGCAGGGAACACTAGAGATTAGCTCACAAATATGTTGCTCCTAAGGTGTCATACCATAGACATGATGGCCAAGTCAATTTGTCTCCAAGATCTTCAAGAAACGAGTGTATCCAAACAATTTCTCCCATGGCACTAGCCACGAATTTATACTATGCCTTGTTGCTTGACCTGAAGACCGTGGCTTGTTTCTTAGCACTTCAGAAATAAGATTTGGTTGAATGAAGACAACAAAACCATCCAGTTGATCGACGGTCATCTACAAATCCTGCCCATCATAGAATGCACCAACAAGTGTAGAGTTAGACCTCGTAAAATTAAATCCAATACCAACTGTATGTTTAACATTTCTCAAAATACGCTTAGCAGTTGTCCAATGCAGAGTAGTAGAAGCATGCAAGTATTGTCAAACCTTGTTGGCTGCATAAGAAATATCAGGTCTTATAAGAGTGACATAGTGTAATATACCAACCATACTTCTATATTTGGTGCTATCCTTATGTGCCAACAATTCTCCTTCAAATGTTGTAATTTTCTCAGAAGAATGCAATAAAGTAGGTGCACTCTTGCAACCTAGCATACCAACATGTGCAAGAACATACCGAGCATACTATGCTTGATTCAGAAATAATCCATTTTTGACCTTATTAACTTCAATACCCATACAATAATGAATATCACCAACATCCTTCAAAGAAAATTACTTACTGAAATCATTCAATAAGGCATCAATTGCAGTTTTTGAAGAACTAGCAACTATAATATCATCCACATAAATAAGCATAAAGATGGTGACATTGGACTTATGATAGATGAACAAAAATGTAACATATTTTTAAGAAATAAAACCAAGAGTTGTTAACTGAGAACTCAACTGAAAACACCATGCTCGACGTGCTTGTTTCAGTACATATAAAGTCTTACCAAGTTTGCACACATAGCTAGATCTTTGCTTGTCTTCAAAACCAGGAGGTTGTCTCATATAGACCTCCCCTTTTAGAACACCATGCAAAAACGCATTTTTGACATTCAATTGTCGCGAACTACATCCCCTAGAACAATCACCAAGACAAGTCGAACAATAGAAATTTTATCCAATGCACTAAAGGTTCCTCGGAATCAATATCATTACATTCCTTGAAACCTTTGGCTACGAGGTTGACTTTGTACCTAACAACAGAGCCATTTGAATTTCTCTTAATTTTACACACCCAACGGTAGTGATGACCTTAGTTACTCATGACGTTCAATCGTTCCCTCATACTGGACTAGAGAATGAATAAGTTTCTTCCTATGTCTGCCACTGGCAACACTATGGAAGTATCCTGTATCCAAGTCACCTTTCCGGCATGAATTGAGTTTTGAAACGTGGATACCATTTGGGCACCTCCTCGCGTAGAATTCATGCTAACTATTCATTCGATTCGCTCTTCAGCTCAATTCATGTAGAGCCAGTGGACGGAGCTTGATATGATACTCACCATCCGAACTAACCAAAACATCCATATTATATGTCCTGATGTCAAGCTAGAATGCCACACAAAGTCTATACCACCCAAAAGGCGGTTAAGAAGGCTATGTGAGAAATCTCGTCTATCCGTTTCCAAAAATGGAAAAAAATACAAATTCTGATCTCGAAAACATTGAGCAATGTGTAAATGTTTAGACAAAGTCACGAAGAACTGTGCTACTTAAAACATTCCATTCATTTGGAAAACAATTTGGGATTTTGAAACCTTTTGTTTTTTCCGTGGAACTTAACCTTTTTTGTTGGAGGTAGATTTTGCTTTCCAGGCAGATGCTTTTAGCTCATATAACGAGCTATGCCCGTCCTCATCCAATGCAACCTCGGACACCTCAAAGACTAGATGAGAGGGAAGCTAACCATCTGATGTGGCATTTGCTTACTCATCATCTGCATAAAAGGAGCTATAAGATAGCAAAAGAGATTGCACACCTCATTTATGCATCACCATTCCTATTACTAAACCGTCATCCATATCTGTTTACATTGGCTCAGTGTATTTGATATCTTCTTCATATTAATATATTCCCATTAGCAAAGATATCGGTCAACATTGCATGAGCTACTATATCTCTGAGTGGCTACATCTAGAGAACAAAGAATCACCTGCATCTACATGCTGAAGTGAGGACCGGAGATGGATCTAGTGAATATAAAAGCCATATGAATAACCTGTAAAAACTGATAACTTTTTTTGTTGAAAAATATATAATTTCAGTTGTTCTAGTCGATCTAACATATATAAAGAAGATACTCACACCTGGATTAATGACTCAAGTAGTGTAATGAGCTTCATCGTCGTACCGGTACCAAAACAAATTTACAATACTATATAGTTGGAAGTGCCAAATTATATGGAACGAGCGGCATGCGCGTAGGAGTCGGTCACAAGGACCTTGTTTATAGGAAATAGCAACATCTTGGTGACAATGGATTATTCATTGTAATTTTCATGAACCGTATATATATGGTGTCAAACACAGGTCTTCCTTGTGGTTGTGGAGCTCGAAAAGTAGCTCCTTGCTCCATTTGGAAGGGCTCTCATTTCCCCCCTTCCTTTCTCTCTCCTCCATCCCGTTTGAGAGTCAGCCGCCGCTCCCCGGCTCCTATTCCTCCCCTTTCCGGCGGCTCTGCTGGCCGAAGATGGTGGGGGAGAGGATGCCGGTCCCCTGTATATTACCTTAGTAGTATTAGGTTTGGGCCTATGTGCCAGTCTGGCGTTATGCCGCGAGGGTTGGTTCTGCCGGATTGGCGAGCTGCTTCCGGTGGATGGTGGCGGTGGTGACGGTTCTTGCGGTGCTCTGGTGGTCAGAGACGGCCAGGATTGGAGCCTCCTCTACTCCGTCTCTAATAAAGCTCGAAGGCGGAGCTCAATATCGTAGGGATCTAGGGGTTCCCCTTCTTCCTCCTCGTGGTCATGGTGATAGACAGAAGGAAGGAGAGGAACCACAGGCACCTCGATCTGGAGCTCGGCGGGAAGGTCGCGTGCGTGGGGTCTTACATGATCAGCTGCTGCAAGAAGCGAACACACGTTGGACGTGCTCGCGACCGTGACTTTCGGCCGAAAGGGCGGCCCTTGTAGATGCCATGGTTGCGTCTCTTCAACCTCCAGAGTGGAGGCCCCCCATGGATCTTTGCGTCGGAGCTCTGCACCTATGCCCCGCCAAGTGGTTCGTCCCTGGCGGCATTTAGGTGGACGGCGGCAATGTCTCAGCAACGGTGGAGAGGTCAAAGGACCTGATCATGTTTCTTGCACTATTTTTGGGTCCTCCTTACTTATGTCCAGGACTGCTTTGTAATTTTCCTTTTTTGGGAGTGTCCTGTTTGTATTTTGTACCCACCGCAGATATATTAATAGCAGCTCTCGGGGTCCTTCGAGACCCCTCTCCTGTTCAAAAAAAAAAAATCCATTTGGAAGATAGTACTTTTTTCTCTGACACTAAATGTACAAGAGATCGAATTTACGATACTGCTATATATGCATGTAATTGAATTTGAATAAGACTTGGTCCGGTTTGTTGGTGTACCATAAGTTTAACCGGACCATACACTGTTGAAGTTTCATCAATATATTCCTCGCAGAAATGAAGTACGGAGTATCATGATTTTGAACAGTAAATTTATGCCGTGCAGTGTAAGCCGAGGGCTTATTTCGCAGGTTTGAGTACGCGTATGTAGTGTAATGCAGAGAACATGACTTCTCTGAAGCAGCATGCATTTTTCATATATAGTACGTACTTTGATGATGTTAATTTGTCGTCTACGTACGTACTTCGCAGAACCCATCCGTATGTATGCAACGGCGCCCCTCTTATGATCGATGTCTTTGTCCTTCCTACGTACGTACGTAGCTGATGACCCGACTATTGTGCTAACTGACCAAGAAAGGCCTATAATGAATCGGAGTACATGGAACTAAGCCAAAAAACGCTCCTCAGATGCCTCCGTCTGAACCGCATGCTTGTCTCTCCCACTCTGCGTCACCTCTCCCCATCCATATCCTGCTATAAATGCCAAGATTCATGTTCATATAAACTGAAGTGAAGGTATCTACCAGGCCTCCCCAGGTACATCACTGATCACAATTGTGTAACTAATTAAGTTGTTGGAGATGAGCGGAGCCAAGTCGGACTGGCCGGAGCTGGTGGGCATGCTGGCGACGCTGGCGGTGCAGCAGATCGCGCGCGACAGGCCCGACGTCGCCATCGAGGTGCTGCCGCCCGGAGCGCCGCTCGCGCCCGGCTACAACGCGCTGCGCGTGCGCGTCTACATCAACGACGACGGACTCGTCCGCCAGATCCCCCTCATCGGCTAGCCGGGCCGCCGTTCCATCTCCATGGACTACGGGAATAATTAAATAGGCCGACGGCCTTTTTATACGCCGACGGCAAATATCGGGGCCGTCGGCGTAGCTTGACGGGCCGTCCGCCCAGTTTTGCCGTTGGCGTAAACATAACTGTCGACGTAGCCCATTGGGCTAACGGCAGAGCAACGGCTTATGCCGACGGCAAAGCCGTCGGCGTAGCTACTTTTTTTTGCCACATTAATCTTAGAAAAATCATAACTAAATCATTTAAATTCAGAAAAATACATATAATATATCAAAATTTGCAGAAAAATAAGATATATCTATATAAACTCAAATATTATATATTTTTATTCAAAAAGTACATAAAAAATACAAATACATTCGTATAACATATTTTTCATTTTCTAAGTGCAAAATACGGGGTGTTTCGTGAAGCAACCACCAAAAGAAATTTTCAAAATGATAATACCATATTTTTCAAAAATACTAGACCATATTGAATGGACAATTTCCCAACCTAGAAATCTCAAACCTTTCCGTTCACCTCTCGTGAAAAAGACAAATTCTTGTTGAATCGGTAGAAAATGAGTTAGATTTGAACTACAGGTACATGATATATTGCTCATGATTTTTTGTAAAAATCATTTTTAGGTTCACAATATGCTATTTCATCAGAGATCTAATGCAAGTTTAGTGAGACTCGTCCCCGAGCTAAGAATCATCATGCCCCTCGATTTAGGAAGTTTGACGATAGTTTGAAATGGGCATAAAAAATTAAAAAACGATCGAAACAATGCAACACCTTCGCGCGATGTCATATTATATGACATAGTTCCATGGAAAAATACCAGACTTGGTATATTCATTGAGTCTTAAAAAAACCTTCACAAAATGGCCTATCTCAATCGTGGTGTTCTGGATTTCAGGTCAAATGACCAATGTTATTGCTAGAATCGTGGTATAGTTTGCAATAATGTGTCCATATTTTACATGCATGTGTATCATGGGATGGTGAACAATGTTGCAGGAGGAAGTTTTCCTTTTCGTCGCACCAAAAAGCAATTTTTCATTTTCCGAGTGCAAAAAACGGGGTGTTTTTGTGAAGCAACCACCAAAAGAAAGTTTCAAAATGATAATACCATATTTTTAAAAAATACTAGACCATATTGAATGGACAATTTTCCAACCTAGGAATCTCAAACCTTTCCGTTCACCTCTCGTGAAAAAGACAAATTCCTGCTGAATCGGTAGGAAATGAGTTAGATTTGAACTACAGGTACATGATATATTGCTCATGATTTTTTGTAAAAATCATTTTTAGGTTCACAATATGCTATTTCATCAAAGATCTAATGCAAGTTTAGTGAGAATCGTCCCCGAGCTAAGAATCATCATACCCCTCGATTTAGGAAGTTTGATGATAGTTTGAAATGGGCATAAAAAAATAAAAAACGATCGAAACAATGCAAAACCTTCGCGTGGTGTCATATTATATGACATAGTTCCATGGAAAAATACCAGATTTGGTATATTCATTGAGTCTTAATAAACCCTTCACAAAATGGCCTATCTCAATCGAGGTTTTCTGGATTTCAGGTCAAATGACCAATGTTATTGCTAGAATCGCGGTATAGTTTGCGATTATGTGTCCATATTGTGAATGCCTGTGTATCATGGGATGGTGAACAATGTTGCAGGAGGAAGTTTTCCTTTTCGTCGCACTAAAAATCCATTTTTCATTTTCCGAGTGCAAAAAACGGGGTGTTTTTGTGAAGCAACCACCAAAAGAAAGTTTCAAAATGATAATACCACATTTTTAAAAAATACTAGACCATATTGAATGAACAATTTCCCAACCTAGGAATCTCAAACCTTTCCGTTCACCTCTCGTGAAAAAGACAAATTCATGCTGAATCGGTAGGAAATGAGTTAGATTTGAACTACAGGTACATGATATATTGCTCATGATTTTTTTTAAAAATCATTTTTAGGTTCACAATATGCTATTTCATCAGAGATCTAATGCATGTTTAGTGAGAATCGTCCCCGAGCTAAGAATCATCATGCCCCTCGATTTAGGAAGTTTGATAATAGTTTGAAATGGGCATACAAAATTAAAAAACGATCGAAACAATGGAAAACCTTCGCGTGGTGTCATATTATATGACATAGTTCCATGGAAAAATACCAGACTTGGTATATTCATTGAGTCTTAAAAAACCTTCACAAAATGGCCTATCTCAATCGACGTTTTCTGGATTTCAGGTCAAATGACCAATGTTATTGCTAGAATCGCGATATAGTTTGCAATAATGTGTCCATATTTTGCATGCATGTGTATCATTGGATGGTGAACAATGTTGCAGGAGGAAGTTTTCCTTTTCGTCGCACCAAAAAGCAATTTTTTATTTTCCGAGTGCAAAAAACGGGGTGTTTTTATGAAGCAACCACCAAAAGAAAGTTTCAAAATGATAAAACCACATTTTTCAAAAATACTAGACCATATTGAATGGACAATTTCCCAACCTAGGAATCTCAAACCTTTCCGTTCACCTCTCGTGAAAAAGACAAATTCCTGCTGAATCGGTAGGAAATGAGTTAGATTTGAACTACAGGTACAGGATATATTGCTCATGATTTTTTGTAAAAATCATTTTTAGGTTCACAATATGCTATTTCATCAGAGATCTAATGCAAGTTTAGTGAGACTCGTCCCCGAGCTAAGAATCATCATGCCCCTCGATTTAGGAAATTTGGTGATAGTTTGAAATGGGCATAAAAAATTAAAAAACGATCGAAACAATGCAAACCCTTTCCGTGGTGGCATATTATATGACATAGTTCCATGGAAAAATACCAGTCTTGGTATATTCATTGAGTCTTAAAAAACATTCACAAAATGGCCTATCTCAATCGAGGTTTTCTGGATTTCAGGTCAAATGACCAATGTTATTGCTAGAATCGCGGTATAGTTTGCGATAATGTGTCCATATTGTGCATGCATGTGTATCATGGGATGGTGAACAATGTTGCAGCAGGAAGTTTTACTTTTCGTCGCACCAAAAAGCCATTTTTCATTTTCCGAGTGCAAAAAACGGGGTGTTTTTTCGTTATTGGGCAGGGCTGCATGGGGAGGATGATCGGGCGGTGTTGCAAGCTGGAGCAGATACTTTGAAATATAATGCGCTGGCTGATGCGGCAGCTGTGAATGTGGCCCCTGTTCCCTTTCTGGGACTACCAGCAATACCTGAAGATCATACGCATGAAGCTCCGTAACTGGAAAGGGGGCGGGAGAAAAGAAGGAGAACTTGAAGAAGAACTGGTTTGCGAGAAGATGATGTGGGCATCTCACGTGGCCCCCCTCGCTTTGGTCTGTTAGCTCCTCGGTTGTGTTTTGATAGTACTGTTCTCCACTAGCCTGAGGGCGGTGTTCTTGCGTCTCCAGCTTTCTTCCTTCTGTCTGTTTATTTTGCTTGGTTTGTAATTTGGACCTCTTTAAACCTCTTTGACCCCCAAGGTGGGTCAGTACTACGTTTATTTTTGTGTGGTTGTTATTCCGTTGTCTGATGATAATGGAACCCGATCCCTCATTCTGGGGGATTGTATGGGAAAAGAAGTTTCAAAATGATAATACCACATTTTTCAAAAATACTAGACCATATTGAATGGACAATTTCCCAACCTAAGAATCTCAAACCTTTCCGTTCACCTCTCGTGAAAAAGACAAATTCCTGCTGAATCGGTAGGACATGAGTTAGATTTGAACTACAGGTACATGATATATTGCTCATGATTTTTTGTAAAAATCATTTTTAGGTTCACAATATGCAATTTCATCAGAGATCTAATGCAAGTTTAGTGAGACTCGTCCCCGAGCTAAGAATCATCATGCCCCTCGATTTAGGAAGTTTGATGATAGTTTGAAATGGGCATAAAAAATTAAAAAACGATCGAAACAATGCAAACCCTTCGCGCGGTGTCAAATTATATGACATAGTTCCATGGAAAAATACCAGACTTGGTATATTCATTGAGTCTTAAAAAACCCTTCACAAAATGGCCTATCTCAATCGAGGTTTTCTGGATTTCAGGTCAAATGACCAATGTTGTTGCTAGAATCGGGGTATAGTTTGCGATAATGTGTCCATATTGTGCATGCATGTGTATCATAGGATGGTGAACAATGTTGCAGGAGGAAGTTTTTCTTTCCGTCGCACCAAAAAGCCATTTTTCATTTTCCGAGTGCAAAAAATGGGTGTTTTGTGAAGCAACCACCAAAAGAAAGTTTCAAAATGATAAAACCACATTTTTCAAAAATACTAGACCATATTGAATGGACAATTTCCCAACCTAGGAATCTCAAACCTTTCCGTTCACCTCTCGTAAAAAAGACAAATACCTGCTGAATCGGTAGGAAATGAGTTAGATTTGAACTACAGGTACATGATCTATTGCTCATGATTTTTTGTAAAAATAATTTTTAGGTTCACAATATGCTATTTCATAAGAGATCTAATGCAAGTTTAGTGAGACTCGTCCCCGAGCTAAGAATCATCATGCCCCTCGATTTAGGAAATTTGGTGATAGTTTGAAATGGGCATAAAAATTAAAAAACGATCGAAACAATGCAAAACCTTTGCGTGATATCATATTATATGACATAGTTCCATGGAAAAATACCAGACTTGGTATATTTATTGAGTCTTAAAAAACCTTCACAAAATGGCCTATCTCAATCGAGGTTTTCTGGATTTCAGGTCAAATGACCAATGTTATTGCTAGAATCGCGGTATAGTTTGCGATAATGTGTCCATATTGTGCATGCATGTGTATCATGGGATGGTGAACAATGTTGCAGGAGGAAGTTTTCCTGTTCGTCGCACCAAAAAGCCATTTTTCATTTTCCGTGTGCAAAAAATGGGTGTTTTTGTGAAGCAACCACCAAAAGAAAGTTTCAAAATGATAATACCACATTTTAAAAAAATACTAGACCATATTTACTGGACAATTTCCCAACCTAGTAATCTCAAACCTTTCCGTTCACCTCTCGTGAAAAAGACAAATTCCTGTTGAATCGGTAGGAAATGAGTTAGATTTGAACTACAGGTACATGATATATTGCTCATGATTTTTTGTAAAAATCATTTTTAGGTTCACAATATGCTATTTCATCAGAGATCTAATGCAAGTTTAGTGAGAATCGTCCCCGAGCTAAGAATCATCATACCCCTCGATTTAGGAAGTTTGATGATAGTTTGAAATGGGCATAAAAAAATAAAAAACGATCGAAACAATGCAAAACCTTCGCGTGGTGTCATATTATATAACATAGTTCCATGGAAAAATACCAGATTTGGTATATTCATTGAGTCTTAATAAACCCTTCACAAAATGGCCTATCTCAATCGAGGTTTTCTGGATTTCAGGTCAAATGACCAATGTTATTGCTAGAATCGCGGTATAGTTTGCGATAATGTGTCCATATTGTGCATGCATGTGTATCATGGGATGGTGAAAAATGTTGCAGGAGGAAGTTTTCCTGTTCGTCGCACCAAAAAGCCATTTTTCATTTTCCGTGTGCAAAAAATGGGTGTTTTTGTGAAGCAACCACCAAAAGAAAGTTTCAAAATGATAATACCACATTTAAAAAAAATACTAGACCATATTTACTGGACAATTTCCCAACCTAGTAATCTCAAACCTTTCCGTTCACCTCTCGTGAAAAAGACAAATTCCTGTTGAATCGGTAGGAAATGAGTTAGATTTGAACTACATGTACATGATATATTGCTCATGATTTTTTGTAAAAATCATTTTTAGGTTCACAATATGCTATTTCATAAAAATATCTAATGAAAATTTAGTGAGACTCGTCCCCGAGCTAAGAATCATCATGCCCCTCGATTTAGGAAGTTTGATGATAGTTTGAAATGGGCATAAAAAATTAAAAAACGATCGAAACAATGCAAAACCTTCGCATGGTGTCATATTATATGACATAGTTCCATGGAAAAATACCAGACTTGGTATATTCATTGAGTCTTAAAAAAACCTTCACAAAATGGCCTATCCCAATCTAGGTTTTCTGGATTTCCGGTCAAATGACCAATGTTATTGCTAGAATCACGGTATAGTTTGCGATAATGTGTCCATATTGTGCATGCATGTGTATCATGGGATGGTGAACAATGTTGCAGAAGGAAGTTTTACTTTTCATGGCACCAAAAAGCCATTTTTCATTTTCCGAGTGCAAAAAACTGGGTGTTTTTATGAAGCAACCACTAAAAGAAAGTTTCAAAATGATAATACCACATTTTTCAAAAATCCTAGACCATATTGAATGGACAATTTCCCAACCTAGGAATCTCAAACCTTTCCGTTCATCTCTCGTGAAAAAGACAAATTCCTACTGAATCGGTAGGAAATGAGTTAGATTTGAACTACAGGTACATGATATATTGCTCATGATTTTTTGTAAAAATCATTTTTAGGTTCACAATATGCTATTTTATCAGAGATCTAATGCAAGTTTAGTGAGACTCGTCCCCGAGCTAAGAATCATCATGCCCCTCGATTTAGGAATTTTGACGATAGTTTGAAATGGGCATAAAAAATGAAAAAACGATCAAAACAATGCAAAACCTTTTCGTGGTGTCATATTATATGACATAGTTCCATGGAAAAATACCAGACTTGGTAGATTCATTGAGTCTTAAAAAGACCTTCACAAAATGGCCTATCTCAATCGAGGTTTTCTGGATTTCTGGTCAAATGACCAATGTTATTGCTATAATCGCGATATAGTTTGCGATAATGTGTCCATATTGTGCACACATGTGTATCATGGGATGGTGAACAATGTTGCGCGGAAGTTTTCCTTTTAAATGACCGAAAAGCCATTTTCATTTTCCATGCAAAAAACTAGGTCTTTTATGAAGCAACCACCAAATGAAAGTTTCAAAATAATAATACCATATTTTTTAAAAATACTAGACTATATTGAATGGACAATTTCCCAACCGGGGTATCTCAATCCTTTCCGTTCACCTCTCGTGAAAAAGACAAATTCCTGCTGAATCGGAAGAAAATGAGTTAGATTTGAACTACAGGTACATGATATATTGCTCATGATTTTTTGCAAAAATCATTTTTAGGTTAACAATATGCTATTTCATGAGAGATCTAATGAAATTTTAGTGAGGCTCAGCCCCGAGCTAAGAATCATCATGCCCCTCGATTTAGGAAGTTTGACGATAGTTTGAAATGGGCATAAAAAATGAAAAAACGATCGAAACAATACAAAACCTTAGCTTGGTGTCATATTATCTGACATAGTTGCATGAAAAAATACCAAACTTGGTATATTGATTGTGTCTAAAAAAACCTTCACAAAATGACCTATCTCAATCGAGGTTTTCTGGATTTTCTGGATGGCGAACAATGTTGCAGGAGGAAGTTTCTTTTCGTCGCACCAAAAAACCATTTTTTATTTTTTGAGTGCCAAAAACGGGATGTTTCATGAATCTTGACATAGTTTCAGTTGGTCTAATATTTAAAATTTATGATATATAATTAAATAGATGATAGGGATGTCATATTTGGATTCCTCTCATTTTTCTGATCGATTTGGATATATTATTTGTCGAATTGTGTTTTATGGATTTGTAGATATGAATTATTCAAATTTAAATAAAAAAGCAAAATAAATAAAATTTATTTTATTTTTATTTGAATTCAAGATTAGTATTACTTATTTATTGTTGTTTACTCAAAAAATTATATGGAATATAAAAAACCAAATATGTCTAACATCATAGTGTAATGGTTAATAGGTTTGATATGATAATATTCACAACAAGTTCTAGTTTCTTTGTCGGAAGCTCATGTGAAAGGAATGAAGAAGTTAAGCGTGCTGGAGCTGGAGTAGTATTAGGATGGGTGACCGGTTGGAAAGTTTGACTAATTGTGCAATTTGACTTGAGACTAAGTATACTTAGAATAAAAAATGTCCATGTGAGATTAACAAGTTAAACAATACAAAAATGTTAAAAAAAAAATAAAAAAAAATTTGATTTTTTTTTCGAAAAAAGAAATTGAAAAAATCTAGGCCAACGGTAAAGCCGTCGGCGTAGCCAAACGGCCGTTAGTCATCTACGTGGGCCCCATATGGTCTACACCGACGGCTTTGTCGTCGCGTGTATATATCATCGGGAGGAGAGGCTACGCCACGGGTCAGACGCCGACCATACGCCGATGGCACCTCGGCCGACCCTTTCTGACGACATTTAGGGCCTACGCCGACGGCAGCCGTCAGCGTAGCTATTTTTTTTGCCACATTAATCTTAGAAAAATCATAACTAAATCATTTAAATTCAGAAAAAATACATATAATATATCAAAATTTGCAGAAAAATAAGATATATCTATATAAACTCAAATATTATATATTTTTATTCAAAAAATACATAAAAATACAAATACTTTCGTATAACATATTTTTCATTTTCTAAGTGCAAAATACGGGGTGTTTCATGAAGCAACCACCAAAAGAAATTTTCAAAATGATAATACCATATTTTTCAAAAATACTAGACCATATTGAATGGAAAATTTCCCAACCTAGGAATCTCAAACCTTTCCGTTCACCTCTCGTGAAAAAGACAAATTCCTGTTGAATCGGTAGGAAATGAGTTAGATTTGAACTACAGGTACATGATATATTGCTCATGATTTTTTGTAAAAATCATTTTTAGGTTCACAATATGCTATTTCATAAGAGATCTAATGCAAGTTTAGTGAGACTCGTCCCTGAGCTAAGAATCATCATGCCCCTCGATTTAGGAAATTTGGTGATAGTTTGAAATGGGCATAAAAAATTAAAAAACGATCGAAACAATGCAAAACCTTTGCGTGATGTCATATTATATGACATAGTTCCATGGAAAAATACCAGACTTGGTATATTCATTGAGTCTTAAAAAACCTTCACAAAATGGCCTATCTCAATCGAGGTTTTCTGGATTTCAGGTCAAATGACCAATGTTATTGCTAGAATCGCGGTATAGTTTGCGATAATGTGTCCATATTGTGCATGCATGTGTATCATGGGATGGTGAACAATGTTGCAGGAGGAAGTTTTCCTGTTCGTCGCACCAAAAAGCCATTTTTCATTTTCCGTGTGCAAAAAATGGGTGTTTTTGTGAAGCAACCACCAAAAGAACGTTTCAAAATGATAATACCACATTTAAAAAAAATACTAGACCATATTGACTGGACAATTTCCCAACCTAGTAATCTCAAACCTTTCCGTTCACCTCTCGTGAAAAAGACAAATTCCTGTTGAATCGGTAGGAAATGAGTTAGATTTGAACTACAGGTACATGATATATTGCTCATGATTTTTTGTAAAAATCATTTTTAGGTTCACAATATGCTATTTCATCAAAGATCTAATGCAAATTTAGTGATACTCGTCCCCGAGCTAAGAATCATCATGCCCCTCGATTTAGGAAGTTTGATGATAGTTTGAAATGGGCATAAAAAATTAAAAAACGATCGAAACAATGCAAAACCTTCGCATGGTGTCATATTATATGACATAGTTCCATGGAAAAATACCAGACTTGGTATATTCATTGAGTCTTAAAAAAACCTTCACAAAATGGCCTATCTCAATCTAGGTTTTCTGGATTTCAGGTCAAATGACCAATGTTATTGCTAGAATCACGGTATAGTTTGCGATAATGTGTCCATATTGTTCATGCATGTGTATCATGGGATGGTGAACAATGTTGCAGGAGGAAGTTTTACTTTTCATGGCACCAAAAAGCCGTTTTTCATTTTCCGAGTGCAAAAAACGGGGTGTTTTTATGAAGCAACCACTAAAAGAAAGTTTCAAAATGATAATACCACATTTTTCAAAAATCCTAGACCATATTGAATGGACAATTTCCCAACCTAGGAATCTCAAACCTTTCCGTTCACCTCTCGTGAAAAAGACAAATTCCTGCTGAATCGGTAGGAAATGAGTTAGATTTGAACTACATGTACATGATATATTGCTCATGATTTTTTGTAAAAATAATTTTTAGGTTCACAATATGCTATTTCATCAGAGATCTAATGCAAGTTTAGTGAGACTCGTCCCCGATCTAATAATCATCATGCCCCTCGATTTAGGAAGTTTGACGATAGTTTGAAATGGGCATAAAAATGAAAAAAAGATCAAAACAATGCAAAAACTTTTCGTGGTGTCATATTATATGACATAGTTCCATGGAAAAATACCAGACTTGGTATATTCATTGAGTCTTAAAAAAACCTTCACAAAATGGCCTATCTCAATCGAGGTTTTCTGGTCAAATGACCAATGTTATTGCTATAATCGCGGTATAGTTTGCGATAATGTGTCCATATTGTGCACACATGTGTATCATGGGATGGTGAACAATGTTTGTTGGAGATATGCCCTAGAGGCAATAATAAATGTAGTTATTATTATATCTTTGTGTTTATGATAAATGTTTGCATTCATGCTATAATAGTATTAACAAGGAAACATTAATACTTGTGTGATTTGTAAACTTAATTTGAAGTCCCTAGTATAGCCTCTATACATCACTAGCTTGTTGGTTGATAAATGATTGTGGTTTCCCTATCATGAACATTGATATGTTATCAACAACAAGATCATATCGTTAGGAGAATGATATGATGG
This sequence comes from Avena longiglumis, assembly GCA_030063025.1. Lineage (NCBI taxonomy): Eukaryota > Viridiplantae > Streptophyta > Magnoliopsida > Poales > Poaceae > Avena > Avena longiglumis. Next base: position 35,890,239 of record CP125978.1, read on the forward strand.
ACATACTCCTATAGATAAGCGTAGCATAAAGATCAAGTAATTTCAATAGTTCAATTGCTATATGCTTTCTGATACATAGTATCCTAATTCCTTCGACCATGAGATCATGCATATCACCTTTACCGGATGGATGCTTTGATGACATCAAACACGACACCGTGGCGGGCTATAAAGGTGGCATTGAGTGTTCGGAAAGTATTGGTTGAGACACATGGATCAAGAGTGGGATTTGTCCATCCATATGACGGATAGATATACTCTGGGCCCTCTCGGTGGAATGTCATCCAATTAGCTTGCAAGCATGTGACTGGCTCACAAGGGATCACATATCACTGGAACGAGAAAATAGTACTTATCGTATGAGGTTGAACTAGGTATGCAAGAGATACCGACGATCATAACCTCGGATAAGTAACATATCGTGAGACAAAGGGAAATTGGTATCGTATGTAAGTGGTTCATTCGATCGCAAAGTAATCGTAGAAATATGTGGGAGGCATATGAATTTCCAGATTCCTCTATTGGTTATTGTTCGGAGAAGTGGCTCGATCATGTCCGCATAATTCACGAACCGTAGGGAGACACACTTAAGGATTCGACGTTGTTTGAGTAGTTATGGTATTATGAGAAAGAGACCGAATGTTGTTCGGAGTTTCGGATGGGATCCGGGATATCACGAGGTGATCCGGAATGGTCCGGAGAATAAGATTCATATAAGGAAAGTCCCGTTTCGGAGTTGGGGAATGATTCCGGTGTTTTCATCGGGAATGTTCTAGAAGGTTCCGGAATGTCCGGCACTCCGGAGGGAAAGGGTACATGAATGTGTTGTATCAAAGTTGGTATGATTGCATCATGTATTAAGTGTCATCGCTGTTCCAAATAAAGGATTAATCGAATCCTAGTTTGAAAAGTCAAATAGCTAAATTGAAAAGTCAAACGGCTAAATTTGGAAAGTGGAAAAGAGGAGGAAGGGGTGAAACCGAGTTGGGGAGGGAGTCCTCCTCCCCAAGCCGGAGCACCACCCAAGCCGAGTTGGGGAGGGACTCCCCTCCCTCCCCTTGGCCGCCGGCCCCTCCACCTATATAAGGAGGCGGGCTCCTCTAGCACACAAGTCCTCACCTCAAACCCTAGAAGCTGCAGCCACCATAGCCGCCCACTTAGGTTTTGCCCCACGCCGACTTGGGGTCCCGGAACCCCAGCCGTCGGCTCTAGCACTTCCTCCTTGGTGTGTCTAAACCCTAGATCGCCGAGCTCTCTCATACTCCACCATACTCGCTCGGCTTAGGCGAAGCCTGCGAGATCTCCCTCTACTTAGGTACCACTTGTTGTCTTTGCGGAATCACGAGGAGAGTCTGCAACCTCCGCCTGCTGGAACAAGGGAGAGGAAGGTCTTCGCCGAGTACCGAACGTGTTACCGATTGCGAGGGCGCTGCCGGAGCAATGGCCGGAAGGATCGTCTGCCGATCTTGAGATCAGGAAGAGTACGACTACATCACCCACGAGAATCCGCTCTCGTTAAACACTTTGGAAACTTCGAGGGTAAGTTATTCCATTGACTCGTTGCTACAATCTAGTAGATAGATCTTGGCTTGTTTGTTTGTATGCGATAGAAATTTTTTGTTTTCCATGCTACGAGACCCTACAGTGGTATCAGAGCCGTGTCTATATGTAGATCTGTTGCACGGGTAGAACACAATGGTCATTGTGGGCGTTGATGCTTTTATTGTCGATTGCTTCTTGTGTACTTTGCATCTTGCGGTATGTTGGGATGAAGCGGCCTGGGCTAACCTTACATGACATCGTTCATGAGACTTGCTCCACGCTTGACATGCAACTTGTATTGCATAAGTGGCTTTGCGGGTGCCTGTTTCTCCTAGCATAGTTAAGATCCAATTTACAACGGGTGATTAACAATACTAGTATCAATGTTGTAGTTCATGTTCGTAAGTTAGAACGACACTTATTGAAAGCCCCAAACCACGTAAAACATGCAAAGAAAGTAGAGACGTCTAACTTTGTTTTGCGGGGTGTCTGATGATGTGATATGGCCATGATTGTGATTATATTTGATGTATGCAATGTTCCTTATTGTAAGTTGGCAACCGGCGAGCCATATGGTTGTCTTTAATTTATGTTAAGACCAGCGTGTCTATTCAAAGTAGTTGTAATAGTTGAAGCGGTGGGCGACAACCATGGAGAAGCGTCATTGACCTTGATGCAATGCCGATGATGATGGAGATCATGTTCGTGCTAGAAGATGGAGATCGGAAGCACAAAGAAGAAAGGCCATATCATATCACAGATTATGAATTGCATGTGATGTTAATCCTTTATGCATCTTGTATTGCTTAGTAGACGGTAGCATTATAAGATGATCCCTCATGCACATGAATTTCAAGTCATAAAGTGTTCACCCTCAGTTAGCACCGTTGCTAAAGCTTGTTGTTTCGAAGCACCACGTGATGATCGGGTGTGTTAGATTCCGCAAGTGTATACAACGTGAGCAAGCCAGATTTGCTCATGTGGAAACTAAGGTTTGATCTTGACGAGCCTAGCATGTACAGACATGGTCTCGGAACACGGATCACCGAAAGGTAAAGCATGAATCATATAGTAGATATGATGAACATGACGATTGTTCGCCATTGAAACTATATCAACTCTCGTGATGATCAGTGTTGATGTAGTGGATTTGGTTCGTGTGATCACTAAAAAAATGTGAGGGATGTTGTTTTGAGTGGGAGTTCACCTAGATTAACTTTACTATTAATTTGAACTCAAATTGTCATAAACTTAGTCTAAACTATTGCAAATATGTTGTAGATCAATGGCAGCCCCTACCATCAATTTTAATGCGTTCCTAGAGAAAGAAAAGTTGAAAAACAATGGAAGCAACTTCGCGGATTGGTTCCGCAATTTGAGGATTTTTCTCACAGCTGGTAATTTGACCTATGTCTTTGGATGCACTGGTGACCCACTGCGGTGATGCTTCCGATGAAGTAAAGAATGTTTACCTCGCTCGGAAGAATCAAGAATCCATAGTTCAAAGGTGCTATCTTGTATGGTTTGGAATCGAGCTTGTAAAAGGTTTGAGAATTCAGACCCATATGATATTGTCGAGGATCTCAAATTGATTTTTGAGACTCATGCGAAATTGAAAGTTATGAGGCTTCAAAAGTTCTTTAACCGCAAGATGGAAGAGGCAGCTCCATCGGTGAGCATGTCTCAAGATGTCTGGGCACGCAAACAAACTTCAAAGCTTGGGTATAGTGATTCCTAATGTTTTGGGATTTACCGTGTCCTCCAATCACTACCACCAAGTTACAAGAACTTTGTGATGAACTACAACATGCGTAACATGAACAAGCGGTTGCTGTAACTGTTGCTATGTTAAAGTCTCTGAAGTGGAGATCAAGAAAGAGCACCAAGTGTTGTTGGTCAATAAGACCACCAAATTCAAGAAAGGCAAGTCTAAGGGAAGGACACTTCAAGAAGGGTGGTAAGAAAGTTACCACGCGGCAAGAAGACCAAGGCTGGACCTAAGCCCGAAATCGAGTGCTTTTACCGCAAGGGAGAAGGTCACCGAAGCGGAATTGCCCAAAGTACTTGGCGGATTTGAAGAACGGCAACATCAAGAAGAAAGGTATATCGATATACATGTTATTGATGTGTATCTCACTAGTACTAGTAGTAGCACAGGTATTTGATACGGTTCGTTGCTCATATTTGTAACTCAAGCAGTGCTGCGAATAAACGGAAGCTAGCAAAGAACGAGGTGACGATGCGCGTGGGAAACGGATCAAAGGTTGATGTGATCGCGGTCGGCACGCTACCCCTTCATCTACCATCGGGATTAGTTTTATACTTAAATAATTGTTATTTGGTTCCTGCGTTGAGGATGAACATTATATCGGGATCTTGTTTATTGCGAGACGGTTACTTGTTTAAGTCCGAGAATAATGGTTGTTCGATTTATATGAGTAATATGTTTTATGCACATGCACCTTTGATAGATGGTCTATTCTTATTGAATCTCGATAGTGGAAATACACATATTAATAACACTGAGGCTAAACGGTTGAAATCAAGCGATAACTCGACCTATATGTGGCACTGTCGTCTTGGTCACATTGGAGTGAAGCGTATGAAGAAACTCCATTCCGATGGACTTCTTGAATCACTTGATTTCGAATCACTTGATAGATGCGAAGCATGTCTGATGGGTAAAATGACTAAGACTCCATTTTCTGGTATGATGGAGCGAGCTACGGACTTATTAGAAATCATACATACCGATGTGTGTGGTCCAATGAGTGTAGCATCGCGCGGTGGTTATCGTTATGTTCTTACCTTCACGGATGATTTGAGTAGATATGGGTATATCTATTTCATGAAACATAAGTCCGAAACTTACGAGAAGTTTAAGGAGTTTCAAAGTGAGGTAGAGAATCAACGTAACAAGAAGATTAAATTTCTACGTTCTGATCGTGGAGGTGAATATCTAAGTTACGAGTTTGGCGAGCATTTGAAGAAATGCGGAATACTTTCGCAGTTGACACCGCCGGGAACACCACATCGTAATGGTGTGTCCGAACATCGTAATCGAACTCTCTTAGATATGGTTCGTTCTATGATGTCACTTACAGATTTACCGCTATCAATTTGGGGTTATGCATTAGAAATAGCCGCATTCACTTTAAATAGGGCACCATATAAATCCGTTGAAACGACACCGTATGAATTATGGTTTGGGAAGAAACCTAGATTGTCGTTCCTTAAAGTTTCGGGATGCGAAGCCTATGTAAAGAAGTTACAGCCGGACAAGCTAGAACCCAAAGCGGAAAAATGCGTCTTCATAGGATACCCAAAGGAAACTATTGGGTATACCTTCTATCATAGATCCTAAGGCAAAATCTTTGTTGCCAAGATGTATCCTTTCTAGAGAAGGAGTTTCTCTCGAAAGAAGTGACTGGAAGGAAAGTAGAACTCGACGAGGTTGTCGAACCTTCTCTCGAAATTGCGAGTAGCGCAGCACCGGAAGAAGTTCCTGTGGTGCCTGCACCTATTAGATAGGAAGCTAATGATGATGATCATGAGACTTCGGTTGAAGTTGCTACAGAGCCTCGGAGGTCAATGAGAACTCGTACCACTCCAGATTGGTATGATCCCGTTATGAGTGTCATGTTGGTGAACAACACCGATGACCCTGAGACATATGAGGAAGCGATGATGAGCCCAGATTCCAATAAATGGCAAGAAGCCATGAAATCCGAGATTGGATCCATGTACGAAAACCAAGTATGGACTTTGGTGGACTTACCGGATGGTAGAAGGTCATCGAGAACAAATGGATTTTCAAGAAGAAAACAGATGCTGATGATAATGTTACCGTCTATAAAGCTCGACTTGTCGCAAAAGGGTTTCGACAAATTCAAGGAGTTGACTACGATGAGACTTTCCCACCAGTAGCAAGCTAAAGTCTGTGAGGATTATGTTAGCAATCGCTGCATATTATGATTATGAGATATGGCAGATGGATGTCAAACAAAGATTCCTCAATGGAGATATTGATGAAGAGTTGTATATGATGCAACCCAAAGGTTTTGTCGATCCTAAAGATGCTAACAAGGTATGCAAACTTCAACGGTCCATTTATGGATTGGAGCAAGCATCCCGAAGTTGGAATCAACGTTTTGATAAGGTGATAAAAAGTTTTGGTTTTATACAAACTTATGGAGAAGCTTGTATTTACAAGAAAGTGAGTGGGAGCTCTGTAGCATTCTTAGTACTATATGTGTATGACATATTGTTGATTGGGAATGATGTAGACCTTCTTAATAGTGTCAAGGAATATTTGAATAATAGTTTTTCAATGAAGGATCTTGGCGAAGCAGCTTACATATTAGGCATAAATATTTATAGAGATAGATCGAAACGCCAAATATCATTGTCACATAGTACATATTTGGACAAAGTTCTAAAGAGGTTTGGAATGGAAGATAGCAAGAAAGGGTTCTTGCCCATGTTGCCCAATACGACCTTGAGTAAAACTCAAAGTCCGACATCGGCAGAAGATAGAGAAAGAATGAGTAAGACTCCCTATGCCTCAGCCATAGGATCTCTAATGTATGCCATGCTATGTACTAGACCCGACATTGCATATGCTGTTAGTTTGACTAGCAGATATCAAAGTGATCCTGGAGTGGATCATTGGCCAGCGGTCAAAAACATCCTTAAGTACTTTTGAAGAACTAAGGATATGGTTCTTTCTTATGGAGGTGATGAACAACTCGTTGTTAATGGTTACACCGATGCTAGTTGGAACACCGATCCGGATGATTCTAAATCACAATCTGGATACGTATTTATTTTGAATAAAGCGGCGATTAGCTGGAGGAGTGCAAAGCAAAGCGTTGTGGCGAGATCTTCAACTGAATCGGAATACATGGCTGCTTCGGAGGCTTCACAAGAAGAGATATGGATGAAAGAGTTCATTACAGAGCTGGGTGTGGTTCCTAGTGCGCTGGTGACGAGGTTTAATCTCGTCAATGCCCATTGTTATGGACTTGGGTTTTGGAGAAGATGGGGATGTTGGAGATCATGGCACGGTTAACAGACAAGCAACCAGGGGACACAAGATTTACCCAGGTTCAGGCCCCCAGAGGGAAAACCCTACTCGCTGTCTCGCTTTTGATTACCAGAACAAGGTTATAGGTGCGCAGATTCGATGGCGTGGATGCGTGTGCGAAATTATGAGTCGAGGCTGGTTGAGTTACCCTAGGACGTGCCCTCCTGGCCTTTATATAGACTTAGGCAGGTCCCGGGCATAGTCCTAGTCGGTTACAAGTTCTAGGGCGTTTGCCCTTTTGAGTTTCCTATCTAAACTAGTCTTGTTCCCCAAGGATCCGAAGATGTCTTGGGCCTTGCTCACCCGAAAATCTTCATGGGCCAGCGTATGCCTGCAATGGGCCTTCCTTGGGCTAGACTAGGTATGCTGAAGTTACGTACCCGTAGGGTATAACCATGTCAGCTGGACCCAATGTCTATCTACTGTGATAACATGGGCGCCATAGCCAATGCGCAAGAACCAAGGTCACACAAGAAGCTGAAGCACATCAAGCTACGTTTTCACGCTATTCGAGAACATATCCAAGATGGGGATATAAATATTTGCAAAGTACACACAGATCTGAATGTGGCGGATCCGTTTACTAAACCTCTCCCGAGGGCAAAACATGACCAGCACCAAACTGCCATGGGTGTTCGGTATATTACCATGTAATCTAGATTAGATGACTCTAGTGAAAGTGGGAGACTGTTGGAGATATGCCCTAGAGGCAATAATAAATGTAGTTATTATTATATCTTTGTGTTTATGATAAATGTTTGCATTCATGCTACAATAGTATTAACAAGGAAACATTAATACTTGTGTGATTTGTAAACTTAATTTGAAGTCCCTAGTATAGCCTCTATACAACACTAGCTTGTTGGTTGATAAATGATTGTGGTTTCCCTATCATGAACATTGAGATGTTATCAACAACAAGATCATATCGTTAGGAGAATGATATGATGGACATACTCCTATAGATAAGCGTAGCATAAAGATCAAGTCATTTCAATAGTTCAATTGCTATATGCTTTCTGATACATAGTAACCTAATTCCTTCGACCATGAGATCATGCATATCACCTTTACCGGATGGATGCTTTGATGACATCAAACACCACACCGTAACTGGGTGGCTATAAAGGTGGCATTGAGTGTTCGGAAAGTATTGGTTAAGACACATGGATCAAGAGTGGGATTTGTCCATCCATATGACGGATAGATATACTCTGGGCCCTCTCGGTGGAATGACATCCAATTAGCTTGCAAGCATGTGACTGGCTCACAAGGGATAACATATCACGGGAACGAGAAAAGATTACTTATCGGTAACGAGGTTGAACTAGGTATGCAGAGATACCGACGATCATAACCTCGGATAAGTAAACTATCGTGAGACAAAGGGAAATTGGTATCGTATGTAAGTGGTTCATTCGATCGCAAAGTAATCGTAGAAATATGTGGGAGCCATATGAATTTCCAGATTCCTCTATTGGTTATTGTTCGGAGAAGTGTCTCGATCATGTCCGCATATTTCACGAACCGTAGGGAGACACACTTAAGGATTCGACGTTGTTTGAGTATTTATGGTATTATGAGAAAGAGACCGAATGTTGTTGGAGTCTCGGATGGGATCCGGATATCACGAGGTGATCCGGAATGGTCCGAGAATAAGATTCATATAAGGAAAGTCCCGTTCGGAGTTGGGGAATGATTAGGTGTTTTCATCGGGAATGTTCTAGAACGTTCGGAATGTCCGCACTCGGAGGAAATGGTACATGAATGTGTTGTATCAAAGTTGGTATGATTGCATCATGTACTAAGTGTCATCGCTGTTCCAAATAAAGGATTAATCGAATCCTAGTTTGAAAAGTCTAATAGCTAAATTGAAAAGTCAAACGGCTAAATTTGGAAAGTGGAAAAGAGGAGGAAGGGGTGAAACCGAGTTGGGGAGGGAGTCCTCCCAAGCCAAGACCCAAGCCGAGTTGGGAGGGACTCCTCACCCCCTTGGCCGCCGCCCTCCACCTATATAAGGAGGCGGGCTCCTCCTAGAGCACACAAGTCCCTCACCTCAAACCCTAGAAGCTGCAGCCACCATAGCCGCGCCACTTAGGGTTTGCCCCTAGCGCCGACTTGGGGTCCCAGAACCCTAGTCGCCGGCTCTAGCACTTCCTCCTTGGTGTGTCTAAACCCTAGATCATGAGCTCTCTCATACTCCATCATACTCGCCCGGCTTAAGGCGAAGCCTGAGATCTCCCTCTACTTAGGTACCACGCCACTGCCGCCGGAATCACGAGGAGAGTGCTACAACCTCCTGCCTTTGGAACAAGGAGAGGAAGGTCTTCATCGAGTACGAACGTGTGATCATTGAGGGCTTTGCCGAACGCAGTTGTGGGAAGGATCGTCTACGCGATCTTGAGATCGGGAAGAGTACGACTACATCACCCACGAGAATCCGCTCTCGTTAAACACTTTGGAATCTTCGAGGGTAAGTTATTCCATTGACTCGTTGCTACAATCTAGTAGATAGATCTTGGCTTGTTTATTTGCATGCGATAGAATTTTTTTGTTTTCCATGCTACGAAACCCTACAATGTTGCAGGAGGAAGGTTTCCTTTTCGTCGCACCGAAAAGCCATTTTTCATTTTCTGACTGCAAAAAACGGAGTCTTTTTATGAAGCAACCACCAAATGAAAGTTTCAAAATGATAATACCATATTTTTTAAAAATACTAGACCATATTGAATGGACAATTTCCCAACCGGGGTATCTCAAACCTTTCCGTTCACCTCTCGTGAAAAAGACAAATTCCTGCTGAATCGGTAGGAAATGAGTTAGATTTGAACTACAGGTACATGATATATTGCTCATGATTTTTTGCAAAAATCATTTTTAGGTTAACAATATGCTATTTCATGAGAGATCTAATGAAATTTTAGTGAGGCTCAGCCCCGAGCTAAGAATCATCATGCCCCTCGATTTAGGAAGTTTGACGATAGTTTGAAATGGGCATAAAAAATGAAAAAACGATCGAAACAATACAAAACCTTCGCTTGGTGTCATATTATCTGACATAGTTGCATGGAAAAATACCGAACTTGGTATATTGATTGTGTCTAAAAAACCTTCACAAAATGACTTATCTCAGTCGAGGTTTTCTGGATTTTCTGGATGGCGAACAATGTTGCAGGAGGAAGTTTTCCTTTTCGTCCCACCAAAAAACCATTTTTTATTTTTTGAGTGCCAAAAACGGGATGTTTCATGAATCTTGACATAGTTTCAGTTGGTCTAATATTTAAAATTTATGATATATAATTAAATATATGATAGGGATGTCATATTTGGATTCCTCTCATTTTTCTGATCGATTTGGATATATTATTTGTCGAATTGTGATTTACGGATTTGTAGATATGAATTATTCAAATTTAAATAAAAAAGCAAAATAAATAAAATTTATTTTATTTTTATTTGAATTCAAGATTAGTATTACTTATTTATTGTTGTTTACTCAAAAAATTATATGGAATGTAAAAAACCAAATATGTCTAACATTATAGTGTAATGGTTAATAGGTTTGATATGATAATATTCACAACAAGTTCTAGTTTCTTTGTCGGAAGCTCATGTGAAAGGAACGAAGAAGTTAAGCGTGCTGGAGCTGGAGTAGTATTAGGATGTATGACCGGTTAGAAAGTTTGACTAATTGTGTAATTTGACTTGAGACTAAGTATACTTAGAATAAAAAATGTCCATGTGAGATGAACAAGTTAAACAATACAAAAATGTTAAAAAAAATTGAATTTTTTTTTTGAAAAAAGAAATTGAAAAAATCTAGGCCGACGGTAAAGCCGTCGGCGTAGCCAAACGGCCTTTAGTCATCTAGGTGGGCCCCATATGGTCTACACCGACGGCTTTGCCGTCGGCGTAGCTATATACGCCAACGGGAGGAGAGATCACCATGGTCAGGCCACTGACCATACGCCGATAAATGCCTACGACCAACGGCATTTAGGGCCACTCTGCCGAAGGCAGTCGGTATCTATTTTTTTGCCACATTAATCTTAGAAAAATCATAACTAAATCATTTAAATTCAGAAAAATACATATAATATATCAAAATTTGCAGAAAAATAAGATATATCTATATAAACTCAAATATTATATATTTTTTTTCAAAAAATACATAAAAATACAAATACTTTCGTATAACATATTTTTCATTTTCTAAGTGCAAAATACGGGGTGTGTCGTGAAGCAACCACCAAAATTTTTTTCAAAATGATAATACCATATTTTTCAAAAATACTAGACCATATTGAATGGACAATTTCCCAACCTAGGAATCTCAAACCTTTCTGTTCACCTCTCGTGAAAAAGACAAATTCCTGTTGAATCGGTAAGAAATGAGTTAGATTTGAACTACAAGTACATGATATATTGCTCATGATTTTTTGTAAAAATCATTTTTAGGTTCACAATATGCTATTTTATTAGAGAACTAATGCAAGTTTAGTGAGACTCGTCCCCGAGCTAAGAATCATCATGCCCCTCGATTTAGGAAGTTTGACGATAGTTTGAAATGGGCATAAAAAATTAAAAAACGATCGAAACAATGCAAAACCTTCGCCTGATGTCATATTATATGACATAGTTCCATGGAAAAATACCAGACTTGGTATATTCATTGAGTCTTAAAAAAACCTTCACAAAATGGCCTATCTCAATCGAGGTTTTCTGGATTTCAGGTCAAATGACCAATGTTATTGCTAGAATCGCGGTATAATTTGCAATAATGTGTCCATATTTTGCATGCATGTGTATCATGGGATGGTGAACAATGTTGCAGGAGGAATTTTTCCTTTTCGTCGCACCAAAAAGCAATTTTTCATTTTCCGAGTGCAAAAAACAGGGTGTTTTTGTGAAGCAACCACCAAAAGAAAGTTTCAAAATGATAATACCATATTTTTAAAAAATACTAGACCATATTGAATGGATAATTTCCCAACCTAGTAATCTCAAACCTTTCCGTTCACCTCTCGTGAAAAAGACAAATTCCTGCTGAATCGGTAGGAAATGAGTTAGATTTGAACTACAGGTACATGATATATTGCTCATGATTTTTTATAAAAATCATTTTTAGGTTCACAATATGCTATTTCATCAGAGATCTAATGCAAGATTAGTGAGAATTGTCCCCGAGCTAAGAATCATCATGCCCCTCGATTTAGGAAGTTTGATGATAGTTTGAAATGGGCATAAAAAATTAAAAAACGATCGAAACAATGAAAAACCTTCGCGTGGTGTCATATTATATGACATAGTTCCATGGAAAAATACCAGATTTGGTATATTCATTGAGTCTTAATAAACCCTTCACAAAATGGCCTATCTCAATCGAGGTTTTCTGGATTTCAGGTCAAATGACCAATGTTATTGCTAGAATCGCGGTATAGTTTGCAATAATGTGTCCATATTTTGCATGCATGTGTATCATGGGATGGTGAAAAATGTTGCAGGAGGAAGTTTTCCTTTTCGTCGCACCAAAAAGCAATTTTTCATTTTCCGAGTGCAAAAAACGGGGTGTTTTTGTGAAGCAACCACCAAAAGAAAGTTTCAAAATGATAATACCATATTTTTAAAAAATACTATACCATATTGAATGGAAAATTGCCCAACCTAGTAATCTCAAACCTTTCCGTTCACCTCTCGTGAAAAAGACAAATTCCTGCTGAATCGGTAGGAAATGAGTTAGATTTGAACGACAGGTACATGATATATTGCTCATGATTTTTTGTAAAAATCATTTTTAGGTTCACAATACGCTATTTCATCAGAGATCTAATGCAAGATTAGTTAGAATTGTCCTCGAGCTAAGAATCATCATGCCCCTCGATTTAGGAAGTTTGATGATAGTTTGAAATGGGCATAAAAAATTAAAAAACGATCGAAACAATGCAAAACCTTCGCGTGGTGTCATATTATATGACATAGTTCCATGGAAAAATACCAGATTTGGTATATTCATTGAGTCTTAATAAACCCTTCACAAAATGGCCTATCTCAATCGAGGTTTTCTGGATTTCAGGTCAAATGACCAATGTTATTGCTAGAATCGCGGTATAGTTTGCGATAATGTGTCCATATTATGAATGCCTGTGTATCATGGGATGGTGAACAATGTTGCAGGAGGAAGTTTTCCTTTTCGTCGCACTAAAAAGCCATTTTTCATTTTCCGAGTGCAAAAAACGGGGTGTTTTTGTGAAGCAACCACCAAAAGAAAGTTTCAAAATGATAATACCACATTTTTAAAAAATACTAGACCATATTGAATGGACAATTTCCTAACCTAGGAATCTCAAACCTTTCCGTTCACCTATCATGAAAAAGACAAATTCCTGCTGAATCGGTAGGAAATGAGTTAGATTTGAACTACATGTACATGATATATTGCTCATGATTTTTTGTAAAAATCATTTTTAGGTTCACAATATACTGTTTCATCAGAGAACTAATGCAAGTTTAGTGAGACTCGTCCCTGAGCTAAGAATCATCATGCCCCTCGATTTAGGAAGTTTGATGATAGTTTGAAATGGGCATACAAAATTAAAAAACGATCGAAACAATGGAAAACCTTCGTGCGGTGTCATATTTTATGACATAGTTCCATGGAAAAATACCAGACTTGGTATATTAATTGAATCTTAAAAAACCCTTCACAAAATGGCCTATCTCAATCGAGGTTTTCTGGATTTCAGGTCAAATGACCAATGTTATTGCTAGAATCGCGGTATAGTTTGCGATAATGTGTCCATATTGTGCATGCATGTGTATCATGGGATGGTGAACAATGTTGCAGGAGGAAGTTTTCCTGTTCGTCGCACCAAAAAGCCATTTTTCATTTTCCGTGTGCAAAAAATGGGTGTTTTTGTGAAGCAACCACCAAAAGAAAGTTTCAAAATGATAATACCACATTTAAAAAAATACTAGACCATATTAACTGGACAATTTCCCAACCTAGTAATCTCAAACCTTTCCGTTCACCTCTCGTGAAAAAGACAAATTCCTGTTGAATCGGTAGGAAATGAGTTAGATTTGAACTACAGGTACATGATATATTGCTCATGATTTTTTGTAAAAATCATTTTTAGGTTCACAATATGCTATTTCATCAAAGATCTAATGCAAGTTTAGTGAGACTCGTCCCCGAGCTAAGAATCATCATGCCCCTCGATTTAGGAAGTTTGATGATAGTTTGAAATGGGCATAAAAAATTAAAAAACGATCGAAACAATGCAAAACCTTCGCATGGTGTCATATTATATGACATAGTTCCATGGAAAAATACCAGACTTGGTATATTCATTGAGTCTTAAAAAAACCTTCACAAAATGGCCTATCTCAATCTAGGTTTTCTGGATTTCAGGTCAAATGACCAATGTTATTGCTAGAATCACGGTATAGTTTGCGATAATGTGTCCATATTATGCATGCATGTGTATCATGGGATGGTGAACAATGTTGCAGGAGGAAGTTTTACTTTTCATGGCACCAAAAAGCCATTTTTCATTTTCCAAGTGCAAAAAACGGGGTGTTTTTATGAAGCAACCACTAAAAGAAAGTTTCAAAATGATAATACCACATTTTTCAAAAATCCTAGACCATATTGAATGGACAATTTCCCAACCTAGGAATCTCAAACCTTTCCGTTCACCTCTCGTGAAAAAGATAAATTCCTGTTGAATCGGTAGGAAATGAGTTAGATTTGAACTACAGGTACATGATATATTGCTCATGATTTTTTGTAAAAATCATTTTTAGGTTCACAATATGATATTTCATCATAGATCTAATGCAATTTTAGTGAGACTCGTCCCCGAGCTAAGAATCATCATGCCCCTCGATTTAGGAAGTTTGATGATAGTTTGAAATGGGCATAAAAAATTAAAAAACGATCAAAACAATGCAAAACCTTCGCGTGGTGTCATATTATATGAAATAGTTCCTTGGAAAAATACCAGACTTGGTATATTCATTGAGTCTTAGAAAAACCTTCACAAAATGGCCTATCTGAATCGAGGTTTTCTGGATTTCAGGTCAAATGACCAATGTTATTGCTAGAATCGCGGTATAGTTTGCGATAATGTGTCCATATTGTGCATGCATGTGTATCATGGGATGGTGAACAATGTTGCAGGAGGAAGTTTTCCTTTTCGTCGCACCAAAATGCCATTTTTCATTTTCCGAGTGCAAAAAACGGGGTGTTTTTGTGAAGCAACCACCAAAAGAAAGTTTCAAAATGATAATACCACATTTTTCAAAAATACTAGACCATATTGAATGGACAATTTCCCAACCTAGGAATCTCAAACCTTTCCATTCACCTCTCGTGAAAAAGACAAATTCCTGCTGAATCGGTAGGAAATGAGTTAGATTTGAACTACAGGTACATGATATATTGCTCATGATTTTTTGCAAAAATCATTTTTAGGTTAACAATATGCTATTTCATGAGAGATCTAATGAAATTTTAGTGAGGCTCAGCCCCGAGCTAAGAATCATCATGCCCCTCGATTTAGAAAGTTTGACGATAGTTTGAAATGGGCATAAAAAATGAAAAAACGATCGAAACAATACAAAACCTTCGCTTGGTGTCATATTATCTGACATAGTTGCATGGAAAAATACCAAACTTGGTATATTGATTGTGTCTAAAAAAACCTTCACAAAATGACCTATCTCAATCGAGGTTTTCTGGATTTTCTGGATGGCGAACAATGTTGCAGGAGGAAGTTTTCCTTTTCGTCGCCCCAAAAAACATTTTTTATTTTTTGAGTGCCAAAAAGGGATGTTTCATGAATCTTGACATAGTTTCAGTTGGTCTAATATTTAAAATTTATGATATATAATTAAATAGATGATAGGGATGTCATATTTGGATTCCTCTCATTTTTCTGATCGATTTGGATATATTATTTGTCGAATTGTGATTTATGGATTTGTAGATATGAATTATTCAAATTTAAAAAAAAGCAAAATAAATAAAATTTATTTTATTTTTATTTGAATTCAAGATTATTATTACTTATTTATTGTTGTTTACTCAAAAAATTATATGGAATGTAAAAAACCAAATATGTCTAACATTATAGTGTAATGGTTAATAGGTTTGATATGATAATATTCACAACAAGTTCTAGTTTCTTTGTCGGAAGCTCATGTGAAAGGAACGAAGAAGTTAATCGTGCTGGAGCTGGAGTAGTATTAGAATGGGTGACCGGTTGGAAAGTTTGACTAATTGTGCAATTTGACTTGAGACTAAGTATACTTAGAATAAAAAATATCCATGTGAGATTAACAAGTTAAACAGTACAAAAATGTTATTTTTTTTGATAAAAGAAATTGAAAAAATCTAGGCCGACGGTAAAGCCGTCGGCGTAGCCAAACGGCCGTTAGTCATCTAGGTGAGCCCCTATGGTCTATACCGACGGCTTTGCCGTCGGCGTAGCTATATACGCCAACGGGAGGAGAGGCTACGCCTACGGGGCTGTACACCGACGGCAGCCGTCGATCCAGCCTACGCCGACGGCATTTAGGGCCTATGCCGACGGGACCCGGCCGTCGGCGTATTCAGCTTCTCCTATAGTGATGCATCCGTGATGGATGTATACGATCATCGTGTCGTCGATGTTTAGCGCGCGTGGCTTTCTTACCGTCATATGCATGATGGATGTCACTTCACCGGTGTACCGGTGATATATATACCGTATCCGCAATAATGGAATAAATTCATCGCTTTGACGTCAGCAAAAAGGGGGAAGGAAGACCAAGAACATAAGAAATTCTAGCAGTTTTCCAAAGTGTTAAGCCATGCTCTCTAGAAGCGGAGCGACAAGGGCAACGGCCAACCTCGGGCGGAGTGGCAGCGTTGGCAAAGGTTCACTTTGAGGGTTTTAGGGTTGACAGCTTCACGGTGTGGGGGTTCAAATTGGATGAGGCCTACCTTCCACATCTACTTTAACTAGTAACACTAGTACAGATCGGGGCTATTATGATCACATCGTGCGCACAAAACCCTTCCTATGTGTGTTCGGAATGTTGCCGAAGCCGCAAAGTTTCAACCGTCTGCCCACAGCTCAGGCAGGCTTCCTCGCGTGAAAATCACACACCGAAAGTTTTTTAGGATCATAAAAAACATCGCACGTGGTCAGTCAATAGTGAATCGCTTGCTTACTGGAAAAGCATTGCCCCCTTGATTGGCAATTGAACAATTGTGTGCCCCCCTTGAGGGCAACGACCAACAAGGGTGAAGTGGCAGCGTTGGCAAAGGTTCACTTTGTTGGTTTTAGGGTTGACAGCTTCAGCGTGTGGGGTTTCAAATTAGAAGAGGCCTACCTTCCACATCTACTTTAACTAGTAACACTAGTACGCATCGGGTCTATTATGATCACATCGTACGCAGAAATCCTTTTCTATGTGTGGTGCGGGATATTGCCGAAGCCGCAAAGTTTCAACCGTGTGTCCACAGCCCAGGCATGCTTCTTCGTGAGAAAATCATACATCGAAAGTTTTTTAGGATCATAAAAAGACATCGCACGCTGTCAGTCAATAGTGAATCGTTTGCTTAGTGGAAACGCACCCCCCCTTGATTGGAAATTGAACAATCATGTGCCTATTACTTGCGAACTTTTGTCCACTTTTCACCGTTTACTTGTCTGTGCCCCTTCTCACCCGGAGAGTGCTAAATCATTGTGTGTAGTGAGTTCTCGCGGGGAAAAGTCAAATAAAAGTGTTGCAATATTTCCAACACATCTTCGCAGCAAAAAGTAATTATCTATCGAGAACTTTTACGGTATCCCTGAGAGAATAGTAGCCATCCATTTATCTCCTCGAAACAGGCATACGCCCAGCTTTATAAATAAAGCAACAACCATACAAATCCAGACCACGTAACATAGTTCAACACCAAACACATAGACCACGCAACACACTCAACACCCACACAGTCTGGCACATCCGGATACAAACAAGCCCCAAGGGCGCACTCAGGACCCGGAGGGAGAAGCAATTTGGCGTGCCGCCACGATGAGGTGCTCAATCATCCCGTCCAGCCGCGCCCTGTCCCGCTGTCTACTCAACGGGTACCACTGCTGCAAAAAAGCGAGAAATTTGAAGGTCGAGTCAGAGGCCCTGCGAAGAAAGACACGCTCGATGACCATCTTGTTCCGGATGTTCCATAATGTCCAGGTCATCCCTGCGAACAAGAACCAGAAGAGGCGCCTCCTCCTACCGGTCTGGTTCGCATTGGCATCCAGGAATTCCCCCAGGTCCGCGGCCTGCCACGCGGGCCCCAGAGCCTCATGGGTAAAGTTCCAAAGGAACCGAGCTGCGGGACAGGAAAAGAAGATGTGATGCCCCGTTTCCGGGACCGCACAAAGCGGACACAGGCCATTCCCCGGGCCCTGCCGCTTGGCCACCTCCACCCCGGAAGGAAGCCGATCACGTAACAACTGCCAAAGGAAGATCTTAATCTTCAAAGGGAAGGGGTGCCTTCCTGAGGGGATGTCCAAGCGAGGGCCACCAAGAGGGCCCGTACATGGACCCCACAAACACGCCCGAGGGCCAAAGGTGCAGGACATACTATCCGGGATTGGGAGGGGCAATGGAAGATCTGTCCAAGTCCTCCTGTGTCGCCGCCGCCGCCCCAAGGCTCAACGCGGAACGTGGATCAGGCCTCTGGAAGGCATCAGCCACCAAGAGCAAGGGATCTGTGCATATCGCGAAAAGCTCGGGCGTCAGAAGACGCAGGGGGCGCCCGCCCACCCAAGGGTCGAGCCAGAAGACGGTGTTTTTCCCATTCCCAGTGGAAATAACAAGCCCCTTCCGGATCGCTGGCTTGATGTCCTGGATGGCTCTCCAAAACTGAGAGCCCTCCCGACGATCATAGGCTAGGAGCGGGCACCCGCGCAGATACTTAGCTTTGATCAACCTTAGCCACAGGCCCCCGTCGTCCGTCAGGATCCGCCAGACCCAACGAAGCATGAGGGCCACATTCATGTGACGAGAGGAAATGATCCCTATGCCCCCCATATCCTTGGGGGCGCAAATGTCCGCCCACTTAACCATGTGGTACTTTTGGTGACCATCATTTGCCATCCAGAAGAACCGAGAGAGCTCCTTATCAAGGTTGGCGTGCACACCTTCCTGCAGGATATACAACCCCATGATGTACATGGGGAGGCTGGATAAGCATGCGTCAATAAGGATGGTCTTACTCCCTTTGGAGGTAAACCTGCCTTGCCATGGTTCGGATCTCGCCTTAACCCGACCCATAAGGGCTCCAGTCCCTAGACAAAATCCTGGTGTCCCCGAGCATCCCTGTAGTTTATGGGGAACGGCTACCGACAATTCAAGTTATCAGCAATCCGCTTTGAGCTTCCACGGATATCCCAACACCATCACCTCACTCTTGTCGAAATTGATTTTGAGGCCAGACATGGCCTCAAAACAAAGAAGCAAGAATTTCAGGTTTCTGATATCCTGCTCCGACCCTTCTACCATAAGCATGGTATCATCGGCATATTGGAGGTGAGTGACCCCCCCTCCCGGGATCAGATGCCCTACCACGCCAGAAATGTGGCCAGAGATCTTGGCTCTCTCCATGATTTCTGCCAGGGCATCCACCGCGGCATTGAACATGATTGGGGAGATCGGGTCCCCTTGTCTAACCCCACACGTGGGTCTGAAATAGGGGCCTACCTCCCCATTTATGTTAATCGCCGTGTTCCCGCTCATGACGATCTGCATGATCCACCCTATCATGCGATCATCAAGGCCCCTGCGTTGGAGGACTTGGCGAAGAAAGGCCCAATCTAGCCTATCATACGCCTTACGAAGTCAAGCAGAAGACGCCATTGGCGTCCCACCTTTACTTCGTGAATAATCTCATGGAGTGCCAGGATCCCATCATGGATGAATCTGCCCTTAAGAAAGGCGAACTGGTACGAAAGGCCGGCTCCATTAGAGGCGCCAGCCTACGCGCACAAACCTTGGACATAATCCTTTGGATGACATTGATTACCGTGATCGGCCTAAACTGCCGAATATCCGTGGCCCCCACCACCTTGGGGATCAAGGTAATCACGCCAAAGTTTAACCGCGACATCACGAGGGTCCCGACATATAACTCCTGAAACATAGGCATAACAACCCCCTGTATGCAGTTCCAAAATTTCTGAAAGAACACGACAGGAAGGCCGTCCGGGGCCATCCATTTATCTCGATCTAGTGGATAAAATTAACTGGTACTCCAACTTAACCATCTAGGAGTACCGCCAGCAAAACTCATGGAGTACCTAGATACTAAGGGTAAAATCGTAATCTGGAAACATAAATCGGTGGCTCGGAGATAGCGGCTCCGCGCGCTGAACAGGGACGGCGACTGCTCGCACGCACTTGCGGCCGGTCGACGACGGTGTTGGGAGCTGCTCGACGTCTACCTCAGCTCTCGATCCTGATTGATCTTTATTCTTTCCTCATTTTATTGGCTTGTTGAGTGCACGGAAGACAAGCAATTCTAAAGCCAAATTGAATGGTGTCATTAGATCTGGATCACTGTAATCCACCTTTCAGCAGATTCGTTGATTGAATGTGCCAATTTCGTCATCCATGGACGGTGGAAATTGATTCTCTTGTTTGTTGATGATCCTTAGTGTACATATGAACTACCGCCAAATTGTCACTAGAGGCGGCGGCCACAGCTTCAAATTTTCTCCGGCCATTAGGTTAAATTTTAACCTTTAAATTTTATGAATGTCTAGAATGCCCCCAGAGATAAGCGGTCAGATTTAATTGGTACTCCATATAAGTCTGAGGGAGTACCAGGCTACCGTAAAAACACTCTTATCTATATATGCAGTATATCTCCATTCATTGTAACAAATGGATGGAAAATCTGACAATATTCACAATATGTAACAAAAACATAGGCAACACATTTCAACAACACAAACAACACCAAATAGACCCATCTGCAACATGAGAAAATCCTATTAAAGGAAAAACCTGAATATTTGCCAACATGTCACTTATGTTTACAGAATAAACACGACAAAATTTCTTATTTGATACTACTCTCAAATGTGATTCCTCGTATGATACTAGGAATTTTTGACTTCCTTGACACTTGGTGTTAATTTTGATGCCTTAGATGACACTTGACATTTTTACTGGTACTAGTAGTAATCAATCATGTAATATTGAGAGAACTCCAGAAAGGAAAACTAATTCTCTCTCTCTCTCTCTCTCTCTCTCTCTCTCTCTCTCTCTCTCTCTCTCTCTCTCTAAAATGACGTCATAGATTTGGCTAAATTTGCATGTATTCGTACATGTGTATCTAACAAAAAATGCATAGATATATGTGTATCTAGATAAATCCGTGATATCCTTTTTGAGACGGAGTGAGTACTAGAAATTAATTAACAACTCAAAAATTCTGACCGGGAACTGACCATAAAAAAAATAGAGAAAACCTATTAATTTCATGGCGAAGTCCATGCATGCTTATGACTCTCGATGGATCGAGCGACCAAGCTGTATGTAAGCTAGCCGATGACAGGCGTGTATGCTACGAGGCCGTGTGATTCGTAGACATCGAAGTACACGAGGACACGTTTGACGTCGTAGCCCGGCGGCATGGAACTGGCGCCACCTCCGGCCAAGACGCCTTCTTGACTGAGGTGCTCCTCATTTTCCCTCAAAGATCGAAGTGAAAACCTGAATATTCAAAACGGTGTTTAAGTGCCTGTGATTGCATTTGGATGGTGTTCACAGAATTGTATATGGGGAAAACATGAGTGCTTTGGTCACTCATGCCACCCTTGGTGGAACCTGAATTTCTTCATCCCTTTGTTGTTTACTATGAACAACTTGCACGCCGAGAAACTCGGCTGAAATTTCAGTGTAAGATCACAAAGCTGCTGGCAGGCACACAACGTGCTACGATGTGCGTACTCTAATTGGGGCTCCATTAATTTGGCAATGTTGTGGATTGTAAAAATCATTGTGTGTTAAATTGACTATGGAATTTCAAGTTGCTGTCATCTGTTGCATAGTATTTTGACCATTTGCAGATGGATCTTTTTGCCAAGATGTGAACTGCAATTAATCAAACCAGGTTGATCAACTTCTAGTTTGATGTACAAAACAGAGCGACATACTGATTGTGAATTCTGACGGGAGCTTCAAAATAAGCACGTCGCAACAGAATATGATTCAGGAACTTCAACTAAACCTATTTCTTGACATACACCAATCTTGGGCGTGAATGTGAAATATCTGGTGAAACCAAATGAAAACTACGTTTCAAAATATTACGAATTAAAAACTGTATTTTCTTTAAGTTGATGGGTTCTACAAACATGTAAAATTTCAAGTGGAAAGTACAATGCATTTGGAAGGTATAGATAAATAAAATTAAGAATGAATCCACCACGAACTAAATGTACTGGGCTCATCACTTCGAGTGGGTCAATCACCCCAAACAAAATATGATTTAATTAAGGTTGAATTATGCGTGAGGAGTCTTATTCAAAATGACCTGGCGAATTAAATATAATTAAAAACTGTCAAGCATAACATAAATGCTTGCTTCGTAAAAATTACACGGCCCCTACGGTAAAGGTGTAAAAAAAATGCTTGCTTCAAATGGAATAGTCATCATTCTAGATTTGGTGCTTTCTTTAGTTCAAGGTGTCTCTTGGTTTTGTCCTACATACCAAATTAGTATGCACGCGATGACCCCAACAATAAACAAATTGGACATGCATGAGCTAGAAAGCAAAGTTCAACTGAACAAACAAGGCGCATGTAATCTATTGTCCGGCAAAGCCAACGTTCTACCAGTGGCACCATTCGAACGTCTCCTCAGATGGACACGACACATATAACGAAGCACCTCTGTATAAGACCATATAAGTACATGAACATGAGTATATGATATCTATCTAAGTGCACATACATAGACACGTATATATCATAAATTCATAATAAGAGGGAGATATGAGCGGAGGCAACAACGGTCCAGGGAAGGCGGATTGGCCGGAGCTGGTGGAGAAGGAGGAGTGGCCGGAGCTGGTGGGCAAACCGGCGACGCCGGCGGTGAGCAAGATCATGCACGACAGGCCAGATGTCACGGTGCAGATAGTCGGAGGGCACACCGTTCCGGTGGATACAATGGCAAGCGTGTCCGCGTTCTACGACACCCAAGAGCCCGATGCACCCGTCACCAGGATCCCGGTCATAGGGTAGCCTGAAGGATGGGCCCCAGGGGTGCATATATAGATGCATCTCCTGTCAAAAGTCGATCAACTGTTGAATAACCGTTGAATGTTGAATAATTGTTGAACGCATCTCCTCCTAGCGATGTGCTCATAATCGTTCAATTCCATGTCCTCGATCGTACTATCTCGGTTATAAGTTATAACCGTTTCAGTAAAAAAGGAGTGGATTGCTATTTATTTTTGTATATAAATTGTGCTACAAAACCCATTTCTAATTCGACCAAGATCTTACACAACTACTAACATAAACATATCCTCAATTTCTAAGAGATACGAAAAATCATAACTAGGGATGCAACAAGCGGGATACATCCAATAGCCCGCTCATTGTTCATTTGGAGATTTTAGTTCAAATTTTGATCTTAAATTTTGTACTAAAAGATTCTAAATAAACTAGAAGTGAGATATTAACGGAATCCCTCTTGTCACCTTAATCAATACTCACAATCATCGATTTATGCCTCCATTTGATGACGATAGTCACCTCCCAAGGTCAATTGTGGCACCGAAGATTAATTCTCTTCGGTATGATCATTCTGATCTTTCTACGAGTGGTAAAACATACACCTGGACACTGATGTGGAATCGGCGGAAATGTTTCTGAGGTTAATTATTTTCAACATGCAACTTACAATTTTATTTAAGACCATACACATTTCTCATAATTAATATGTGTCCAGTCCCTAAAATCCCCGCCGCACTCCTAGTCAAATCCCTAGTTTATTGCTCCTTTTCTCCCAATCACCTCTCTTTGGCCCATATGTATTGCTGCTAGCTCCCGTTGGCTACCTAAATAGATGCATCACACATGCAACAAAATATCGCTACAACCTATCAATGAACATGATGATTTAATTAATAATTTATAAATTTTAGTGACAGTATTCTCACAAAATATCGACATTCAAAATGAAAGTCGCCTTGGCTCCATCAAGCCTCATACCTGAATATTTATCTATTAGACCGGGGCATTGACAGGTCAAACAGACCAATGGATTGGAGAAACTACGAGCAAACATCCCAGATTATCATGGAAGTTCGTAGCAGCATTCTTAAACCCCAACAAGGAGCCGATGCAAAATTGAAGAATTCAAGCAATGTTACCGACTGTAGTGAAGAGCCACCTCTCAAAGTTTTCAGCGATGGGGAGTCATCAGCCTCCATCACTTTGTGTTGTTCTTCGGTGGCAATAAAGTATGGAAGGTCACCGCCTACTTCACCCGAGCTGCGCTGAGGTGAAGATGATGATTCATGGTGAAATTATGAGGACTTCTAGAAAAAAACATTTCCCAAGACACCACCCATCATTCACATCCATCGACGAGGAAAAATACTACAAAACATGCCACCTCAGCATAGAAACTCCTAGTTGCCCCTTTGTCTCCCGTGCGATTGATTTGAATTATACTTATTGCAAATGACAACGTTTGGTCCTCCGATACAACATTTTCAACCTTATATACTAACGTGTACATCCACAAATATCATGTACTACGGGAGTTCATTTCACTCATAATTATCCCATACATTATATATGCATCATCCAAGTTGGCTAATTGTCTAGTTGAGCCCTGTCCTGAACCAAGATTAAAACTATATCTTTCATAATGCAAAACACCACTAATATACATTAACGGCGTGGTCTATCTTGACTGGCAAAGCATCCACACCATCTATTAATTTCCACTAATCCAATTATACGCGTCATTCATCCTAACATTCTCTAACGATAGTCTGTCTTTGAGCGGGAACTTTGACATTATTCTTTTAGCCATCCAATTATCCGCACCATGGTGTTTTATTCACTCGGTTGATGAGATCATACTGTGCTACCGTGAAACTAAATATTTAAATCATGTCCAACCGGAACAGTACAATTTGTTTTACCCTTAATCCTGTAAGACAACAAAGCGATTTTTTTGCCAATTGTTTTCTGTAATGAAAATCATGTTAGTTATATTTGAGAATATGTGCTCTTCTATAGGTAACTTCTTAAGACATTTCCAAGAAAAAATATGTGGTCACGGTGCATGTCATCTTTTCATGCATGCTGTCCACATCATCGGTCTCTTCAGCAAGCACCATTAACCGGGTATATTAATTCCTACCTTAATGTCGTTTAATTATTCAAATACATAACCATATATGTCGGTCAAATTTCTGTCTCGACTACCATAACAGACCCTTTTTTTGCGTATCAGTACCGTAACCAACTTAGTGTTGCATATTTTGTTGATAATTTCATGTGTGTTGTACTTTCATTCACACAATATTGTTTCAAAAATGATATCTGCTGCCAAACCCTGTTAGCATTTTGGTTATTTGTATCTCGAGGCCATGAAATCATTGTCTACGACAAATTTTGACTATTTCTTAGTTTATGTGTTGGTGTATTACTAGTGATATAATTAAATCGTGGTTGAGAAATATGATGGCAACCGTATATCCGCCGCTTAATTTGGTGCATGCATGTTTCCAAACATCCATTTCCACCTCCATGTGCAGCTACTGATCAGCCATTGGATGCATGTGCATGCTTGTTCTGTAGCCCAGCTAAACTAGCTCTCTACGCTGGGTGTGCTGACTAGGTCAAGAAGGTCATCAGAGCAGGTACAATAAGCTTATGTAAGCAGGCTATAAGCCTTTAAATAATATATTTGAGATGATGTGGATGAGAGAGAAGTGGAGAGAGAAGATTAGTGGGCTCTCATCCAAGAGCCAGCTATAGCACATACTCCTAGGCACTTTGTGTGAATGTAAGGTGGGCCTTAGTCAAATAAAGTAGTATATAGTTATAGCTAACTATCATATGTTACTATTAGGTTGGTATAGATGGCGTGGCTTATAGCCAACAGCAGGCTTTATTATTGAACTTGCTCTCAACGCAACGAGACGACAGTGGGAAACCATCTGGTGCCGGCCAACCCATATCCTATGAATTCCACCAATGGAGGCGGCGTATGCTATGCCCGCTCGTCGTCATGTACCCTATATATCTTGTATATACTCATTCTGTTTCATAATATAAGCCTTTTTTTAATAAATTATTTTAGCTTTTTAAAAAGGTTTATATTGTAAAACGAAGGTAGTACTCCGAAACCAATCTATAAATACCATCGATGGACTCGTTGAGTAAATATACACAATTAGCCAGCCGCCAGCACCGATCACTACAAGTGAAGTGATTCCACTCCAGACGCCAATTAGTAGCAGCTGAGCTAGCGAGAGGAAGCAGAGCAGCCGTCCATGGCGAAGACGTCGTGGCCGGAGGTGGTGGGATGGCCGGAGCTGAACGCGTACGACCAGATCACCCTCGACCGGCCGGACGTGTCGGTGGGGTTCTACATGCAGGGCTCTCCCCTGCCGCCCGGCTACGACCCCAACCGCGTCGTCCTCATCGTCGACGCGAACGCCATCGTCATCCAGACCCCCGTCGTCGGCTAGCCGGCCGGCCCTTCAGCCAAGCAGCATGCTCGGTGCAACGGCGTAGCACTTGCGCGGTGCATGTATCTCCAGTTCTTTTCATATTGGTTTTAACTTTTAAGATTGTTGCTCGCCACATATGCCATGTGGTATGTATCTCTCTAGTTCTCTTCTTCCATACGTATGTATGTCGCAAGATGTATCTCTAGTTCTCTTCTTCAGCCATGCATGTGAAGTATTATCTGGTTAGCACATGAATAAACAGAAAATTATATTTCGCTCGGTACTTTGGGGGCTGGAGAAAATATATCAGTGACGGAACCAATAAGCTTGAAATCTGCCTTTTATGTCCAAACCAATTAGTTTGGAAATATATCAGTGACCCAAAACCAAGAAGTTATTGTGGAGGGGAGTTTTTGGTTGCGATGAACAGGAAGCTTGCTTCACATGCTTTTATGTGTGTCCACACTAGTAGAAAAAAGCTATCCATTCGTGCCTCCTAACAGCATTAGTCCCGATTTCGCCACGAACCGGGACTAATGCTGGCACGCGTCCCGGTTCGAGCGGGCACGGGGCCCAGAGGCATGCATCCCGGTTGGTAGGGAGGCATACGTCCCGGTTTGTAACACAAACCGGGACTAAAGGTTCACTGGTAGAAAAGGACCCATGCGTCCCGGTTGGTAAGGGCCATTAGTCCCGGTTGCCCAACCGGGACAGGGCAATCGGGACTAAAGCTCTAACCTTTAGTCCCGGTTGCCCCACCAACCGGGACAAATGGGACACACGTGGCGGCATCAGAGCGCGAGGGGGGTTGGAGCATTAGTTCCGGAATAACCTGCTGCCGCGGCAGAGATTTGGCCCATTTCTCTGCCGCGGCAGAGAATTCATTTTGGCACATTTTGTTGCCGCGGCAGCATTTTTGCCACTTTTTGTGCCGCGGCAGAGAATTCATTTAGGTTTTTTTATTGTTTATTTAGTGTTTTGCACTTATCAACGAAGGAACCTTATATTACACAAGATCATCATGACAACATTACATTCAATACACAGATCGAGTTCATGCACTACATACAAAAGTTGCTATTCGATGCTACCGGCCAATTTCTTGAAAGTTGCTATTTTTACAATTCCTATTGTCTATACACAGCCGAGTAGTATTCCCCTTGTGTGTTTAGGACTTCTGCATCCAAGAATCCCGCCAATTCCTCCTGAATTGCTCGTACGCGATCATTTGGCAGAAGACCGTCCCGTAGACGTTCGATCTGATTTAAAAAAGGAGTCAGCCTATATGAATATGAAACTAAACACAATTTGATTGTAATTAAAAACTATAAAAATTGTTTACGTACGTGGAGTTGCTCTAAATTTCTGTCCTTCTCATCGCACGTCTGCCGGATGAACTCGCATACATAGTATCCACATAGATTGTTACCTGGTCCCTGCGTCAGGCACTTTACGAGAACAGAGTTCAATCAAAATTATAATCAAGCATGATAATAACTGTATCAAAACTAGAATCAAAGAGATCTTGCGGATATAGCTAGTGGTGCTTACATTTAGTGGTTGAAATGTAAGCTCCTCTTCCAAACACCCTAGCCTTCTTGGTGAACTGTTTCCAAGCGCCCGGCGAGAAAAGCGAATAAAATAAGTTATTAAGTACTTGATATCATAAAATTCACGAACGTTGCCGATATAGTGTCGTAATGATTAGAATTACCGGAGAAGTATCTGCATGTCCTTCCACGTCTCAACGGGTTTATGTTTCGAGTCCATGACTAGTACACGCCCTTTGTCAAGTTGAATGATTAACAGAATATAGTGGTACTGCGAATGCAGAACTAATCAATTATATACTTAACATCGAGTAAGCGAAATAGAAAGTGTATACAAGACAATAACACTCATCGGAAGTTGTAAGGAAATAGTATTTCCTTTTGGTTTCTTGAAACCTTAACGCTGTACTATATTATCCTCCGTATCCGGGGCTTATTTTGAGATTAGCTTCATGAACCCAATATGGGTCAATGAAGCCAATGTCATAGATTTTCCTCTGTATTCGAGAATCTTCACTACATATTACAAGATGATTATATATATGCAATAAACAAAATAATATAATGGAGACTAAATTAATTACAGAATTAGTACTTAGACAATAGGCAATCGATGATCGATTTGTCCAAGGCGTCTTGATTGAATAATTGAAATAGTTCATCAAATTCAATGAATATCATGTCATCCTTATCTTTCCCATGATGCTTTTTGTAACCCTCACTATCCGATTAGCCCCGGCCCTTGTGGCATGCATGTACCAGTTATGCAATCTTCGCATTTTGTTGGAAGATTGTTTACCTCCTCAGTTTGACGAGAGGTTTTCCGTCGGTATTTGTATGCTACTTCACTCACGGGAAGAACTCTAATCGGGATAAATCGGGCAATAGTCATACCTTGAGCAGCGGCTTCTCCAGACAGTAACTACCTGCGGATCATACTGCTTTGGCCCCATATTTGCTCGACCCACATTGGTTTGAGAAATCACCTTGAGAGGGGCGCAAGTCTGTTTTGCTTGTTCTCCGAGCTGGGCAACAGATTTCCGCTTGCATCGATCGCTCTTGAGGCTTTTGTGCCGCATGTGACTTGAGAATAGAACGCTCATAGTCGATGACAGCTTTGGCTCGGGTTGATGAAGATTCTTTAGCATTTTCAACACTTTGGCTTTTTCTTCTTTGGTCCGGGAACTCTGGCTCTTTCGCCGCCTTCACTTAGCTTAAAAACGCTGCTTCCGCATCAACGATCGCCAGATCTCCTCTTGATACAGTCATAAGCTCTTGGGAGGAACCGTTGGTACTTTTGGAAGAGGCTCTTGTTTACGTTTCGCGATCGCTACGACGACAAGAGCGACGCTTACGCTTTTATCCCGAGGCCGCAATGGCTCCCAAGGCCGATGGCTGCACCGAGATTGGTGAGCCGACGGAGCGTGAGGCGACGAAGACGGCCGCGGCGTTTACCTCGCTGGAGACGGGTGAGGCGGCGGCGAAGATGGCCTTGGCGTGTGATTTCGAAGCACGATACAATCCTTCGGCCATAGAATGGTGACGTTTTTTTGCGTCACCCAGCACAGTCACATCCCCTTCACCAGCAGGGTAGTGAAGATCCAAAACCTCAAAGGTGGGCATGATTTCATCCACGCCGACAACAGCGTAGCCCTCTGGAACCGGACGACAATGGTAAGTTGGTGTGGGTCCAATTGGTAAGGCATAGCCGGCCGCCACCTTCATTGATAGGTTCACAACTTTGACATGTAGCTCGCAGTGTGTCATCTCGTGATATCATCCATCGGTAGCCAACAGAGCCATCGCTTGCATCATCATCATCGCCATTGTCATCACCGGGACCTCGGTGGAAGCCACACTGCTTTTTCGATTATTCGATAGGCCGGTAGCATCGAATGCAGTATGCTGCTGAGATGGGCCGGTAGTACTTTGCTCTTTAAGTGAGTTAATTTCATCTTGTTGTTGCTTTAATCGTTCTTCAATTAAACGTATTCGCTTTTCGACTTTCGCTTCAACCGCCGCTGTCCTTACTCCTCCGGCTTCTATCAGTATATTTCTTCCTCTCTTCGGGAAACCCAGTCCTTCATGATTGGGAGCCTATTGTGCCTCGTGTTCGTCCATCATGTTCCTTATTTCCAAGGGCGAGTGTGAGCTCATCATTCTCTCTATTGGGAATGAAGTCCCCATCTTTAACAGCCTTTACTGCTTTTACGATCCTCTCGATTGGCAAGGGTCTTCTTTATGTCGTATGTTATATATACACCTCCTTCCGAGTCCAACGTGCCCCCATGCCCGTAAAACCAATTCCTTGCACGTTCTACCCAATCGTACATCTCTGGGTGATATTTTTATCACGCAGTTTCGCTCAAGTTTCTCCCACTTAGGAATGCCAACCACAGCCACCTTGCCCCATAGTATGGTGATACTTCTTCTAGCAAGATTCATTATTCGTTTACATTTTCTTAGCCTTTTCTCGATTTCTTGTATTCCACAAACTCAGCCCGAATGGTTTTATCTTCTCAAACTGAATATTCTTGAAATCGAGTCTTCTTTCACGACATAGTCAAGGTGCAATCTTTTCTTCCAATTGGTGAAACATCGGGCCATCTTCTTCAAAGCCCACTCGACCTTAGCCTCCATGGCTCTCCCATGTTGTAAGGCGTCCTCAATCGGATCCTCCGCATTTGGATCCAGCTCTATCTTCGATAGTTTGAAATTAACCATGAGCCTCTTCCACAAGAAATCTTTGGCGTGGTTAGGGACAAATAAACATGTTCCTCTTCATCCGCATTAGCAGGCCTATTCCAATTTCTAATGGTGATCGGATTAAGTCCCTAACGATTACTCCGCATTGTGCCACAAATTTGGTTGCGACAACTCCGGAGCCGCTTGGTTTGCCGTCTTTAATGACATCTTCGATCTGAACCTCTCATGGTCTTGCAACTTTTGGTTGGGCCTCGCTCTTTTCGAGATTCCTTCGATCCGAGGGCTAAAAGAAGAAAGATCGTTACTATTTCTATATAGATAGAGATGATTAATTAATGAATTGATTTATATTACATGCACCTCGCCGAGCGTCTTCTCGATTACAAGGCATCGCTTCTCCTCATGAAGGCAACACCTTCAACCTCAAACAAGTTGTCTATTCCGTAAAAAGAGGATCACCTCACCGGAGTTGTTGAAACGTTGATACGTCTAAATTATCTTCCCCACGGATCACACCTTGGATCAACTCTTCCTTTTCTTCGTCTCTGACGTGTGGGTCCATATTTTCTGCATAGGTGGAAAAACGAATAAGTCAAAGCGGCTAAAGGAGAAAGTTACGAATAAGTCAAAGCGGCTAACGAATATTTTCCGGATCGAAGGTGAAACCCTAATATATACATACAGAATAATAAAAATGAAGAGAAACCCTAAACCCTAAGGCTATGAGAGGGGAACATGAGTATAAGGCTACAAAAGGTCTTCGATCTATCTATGGTCTTGATCTCGGTCTTCGATCTCGATCTCGATATCGTATTCTACCGAGAAGAACCAAATCACCGGAAAGAAAGGGAAACAATCAACACATGGAATCGATGCAATGCTCAAGCAATGATGATGATACGACAAGTTAATCGGGGTTCCGAGGGGCGCAAACCCTAACTCAAAGAACTCCGGAATCACCTGTTAGGGTTACTAGGGTGTTCTAATTAAACTTGTCATTTAAGTTGATGAACAATGCATGATTATAGCATAGATAGATAGTTCTCATTTTTCTGAACATTTTGGTATATTATTTGTATTTTTCTGTATTACAGATTAAAAGTTATTGAATTTACAAGTTTTATTCAAATTCTGAAATTATTAAATCAAATGTTTAAACCTTTTGCACCATAGTAACAACTAGCCATAGTGGCTGACAGGTGGGGCCCGGAGCCACCTCGCCACGCAAGCAAAGAGGAAACAGAGGTGGGGCCCGGAGCCACCTCGCCACCGCTGTCAAGGAGGACGCGGCCGCCGTGGCCGTGGACAAGGACGACGCGGCGGTTGAGGAAACTTGGCGCCATGATGCACCACCGATCGAAGCCGCCGCTACCACCACCAGCAGAGGGAGGGGAGGAGAGAGTGGAGGCGGCGCTGCACGACACGCGGCGGGGGGAAGGCGCGTCGTCGGCGAGAAGCAGACGCAGGCGGTGGTCGTCGGGAAGGAGACGCTTGGCGGCGCTTGCCAGCGGAAGAGACGCGTGGCGGCCGGAGGCGGAGGCGTTGACGACGGAGCCGCTTCTGAGCGCAGGCGGCGGGCAGCCCTGGCGTCGTCGGGCGAGGGCGGCGAGGCAGAGGCAGTAGAAGTGGTGGCGAAGGAAAGAAGAAGAGGCACGCCTGTTATAACTAAAGGGCCTTTAGTCCCGTCAGTGGCTCCAACGGGACTAAAGGTCTCCAACCGGACCTATATTCCAATTTTCAAGGTGAAGGCGGCAGTAGAAGCTCTTCGTCCGGTTGGTGGCTCCAACCGGACGTATTCCCTGCTTTCAAATTTTTCGTTATTTTCTCTGTCTCCTTATTTTTTATTTTGGGGTTTAAATTTGTAATGTTTTTAAATGATAATTACTTTGGAATTTAGAAAACTTTAAACATAAAAAGTGTTTGGATTTGAATAACTAATTGAAACCATTTTACGCTTTTGAAAAATAATTAATGTAACCATTTAAACTACGAACCATTTAAAATTAATAATGAAATAACTTATATTTTTTAAATATTAATTTGGAATTTAGAAAAACTTTAAACATAAGAGGTGTATGGATTTGAATAAATAATCCAAAACCAATTTCTATTTTTAAAAAATAATTAATGTAACCATTTAAAATTAATTAACTTATATTTTCGAATATTAATTTGGAATTTAGAAAAACTTTAAACATAAAAAGCGTTTGGATTTGAATAAATAATTCAAAAACATTTTCTGTTTAAAAAAATTAATGTAACCATTTAAAATATGAACCATTTACAATTAAAAATGAATTAACTTATATTTTTTTAATATCAATTTGGAATTTATAAAAACTTTAAACATAAGAAGTGTATGGATTTGAATAAATAATCCAAAACCATTTTCTATTTCTAAAAAATAATTAATGTAACCTTTTAAAATGAATTAACTTATATTTTTGAATATTAATTTGGAATTTAGAAAAACTTTAAACATAAGAAGTGTATGGATTTGAATAAATAATCCAAAACCATTTTCTATTTCTAAAAATAATTAATGTAACCTTTAAAATGAATTAACTTATATTTTTGAATATTAATTTGGAATTTAGAAAACTTTAAACATAAGAAGTGTATGGATTTGAATAAATAATCCAAAACCATTTTCTATTTTTAAAAATAATTAATGTAACCTTTTAAAATGAAGATAGGGACGAGCATCGTTAGAACTTGCATTGGATCTCTGAAGAAACCACATATTGTGAGTCTAAAAATGATTTTTTCAAAAAATCACGGGCGATAGATCATGTACCTGTAGTACAAACCGGACAAACTTCCTACCGATTCGGCAAACATTTGTCCTTTTTACCCGGGATGGACGAAAAGGTTTGAGATGTACCGGTTGGGAGATAGTCCATGTAAGGTGGTCTAGTATTTTAGGAAAATGGGATGGTAGCATTGTGAAACGACATTTTGGTGGTTACTTCACAAAACGACCCGTTTTTTGCGCTCGGAAAATGGAAAAGGGCTTTTCCGTGCGACAAAAAGGAAAACTTCCTCCTACAACATTTTTCTCCATACCAATGTCCACACACATGCATAATATGGGCACAACATCACAAACTATATCGTGATTCAGCACATAACATCGGTCATTTGGACCGAAAGCCCTGAAACCTCGAACATGATAGGTCATTTTGTGAAGGTTTTTTCGAAACATGATCAATATACCAAGTCTGGTATTTTTCCTTTCAACTATGTAACAAAATATGACACCAAGCGAAGGATTTTCATTGTTCAGATTTTTTTTGAATTTATTATGCCCGTTTTGAATTATCTGAATTTCTAACTATGGTCGAACCGGTGTGCATGAAGATAGGGGACGAGAATTTTTAGAACTTGCATTGGATCTCTGAAGAAACCACATATTGCGAGTCTAAAAATGATTTTTTCAAAAAATCATGGGCGATAGATCATGTACCTGTAGTACAAACCAGACCCACTTCCTGCCGATTCGGCAGACATTTGTCCTTTTTACCCGAGATGGACGAAAAGGTTTGAGATGTACCGGTTGGGAGATAGTCCATGTAAGGTGGTCTAGTATTTTAGGAAAATGGGACGATAACATTGTGAAACGGCATTTTGGCGATTACTTCACAAAACGACCCGTTTTTTGCGCTCGGAAAATGGAAAAGGGCTTTTCCGTGCGACAAAAAGGAAAACTTCCTCCTGCAACATTGTTCTCCATACCAATGTCCACACACATGCATAATATGGGCACAACATCACAAACTATGCCGTGATTCAGCACATAACATCGGTCATTTGGATCGAAAGCCATGAAACCTCTAACATGATAGGTCATTTTGTGAAGGTTTTTTTGAAACATGATCAATATACCAAGTCTGGTATTTTTCCTTTCAACTCTGTAACAAAATATGACACCAAGCGAAGGATTTTCATTGTTCGGATTTTTTTTGAATTTATTATGCCCGTTTTGAATTATCTGAATTTCTAACTATGGTCGAACCGGTGTGCATGAAGATAGGGGACGAGCATCGTTAGAACTTGCATTGGATCTCTGAAGAAACCACATATTGCGAGTCTAAAAATGATTTTTCAAAAATCACAGGCGATAGATCATGTACATATTACAAACGGACCCACTTCCTGCCGATTCGGCATACATTTGTCCTTTTTACCCGGGATGGACGAAAAGGTTTGAGATGTACCGGTTGGGAGATAGTCCATGTAAGGTGGTCTAGTATTTTCGGAAAATGGGACGGTAGCATTGTGAAACGGCATTTTGGTGGTTACTTCACAAAAGCGACGTTTTTGCGCTCGGAAAATGGAAAAGGGCTTTTCCGCATGCGTTAAAAGGAAAACTTCCTCCTGCAACATTGTTCTCCATACCAATGTCCACACACATGCATAATATGGGCACAACATCACAAACTATGTCGTGATTCACACATAACATCGGTCATTTGGACCGAAAAGCCATGAAACCTCGAACATGATAGGTCATTTTGTGAAGGTTTTTGAAACATGATCAATATACCAAGTCTGGTATTTTCCTTTCAACTATGTAACAAAATATGACACCAAGCGAAGGATTTTCATTGTTGATTTTTTTTGAATTTATTATGCCGTTTGAATTATCCGAATTTCTAACTATGGTCGAACCGGTGTGCATGAAGATAGGGGCGAGAATTTTTAGAACTTGCATTGGATCTCTGAAGAAACCACATATTGCGAGTCTAAAATGATTTTTCAAAAATCATGGGCGATAGATCATGTACTGTAGTACAAACCGGACCCACTTCTGCCCGATTCGGCATACATTTGTCCTTTTACCGAGATGGACGAAAAGGTTTGAGATGTACCGGTTGGGAGATAGTCCATGTAAGGTGGTCTAGTATTTTAGGAAAATGGGGCGGTAGCATTGTGACGGCATTTTGGTGATTACTTCACAAACGACCGTTTTTGCGCTCGGAACATGGAAAAGAGATTTTCCGTGAGACAAAAAGGAAAACTTCCTCCTGCAACATTGTTCTCCATACCAATGTCCACACACATGCATAATATGGGCACAACATCACAAACTATGCCGTGATTCAGCATATAACATCGGTCAATTGGACGAAAGCCATGAAACCTCTAACATGATAGGTCATTTTGTGAAGGTTTTTTGAAACATGATCAATATACCAAGTCGGTATTTTTCCTTTCAACTCTGTAACAAAATATGACACCAAGCGAAGGATTTTCATTGTTCGGATTTTTTTGAATTTATTATGCCCGTTTGAATTATCTGAATTTCTAACTATGGTCGAACCGGTGTGCATGAAGATAGGGGACGAGCATCGTTAGAACTTGCATTGGATCTCTGAAGAAACCACATATTGCGAGTCTAAAAATGATTTTTTCAAAAAATCACGGGCGATAGATCATGTACCTGTATTACAAACCGGACCCACTTCCTACCGATTCGGCATACATTTGTCCTTTTTACCCGGGATGGACGAAAAGGTTTGATATGTACCGGTTGGGAGATAGTCCATGTAAGGTGGTCTAGTATTTTCGGAAAATGGGACGGTAGCATGGTGAAACGGCATTTTGGTGGTTACTTCACAAAACGACCCGTTTTTTTCTCTCGGAAAATGGAAAAGGGCTTTTCCGTGCGACGAAAAGGAAAACTTCCTCCTGCAACATTGTTTTCCATATCAATGTCCACACACATGCATAATATGGGCACAACATCACAAACTATGTCGTGATTTAGAACATAACATCGGTCATTTGGACCGAAAAAGCCATGAAACCTCGAACATGATAGGTCATTTTGTGAAGGTTTTTTCGAAACATGATCATTGTTCGGCACACATTTAGTCCCGGATGTAGTCACAAACCGGGACTAAAAATATTTTCCGCCATTTCCCACCTCTTCCCGCCAAGTTTTCCCGCCCTTTCCTTTCTACTAGAGCTTTTAGTCCCGGATGTAGTCACTAACCGGGACTAAAGATATTTCCCGCCATTTCCCAAAGCTTCACGCCAAGTTTTCCCGCCCTTTCCCTCTATATTTAGGGTGATCGTGTCATGGCTATCCACACATCCACACCTTCCTCTCTTAGAACAATGGACGCCTCTTTGGGCCATTCGACCTCGAAGAGACCAAGGCGTTGTGCGCCTCCAACTACCCTTGTCCGCCGGGCTACCGGCTGCCCACCGGATCTTTGGCCGGAGGGGTTCTGTCCCTCAAGGTTCCGCCGTGAAGCGCCATCACAAACCACTTCTACCACGAGCTCACGCCGAGCAGCGGATGGATCCCTGGGATCCCGACAACAAATCGACACTGGAATGCCTTCTTCGCTAATAGGCGGAAAGGGAGCTCGCCAGTACGAGGGTGATGGCCGCCACCGGTGAACCACAACGAAGCCGGCCGTAAATGCGTGGTGGGCGAACCGCACTATCATCAGTGATGCGCTACATCGCGAGACCATCCTCGCCACGGTGCCCACGAGTCCACCCGCCACAGGCCCCACACTGTCCGTGATGGCATCGTCTTCAGAGACCCTCTCCCACCCGCCGTGAATCCGAGGCTAGAATGGCCTGGTATATGCCATGGATGGGTGAGGATCCCAGTGGCAGGTGGCGATAGCGATGATGATGACGACGATGAAGACCACGAAGCTGCGTCTATAGGACTAGGCATGATTATGACTAAAGGCGGCTTTAGTCCTAAGTGTTAGCTAGTCCCGGTTTGTCCCGGTTTTAATATTAATAAATGTCTTAAGTGTTACCTAATAAATTGAGGGAAATGCCTATATAAAGAGAGGTTCATATTTAGTCGGTTGGAGAAACCAACCGCGATGAAGGATTCTGCAGTGGGCCAGGCAACACTAATAATAGGGGTGAGTGTCGACATTATGTCGTGCGGCTTGTACCTTGTCCCGGATGGTGTCACCAACCGGGACTAAAGATGAACCTTTAGTCCCGGTTGGAGACACCAACCAGGACTAAAGATGAGTCAGCACTAATAATAGGGGTGAGTGTCGACATTATGTCATGAGTGTCGACATTATGTCGAGCTTCTTGTACTATAAATATGCATCCTTGTTATCATCATTTTCTTCTTCACCATCTTCCATCATAACCCCTCTTTCCCCGTGCTTGGTCCAGCAATTATAGTTGGGCATGAAACCTTTCATAATCAGGTGGCCGCGAATGATTTTCGAGGAAGCGTACTCCTTGTTGTTCCGACATTGAACACATGGACAACGTATAAATCCATTCTCTTTGTTTGCCGTAGCCACATCGATAAATTTATCCACGCCTTTGATACACCCATTCTACGCCGGTCACTACATCCATTCCCGACCGTTCATCTGCATCATATAAGTAAGTTTATCAAAAAACAGGACATCATAAATAGTGAAATAACCAATTCACACCGACACATGAATTGTATCAATGACCTAGAAAAGATAAGATTGCTAACCTCGATCGAGGAAAATAAAGAGGAGAAAGCTCAAGTGCGTCTCGGACACCTTCTATTTTTTTGTTCTATGAGAAATTCAATGGAATTATTCACTCAAACATTTCATCAAACACCTTCAATGCATGCATGAGAAAAAACTAGCACACCCCCTCACACCTTCCACCATTTTAAAAAACTGAGTGGAGGCAGAGGGGGCTGGGGCAACGCATTTATAGAGGGTAGGGGGTTTTTAGTCCCGGTTGGAGCCACCAACCGGGACTAAATGTGCGTGCCACGCCACGTGGCTGTGGCCAAACCTTTACCAACCGGGACTAAAAACCCCTTACCAACCGGGACGCATGCCCCCGCGCCCCGTGCCCGCTCCAACCGGGACGCATGCCGGCATTAGTCCCGGTTGGGGGCGCAACCGGGACAAATGCTCCGAGGGGGCGCGAACGGATGACATGTTTTCTACTAGTGGTTGGGCGTCTTCCACGTGGCGTGGAACACACCTTTAGTCCCGGTTTGTAGTCCTGATTTGTGTTACAAACCGGGATGTATGCTCTCGCCCGCTATAAATGCAACGCCCCAGCCCTCTGCCTCCGCTCTGTTTTTTCTTGGTGGAAGGTGTGAGGGGTGTGCTAGTTTTTTTCCCCTATGCATGCATTCAAGGTGTTTGAT
Organism: Avena longiglumis; assembly: GCA_030063025.1. Lineage (NCBI taxonomy): Eukaryota > Viridiplantae > Streptophyta > Magnoliopsida > Poales > Poaceae > Avena > Avena longiglumis. Next base: position 35,929,020 of record CP125978.1, read on the forward strand.
GAAATGTTTGAGTGAATGATCCCGTTCAATTTCTCATAGAACAAAAATATAGAAGGTGTCCGAGACGCACTTGAGCTTTCTCCTCTTTATTTCCCTCGATCGAGGTTAGCAATCTTATCTTTTCTCTGTCATTGATACAATGCATGTGTCGATGTGAATTGGTTATTTCACTATTTATGATGTCCTTTTTTTGATAAACTTACTTATATGATGCAGATGAACGGTCGGGAATGGATGTACGTGACCAGTATATGAAAGGCGGTATAAATTTATCGATGTGGCTGCAAACAAAGAGAATGGTTTTATACGTTGTCCATGTGTTCAATGTCGAACAATAAGGAGTACCCTTCCTCAAAATCATTCGCGCCACCGATTATGAAAGGTTTCATGTCCAACTATAATTTGGACCAAGCACGGGAAGAGGGGTTATGATGGAAGATGGTGAAGAAGATGATGATAACAACTATCATCATATGTTTCTGAATACAATGATACCGCAATGGAAGACAATGGAGAGGAAGGAGGTGAAGGACGGGCATCGATGAGCCGGTGATGAACTTGGTAGGGTCATTTCGATGCAAAGCGAGACTGAAATGAAAATGAGAAGTTGAAGTTAGAGGGCATGTTAGAAGATCACAAGAAATTGTTGTACCCAAATTGTGAAGATGGCAGCAAAGCTCGGTACCACCTTTGGAATTGGTGCGATGGAAGGCGAGTGTGGTCTAGACTCCTCATTTGAAAAGATCTGAAAATAATGAAGTCAAGTTTCCAAAACATAACGAACTTTCCGAGAGTACCTACGAAGCAAAGAAGACGCTCATCCTCTAGGATTAGATGTGAAAAGATACATGCATGCATTAATGATCGCATCCTCTACATGTAAGGAGTATGAGAATTTAGATAAATGCCAGGTATGCAATGCATTGCGGTATAAGATCAGATGAGATGACCCTGGTGATGTTGAGGGAGAGCCCCTCCGGAAGAGGGTTCCTGCTAAGGTTATGTGGTATGCTCCTATAATACCAAGGTTGAAACGCATGTTCAGAAACAAAGAGCATGCCAGGTTGTTGCGATGGCACAAAGAAGACCGTAAGAAAGACGGAAAGTTGAGACACCCTGCTGATGGGTCACAGTGGAGAAAAATCGAGAGAGACTTCCCAGACTTTGCAAGTGACGCAAAGAACTTATGGTTTGGTCTAAATATGGATGGCATGAATCCTTTTGGGGAGCAGAGCTGTAGTCACAACACCTGGCCCGTGACTCTATGTATCTACAACCTGTCTCCTTGGTTTTGCATGAAGCGTAAGTTCATTATGATGCCAGTGCTCATCCAAGGCCCAAAGCAACCGGGCAACGACATTGATGTGTACCTTAGGCCATTAGTTGAAGAACTCTTACAGTTGTGGGGCAAACCAGGTGTATGTGCGTGGGATGAGAACAAACAAGAGCCATTTTATCTACGAGGGTTGCTATTCGTAACCATCAATGATTGGCCTGCTCTTAGTAACCTTCCAGGACAGACAAACAAGGGATATAAGGCATGCACACATTGTTTAGATAAGACTGAAGGTACGTATTTGCATAAATTCAAGAAGGTTGTGTACCTGGCGAATTGACGATTTCTTCCGACCAATCATCCCGTAAGAAAGAAAGGCAAGCATTTCAAAGGTGAGGCAGATCACCGGAAGAAGCCTGAACTCCCTGCCGGTAATGATGTATTTGGTATGGTCAAGGACATAGAAATAATCTTTGGAAAGGGTCACGGCGGTCAATCAGTTCCGAACGACGTCGCTACAGGACACACACCCATGTGGAAGAAGAAATCTATATTTTGGGAGCTGCCATATTGGAAAGTCCTGCGTGTCCGCTATTCAATCGACATGATGCACGTGACGAAGAATCTTTGCGTGAACCTGCTAGGATTCCTAGGCATGTATGGGAAGACAAAAGATACACCAGAAGCACGGGAGGACCAACAAATTATGAAAGACCCAAAGAACATGCATACACAGAACAAGACAAAGGGCGTCACTTAAGTCGTGCCAGCTATGCTCTTACCAAAGCAGAGAAGGAAATCTTTTTTGAAGTCCTTTACAGTATCAAGGTGTCGTCTGGCTTCTCATCTAATATAAAGGGGATAATAAATATGGCAGAGAAAAAGTTCCAAAACCTGAAGTCTCATGACTGTCACGTGATTATGACGCAGTTGCTTTCGGTTGCATTGAGGGGGCTTCTACCAGAAAATGTTCGAGTACCCATTGTGAAGCTGTGTGCATTCCTCAATGAAATATCTCAGAAGGTAATCAATCCAGATATTCTGCCAAGGTTACAGAAGGATGTGGTACAATGTCTTGTTAGTTTTGAGTTGGTGTTCCCACCATCCTTCTTCAATATTATGACGCATCTCCTGGTTCACCTAGTGGAAGAGTTTGCCATTCTCGGTCGGTATTTCTGCACAATATGTTCCCCTTTGAGAGGTTCATGGAGTCTTAAAGAAATATATTCATAACCGTGCTAGACTGAAGGAAGCATCTCCAAGGGATATGGAGCAGAGGAGGTCATTGAGTTTTGTGTTGACTTTATTCGACCTTGAGCCGATTGGTGTTTACTCATGGCATGAGGGAAGACTAAGTGGAAAAACGCTTTGGGAAATAAAGCAATGATATGTAGGGACGGGATTCTTTCACTAAAGAACACTACAGTTCTACATAATTCTACCTTGGCGCTCAGTATATCGAGGAACACAAGAATATTATACGCTCCAAAACCGGGAATCTGAATCATGGATTACGATGAACACATGAAGTCTTTCGGTGGTTGGATGCGGACACTTCTCTTGAATGACACCCTTGGAGATAACTATACTTGTTGGGCGTCTCCATCTTCTATTGTATTGAATTTCCAAAGTGCGAAATAAATGGGAATACATTCTACGATCGCCCAAGATAAAAAGAGCACCAACCAAAATAGTAGTGTCCGCTTTGATGCAATAGGCGAGAATGGACAAAAGGACACATACTATGGTTACATAGAGGAGATATGGGAACTAGACTATGGAGTCTCTTTTAAGGTCCCTTTGTTTATGCAAATGGGTCAACCTGAATGGGGAAGGGTAAAGATAGACCAGTTATGCGAATGACAACCTTGGATCTCAACAATCTTGGTTATAGAGATGAACCATTCGTCCTAGCCAATGATGTGTCTCGGGTTTTCTATGTGAAGGACATGTCCTCCGCATCAAAAAAGAAAAAATATGCAAACGAATACATCATATGATGAGCCAAAGCGTCACATAGTTCTTTCAGGGAAAAGAAACATCGTGGGAATCGAGGACAAGACAGACATGTCAGAAGATTATAATAAGTTTGATGAAATTCTGCCCTTCACAGTGAAAACTGACCCAAGCATTCCGTTAAGTAAAGAAGATGCTCCATGGTTACGTCTGAAGCGATCATATAAGGAAGGACATATGCCAAGAAGTTCATGCTCATATTATGTAACTCTAGTTCATGTCTTTCGCGGTTTGTGGCTTCACCGAAGGATATCTTTCGCGGTTTGTGGCTTGACCGGAATTATATATAGGGGGCCTTTAGTCCCGGTTTGTAGTCTCGGTTTTTAATATTAATAAATATCTTGAGTGTTAGTCCCGTTTTGTGGCTGGACCGGGACTATGAAGAAGTTGTCCCGATTCGTACTTACCATTAAGATCTGATCTCCAAACGCGCGCGGTCACATATTAGGGAGTGCCTCTATGACCAGTTTCTTGAAGATGCCGGAGGACTGGGATCCGGCGGCATCTCCCTGAAACTGTTCGTAGTGGTGTCCCTGCTCTCGAAAACCATCTTGCAGCTTGTAACTTCTCTAACTAGATCAATACACCTAGGAGCTAACTAATTTCACATATTAGGGAGTGCCTCTATGACCAGTTTCTTGGAGATGTCATAGGACTGGGATCCGACGGCATGTCCCTGCTCTCGAAAACAATATTGGAGATGCCTCAATCTGGCTGGAGGACTGGACTCACAAGGATGCCTATTTATAGTACAAGCAGCTCGGCATAGTGTCGACACTTACGAAATAATGTCGACACTCACCCCTATTATTAGTGCTGACTCGTGTTTTGTCCCGGTTGGTGTCTCCAACCGGGACTAAAGGTTCATCTTTAGTCCCGGTTGGTAACACCATCCGGGACAAGGTACACGCCGCACGACATAATGTCGACACTCACCCCTATCATTAGTGCTGCCTGGCCCAGCCTGCCAAAATCTCTCCAACCGGGACTAAAGATGAACCTTTAGTATATTGAAAATCCGAACAATGAAAATCCGTGGTGTCATATTATGTGGCATAGTTGAAAGGAAAAATACCAGACTTGGCATATTATGTGGCATAGTTTGTGATGTTGTGCCCATATTATGCATGCATGTGGACATTGGTATGGAGAACAATGTTGCAGGATGAAGTTTTCCTTTTTGTCGTACGGAAAAGCCCTTTTCTATTTTCCGAGCGCAAAAAATGGGTCGTTTTGTGAAGTAACCAGCAAAATGCTGATTCAGAATGGTACCGTCCCATTTTTCTAAAATAGTAGACCACCTTACATGGACTATCTCTCAACCGGGACATCTCAAACATTTTCGTCCATCCCGGGTAAAAAGGACAAATGCCTGCCGAATCGGTAGGAAGTGGGTCCGGTTTGTACTACAGGTACATGATCTATCGCCCGTGATTTTTTGAAAAAATCATTTTTAGACTCGCAATATGTGGTTTCTTCAGAGATCCAATGCAATTTCTAACGATGCTCGTCCCCTATATTCATGCACGCCGGTTCGACCATAGTTAGAAATTCAGAAAATTCAAAACGGGCATAATAAATTCAAAAAAAATCCGAACAATGAAAATCCCTAGCGTGGTGTCATATTATGTGACATAGTTGAAAGGAAAAATACCAGACTTGGTATATTGATTATGTCTCGAAAAAACCTTCACAAAATGACCTATCATGTTCGAGGTTTCATGGCTTTCGGTGCAAATGACCGATGTGATGTGCTGAATCACGGCATAGTTTGTGATGATATGCCCATATTATGCATGCATGTGTACATTGGTATGGATAACAATGTTGCAGGAGGAAGTTTTCCTCTTTGTCACACGGAAAACCCCTTTTCCATTTTCCGAGCGCAAAAAACGGGTCGTTTTGTGAAGTAACCACCAAAATGCTGTTTCAGAATGCTACCGTCTCATTTTCCTAAAAGAATAGACCACCTAACATGGACTATCTCCCATCCGGGACATCTCAAACCTTTTCGTACATCCCGGGTAAAAAGGACAAATGTCTGCCAAAACGGTAGGAAGTGGGTCCGGTTTGTACTACAGGTACATGATCTATCGCCCGTGATTTTTTGAAAAAAATCAATTTTAGACTCGCAATATGTGGTTTCTTCAGATATCCAATGCAAGTTCTAATGATGCTCGTGAAGGGTTTCGCGGCATAGTAAATCAAAATTTTCTACGGAGCGAACAGAGGGAAAGCCAAGATCTAATCTAGGAGATGCAAACAACGAGAGAGATTGGATTAGATCTTCATACCCTTGAAGATTCCGACAGCGCGGCGTTCGGAACGTGGGTGATGTAGTCGTACTCGCTTCTCCTCCTCGCGATCCGATCCGATCTAGCACCACAAGTGGCGGTGCCTCCGTGAGATGCACACGTGCAGCACCTCGACGTCTCCTCCTTCCTCGGACCAGCGAGTATGGTGGAGAGATAGATTGGATCTACAACACGACGGCGTGGTGTATATGGTGGAGAATTTCTGCTGCAGGGCTTCGCCTACAAACAGTCGGGAGGGAGAGAGGAAGGTAGCAAGGCTGCTAGGGCTTGGAGGAAGGTGTGTAGTAGGGGGGAGGGGGCGCACCACCCCTCTATATATAGGGGGGGGGGGCGGACAGCCCTTGCCCCTCCTCCAAGCCTATCTCTAGTTTAAACAATTTAAACTCTCCCTTATATAGAAATCCTATCTCTAGTTTAAACGATTTAAACTCTCCCTTATCTAGAAATCCTATCTCTAGTTTAAACGAGTTTAAACTTATCCAGATCTTTTGGGCCTATGGGGCCTTGTGCCCTGGCCCAATGCGGAGGACACTCCCTCATAGGCCCATGCCCCCTCCCGGAAGGTGGGGCCACGTTGGTCCCCTTCCGGAAGGTTCTAGAAGCTTCCGGTACAATACCGATTAACCCGGAACAATTCCGAACTCCAAAAACTGCACTGCCTTATATGAATCTTATTCTCCGGACCATTACGGAACTTCTCGTGATATCCCGGATCCCATCCGAGACTCCGAACCAAAATTCATAAACCAATTATCCAATCTATCCTAGCGTCAAGACACGTTAAGTGTGTGACCTGCGTTCGAGAATATACAACATGATCTTCTATCAATAATCAACAGCGGGTGCAGGCACCCATATTGACTCCCACATTCATCGATGATCATATCGGATGAACCACGATGCCAGGATTCAATCAATCCCATATATATATTCCCTTCGTCTCGCGATATTTTACTTGCTCGAGATTCGATCGTCGGTATCGTCATACCTAGTTCAATCTCGTTCACAGCTTACTTTACTCGTGTAATCCGATATCACTTTGTGATTAACTCCTAACCACATGCTTGCAAGCGGTGTTGATATCGATTACCGAGTGGGCCCAAGTATATCTCCGACTTGGGAGGACAAATTCCATCTCGATACATACAACCCAATGCAGATACTTTCCGATCACCGAGAGACACCTTTATGATCACCCTCTCATAGGATGACGTTTGATGACCTCAAAGCTTTCTTCCGATACCAGGAGTTGCATTATCTCATGGTCTAAGGAATACAATATTTGACATAGGAAAAGCTTCATAAAAGACGAACACGATGACACGATCTAATTTCTCTGCTTTGTTTGGGTCTATCCACCATATCATTCTCCCAATGATATGATCTCATTATCACTTGACAACTCATGTCTATGGTTAGGAAACCTTAACCATCATTGATCAATGAGCTAGTCCATAGAGGCGTACTAGGGACACGGTGTTGTTCACAAACCACACAAGTATTAAAGTTTCCGCTTAATACAATTCTAGCATGGAATATAAACTTTATCATGAACAAGAATTATAATAATAACATCTTTATTATTGCCTCTAGGGCATAATTCCAACAGCTCGTACCCTATCTTCATGCACGTCGGTTCGACCATAGTTAGAAATTCAGAAAATTCAAAACGGGCATAATAAATTCAAAAAAAATCAGAACAATGAAAATCCTTCCCATGGTGTCATATTATGTGACATAGTTGAAAGGAAAAATACTAGACTTGGTATATTGATCATGTCTCGAAAAAAACTTCACAAAATAACCTATCATGTTCGAGGTTTCATGGCTTTCGGTCCAAATGACCGATGTTATGTGCTGAATCACGGCATAGTTTGTGATGCTGTGCCCATATTATGCATGCATGTGTACATTGGTATGGAGAACAATGTTGCAGGAGGAAGTTTTCCTTTTTGTCGCACGAAAAACCCCTTTTCCATTTTCCGAGCGCAAAAAACGGGTCGTTTTGTGAAGTAACCACCGAAATGCTGTTTCAGAATGCTACCGTCCCATTTTTCTAAAATACTAGACCACCTTACATGGACTATCTCCCAACCGGGACATCTCAAACCTTTTCGTCCATCCCGGGTAAAAAGGACAAATGTTTGCGGAATCGGTAGGAAGTGGGTCCGGTTTATACTATTGGTACATGATCTATCGCCTGTGATTTTTTGAAAAAATCATTTTTAGACTCGCAATATGTGGTTTATTCAGAGATCCAATGCAAGTTCTAACGATGCTCGTCCCCTATCTTCATGCACGCCGGTTCGACCATGGTTAGAAATTCAGAAAATTCAAAACGGGCATAATAAATTCAAAAAAAATCCAAACAATGAAAATCCTTCGCGTGGTGTCATATTATTTGACATAGTTGAAAGTAAAAATACCAGACTTGGTATATTGACCATGTCTCGAAAAAACCTTCACAAAATGACCTATCATGTTTGAGGTTTCATGGCTTTCGGTACAAATGACCGATGTTATGTGCTGAATCACGGCATAGTTGTTGATCCTGTGCCCATATTATGCATGCATGTGGACATTGGTATGGAGAACAATGTTGCAGGAGGAAGTTTTCCTTTTTCTCGCACGGAAAAGCCCTTTTCCATTTTCCGAGCGCAAAAAACGGGTCGTTTTATGAAGTAACCACCAAAATGCTGGTTCAGAATGCTACGGTCCCATTTTCCTAAAATAATAGACCACCTTACATGGACTATCTCCCAACCGGGACATCTCAAACCTTTTCGTCCATCCCGGTTAAAAAGGACAAATATCTGCCGAATCAGTAGGAAGTGGATCCGGTTTGTACTACAGGTACATGATCTATCGCCCGTGATTTTTTGAAAAAATCATTTTTAGACTCGCAATATGTGGTTTCTTCAGAGATCCAATGGAAGTTCTAACGATGCTCGTCCCCTATCTTCATCCACGCCGGTTCGACCATAGTTAGAAATTCAGAAAATTCAAAACGGGCATAATAAATTAAAAAATCCGAACAATGAAAATCCTTTGCGTGGTGTCATATTATGTGACATAGTTGAAAGGAAAAATACCATCCTTGGTATATTGATCATGTCTCGAAAAACCTTCACCAAATGACCTATCATGTTCGAGGTTTCATGGCTTTCGGTCCAAATGACCGATGTTATGTGCTGAATCACGACATAGTTTGTGATGTTGTGCCCATATTATGCATTTAGGTGGACATTGGTATGGAGAACAATGTTGCAGGAGGAAGTTTTCCTTTTTGTCTCACGGAAAAGCCTTTTTCTAGTTTCCGAGCGCAAAAAACGGGTCGTTTTGTGAAGTAACCACCAAAATGCTGTTTCAGAATGCTACCGTCCCATTTTCCTAAAATACTAGACCACCTTACATGGACTATCTCCCAACCGGGACATCTCAAACCTTTTCGTCCATCCCGGGTAAAAAGGACAAATGTCTGCCGAATCGGTAGGAAGTGAGTCCGGTTTGTACTACAGGTACATGATCTATCGCCCGTGATTTAAAAAAACATTTTTAGACTCGCAATATGTGGTTTCTTCAGAGATCCAATGCAAGTTATAACGATGCTCGTCCCCTATCTTCATGCACACCGGTTCGACCATAGTTAGAAATTCAGAAAATTCAAAACAGGCATAATAAATTCAAAAAAATCCGAACAATGAAAATCCTTCGCGTGGTGTCATATTATGTGACATAGTTGAAAGAAAAAATACCAGACTTGGTATATTGATCATGTCTCAAAAAAACCTTCACAAAATGACCTATCATGTTCGAGGTTTCATGGCTTTCGGTCCAAATGACCGATGTTATGTGCTGAATCACGGCATAGTTTGTGATGTTGTGCCCATATTATGCATGCATGTGGACATTGGTATGGAGAACAATGTTGCAGAGGAATTTTTCCTTTTGTCATCGAAAAAACCCTTTTCCATTTTCGAAGAGTGCAAAACGGGTCGTTTTGTGAATTATCCACCAAAATGCTGTTTTAGAATGCTACCGTCCCATTTTTCTAAAATACTAGACCACCTTACATGGACTATCTCCCAACCGGGACATCTCAAACCTTTTCGTCCATCCCGGGTAAAAAGGACAAATGTCTGCCGAATCGGTAGAAAGTGGGTCCGGTTTGTACTACAGGTACATAATCTATCGCCCGTGATTTTTTGAAAAATTCATTTTTAGACTCGCAATATGTGGTTTCTTCATAGATCCAATGCAAGTTCTAAATGAGCCATTTTTCTTCCCGCCATTTCTTCCCGACATTTTTCTTCCCTCCATTTTTTCCCGCCATTTCTCCCGCCATTTCTTCTCGCCAGTTTTTCCCGCCAGGTCTTCCCTCCAGTTATCTTCCTGCCATTTCTCACTATATATATATGTAGGGTTAGCCTCCATTGTCATTGCACATATTTAGACTCATATCTGCAACATCATCACTCTTTCCCATGACTTCTACCGTAGCACTAACTCCCAGGGAGGCGGAGGCGCTTTGCGCCTCGAACTACCCCTGCCCGCCGGGCTACTATGTCCCCGTCGACTGGATGTTGAGCGCCGGTGGCATGCCGGTTCCTCCTGTCCCTCTAGGTGTGGCGCGTCGGATGGCCATCACGAACCACTACTACTTAGAGATCACGCCGGAGCAGCGGAGGAATCCCAAATGGCATCCCGACTATTTCCCGACATGGGAAGCCTTCTTCGTGGATCAGCGTGAGAGGACGCTCGCCAGGCACGAGGAGGACGGACCACCTACTCCGAACTTCAACGAGGCCGGCCGTCGGTTGTGGTGGCGTGGTCGGACTCTCCAGAGCGTCATGGCCTACGACACGGCTGCCGACTCTAGCCCCCGCCTGCGCTACCCTCAAGTCCAGCCCACTCGTACTCATCCTTCAAGGTTCAACTACGGTGACCCCGACGACGATAGCGACGACGGCCACGGCGAGTACGACGACTAAAGTGGCGAGTATTACACGTGTAGGCAGGAGCATGACTGAATCACTCCAACATTGCAAAACAAGTTCGGCCGATTATGGCTTAATCTGGCATTTATCTTAATTTTTAGTTCTTCTATGTAACTTTGTGTTAGTTGCGTTATGTACTTTAATTCCAGTTCTATCCTAATAAAATTTTCTTTCCGCCCATTATTTCCCGTCCTTTTTTCCCGCCCATTAATATATAAAAAATATAAGTTAATTCAAATCCAAATTAAAAACAGAAAATGGTTTTGAATTATTTATTCAAATCCAAACACTTTTTATGTTTAAAGTTTTTCTAAATTCCAAATTAATATTCAAAAAATATAAGTTAATTCATTTTTAATTTTAAATGGTTCATAGTTTAAATGGTTACATTAATTATTTTTACAAACAGAAAATGTTTTTGACTTAGTTATTCAAATTCAAACACTTTTTATGTTTAAAGTTTTTCTAAATTCCAAATTAATATTCAAAAAATATAAGTTAATTCATTTTTAATTTTAAATGGTTCATAGTTTAAATGGTTACGTTAATTATTTTTTAAAAATAGAAAATGGTTTTGAATTAGTTATTAAAATTCAAACACTTTTTATGTTTAAAGTTTTTCTAAATTCCAAATTATTATTCAAAAATATAAGTTAATTCATTTTAATTTTAAATGGTTCATAGTTTAAATGGTTACATTAATTATTTTTAAAAACAGAAAATGGTTTTAAATTAGTTATTCAAATTCAAACACTTTTTATGTTTAAAGTTTTTAGAAATTCCAAAGTAATTATCATTTAAAAAACATTATAAATTTAAACCCCAAAATAAAAAATAAGGCGGGAACACAGAGAAAATTCCTGAAAAATTTGAAAACGAGGTCATCGTCGGTTGGAGTCACCAACGGGACTAAAGACTTCTGGCCTTGGGCTAATGAAAAAAAAGTGGAGTATACGTCCCGGTTGGTGACTCCAACCTGGACGTATGACCCTTTAGTCCCGGTTGGAGCCACCAACCGGGACAAAAGGTCCTTCCTTTATAACTACGCGTGGCTCTTCTTCTTCTTCTTCTTCTTCTTCTTCTTCTTCCCCTTTTCCATTCTCTGCAACCCGACGCGCCGCACACAGCAGGGGAGATGCCGCCGCCCCGATCCCCCGGACGCCGGCAGGCTGCCCCGTCCTTGCGCGCCCGCCGTCGCCGTCAGCGCCGCCGCCTCCATCCTCCGTCTCCGTCCATCGCTGCGCCTCAATCCTCCGTCGTCGCCTCCGGCTGTGACCATAGCCATCGCGCCACCTCTCCCTCTCTCTCGACCGCCTTGCGCCCGCCACCTTTGTCTGTACATGCATCCGAGAGGCCCTTTTAGTTTTTTTAGTTGATTTAGGTGATGATTATTTTAGGTGTATTAGTTGTTGGATGATTTAGTTGTTAGATGATTTAGTTTTATTTAGATGATGTAGATGATTTAGGTGTATATAGATGATGTAGATGATTTAGTTGATGATTATTTTAGGTGTATGTGTGGATGATTATTTAGTTGTTAGATGATTTAGCTGTAAATAATGTTAGATGATTTAAGTAGTATATGTATACTATCATATATTTTATATATTATCATATTTTGTATTTGTATATGTATATGTATATTATCATATTTTGTACATACTATTTTTCTAATAGGAAATGAATAAATCTTATAAATTTAATAACTATTGTTTAATAATTCAGAAAAAATATGCTTAATATATGATTTTTTTTAGAAAAACAGGGCGGCGCCACCCTCTCCCGTCCTCCCTCTCGCTCTGTTTCGAGCCTGCATCGAGCGTTGCTTTCCGCCGCCGCTGTTCGTGCTCGCCGGAGTAGATTCGGTTGCCAAAACAGGGCGGCGCCACCACCATATGGTCGCTGTGCTACGCTCTATCCAACCCGCCTACCCGCGTAGTCCTCCGAGCCCTCCTTCGCTGTCCCCGTGCATCGCCTGAGAGGTTCACCGTCGGGTGATGTCAGGCTGACGTCACCGTGACGCCAGCCTGTGGGTCAGCCCGGTCAAACCACCCCCTCCCCGGCCCCATTCGCTTGCGTGGCTGACGACGTGGCCTCGGCCCCACCTGTCAGCCGTAGTGGGTAGCCTCTGCCCCGGTGACAAATGACCCTCACCCCTGTGATGATGTCACAGTGATGCAATAATTCCATTTAAATTAATTAAACAATTCTAGAAAATGCAATAATCTTGTAAATTCAATAAGTAATTCATTATAACTCAGGAAAATATGTATAATATATCTAAATGTTCAGAAAAGTGAGAACTATCTATTTAAGCTATAATCATGCATTGTTCAACAACTTTCATAACAATTTTAATTAGAAGAACATAGTAACCCTTCATAGGTGATTCCGGAGTTTCTCCGAGTTAGGGTTTTCACCCCTCGGAACCTCGATTAATTGTCGAGCATGTTTTAGGGTTACATTGTCAAGCAACTTTAAACCCTAGTTTAGTTAAAGAAACATCGACACCCCTTATGTACATTTGGGTTCGCCGGTGTGTCCTTGCTAGGGCATCCCGAACCCTTTTAAATCGATGTTGCACCTAGGGTTAGTGTAGGATCTCTAAATCTGACATGTCATACGTATTGATTGCGCATTGTATTATGCCATATATTGATTGCCGCCTTTCTTTCCGGTATTGGTTCTTCGCGATAGGATCCGAGCCCGAGGGTTTCTTCGAATTAGGGTTTCTGATATTGTAAATTCATTTTTATTATTGTGTATGTATATATTAGGGTTTCTCTGAATTAGCGTTTATATCTCTCAACACCGTACCTAACATTCTCCCTTAGCCGCTTTGACTTATCCATTTTTCCACCTATGCAGAAAATATGGACCCACGACAGAGACGAATAAAAGGAAGAGTTGATCCAAGGTGTGATCCACGGGGAAGAAAATTTACATGTATCGATGTTTCTGAACAACTCCGGTGAGGGTGATCCTATTTTTGCCGGAATAGACGACTTGTTTGAGGTTGAAGGTGATGCCTTCCGCGAGGGACAATGCGATGCCTTGTGTAATCGAGAAGACGACCGCTTTAGCGAGGTGCATGTAATATAATTAATTCATTAATTAATCATCTGCTATCTATATAGAAATAGTAACGACGATCTTTCTTCTTTTAGCCCTGCGGATCGAACAAATCTACTAAAAAGAGCGGACGAGGCCAAACCAAAAAGTTGGAAGACCATGAGAGGTTCAGGGTCGAAGATATCATGAAGGCAATGACAACCGGCTCAAAGTTGTCGCAATCAAATTTGTGGCATAATGCGAAGTAATTGTTAGGGACTTAATACGGATCACCATTCGAAATTGGAATAGGACTGCTGATGCGGAAGAAGAGGGAACATGTTTGTTTGTCCCTAACAAGGCCAAAGATTTACTGTGGAAGAGGCTCATGCTTAATTTCAAACTACCGAAGATAGAGCTGGATCCAAATGCGGAGGATCCAGTTGAGGACGCTATAGAAATGGGAGGCCATGGAGGCTAAGGTCAGGAGTGGGCTTTGAAGAAGATGGCCCAGTGTTTCACCAACTGGAAGAAAATATCGCACCTTGACTATGTCGTGAAAGAGATGACTCCGGATTTCAAGAATATTCAGTTTGAGAAGATAAAACCATTCTGGGCTGAGTTTGTGAAATACAAGACTTCAGAAAAAGCTAAGAAAATGTCTGCAACGAATAAGCTGAATGCTGCTAACAAGAAGTATCACCATACTATGGGGCAAGGTGGCTACAGGGCTGGCATTCCTAAGTGGGAGAAACTTAAGAATGAACTGCGTGCTAAAAAGATCACCCCAGAGACAGACGATTGGGTAGAACGTGCAAGGAATTGGTTTTACGGGCATGGGGACACGTTGGACTCGGAAGGAAAGTGTATATATAACATACGGCATAAAGAACACCCCTTGCCAATCGAGAATATGAGAAAAGCAGTAAAGGTTGTTAAAGATGGGGACTTCATTCCCGATAGAGAGAATGATGAGCTCACACGGCCCTTGGAAATAAGGAACATGATGGACGAACACGAGGCACAAGCGACTCCAAACCATGGAGGACTGGGTTTCCCGAAGAGAGGAAGAAATATCCTGATAGAAGCCATGAGAGGAGAAAGGACAAGGCGGAAGTTGAAGCAGATATTCAGAAAGAGCGAATGCGTATAATTGAAGAACGAATAAAGCAACAACAAGATGAAATTAACGCACTTAAAGAGCAAAGTACTACCGACCCATCTCAACAGCACACTGCATTCGATGCTACCGGCCTATCGAATAATCAAAAAAGCAGTGTGGCTTCCACCGAGGTCCCGGGTGATGATAATGCCGATGACGATGGTGCACCGATGATGGCTCCTGTTGGCTACCCAGTGGATGATATCACGCAGATGACACAATGCGAGCTACATGTCAAAGTTGTGAACATATCAATGAAGGTGGCGGTTGGCTATGCCTTACCAATTGGACCCACACCAACTTACCACTGTCGTCCGGTTCCACAGGGCTACGCTATTGTCGGGGTGGATGAAATCATGCCCACCTTTGAAGTTTTGAAGCTTGACTACCCTGCAGGTGAAGGGGATGTGACTAAACTGGGAGACGCAACAAACGTCACCATTCTATGGCCAAAGGAATGTATCGTGCTTCGAAATCACACACCAAGGCCATCTTCGCCGCCGCCTCACCCGTCTTCAGCGAGGACGTCGCCACGGCGGCAGCCGTCTTCGTCGCCTCACCCGGCTCCGTCACCTCACCAATCTCCGGCGCAGCCATACCACGATCGTCGGCGCCTCAGGATAAAAAGCGTAAACGTACCGCTACTCTGCGTCGTGGTAAGCGATTGCCGAAACATAAACAAGGGCCTCTTCCAAAAGTACCAAAGGTTCCTCACAAGAGAGCTCATGACTATACTGAAGAGGAGACTACGGCGATCGTTTATGTGGAAACGACAGCGTTTTTCGCTAAGCCGAGACGGCCGAAAGAGCCAGAGTTCCCCAGCACCAAAGAAGAAAAAGCCAGAGTGTTGAAAATGCTAAAGACTCTTCATCAACCCGAGCCAAAGCTGTCATCAGACTATGAGCATTCTATTCTCAAGTCACATGCGGCACAACAAGGCTCGAAGAGCAGTACTGATGCAAGCGATAAATCTGTTGCCTATCTCGGAGAACAAGCAAAACAGTCTTGCGCCCCTCTCAAGGTGATTTCCCATACCAATGTGGGGTCGAGCAAATATGGGGCCGAAGAGCAGTATGATCCAGAGGTAGCTGCACAATACAGAGAAGCTGCCGCTACTCAAGGTATGAGTATTGCCCAGTACTTATCCCAGTTAGCGTACTTCCCCGTGAGTGAAGTAACATACAAATACCAGTACGGTAAACCTCTCGTCAAACCTGAGGAGGTAAATAATCTTCCAACAAAAATGCGAAGATTGCATAACTGGTACATGCATGCCACAAAGGCCAGGGCTAACTGGATAGTGCTGAAGGTTACAAAAAAGCATTATGGGAAAGAAATAGATGACATGATATCCATTGAATTTGATGAACTATTTCAATTATTCAATCAAGACGCCTTGGACAAATCGTGAAGGGAATATGCCCGAGAGGCAATAATAAAGTGGTTATTATCGTATTCCTTATTTATGATAAATGTTTATTTTGCATGCTATAATTGTATTAATACGGAAACGTTAATACATGTGTGTTTAATAAACAAATAGAAAGTTCCTAGTTATGCCTCTCTTATAAACTAGCTCGTTGATTAACAAGATGATCATAGGTTTCCTGATCATGGACATTGGATGTTGTTAATAACGGGGTCACAACATTAGTGTAATGGTGTGATGAACATTCATCCGAAGTATAGCATTACGATCAAAGTCATTGAGTTTATATTGCTATAACAACTTACGAAGTGATCCTAATCCTTAGACCATGAGATCATGTCAATCACTAACACTGGAAGAGTTTCTTGATAACATCAAACGTCACACCGTAACAGGGTGATTATAAAGATGGGTTCAGAACTAATAAAGTGTTATGTTGAGGCCCATGGATCGAGAGTGGAATTTGTTCATCCCGATGACGGATAGATATACTCTGGGCCCTCTCGGTGATATCACATTGATTAGCTTGCAAGCAAGTGATTTGATCACTAGAATGTTATATCACGGGAACGAGAAAAGAGTGCATGTCGATACTAGATCAAACTAGGTATGGAGATACCGATGATCGGATCTCGTACATGTAATATATCGCGAAACAAAAGGATTAAGATACTAGCGTAAAGGTTCCGCGATCACAAGAAAGTCATCGTTGAATGTGTGGGAGTCGATGGGTCTCAGATCCGCTTCGATTATTGATCGAGAGGGTCGATCATGTCCGCATTATTCATGACCGTAGGGTGACACACTTAAGAGACACCGACATCCAATTGGAGCAAAAGTTTCATGCCGAAAAGAAAAGGAAAGCGCGAATTTATTTCACTAGACACCAAAGCTGTTTGGTTGAAATTGCTGGCTGGTTACGCATGTGAAATGGAATACTAGCAAGGGTTTTATGTGAATGTTTGTTAATTAAAGTAATTAACAAAATTCTGAATAAATAAATAAAAGAGTTTTATTTAAATGAGAGCTTGCATTAAATTTGGTGGAAATTTAATGCATGTGAGTGGATTTATGAGTGGAGGCTTTTAATGGGAGTGGAGGCTTTTCATTTTTGAGTGGGAGCTCCACCCACATGAATGTGGAAGAGGTGGGGGCAGCCCCATGGCTGGGCGCATGGCCCTTGGGTGCCCCTCTCTCCTATAAAACGCCCCCCTCTCCTCCTCTCACAACACACCTCCTCGTGAAGGATCTCTCTCCCCCTCTAGAATTTATCCCCCATGGTCTCGGACTAGCGAGATACATGTTCCCGGTGGCTTTTCGGCAAGAAAGAGTTGTGCTTCCGCTGCATCGGAGGCGAGGCGGAGGTTGCTCGGTGCCTCGAGCGTGTGTGCGAGCACGGATGCGCTGTTTTCTTGGCGCTAGGACTTCCTCTCGATCTTGAGATCGGCAAGAGATCGTCTACATCAACCACGAGTTTGGACTCGTTAAGCTTTGTCGGTCTTCAAGGGTATGTTCTCTACGGATATACATCCGCTCGTTGTTTGTATCTAGTAGATAGATCTTGGTACATAGTTGTTCCCATCGTAGGAAATTTTTTGTTTTCTATGTCGAACCCTAAAGGGTATCGAGCGGATCTATGCGTAGATACTTTGCACGTAGTACACATATGAGTATGTGGGATGATGATCATTTTATTGCTTCTTAGTTGTACTTTGGATATTGGTGGCATAGTGGGATGAAGCGGCCCGGACAAACTTTACATGTCCTCGCACATGAGACCTGCTCCACGCTTGACATGCAACTAGTTTTGCATAAGTGGCTAGCGGTGTCCGCTCTCCTACTATAGTCAATATCTAATTTGCAACGAGTTGTCAACAATTTGGTTATCCTCGTTGTGGTTCATGTTCGTAGGTAAGAACGGTTCTATCTTCGAAAGCCCTAAGCCACGTAAAATTTGCAATGGATAAATTAGAGGCGTCTAGTTTAGATTGTTGCTGGGCTAGTGATATGATATGGTGATGTTGTAAGTAGAAGTATGAGATGATACTCTTACAACACACATAACGTGTAATCTCCATAGACCTTGGACTTACACATAAAGGTATGATAGTGATCATACCACGGTGCACATGATAGAGATCATATGCGGGAACCATATCATTCCACTAATAAACATGTGATGTTTGATAGCATCTTATATTGCTTGTTTAGCGCTTTGTTAAGCATAATAAGATGATCCCTCATTTAAATATCAAGATAAGAATGTGTTCTTCCTTTAGTATGCACCGATTATGTTTTCGCCTCAAGACATCACGTGATGATCGGGTGTTCTTGGATCCTCGACCATACTTGGTGTAAAACAGTTACACATAAAATACTAAGGTTCTTACTTGGCGAGTCTAGCATGTACGGACATGGCCTCTAACACGGACCGAAAGGTTAAGCATGAGTCATATAGTAGATATGATGCCCATTTGATGCTCGCTTTGAAGCTACCGACTCACGTGATGATCGGACTTGGTGTAGTGGATTTGGTTCATGTAATCACCAAAAAGACACGAGGGATGTCGTTTTTGAGTGGGAGTTCATTTCTAATTTGGATTAGTAGAACTCAATTTATCATAAATTAAATCAAAGTGAATTTGCATAATTTGTTGTAGTCATTGGCATTCGTTCACCACCATATGCATAGTTGTAATTGAGATAATAGAACTATAGAATTCTGGATATATACTTTACGAACTAGTATCGTATTGTGTTGAGTGTCAATCTAAAGTTTAAAGTCCTATTGCAAACTTTCAGCAAAATTATATTTACTCCGTGAAATTTAATAATTGGTATTAAATCGAGAGTAACAATTCCAGTGTTAGTATCTTAAGTATCATGTTTGCCTCCATGATTCTTGATTTAAACATCAAGTTTATCTAGGAGCTGAAAGAATTGTTTGAAAACCATCATGTGTAAGATATAACGATATCTGAAACAATGTTTTGGTTGCAATATGATAGAGTATAATATATGTTCTCATATTGGATGAGAATTTACGAAGGTTGGAGATGCTAGACATCCTAATCATCCAAAAGGGTTTTGGAAAGTAATGTTATACTCACGATTCGCCTTTATAAGCTAAAGTAGCTTGATCATGAAAGTCGTCATGATAAGGGTGAATAGAATATGTATGTAAAATGTTTACTACACTAAAAGATTACTAAAGAATGGATTTTGAAAGAATACCAATCATTTGATGATGGTGATCTACTTCAAAGTGCAAGTCCAAAGGTATTATTATTTGAATATACACGCTTTGGACTATGTGTCATGTATATGGCGCCACTTTTGATGTTGAAAGATTCTTTTAAAAGGAAAAGGAAATGCTGAAAGAGAATCTATAAAATATATTTGGCAGAAAAGAAAAGATTGGAAATATCCAATTTAGGTATATAGATGATATACATGTTATGGTTGTATTCTTTGCTTGTTAAACAATGTGGTTCTTGGGTATTGGATACCGAATTGGTTGGTATGAAATTTCATACGGAATGACGCAATTCATGAACCACAATGGCCTAAGTAACTAGCAAGAGAAAATGTGATGATGTTCATCGAAAACAAACAAACCGTTGTTTGTATTTCTCGTTGACATCAAAGCTTGACTTCAAGATTTGTTTTAATAATTGTTATTTGAATCAGGTATTATAAGAACAAATGTTGTTCAAATAATTACCGTACTCCATATAAGATGGATGATTTACAAATCTAGTTGAAGAAATCACATCCATAAATCCTAATGCTAAAATGTTGCAAGACAAATGATTGAAAGATCACTTATGAAGTGACATCGCTTAAATTATATTGGAAAGAAAACATGAAGAATCTCCATTTTCATGGATTTTTGGAGTCTTTGATTTGATCAAGTGACGCCAGAGACTTTCCACGTGATAATTAAAACTTCGCTCAAAGGCCAAAGAAGAACGAATGACTAAAATATTGGAATTTATACATATCGATGTATGTATTCCATTATGTGTAGTCAAGTTTATGGGTTTCAACTTCATATGCTTTCTCGGAATTTTGAGTGAATATTCACTTAATGAGAAAGAAGTATGAAATATTTGAAAATGTTTCAAAGATTTTCAAGATGAAGTGAAAAATCATTGTAACAAGAAAATAAATGGTTTATGATTTTATCATAAGGATTTATTTGAGTTACAAGTGTAACAAGAAAATAAATGAATTATGATTTTATCATAAAGGGATTTATTTGAGTTGCAAGTTTAGCAAACACCTAGATTTACATCTCCCAAAACACCATAGGAGTATGGAGTGTTTGAGATTTGTAATGAAACCTTGTTTGACATGGTTGGATCAAAGGTGTTATTTATAAACTGCCATTATGTTTTAAAAGATTAAAGCTTTAGAGACTACCGCTTTTACCGAAAAGAGCTCCATCTGATCCGTTGAAATGACACCATGGAAGTTATGGTTTGGGGTAAAACCCAAGTTGTCATTTCTTAAATTTTGGTATACTAAACATAAGTAAGATGTTTACAACCAAAGTCGGATGAGCATGTCTTTAAGTTATTTCAATAACAATTGGTTATTCCTACATAACACCAAGGACAAAAGGGTTTGTCGCTTGAAATGTAAAGTTTCTTGAAGAAGGAATTTTCATAAATGTTAAGTGGGAGGACAATAGAACTTTGATAAGGTTAACGAACCTTAGCTAAATGTGCTGAGTTGCGTAGCCGAAATCGCTCGAGGCTGCCATAATGCTCATAGCTTATGTGCCTCAAAGGTTGTGGTCACGGAGATCTAAGTTCCTATTGAACCAAGTAGGTCGGTTAAACAATCAAATGCTAAGATTTGAGAGTAAATCATTATTGTTTGACAATGATGAACCGAATACATACAAAGAAGCGATGATGGGCCCTGACTCCGTCAAATGGCTTGAAGCCATAAAATCCGTGATAGTTCCATACACGAGAAATCAAGTTTTGAACTTGGAAGACCCTCCGGAAAGGTGTAAAAACCTATCGGTCGTATTTGGATCTATAAAGAAACAGACATGGATGTCTCACATCTATGAAATAGTCGACATGTCGTAAAGTATTTTATGACCATGTTCAAGGAGTTGACTATGACAAGATTTGATCTTTCATAGCGATATTTAGTCTGGACGGATTAAAGTAGCAACCACTACATATAATTTGTTATATGGTAGATGAATAAACAAAACAAAGTTCTTCTAATAGAATGGTTACCTAGGACGTGTACATGACACGGTCCAAAGGGTTTTGTTAAATTCAAAGGATGTTAAAAGGGCATGCAAACTTCAAATGGTTGAAGTAAACATCGCGGAGTTGGAATCTTCACCGTGATGAAAAGGAGTTTTCATCAGGAGACGATGAAGATGCTTGCATTTGCAAGAAATTAAGTGGGAGCGCTAAGACATATTTTCTAATACATTATGTGAAGGACATCTTGTTGATTAGAAATGATGTATCTTTTATTGACAAAGGTTAAGAATTTCATTTTGATGAAAGACTTAGGCAAAACCCGAATATTTAGCGTGAATGTCTATAGTGGATGATCGTGACGTAATATGTTTATGCCAAACGTAAATATATGCGATATTGAAGGAGTTCAATATAGAAATGACAAGAAACAGTTCTTGTCACATGGAAAGGAATTGAATCAAGATTCAAGTGTATCGACACTTGATAAGTGAAACAAGATTCAAGTGCTTTGACACTTTATGAGTGCAATCACGAGAATGTTTTGATCAATCATACCATGATATGTACACATCCAGATATGTCCTATGCTCTAAGTGTTATGAGCATATACCAGAATGAATCATAAAATGATCATTGGACAATAGTGAGGATATTCTTATGATCTTTTGGAAGAACTAAGAATATATTTGTGTAGAGGTGACAAACAATTACAAATAGTTCATTGTAAAGCGTTACATTGATACTAGTTTTGTCACAAGATACAAATTAAGTTTATCTCAATTTAAACTATGGGTGGCACAATGTAATGGAAAGGAGATTCCATGATGGATTTGGAAGAGTTCCAAAGTTAATACATTGTGACGAATACTACAACAAAAAGGCTAAGTATATGACTGCTATAGTAGCAGCAAAGGAGGGAATTTGTGTCAAGTAGTTTGTTATCAAACTAAGGTGTGGTTCGCAACGGGATAACACTAAAGATATATTGTATGACAATAGTATCGACGTGTTTTAACCCCAAGGAACTAAAGGTCTCACCGAAAGACCAAATTTATACAATGCCATCTCATTGGAGAATGAGTGATGCGTGAAGACGCAAAGACATGCAAATACACACGGACCAAGCGCCACCGTAGATTATGTTAACCACTTGC
Source organism: Avena longiglumis (assembly GCA_030063025.1). NCBI lineage: Eukaryota > Viridiplantae > Streptophyta > Magnoliopsida > Poales > Poaceae > Avena > Avena longiglumis. The sequence goes on from CP125978.1 coordinate 35,951,657, forward strand.
AATTGTGTATATGGAACACCGTAAAGCCATAGGTGTTCAATACACAAAGTTCTCAAACTAGATTATTGTCTCTAGTGCAAGTGGAGACTGAAGGAATATGCCCGAGAGGCAATAATAAAGTGGTTATTATCGTATTCCTTATTTATGATAAATGTTTATTTTGCATGCTATAATTGTATTAATACGGAAACGTTAATACATGTGTGTTTAATAAACAAATAGAAAGTTTCTAGTTATGCCTCTCTTATAAACTAGCTCGTTGATTAACAAGATGATCAAAGGTTTCGATCATGGACATTGGATGTTGTTAATAACGAGGTCACAACATTAGTGTAATGGTGTGATGAACATTCATCCAAGTATAGCATTACGATCAAAGTCATTGAGTTTATATTGCTATAACAACTTACGAAGTGATCCTAATCCTTAGACCATGAGATCATGTCACTAACACCGGAAGAGTTTCTTGATAACATCAAACGTCACACCGTAGGGTGATTATAAAGATGGGTTCGAACTAATAAAGTGTTATGTTGAGGCCCATGGATCGAGAGTGGAATTTGTTCATCCCGATGACGGATAGATATACTCTGGGCCCTCTCGGTGATATCACATTGATTAGCTTGCAAGCAAGTGATTTGATCACTAGAATGTTATATCACGGGAACGAGAAAATAGTGCATGTCGGTAACGAGATCAAACTAGGTATGGAGATACCGATGATCGGATCTCGGACATGTAATATATCGCGAAACAAAAGGATTAAGATACTAGCGTAAAAGGTTCCGACGATCACAAGAAAGTCATCGTTGAATGTGTGGGAGTCAGTATGGGTCTCCAGATCCCGCTTCTGATTATTGATCTGAGAGGGGTCTCGATAATGTCCGCATTATTCGCGAACCGTAGGGTGACACACTTAAGAGACACCGACATCCAATTGGATCAAAAGTTTCATGCCGAAAAGAAAAGGAAAGCGCATGAATTTATTTCACTAGACACCGAAACTGTTTCGGTTGAAATTGCTGAAACTGGTTCTGCATGTGAAATGGAATACTAGCAAGGGGTTTTATGTGAATGTTTGTTAATTAAAGTAATTAACAAAATTCTGAATAAATAAATAAAAGAGTTTTATTTAAATGAGAGCTTGCATTAAATTTGGTGGAAATTTAATGCATGTGAGTGGATTTATGAGTGGAGGCTTTTTAATGGGAGTGGAGGCTTTTCATTTTTGAGTGGGAGCTCCACCCACATGAATGTGGAAGAGGTGGGGGCAGCCCCATGGCTGGGCGCATGGCCCTTGGGTGCCCCCTCTCCCCCTATAAAAGGCCCCTCCTCCTCCTCACAACACACCTCCTCGTGAAGGATCTCTCCCTCTAGAATTTATCCCCATGGTCTCGACTAGCGAGATACATGTTCCCGTGGCTTTTCGGCAAGAAAGAGTTGTGCTTCCGCATCGCTGGAGCGAGGAGGCGGAGGTTGCTCGGTGCTCGAACGTGTGTGCGAGCACGGATGCGGCTGTTTTCTTGGCGCTAGGACTTCCTCTCGATCTTGAGATCGGCAAGAGATCGTCTACATCAACCACGAGTTTGGACTCGTTAAGCTTTGTCGGTCTTCAAGGGTATGTTCTCTACGGATATACATCCGCCCGTTGTTTGTATCTAGTAGATAGATCTTGGTACATAGTTGTTCCCATCGTAGGAAATTTTTTGTTTTCTATGCTGCGAACCCTACAAATCGATCATCAGTGCATATTGTCTATAAGTACTAATTATGTAATTAACTCAGTCTCCAGCTATCTCACCTTGTTTATTGCATGTATATAATCATACTGTAATATGCAGAATGAAGATTCTCGAATGTAGCAGAGGACAAATCTATGACATTGGATTCATTGACCCATATTGGGTTCATCAAGCTAATCTCAAAACAAGCCCCCAGGATATGGAGGATAATATAGTACACGCGTTAAGGTTTCAAGAAACCAGAAGGGAAATACTTTTTCCTTACAACTTCGAGTGAGTGTTATTGTCTTGTATACACTTTCTATTTCGCTTACTCGATGTTAAGTATATAATTGATTAGTTATGCATTCGCAGCTTTCACTATATTATGTTAATCATTCAACTTGACAAAGGGCGTGTACTAGTCATGGACTCGAAACATAAACCCCTTGAGCAGTGGAAGGACATGCAGATGCTTCTCCAGCGGTAATTCTAATCATTACGACACTATATCGGCAACGTTCATGAATTTTATGATATCAAGTAATTAATAACTTATTTTATTCGTTTTCTTCGCCGGGCAGCGCTTGGAAACGGTTCACCAACAAGACTAGGGGTGTTTGGAAAGCGGAGCTTACATTTGAAACACTAGATGTAAACACCACTAGCTATATCCGCGCATCTCTTTGATTCTAGTTTTGATACAGTTATTATCATGCTTGATTATTATTTTGATTGAACTATGTTCTCGTAAAGTGCCTGACACAGGGAGCATGTAACAATCTATGTGGATACTATGTTTGCGAGTTCATCCGGCAAACGTGCGATGAGAAGGGCAGAAATTTAGAGCAACTCCACGTACGTAAACAATTTCTATAGTTTTTAATTACAATCAAATTGTGTTTAGTTTCATTCATATAGGCTGACTTCTTTTTTAAATCAGATCGAACGTCTACAGGACGGTCTTCTGCCAAAGGATCTCGTATGATCAATTCAGGAGGAATTGGCGGGATTCTTGGATGCAGAAGTCCTAAACCCATAAGGGAAATACTATTCGGCTATGTATAGACAATAGGAATTGTACAAAGAGCAACTTTTGTATGTAGTGCATGAACTCGATCCGTGTATCGAATGTAATATTGTCATGATGATCTTGTGTAATATAATGGTTCCTTCATTGATGAGTGCAAAACACTAAATAAACAATAAAACAACATAAATGAATTCTCTGCCGCGGCACAAAAAGTGGCCAAAATGCTGTCGCGGCAACAAAAGTTGCCAAAATGAATTCTCTGCCGCGGCAGAGAAATGTGTCAAATCTCTGCCGCGGCAGAAGGTTATTTGTCCCGGTTCGTGTTACGAACCGGGACGGTTGCTCCTCCCCCCTCGCACGGAGCAGCGGCCACGTGTACGCTCTTTTGTCCCGGTTGGTGGGGCAACCGGGACTAAAGGTTGGGGCTTTAGTCCCGATTGCCCCGTCCCGGTTGGGGAACCGGGACTAAAGACCCTTACCAACCGGGACATATGGGCCGTTCTACACTAGTGCCATGCCGGAATAGCTGTGAGCCGGCTGTTTGGGAACTTGCTGCTGCGGCCTTGTCAAGAGGGGACGATAGCACCGAAGGTATTCATTTTTGTGGTACTCCTCGAGTACCGAGTGTCGATTTTTATGGTGAAAATGTAAGGTTTGATCTTCGCTGGTTTTACCTGGCAATGATCACGTTGAAGGAATTTTTTGGAAACCTCGTACTTTCTCTAGGGTGAAAATCTAAGATTTTCGGTCGAGCGACAACAATAGTTGTGCATTGTTTTCTTATTGGAGGTGTCTCTTTTAGAGAACTTTTTTATAGTCCTTTTTCTAATTTTTATTTCCTTTTTCTCCTATGTGCATCATTGATGTCTTCGGATATCTTATTAGTGTAGGGATGTAATTTGTATCTTTGCGATATTATTATACTCCCCCGTTTTAAAATATAAGATGTCTTAATTTTGTGAAGCAAATGTATCTAGACTACTTTTAGTATGTAGGTTCACTCGTATTTGAAGTTAATCTACACACTAAAAGAGGTATAGACACACTTTCTTCATAAACCTAAAACATTTTGTATTTTAAAACTGAGGGAGTATTTCTTTATCGAAAAAGAACATACGACACCGTCAACACCATCATTGACGCAATCCTAAGATTGAAGGAGATTAGATGCACTATGAACATATACCTAGCGTTTGCCGTCTCGAGGTGTCAAAATGGTTGCCAGACTGATGGAAAACGAATGGAATAAAATTCTTCTTTTAGCGGCTAGGGTTCTTATTTTAGCTGTTATCAAATGGAATGTAATTGTAAACGTGAAAAATGAATTTCACGGTTGAGTTAAAATGTCACCATGGTAATTACTAATACCACGGTTGAGTATAAATTGTGAAAATTAATGGTTTTTTTCTCATACTATTGGTCATGGATAAAACACAGGGTACGGTCTCCATTAATCATTCCCTGCATGATTGCAGGGCGTGTGAAATATGACAAGCGCCATTTCGTAATCCTAGATCGACCCGCCGCTTAATAGGGTGCATGCATGTTTCCAAAATCCAAATGATGTGCAGCTGCTGATCAGCCATTGGATGCATGAATGCATGTTTCTTAGGTGTGAGTGCGTGCGTGCCTGCGTGCGTGCTGAGTACGTGAAAAAAAGGAGGCGTCTCGCGTCGCCTCCCGCGAGGGCGACGGAGGCGCAAACCCTAGCCGCCCTCCTTCCTCCTCCCCGCCCGGCGAAGCGCCGCCGCAAAGACCGAAAGGTCGGGCGACGGACTTCTTCTCCTGCTGCTGGGGTGCCACCGCTGGTGGTGCTGCTGGTGGCGGTGATATAGCGGCGGCGACGGCTCGTCGGTGGCGGCGCCAGCGCTATTCCAGCACGCACGGGCGGCGGGAAGCTTCGACGGGTCACTGGTGGCCGACGCCCTGCTGAGGCAGAAGCGGTTGCGGCGGCGCGTCCGAGGCCCTCCGGTGGCGGGGCATGTCGGCGTGGCCTGCGCAGTGGCGGCTAGGGGAGGGCAGCTCGGGAAGTAGGATGGCGGCGACGGGGCTGCCTGGCTTTTGCAGTGCTGCGGCGGAACCGACGGGCCAGATCTAGGCCTGATCTGGGCCTGGCCGGCGGGCCAGGCCTGATCCGGGCTTGGTTGGCACTGCTGCGGCGTCCGAACGGCTATCGCCATAGGTGATGAAGGGCGGTTCCCCTTCCCTAGGTGGTCATGTGGCCTGCTTCCGGCTTCCCCGATGCCGCCTTACCTTGTTCGACCCGGCGGATTTGGCGTGTTGTCTGCCGGAGCCTGCACGAAGTTCGAGGATGGGGCGGCGGGCGGCCCCGGAAGGTGGACTGCAGGCGTCTCGACGGGCGGGCGGCGCGGCGTGGTGATGGTTTTTCTTTTGGTCCATGCGGGTGGCAAGGAGCTAACTTCGGGGGCTCCTGGTGGCGGCAGCACCTAGATCGCGGTTGGAAGCTCAGCTCGAAGACTGGTGGTGGTCTGAGGGATCGTCTGTGGTGAGAGCTTTTCTAGACAAAAGCCTAGCGCTTCGGCGCCGACAACGGCGACGCCCGTGGTTGTCGTTTCCCTCTTGGGGGCGTTGTTGTGGCTACTCTCACCACATTAGGGCTCCGGGTGAAAACCTTTGACCTCTGTGGTCTCGGCGGCGGCGGCGCTTGCGGCGTCGTAACCTTCTTGGAGGCATTGTCGTCGAGTTCCGGTCTCCTTAGCTTCGTCGTCTTCGGTGGCAAGCTAGATGCTTCTTGGGCTTTCGTGTTTAATTTTTTTTCTGCTTGTAAGTGGATTCCCTCATCACCTTGTATCGGTTTGGCCGTTGTGCTTTATCTATAAAGCGGGACGAAAGCCTATTCATGATGACTACGTTAAAGAACTGTAGTTTGATGTATGAGCAAATCAACAACGAAGCGACAGCGGTAAAGTCATCTCGTGCCGGCCAACTATGCATGCGATGTACTAAAAAAAATAGGGTAAATCAATGAAACATCCACCGGCTAAAGCATGAGATGTAGCGTCTGGACATGTCAGTGGGGTTCTACACAATGAAGAAATAGAACGCTATTTAAGTTAGCATGGTCCTTCTCCAAATGCTATGCAAGATTATAGCGTGCTAATAGCGCGCTATTTTTCAAAATAGTATTTAACAAAACAATTAGAAAAATGACATGTATACTAATAAAGTAAGGTTTTCAGTAGCTAAAAATTGTCTAGAGTAGGACTACATCAAAATCAATACTAGAACTACAATCACCACTTATATAGTCAAGATCAAAATCAGAAATCAAGGATAAAACCATGGAGTCCTACAGGCTATGACTACATCAATTACAACTGTATATGTCAAATCAAATTAGCATAGGCTAACCTTCCAATTGCAGGTCCTAAATCTTATTGTTTCCCAAATTAAATCTGCTAAAAGTTACATACAACACTATATATACTGTAGTCAACTACCGACTCCTAGTATGACGAGGAGCTTCTAGCTGATGGTTGGCTTGTCGATGGTGTTCCTTCCCATGCATGTTGGTCTGCTGGTACGACGTCGTGAGCTACAGCAAGAGGACTAGAGGATACGGCCCATTGGAGATACCGTGCCACGTCTGACGAGAGGCGGCTGGCCGGACGTTCCAGCAGGAGGTGGACGGCCGGCCGGAGCTAGAAGCAACTGGGCTACTGCAAGCCAGCCGCCACAATCGCTTGCGTGAGGGAATGGGAAGTGGCGACTGGGATAGGTGTGTTGAGTTCAGCTAGGTTATATTTTAGAGCTCATGGGGTAAATGGTTCCTTAGGCTGTCGCTATTTCCTAAGGAGAATAGCGCCGCTACAACCGTTATAGAAAATAGCGTACTTAGCACCGCTAATAGCAATCTTAGTGTCATAGCGAGCAGAAATTGCATAGCACACTACTAGGAAAAAGGCTGTTCGTGGCGCACCTGAAAAGCCCATCCGTGGCGCACTAGTTGTGCGCCACTAGGCGTACGCTGCGGCTAAAAAGTGCCTGTAGCGCACTACCAGGTGCGCCACGGTTATATGAGGATAGGCGTAGCGCACTACCAGGTGCGCCACGGGTAGGGGTACATGTGCGCCACGGATGTGTTTTTGAAAAAACAAAAAAAAATGCAAACAACACCCTCGTTTTGAATTGCAAAAGCAATCGGGTCCAGAAATCGCCGCCGTCGCGTCGCCTCATCGGAGCAGTGGCCGTGGCCACGACCTACCACCGTAGGGATGTGCGGGAGGCCGTGGCCGTGCTAGTCCTCGTCGGTGTCGAGGTAGGAGGAGGAGGTGCGTCGGGAGATGCAGTCGGAGGTGGACGAAGGTATGGTCGGAGGAGGTGGTGGCGGCGGCGACGGCTGGAGGACGTGTGGTTGGAGGAGACGACGACGACGGTTGAAGGAGCTGGTTCCCGTGGTCGTCCTTGGTCAGAGGAGGCCGAAGTGAGGAGAAGGAGAAGAGGGAGGAAGAGAAGAAGAGAGGGAGGAAGGAAGAGAAGACGAAGAGAATATGAAGAGAAGAAGAGAGGAAGGAAGAGAAGAGGAAGATAAGAAGACAGGAAGGAAGAGAGGAGGAAATGAAGAATGAGGAGGAAGGAAGAGAAGAGGAAGGAAGAGAGGGAGAGAAGGAGGTAGGTGGGCGGGGTGGTGATTCGAATTTCGAATCCCGCCCAACTTACTCGTGGCGCACTAGGTGGTGGTGCGTTATGGGTAAGTTGCCTCAATTTTTTTTCTGCGGCCAAAAATCTTGTTTTTGCCATAACTTTTTACTCTTTTTGAATTTTGAGATTCTAAAAAATCGCTAAAAGACCTAAAGGCGCTAGTGTTTAATTTGGAATCTGCTCGTCATTTTGGTATATTATGCGTTTTTTTCGACATTGTATGCAAAAGTTACGACCGTTTTACCGTGGCATGACTCTTTTTTGCAGAAAAAGTCGAAATTCATGTTTGTTAATTTTTCTAAAAACTAGACCACATTATCTAACTAAGTATGAAAGGATTTTATTTTTTTGAAGTGTTTTTCATTTTATTTTAGTTTTTGCAAAACTAAAAAGGCAATCCACAGGGGGATGGAGTTGGTGTAGGCCACTAGGACAGAGTGCCCTACGGCTAAGTTGACCCAGGTGCTGCAACACACATACCCGTAGCGCACTAGGCAGAGTGTCGTACGGCTAAGTTTCACATCCGTAGCACACCTTGACATAGTGCGCTACGGATACGTGTGTTGCGGCCACATGTGCCCTGGCCCACACATAGCCGTGGCGCACCTTCCCCATGTGCGCCACGCCACGGGCAAGCCGTAGGACACCTATGAGCAGTGCGTCACGCCTATTTTACCCGTGGGGCACCACTAGCACGTGCGTCACGGATGTGTGGATTATCTATAGCGGTTTTTCTAGTAGTGGCATAGCGTTTGTCTTTCTAAAACACTATAGCGACGCTAAAACGGAGAAATAACGCGCTATTTTTTTCCTTGCCCTTCTACTTCTACATGCAGGATCTCCCCTCGCCTGCCACGATCCCAACCGTCGTCCTCATCGTGGACGTGAACGCCATCGTCATCCAGACTTCGTCGCCGCTAGCCGCCTTCAAAAGCATGCTGGGTGAACTAGAGTTGTTATGTGCAACGTAGCACCTCCGTGCATGAATGTCTAGTTCTTGATATTGGTTTAAGATTGCTCATCACATTGTTAGGAATAGACAAGTTATATTCCTCTGGGGGCCAAAGGCCACAATATATAGTACATGTATAGGGCAAATATACAGGCAGCCCCCTAACATACGGGGGAAATACAATATATATATACATACATCTAACACCCCCCCTCAAACTCATGGTGGATCCACAACACTGAGTTTGGAGAGTAAGAAATCATGCTGCGCTCTCGTCTGTGCCTTCGTGAAGAAATCCGCCAACTGTAAATCTGAAGGCACATACTGAAGCGCAACAACCTGAGCCTGCACCTGAGCACGTGTATAGAAAGCATCAACACCAATATGCTTGGTAAGCTCATGCTTGACCGGATCACGTGCAACACTAATAGCACCTGTACTGTCAGACAAAACCAGACTGGGTGTGGTAATAGAGACCCCAAAATCCGCAAGTAACCACCGTAACCAGGTCACCTCAGCAGTCAACAAGGCCATCGCACGCAACTCAGCCTCAACACTTAACGAAACCGCTGTCATTTCTTCGCCTTCCAAGCAATGAGCGAACCACCAAGAAACACACGAAGGAAAAGTGAGCTGCGATCCAAGGATCACCGCCCACGTAGCATCCGAATAGCACCGAGCCGAGGGAGCTGGAACAAGGAAAGAAAAGGCGACGAGTGATCGTACCACGAAGATAACGAAGAACACGGAGAAGATGGCTATAGTGAACAGTGGTAGGAGCAGAAACAAACTGACTCAGAATATGAACAGGATAAGAGATGTCAGGACGAGTGACAGCAAGATAAACAAGGCTCCCAACAAGATGACGATAACGCGTCGGATCAGGAAGAGGATCACTGTGGCATCCCGCAAAACCACTACTAGAAAATCGCGTTGATCTTGTGCATCGCATCATCATAATCGCATGTCTTGTCTCGGTGCATCAGCATAACATCAGCATGCATCTATTTGTTTGAAACCATTTTTGCTAAAAACCCTAATTTTGTTTTCTATATTAAACGCCCCGTCTTTATTCAAAGCCCCAAAACCCGGGCTTGTCCGGATTATTTATTTTGTCTAGCATCGGTTTGCAAAAGTCCCGTTTATAAATAATAAAATTTATATTTATTTTAGTAGGGGCAGTCGAACGGGCCAACCCGACCCGAACGACCACCCCCGTATAAAAACAATCGGTCCACCCTGCCAGCCCTACCTAAATCCTAAAGCTACCCAGTTCCCTACCCACACACACCCTCCACCTCACCCGGGCCAATAGCCACGCGCCACCTCAGCTACCCCCTCTCCCCTAACCAATCATAGCCTGCCACCTACCCCCCACTCTCTCTCCTCTCTCTCTCCCAAACCTAGCCACACACGCACACAGAACCGCCAGCACACATCCCTCGCACGGCACGCTGCAGCCGCCCCTGCCACCCTGGGACCCACCCGTCCCTGCGGGCCCCATCCGCCACAAGACCATCTTCTCCTCCTCTCTCATGAGGCACGCCTCCCTCTCTCCTCGGCACGCCGCCACTCCCATCCCAAGCAGACGCCCGCCTTCCCCATGCGTCTGGCCACCCTCCTCCGCCGCTTCGCCGCCCGCTCTGGCTGCTTCTCTCGCCTCCAAGGCCGCCGACTCCTCCTGCCGCTTCGCTGCGCGCCCGCCGCTGAAGTTCCCACCGCCAAGGCTTTTCCTCGCCCTCCATACTCAGTCGCTGTTGCCGCTGTCAAGGCCGGGCCCGCCTCCCGCGTGCCAGCCCGCCGCCCCCAGCACCAACCGCTGCGCCGCACCTCCCAACCTCCCGCCTCACTGAGCACCCTCCGGCGCCTGGCTGACCGCCTTTCGCCTGCCTCGCCGGCCTCCAGACGCTGCGTTCGCCCGAGCCTCGCCCGCCCGTCATCGCTAGCTGGCTGCCCCCGACTCCGCCTTGCCGTTGCCGCTTCGCCTCGCCCGACCGCTCACCCTCCCCGCCGAGCCCGCTTTGCTGCGGCGCTGCGCCGCACGACCTCCGGAGCTGCCGCGTTCGACGCCGGTCGTGACTCCAGGCGCCTCCCGGCGATGGCCCTCGCCAGACTTCCTCGCTAGTGCAGCACTTCATTGTTCGGGTATGGTGTTACTCCGTCGCCACTTGGCTCAAGGATGCAAGATGCGGTGGAAATGGGTGCCGATGTAGATCCCCGAGCTTCGCGTGTCGCCAAGGGAAACCTCAAACCGCAACCACTTGTGTGGGAACCAAGTCCGTCAACGAACCTTCGGCACATCAAGATCTCCCTCACGGAACCCCGAAGCTTTCGACACGGATGCCATGATCTTCGTCACGAACGCCGAGACCCCCGGACCCCCCTGAAGACCGAACCCGACCCGCCAAGTTCTTCAATCGGATCCGAGGACACCGAGACCCCGGTGCGACAAGTACTCCGACCCGGACACCAAGTACCGCTTCCCGGACGCCAAGACCGACCCGATACGCCGGCCCGACAAGACCTTCGCGACGACAAGATCGGCCCCGACCTGGGTGGAGCCGGAGACCGCCAAGTACATCTTCCCGGAACGCAAGATCTGCCCCGTTACCGAGAACGAGAGAACGACCCCGCTGAGAACGGACCCGCCGAACCCTGGACCCTGTCGAACCCCGAACCCCGGAAACCAAGATCTGCCGAACCCTAAATGTGTGAACCCCTTTCCGAGAACCCTATTTTATAACATAATAACAACTTGATTGCATATTGAATTGTCATACTCGCATGCATATCTGTGGGTTGGGGCCTTTTGCCGATTCACCTAATAATTAAATATGGGGCCCATATGTGGGCAAATCTAGTCTCATATTGGCCTCATTTAAATTGGTGTAGTGAACCGGTACCATATTTTGGCCATGTTAAACAACATTTAAAATGCGGGGTAGCTAAATAACATGAACCACCTAAATAATTGTCGGGACCCTGGTTCCACTTAATATTGACCTAATCGCATCGCACCTTTGCCATGTCATGCATCATACATGCACCATGCCGATCTTCTGCCGTTGTATTAAATATTGCATCCGGTGTTTCTTCTAGTGTTTTGCTTCTTCGCGGATAAGGCCGTTGAGTTGATGTGAGCTCCGCCCCGATCTTCGGTTGAACCTTCGACAATGTTTTCAGGCGAGCATCTCCCCCTTTCTACCTATCTTACTTTCTAGTATTTATTCCCTCCTGTTGATCTTTGCTATCTGTGTTGCGATGCTCTAGTTTCGTGCCCGTGATATCCCTTGCAGCCATATATAGCCTTGGACACATCCTATTACCTGTTGTTTGGTAGCTAGTTGGACTTGCGCGTCGTAGTCGCTAGCTCAAGTGCTGTTGCGTGTCGTCAAATGCCACAATTGTTGGAGAATTGCCGCATGTTGACGTTGGAGATGATCATGGCTTTAATTATTGTATCACTTTAATTCCTGTTTAACAACTAAAATTGAATTAAGCAGAGGCATCGGTGGGTGATAGGTAATGTTGGTTTTCCGAACGCCCACTTGTGTCCCGTAGGACCCGAGTTCTTGACACCTGTTCCGAGATCGAGCGCTAACCACGTGGGGGAGATATGGGCCCCCATCGATTATTACCTGATTTCAAAGTATTGTCTGGGGCCACAACTAGTTTGAGGATTTATTTACTATCCGTACCTATGCCATGCTTTTCGCTTTATTTACGATTGTGTGAGGAGCACGCTATCGCTTAGGAAGCGGAATGTTTTCGCCAGACGGTCCCGATTGGGGACCCTTTGTTTACAGCCATTGTCAAAACCCTAAGTCCGTCTCGAGACCGCCGACTTCAATGGTGTACTTAGTGGGTGGCCCCGTGCTTGCTTTGGTCGAACGCCGTGACTTAGGCCTCACGACATACCGGGTGTATGTTAACCGATCCGCAAAAGGGTCAAGTGCTGTGGATACTTTGGTGCACCCCGCAGGTTAAATCTTTTCGAGAAGCCGTGTCCGCGGTTATGGACGACTTGGAGCACAGTGCTTGATCATAGACAACTATAACTAAAGTTTACTGTTATAAATTGACTTGTATTCGATTTGACTAGCAATCAGCTTCACTACAACGGAATGGCTAAGTAAAAGTACCAACAACTGCTGGGGTTTGTGGTTATCTCATGATCATTGTACCTGACTAGTAAGTACTGCCACTATAACGGAATGGTTAACTAAAAGTGCCCACTGCTTACTTTATCAGGACGAATATCTAAACCTGACTAGTAAAGTGCCGCAACTATAACTGAATAAGTAAAACTGCCAACTGTGTGAGTTCCTCGGTTGACTTCCTCGTTTGGTCTCGAGGGGGAAACACCAGGATGGGTTTGTTTGATGCTAGTATCAGGTTGGATCCGATTAGATCTTCCTTACCCCTCTCTGATAGCCGCCAGTTGTATCAAGTCTCTATAGGTTGTTTAGTGCATGCTGCCGCTGCCGCTCAGTCCACCATACCTATGTAGGCGAGAGGACCGCCGAATTCTAGCCTCGCTGTATCGGCCTCGACGCCTCTTTTTCCTTTGCCCTTTGCGGCACCCCTTTGTTTAAGGTGTTTGAGATCGACGTTAGCAGGGTTACCCTTCCGGCTTGGCCTGGGCAGGGTTATGGACGCCATTGGTTATTCTTCAGGGCTCTTAGCCCCATTTGCTTCTTGTCCGTAGTCGGACGCCCCATCGTTTTCAAGGTGATTTGGATCTTTGTACCGTGTATTTGTATTTCTTGACTCTTGAGTCGCTGTTGTATATATATCTGTTTTGTGGGTCCCATCGAGGACTGTTGTGTAATGTTATTACTTTGCTTTCCACCCGCACGAAAGTGCCTGGTGGGCACCTTCGAATCGTTTCTATGCGGGTTTGGCGAGTTTCGCTAAAACTTGCATAGGGCCGATTCTGAGGGTGTTACAATCACCATCAGTAGGTTGAAGCTTAACATTAAGCTCCATAGGGGTCTCAACAGTGCGCTCATCCCCAAGAGCAGCACGAGCAAGAAGATCCTGAATATACTTTTCCTGGGAGATGTAAAAGCCATCAGAAGTGGAGGAAACCTCAATCCCAAAAAAGTATCGAAGAGGACCAAGATCAGTCATAAGGAACTGATCACGAAGACGAGCCTTAACAAAGGCGATATACTCAGAATCATCACCAGTAATGACCATATCATCAACATAAAGAAGAAGAAGAGTGCGTCCACGAGGAGAAGTGTGAACAAACAACGCTGGATCATGAGCACTAGGGGAGAAACCAGCAGCAGTCACTGAAGAAAAGCGCCAAACCGTGCACGAGGGCCTGTTTGAGGCCATAAAGAGAACGTCGAAGACGACAAACCATCCTCGAACGGAATATCCGGAGGAGGCTGCATATAAACCTCCTCACGCAGTTCACCATTGAGAAAGGCGTTCAACATCAAGCGGGACACAAACCGGTGACGCAAAGCAACAAAGAAGAAGAGTACGCACGGGTCATATGAGCCACGTGAGCAAAGGTCTCATCATAGTCACGACCATGCTCTTGCTGAAAGCCACGAGCAACAAGACGCGCTTTATAGCGCTCAAGAGATCCATCAGAGCGGGTCTTAATCTTATAGACCCACTTACACGTGATAGGACGAACACCAGGAGGAGGAGAAACAAGATCCCAGGTGCCCGGTCAAGCGCCAAGCTCCTCACCATGGCCAGCCATCTGTGATGATGCTCAAAGATCCCGATAAGAAGTTGGCTCGGAGGCAACAGAAAGACCATACCGACCGGGAGAGTAACGGTTGGGGCACGACGATTTAATGTGACGAGTAGAGGGAAGATCATCAGAGGAAGACGACGCAGGAGACGACAATGAAGATGAGGGAATAGAAGAGAAAGACTCCGGAGAACGAGGAGAACTAGGAGAACTAGACGGAGAAGAAGAGGACGGTGTCGAAGAAGAGACATCAGGGGGAGGAGAAGCGGAAGAAGACACAATAGGGGTAGAAGGAGGTGTGTCAGGAAAGAGAAGAAAAGAGATATCTTCCACCGGGTAAGTACCAGCGGTGGGACGAGGATAGAAAGGACGCGTCTCATCAAAAGTAACATCACGAGAGATACGCATCCGACGACCAACAGGGTCCCAACAGCGATAGCCCTTATGCTCATCACTGTATCCGAGAAAAACACACTCAACAGACTGAGCGGTCAGTTTGGTGCGTTCGCGAGGAGCAAGTAAAACATAGCAAACACAATCAAACAAACGAAGCATGGAGTAATCTGGAGACTGTCCAGAGAGGCGCTTAAGAGACACAGATCGGTCACAGATCGGTCCAGATCTAAGACGGCGATCGATCCAGATCTGAAACAGAGCAAAACGGGCGGCGACCGGCGGCGACGACGACGGCAAGGCCGACAACGACAGGGACGGAGGCGGCCGACGAAGTTGAGAGAGAGAGAGGACGGAGCTAACGAGGCTCTGATACCATGTTAGGAATAGACAAGTTATATTCCTCTGGGGGCCAAAGGCCACAATATATAGTACATGTACAGGGCAAATATGCAGGCAACCCCCTAACATACGGGGGAAATACAATATATATATACATACATCTAACACACATATGCATGCCTTGTGGTATGTTTCACTAGTTCTTCCGTGCGTAGCTACCGGCCGTGTATCTCGCAAGGTGTGGCTTGGTCGTCGGGGTTATATGTGAAGTATTATCCTTGACGTTGAGCACATGAATAAAGGGAAATTTCTATTTCACACAACGCTGTGCGGGTTGGAGAAAATATATCAGTGATGGGACTAATAAGTGTAATCTGCCTTTTAGGTCCAACCCAGGCAATCTATATGAAATACAGGATAAATAGCGAAAACATTCGACCAGAAAGTAATACAAGTGATATGCCTTGGGCTTTTTAGAGGACGAAGTACAATAGTAATTTACATAAAGTTTGAGAGGAAAAAACAATTGAAAAGAGGAAAGCAGCCCCGGTCCGGATGGGTTCGGGCCCGCCTTCTACCGATGCTTCTGGTCCACGGTGTCCCCTGATATGATGGCGTTCCTGGAAGACTTCTACCACTGCCGCTCACAGCTCGATGGCCTGAACCGGGCCTACATTGCCCTTCTGCCCAAAGCCGAGACTGTAGTCACCGCTGATGGCCATCTCCCTTCAGAACTGTGTGTGGTGAAACTGCTTACAGAAATTCTAACCTCGCGGCTCCAACTGTTCATCGAGGAATTGGTGGCTTACGAGCAGACAGGATTCATCAACCCCTCTTGGAGCGTGCGGGTCTGCAACACTGTCCTCTCCGGGCTTCTTTGGGTGTTGTGGAAAAGCAGGAACCGGATGGTCTTCGACGCTGTCCGGCTCTCGGTTCTGGCGGTCCTCGAGTTGGCCGTCGAGCACCTGCGACCGTGGCGAGTTCGCTTCCCACCACGAGTTGACTTTGAGTGTGTTGACCAGTGGTGTGCTTCGTTCCTATGACCCGAGCGGCCCTCCTGTAACCGCCCCCCTCCACTTGTACTTTTCGAGGCGTTTTATACGTCGATCCATTAATATAATTCAGGTGGGCAGTTCGCCCCCCGTTGTGCCGCTAAAAAAAAGAGGAAAGCAAGCCAATAGACCTCAACACCAATCATACACAGTGTTTTCACGCGCGCATGTATGACAAGATTCCACATGGCACCAAAAAATGAGAGTTGCCACTAATGGAGAATAGCCATTAGCGGCGTGTCAAAAAATGGGTTTAGAGTCGTCTATGTGCCACTAATAACATATACTCGTGGCGTGCTCCCCCCAACCCACATGCACTAGTAGCAAGTTAGTGGTGACATGCACAATCCCCACACCTCTGCTAAATCATTACATGCCCAAAAAACGGAGTAAATTACATATTGGTATCACAATTGGGGCTCACTTAACAAGTCAGTACCACTTTTGCAAAATTTTGCTAATTCATACCAGTTTTGAGGCAATGAACAACAAATAGCACAAATCCAGGCCTAAACATGTTTTGACACCACACTTGACAGCCCAAGCCCAGCCTGAGTGCTGACTAGGACTCAATTTAACCAGACCGGTTCAGTTGTCCCCATCTCTCTGTATTGGTGTGTAAATTGAGCAAATACACTTAATGACCAACAACTAAGTTATTAGTGGCCTGTACATGCATGGAACGCCATTAATGACCAAGTTATTATTAGCATGTTCATATATCATACGCTACTCCTAACTTAGTCCGGATCAGACTGGTTGGTTCAGGGACCGTGTAGACTGGTGATGTAGCACAACTGTGACACGCCACAAGTAAGGTGTTGTTGGAGGTATGAGACTATTTGGCACGTCACTGAAAATTTGACAAAATACTTGTGGCGTGTAATTTTTTGTGTCATACCTTGCAAACAACGGATGACTCCGAGTCCATCGCGCCACGTGACAAGCGATGATTCACGCACGTGCGCGCGTTATAATTTATGCAGAACTTCGGGCAACAATGTCCTCTCTTGTGAGGTAAATTAAAACTACTATTTCAATAATGGCGGGTTTATTAAACTCAAAGTTCGTATAAACGCAATGAAACCTGTTCCCTCCTGTAACACCCTCAGAATCGGCCCTATGCAAGTTTTAGCGAAACTCGCCAAACCCGCATAGAAACGATTCGAAGGTGCCCACCAGGCACTTTCATGCGGGTGGAAAAACAAAGTAATAACATTACACAACAGTCCTCGATGGGACCCACAGAACATATATATCTACAACAGCGACTCAAAGAGTCAAGAATACAAATATACGGTACAAAGATCCAAATCACCTTGAAAACAGTGGAGCGTCCGACTACGGACAAGATGCAAATGGGGCTAAGAGCCCTGAAGAATAACCAATGACGTCCATAACCCCTGCCAAGCCGGAAGGGTAACCCTGCTAACGGCGTCGATCTCAAAACCTGCTTAAACAAAAGGGGTGCCGACAAAGGGCAAAGGAAAAAGAAGGAGCGTCAGTACTGAGGCCAGTACACGGCGAGGCTAGAATTCGGCGGTCCTCGCCTACATAGGTATGGTGGACTGAGCGGCAGCGGCAGCATGCACTAAACAACCTATAGAGACTCGATACAACTGGCGGATATCAGAGAGGGATAAGAATGACCTAACCGGATCCAACCTGAAGCTATCACCAAACAAACCCATCCTGGTGTTTCCCCCTCGAGACCAAACGAGGAAGTCAACCGAGGAACTCACACAGTTGGCAGTTTTACTTATTCAGTTATAGTTGCGGCACTTTACTAGTCAGGTTTAGATAATCATCCTGATAAAGTAAGCAGTGGGCACTTTTAGTTAACCATTCCGTTATAGTTGCAACAATTACTAATCAGGTACAGATAGCATGAGATAAACCCCAAAACCCAACAGTTGTTGGTACTTTTACTTAGCCATTCCGTTGTAGTGAAGCTGATTACTAGTCATATCGGATACAAGTCAATTTAAAACAGTAAACTTTAGTTATAGTTGTCTATGATCAGACACTGTGCTCCAAGTCGTCCATAACCGCGGACACGGCTTCGAAAAGATTTAACCTGCAGGGTGCACCAAAGTATCCACGTGCACTTCGACCCTTTTGCCGATCGCTTAACATACACCCATCGGTATGTCGGCGGGGCCTAGGTCACGACGCTCCTGCACTAAAGCAAGCAGGGGCCACCCCACTAAGTACACCCAACGAAGTCGGCGGTCTCCGAGACGGACTTAGGGTTTGTGGGTCAAGGTAAACGACAGATGCCCAAACGGGACTGTCGATACCACGTAAACGGGTCACAAGTCCTAACAAGACAATGCAGTGCACTGCACAATCGTAAATAAAGCGGTAAAGCATGGCATAAGTACAGATAGTAAATAAAACCCCAAACTAGTTTGTGGCCCCAAAGACAAGATTTTGAAATCAGGTAATTATCAATGGGGCCCATATCTCCACCCGTGGTTAGCGCTACCGATCTCGAACAGTGTCAAGAACTCGGTCCTACGGACACAAGTGGGCGGTCGGAAACCAAATCTTACCTATCACCCACCGATGCCTCTGCTTAATTCAATTTTAGTTGTTAAACAGAAATTAAAGTGAACAATAAGTAAAGTCATGATCATCTCCAACGTCAACATGCGGCAATTCTCCAACAAAGGTGGTACTTGACGACAAGCAACACACTTGAGCAAGCGACTACGACACGCGGGTCCAACTATCTACCAAACAACAGGTAATAGGATGTGTCCAAGGCTATATAGGGCTGCAGGGGGTATCACGGGAGCGAGAACTAGAGCATCGCAACACAGATAGCAAAGATCAACAGGAGGGAAGTAAAAGCTATAAAAGTAAGATAGGTAGAAAGAGGGAGATGCTCGCCTGAAAACATGCCGAAGGTTCAACCGAAGATCGGGGCGAAGCTCACATCAACTCAACGGCCTTATCCGCGAAGAACCAAAACACTAGAAGAAACATCGGATGCAATATTTAAGACGATGGCAGAAGATCGGCATGATGCATGTATGATGCATGGCATGGCAAGGTGCGATGCAATTAGGTCAAGATTAAGCGGAACCGGGGTCCCGACAATTAATTAGCAGGTTCAAGTTATTTAGAAAACCCCCGCAAGTTAAATGTTGTTTAACATGGTAGAAGATAGCACTGGGTTCGCTACACAAATTTTAAATGAGGCCAATATGAGGCTAGATTTGCCCGCATATGGGCCCCATATTTGATTATTAGGTGAATCGGCATAAGGCCCCCAAACCAATGCTATGCATGCGGGAATGACAATTCAATATGTAATCAAGTTGTTATATGTTATAAAATAGGGTTCGAGGAAAAGGGGTCACACATTTAGGGTTCGACGATCTTGTTAGGGTTCCGGGGTTCGGGGTCGGGGTCCAGGGTTCGACGGGTCTGGGGTTCGGGGTTCGGCGGAAACGTTCTCGGATTCCGGGGCAGATCTTGTCGCATCGGGGTCTCGATGTCCGGGGGCAGAACTTGTGTCAGCGTCGGGGCGCGTCGGGTTCTTCTGGTCGGGGCGTTCTTGTCGCGTTCGCGGAGGTCTTGCCGGGTCCACGGGGTCGGTCTTGCCGTTGCGAGGGTCTTGTCGGGTCCACGGGGTCGGTCTTGCCGTTGCGAGGGTCTTGTCGGGTCCGCGCCATCGAGGCGGTCTTGGTATCCGGAAGGAACTTGAGCCCGCGTGACGTGCTTGTTGAACCGGTGCTTCTGGCGGTCATCGGGTCCGGACTTGGTGCTCGGGTTCGATCTTCGGATCTGATAGGAGGTCTTGCGTCGTGGAGGCGGACTTGGCGTTGGCGGGTTTCACCGAACTGCGCGCCGTCTGCGTCAGAGATCTTGTCGGTTCCTGCCGGAGGCCTCGGGTTCGGCGTCTCGGCGACTTGGCGCCGACTCGAGGGTGTTCCGGTTCGGTTCCGGTCTTCTTCTTATCCATGACGGCACTTGGTGGTCTTGGCGACCGGGATCGGAGGGCGCCAAGAGGTGCATCGCGAGGGTTGCGACGGGCGCCGCGCCCGACGCATGCAGAGGGGCCTGACGGCGGCGATTTAACGAGGCGGGTCAATGGCCGGCGAAGCAGGTCGCAGGAAGATGGGGCTGAGGCGCGGCTCCGGCCGCAGGCGGCCGGGCGACTCGGGAGGCGTGGCGCGGAGAAGGCCGGAGGTGCGCACGGCCGGGCGGAGGCCGCTTGAGGAGGCGGAGCTAGCAGGGGCGGGCGGAGACGCTGGCTGGCGGGCGTGGTCGGAGCCGGCGGGGTCTGGCCGCTACGGGCGGAGGCGGTCGAGGCGGTTATGGTGAGCGCGAGGCAGGACGCAGCGCGAGGGAAGGCTGGCGAAAGCAACGGCGGGCTGCCAAGGCAGGCGAGGAGGGAGAGGGAGGCGGCGACGGCGGGCGAAAAGGCAGCGGGACTGGGGGTGGAGCGAGGCGCAGAGGGAAAGGGAGAAGGAGCGAGGTTGCAGGGAGGCGCAGCGGGCTGGAGGCGGGAGATAGGCGAGGCGGCGGCGAGCGAAGGGTGGTGAAGGCGGGCGCAGGCGAGGTGGGCGGAGGACGGCGGCGAGGTGGCGAGAGAGGTGGAGACGGTTGGGCGGCCAGAAGAAGAAGGGGAGAGAGAGGCTGGGGAGAGGTAGGGACGAAAGGGAAGAGGACAGAGCAGGTGGGCTGCAGGTGGGACGGGCCCAGGGAGTGGGGTTAGGCAGTGGTGGCGTGGGTGCGGGGCTGTTTGCATGTGCTAGTGTGTGGGTGTGTGGGCAGGGGTTGAGAGGGTGAGGTGAGTGAGAGAGATGCTGCCACGTGGCAGCCCACGGTTGGTGGGGGGTGAGGGGTGTGGTGAGGTGGCGCAAGCCTATAGGTTGGGGTGAGGTGGCGGTGGTGGGTAGGTTTCGGGTAGGTTTAGAAAAGGGCGGACCGATCTTAAAACGGGGTGGTCGTCGGGTCGGACGGCGGTTCGACGCCCGCTCTAAAAATAAAATAAAATTTTATTTGTTTAATTGGACTGCTTGCAACCTTTCATGGCCAAAACAAAATAATCCGGCGACCCGGGTTTTGCGTTTGAATTAGGATGGGGCGTCTTAGAAAATAAAACAGGTTTTTGCGAAAAAGTTTTAGACAAACAACATGATGATGACGATGCAATGCACAAATTCAACGCGATTTTCTAGTAGTGGTTTTGCGGGATGCCACACCTCCATACCGGATTGTTGGGCTAAATTAGCAAAATGCTAGAACCAAGGTGGTTTCTCATTGGCTAGAAAAATGGAAAGAGAAGCAATAAGTACATGCATGAGAACTAATTGGGGTGCATGCAGTGGTTTAGGATGTAATGCATGGGAGTTAATTGGAATAGTTAATACACAATTTAGCCTAGTAATTAGGTATATCTCTAAAACTAGTACTAGCCCAATAATCCGGTATAGAGGGAGTATGTAGTATTACTTTACACGCCCAGCCGTAAGAAAAAACACAAAGCAAAAGGTAAAATGCAAAATCATGCATAACTCGCGTGTTGTCATGTGGTGGACTACGTCAATAACAGTCGTCATTTTGATGTGTAATACTCATGAGCCAATCAACAACGAGACAATGGATGTACAGTCTGGCCGGTGCCAGGCTGCCAGCCATGCATTGGTTCCAACAATGGGGCGGCGGCGTACGCTATGCTCGCTTGTCGTCATGTACCTTAGCTACCTCGTACATATACTCCAGAACATATCCTATAAATATCATCCATCGACTCTTTGAGTAAATATACAAGTATTCCTGCAGCTATAGCCAGCCGCCAATACAGAGGAGCTGAGCAAGCGAGAGGATCTCGAAAGAGTGGTCGTGGATCCATGGCGAAGACGTCGTGGCCGGAGGTGGTGGGGTGGATGGACCTGAACGCAGCGTTCCAGATCAACCTCGACCGCCCGGACGTCTCGGTGGCGTTCTACTCGAAAGGCTCCCCTCTGCCGTCAGGCTACAACCCCAGGCGCGTCCTCCTCATCCTCGACTCCTCCGGCGTCGTCATCCAGACCCCCGTCATCGGCTAGCTACATAGCTTCATCAGCCCGCTGCGTAAACTTGAGTTGCTCTCCGTTGTAACCATTATTGGTCGATGGTGCTTTAGCACACTGAATCTCTACTATCTAAAAAGAACCTCAGGTTCCGTCGTCGACCAATACGTCAAAGCGTTTCGTCAACAGACTCTTCCTCGTCCGCGCGACTGCATCCGCATAGAACCAGCGACAAAAATCACGCTAACGAAAAAGCCGCAGTAATAACTTCTCTGTTTCAATCCTAAAATAACGCCACGGGTTTCTCCATTCCTCCGGCCAGCGACATCCTACATCTTGTCCGCGGCCTCCTTCCCCCACCTTGCAGGTCGTAGCCCCGTCTCGCAGGCCTGGACACCGCCGCCCTCGAGCTCCACTGCCTAGACAACTTTTCCCGCACACTCTTTCTTCCACCGAAACCCTCTCTCTGCTCCCATGTCTTTCTCGCCTGACCGCCGATCTGGACAGGAGGCCGCCGCGGGAAGGATGCTGCTGGCCGGGATTCCTCGAGGCCCACACCCGGGTCGGCGTCGCACGCTGCCAGCTGTAGCCGCTGGACCATGCGAGGAGCTCGGAGGCACGCCGGGCTACGGCCCCAGCCATGGGGGGCTTGAGGCGGCTCGTAGTTAGGGGCCACCGCCATGTCGGGGCAGGGCTTCCGGATGTCATCGCCTATGGTGTAGTGGATGTGTGCAGGATCTTGGAGACACGTTGCGCCATGGCCATGGCGGGGCTTAAGGCGGAACGCACTTAGGGGCCGCAATCCCGCATCCATGGTGAGGAAGGATGGCTCAGGCCCTGAAACGGGCTGGAGGAGGGAATCGGGGAGTCTGGTATGCTGCTCGCTCACTTGCCGTCGACGGAAAGCTTCTTATGTATGATTCGTTTGCGTCCTAGAGAATCGTATGTTCCCGTGCATCTTCACAAGGTATACCATTCCTAATCCCCCTGCCTAAACGAGTCTGAACTGATTGTGTTCCAGCTTATTTAACTGTAGTAGGAAATCTTTTGAGGATGGGAGAAGAAAGAAACGCTCTTGATTCTAATATTAGTTGTTCTTGAAATAATTAATTGACTATATTTTCAGTACTCCCTCCAAACCATATTAGTTGACTCAACTTTGTCTAGATACAGATGCATCTAGACTAAATACTTAACTAGATACATATGAATCTAAACAAACTTGAGTCAACTAATACGGAGGGAGTACTAAAAGATTTGCCAAAGAAAAATTCAGATTTGCATATTGCACTGTTCTCTAACTTGTATATATATGAGAAGGACAACCTTAGACGTGTTTTATTTTAATTGTTTCCTAATTCATATATGTGGTTGTTTAGTCCTACTTTTTGTAGTACTAAAATATTTGGCAAAGAAAATTCAGATTCGCATTGGGCTGTTCCCTAACTTATATATATGAGAAGGACAACCTCGGATGTGCTTTATTTTAATTGTTACCTAATTCATATATTAGGTTGTTTAGTCCTTACTACTTGACTGAGGGGGGAGGGTGACGCCTGAAAGTAGAAAGGAAAGGGAGCATATTGTTTTGGACGGAGAATAAAAAAACTATTGCAATGCAAGTTAGTACGCATTTGTTCGTGGACATTTCCATGTTGATGATGAGCCTAAAGCATGCACATCACTTTTATTCGAACACTGTTCGAATTCATTGCAACCACTCATGTTCCAAAGTCAATAGGCAAGTTAACAACCCACATCGAATCTCTTCCCTGCTCTTTTCCCTCTGTACTGTTGGATATGCGGAAACTACTCACAGAATACCTAGCAAATTGGCTTATCCGTGAAAAGATCAACACCGGATTATTCTTGTTGTTCCCGGCGGGGAGATTTTAAAAGCCTGGCTCCCCTTTGGATTTTGCAGCAAAGAGGTAAAACTAAGCTGTGTTTCTTCTTATTTTACAAGAAATTTCCAAGGTTCTCACGTGGGTGTGAATAAAAATTGAGGATTGGACAGAAATTTGATCAGATTGATTGATGCGGTTGTTCCAGCACACACTAAGCTATGATAGATGAAGACGTGAGTGCTGGAATCAGCTACAGCCTTATATTGCTTCAAATAGATTTTGTTTTACACATGCTCGTGTTGAGTTATGAGTAATATATTGTAGGTTTGTAACCTTCTTCTCATACAAATGTATTATTCACGACCAGTTCACTACGCACAAAATCTAAGCAATGACTGCTCTCGACATAGAGTTAATGGAATGGTTTGTGCATGATGAACTACTTACCTTTATTGTTCATCTTAATTAGTATTTCCTTCATGTCAAAGTAAATTACATCAGGTTGATCTATTCATGCGATTTTGTCCCTCTTTAATATAATGAAGGGCAATGCTAATCATCTATTACTAAATTTTTGTGCCAGGCGCAAAGATTAAGTTGAGCTGTGGGATCTGAAATTTTGTTGGTGAAAGTAAGTGTACTTTGTCTCTCCGTGTTGGCACATTTCTATTTAGTATTCAAATTGTTATTTCAATGCAGATTTTTATCGACATACTAAACCTAGAAACTTTTTAACATATTGTCTCTAAGAAAAAGAGTGGACTAAATGATTAAGCATGACCAAAATTTTCTGATAACAAATTACGACATTTCTAGGTTGTGCTTCATAAATTCAGTTTATATGAATGTGTGACGTAGGTTAATTTGCACAACAATTAAGTGAACCAATTAATTTATATGAAGACTTTAGTTTTTACACTATTTAATTAACATGTTAACCAGATGGAAATCTCAATTCTCATTTTTTCTGAGCTTTGTCATTTTCTCTCAGTAGTACATAGACCGGAGGGGAGTCATGAGGAGAAGAGCTTGAGATGTTGCTGTTGTGTACACTCCTGGGAGTTGCTAGAAGGTGATGTTCTTTTTTACCACACTGCTCTTTGTTCAAGGCATCAAGTTTTATGTTCCTTTTTGTATTACGCTTTTTAGTGTCTAGGGACTTTTATAAATTAGCCACCATACTATTTTTAATCTTATACACAGATATGCCCTGATTATTCATTGCAGGAGCAGGAGTATAGACAAAACTGAAACCTTGACTTCTTAATTTGCTTCAGTTGCCCAAAGAGCCGAGATCTCGTAAAGGAAAAATTAGCTAGATCGGCATGTTTGGACCCGGGTGCGATCTATTTCACTTGTAAGCCTGTTTTGGAATCACAGTGGATGGCTTTAAAGGAGAAAGGATTTTTGGATTGTGTCCTACAATGCGAGTGACTTACACTAGAGTGAGCAATCTTGTTTTTTCATGCTTACCGTGGCAGGAAGTAGTTGATGCTTATAGGTTTAATGTGAATGGTGGTTTACATTTTTTTATTCCACTGAATTTTCATGCCAAGTGAGCAAACTAATCATGATCAATCACTTGACTGACCATGCTTAAATGGATCTGGCGCAGTAGGAAACCTGAGTTAAAAGTATGAATACATTCAATGTAATGCTTTGGTGTTATTATGCTTGACTTTATTATGCTTTTTGTTTGGCTGCATTGTGTTACATATCTTTATCCTGGCAATTTATTTGGTCTTCTAATCTTTCTATACTCCTTGGCCTTGATGGAAGCAAAGGAGTTCGAGTGAGGTGGTGATGAAGATACATGGCTTTAGCGCATGCGTATGATTGTCCTTGCTTGAGCGGTGGGAAGAGGAAGCAAAGGGTGTCTGTGAGCTTGTGTGTTTTCATCATAACATAGATATTTCTCTCCCGATGCAACGCACGGGCATGTTTCCTAGTAAAAAATGAAGAACATTAGTTCCACTTTGGTCCATGTTTTTTTTATATAAAAGGTATTTTATTTCTTAAAAAAGTTTTAAACGTCATACAGTGTCTCCGCATAATTAGGATTTACTTGTCCAGCGGTCACACAAATGAAAAAAAAGGCGATTACATATCAATAATGAGCAATTGCAAATTCTCTATGGTGATGGAGGACTGATCCGAATGTCATGCTGACATCCATGTTGGGTAAAAAAATTCGACACGGCATCCTGTAGTTATATTGACACCTCCATAAATAGGTTGCGAAATTTCACATTTTATAGAGACGATCATAAATACTTCGTCATTAAATTTTTTATCACTTGTACATAGTCATAACAACAGAACAATTGCAACCTAACAAGAATTATGTATTTTTGATCTATGCCGTGTATCCAATTTTCAAAATATTGGCAACACTACGAGGTGAATATAAGTCTGAAGCTATTTGGATGTCTAGCCATATTAAACAGGTAAAATTGCATTAGAAAAAGAGATGTTTGATTGTCTCCTTATGATGGAAAAAAACCGCATTTGGTTCTCACATGCCAATTCTGCTGACAAGGTTTTCTTTCGCAAGGATAACCCCATGATGAGATAGTAAGAAAATATTTTAATTTTTATTGGTATCTTCATCTTCCAGATTTTCCTATTGTTATCAACTGATGGCAAGTCTGGCTGGACTAGTGCATTGTATATAGAATCAACCGAGAAATTAACACTCTCATGTAGATTCCAACAAAATTCATCAGTTCCAGACGATAATTGGACTAAAGCAAAGTGTTGAAGCAAGGCATTCCAAGAAGCGAGCTCGGGCCCAAGTATATCTCTTCTAATCGTCACATTTCGAGGAGAAGAGTTCATAACAATGGAGACTATATCACCCTTATGACGAATAATATCCTACCGGAGGGTAGCATTGCCTAGGAACTTGTCCTCCGGGAAATGTAATTCTGATCCATCCTTAATTGAAAATGATCCAAGGCGGAAGAATTGTTTCTTCATAGCCATTAGACTGGCCTAGAAATGCGAGTTCCCGACTTTCCAATTAACCAGTGATGATGCATTCGATCC
The DNA here is from genome assembly GCA_030063025.1 of Avena longiglumis. Taxonomy (NCBI): domain Eukaryota; kingdom Viridiplantae; phylum Streptophyta; class Magnoliopsida; order Poales; family Poaceae; genus Avena; species Avena longiglumis. The sequence continues at coordinate 35,978,455 of CP125978.1, forward strand.
AACATATTTTTGTTTAAGAAGGTTTTGCCATACCACATCTTCAATGAGTAATTTGAAGAGACATTTTCCAAGGAGGGCCATATTTTTTTATTTCATATCATGAACACCTCTCACACCTCGGTTTGGAGGAGGGAGGGCAGACCACACTCCACTTAGGTAGTCGATACTTCTGTTTCTCAATGTCACCTTGCCAACAGAATACGACTGAAAGTAATTCAATCACTTTAAGACTCCTTTTGGTAGTCGGAAGAAGGATATCATATACAATACATAGTTAAAGAGGATAAAACTTTCCTCCCAAGGATAACAATTTACACTTCCAACTACTTAATCTTAATTATAGTCTCTCATCATCAAGTTTCCATTTAGCATTTGTAAGTCTTCAATAATATATCTGAATACTCAAATACCTAATTGTGAAATGGCTTTGCCCGCAGCCAAATAACCCGGCATATATATTGCCGCATCCTAAGCCTCACCGAAGCAAAACAATTCACTTTTATGTAAATTGATTTTACAACCCAAAAGTTGCTCGAAAGTTGATAGAATTAACTTTAGATTTCTTGCTTTTCCGAGACCATGTTTCATAAAAAGTATGATATCATTGGCATATTGTAGGGTAGATAGTCCACCATAAACTAAGTGGGGAATCACACCTTCAATTTGTCCTCTGCACGCTCATTCATAACAGCTAGCATATCAACCTGATACGTCGTAAACGTATCTATAATTTTTTATGTTTCATGCTTGTTTAGTATCTACTTTGCTTTGCTTTGTCTACACTTTGAGGTATTTTCATATGTTTTCTGAGACTAACCTATTAACAAGATGCCATAGTGCCAGTTGCCTGTTTTCTTCTGTTTTTGGTTCCAAAAAAGGCAGAAAATTAATATTTTCGGAATTGGAGGAGACAAAAGCCAAAGTCTATATTTTACCGTGGGAAACACGGAGCTAGAAGACGAGATGGAGAAGGGTCTCGAGGGGGCCACACCCTTGGCCGCGCGGCTAGGCCTGGCCCGCGCCTAGGGGGTGCAGCCTCCACGGGCACCCCCTCGGCCTCCCTCTTCGCCTATAAGAAGCCCCCGATACCTAAACCCTAAGTACCCGATCAATCTTCCACGAGACAGTCCATAGCCGCCGCCATCATCGTCCCTAGATCGGGGGGATCTGAAGCTCTTCCCGGCACCCTGTCGGAGGGGAGATATCATCTCGGAGGCCTTCTTCATCACCATGCCAGCCTCCGGTATGATGCGTGAGTAGTTCCACCTTAGACTACGGGTCCATGTAGTAGCTAGATGGTTGTTTATCCTCCTTTGTGCTACCATGTTTAGATATTGTGAGCTCCGTTCATGATCAAGGTCATCTATTTGTAATCATGCATGTTGTGTTTGCGGGGATCCTATGGATATTGAGATTACTATGCCAGATTAGTTAATGGTTTTGTCTTATTGATTCTATCATGTCTGTGTTGTTTGTGATCTGGCATGCTCTCTGTTTCTAGTGGCTATCTTGGCCAAGTAGATGCTAGTGACTCCAAGAGGGAGTATTTATGCTCGATAGTGGGTTCATGCCTCTATAATCTGGGGCAGTTATAGAAATCTCTAAGATTGTAGATATGCTGTTGCTACTAGGGAAAAAACAATAATCTCTTGTTCATGGAATAAGTGGATTGTTTACCTTCCACACTTTTCTTAAAGCAATTATCCGTTGCTTGCAACTTAATACTGGAGGGGGTTCGGATGATAACCGAAGGTGGATTACTAGTCATAGATGCAGTTGGATGGCGGTCTATGTATCGTGTTGTATTGCCCAATCAAATCGCATAGGATCATGAGTGTCTAGTATTGCATTTTTATGCCTTGCTCTGTCCTGTCAATTGCCCCGCTGTAATTTTATTTACCTAGTATGTCATGTCGTTTATCTTAAGGAGAACACCTCTAGTGAACTATGGACCCCGGTTCAATCTTTACCATTGATACATCTTCCACTGTTACTGTTTACTTTCTGCAAACCACCATTACCTTCGACACCATACAATTAACCCTTTTGTTTTCAGCAAATCGGTGAGATTGATAACCTCAATGTTCATTAGGGCAAAGTCTTGAGTTTGTCTTGTGCAGGTTTCTAGTTGCTAGCAACACCTTTGAGTCATTTCCTTCCTCTGACTGGTTCGATAACCTTGGTTTCTTACTGAGGGAAAAACTTGTTGTTGTACTCATCATACCTTCCTCTTGGGGTCTCCCAACTAAGCTCTATAGTAATCTGAGCCGCATCACAACCCTACATTAAATATCAATTGGGGATAATGGGTCACCTTATCTAAGCCCTTTCTTTATCTCGAAATAACTGCCAACGGCATCCTTGACTATAATGGCCACATTACCTCCTAGACAAAAATATATGGATCAAAGCATGCCACTCTTTAGAAAAAAAATCATTCTGAGAGTCTGCCGAAAGAAAGACACCTTGACTTTGTTGTAGGATTTCTTGAAATCAATTTTCAAAACAATCCTATTTAACGTTTTCCTATGTAGTTGATGTATTGTTTCATGAAGGATAACCACCTATCCAAGATGTTGAGGCCTTACATAAAACAAGTCCGAGAAGGACGAACCACATGGTCTGGCAGTGAGTTAAACTTAATTGTTACAATTTTGGTAAAAAAATTAAAACTAACGTTAAGAGGACATATGTTCTTGTATTTGTCAGATTCTCCCTGCTTTATTAAACTTATGTAATAAAATTATCTCACCTAAACTAAAATGCAAAATTCTAGTTGTCCAATATGAACAAAACTAAATAGATCCAGAAGATCCAATTTGATGACATCCTAGAAGTTCTGATAGAACTCAGTTGGGAAACCATCTGAACTAGGGATCTTATTGTGTTCCATTTAGAAAACTGCTTTCTTTTTTACTTCATACTTTAAGTAAGGTATAGTAAGTCTTTGGTTTCCTTCTGCAGAAACTTGGGTTATCATCTATTCAAGTTTCATTCATAGAGAAGTTAATTTCCTCAGGTGTACCAAGTAGAACTTTGTAGCAATTTGTTATGTATGACTATAGTTGTTCATGGGCCTCATTTGCTCAACTATTCCCTCATCCTAAACCAGAGAACGAATATGTTTTTTCCTATGTCTTCCATTGGTAATACTATGAAGTAACTATTCTAAAGTCTCCTATGACTTTAGAATGTTGTTGCCATTTAAGTTACTCATCACACAGAAATCGTGCTATATAGTGTATTAGATTGGCTTTTGAGCTCAATTTCTTGTATGTAAAATGGTTGAACTTCTGCTAACGCTTCGAGGCCATCAATAATAGAATAAAGTCACATATTTTCTTGTTTAAAGATACCCGATGTATGTCGTGTATGTGTGTCACATGTATTTTATTGTTCCATGTTTGTATTGAGGTACGTCCAACAACAATTCTTTTCCCACACTGACATAACCATATCATGGAACCCCTCACAGTGTAACCACTCAAGTTCAAACTTAAACCGGTGATAACACTGTGGTCTAGGAAATCACGTGGTAAATAAAACAAGAATGTAGTCTGACTACTTCTATGATAGTTTTTATTAAGGGTGAAGCTTGTCTTACCCTTGTTTGTCTAAGGGTAACACTTGTTTTACCTATGCACGTCTCAAGGCCTGTTAGAGCCTATAATTGCATTAGCTGAAGTATGTGAGATTGGATGAATCTCTTACGGCTCATATAAACTGTGTTAATGCGGCTTAGCCAAGGTCCATGACATACACATCGCACAGTTTCCTTGTGTATGCATCATGTGCAAAACAATTGTTAAGATTTGTGAAGGCAAACCGTGTGTATGTTGAAAACATCTTGTGGGGAATTTTAATCGCGTGTGTAATGTTTCCGCTAAGTTGTCGTGCCCGCCTCTTCCTCACCCTTGGAACCAATTTTATCGGCATCACACCCATCGTCGGATAGCCCTAACCGCCAGGATCACTCCCTTTGTGCATATGCATGGAGTGTCTCTATGCCTATGTTGGCTTCCTCAATGACCCTCACACTGAATGATGAACTATGTGAGTGTGTGATGTTAGGCATGCATGCGATGCGATTTTGTCTCGAAACACAAAAATAGAAATGGAAGTGCTTACAATACGGCATACATACTCAGCCATATGAACGCATGGACACACATCCTACCCCTATGAGCACCTTTGAGAGATCGAGCCGGTAGATCGGGTCTTGAGATTGACAAAGTCACAATATGCATCTCGCAATTGACAGAAATATCACCTTCTACTGAAAGAATATCCTGTCTTTATGAGACACACATTTCAAACCTCTGGTGGGCAGAGGTACAACCACCCTCCTAGCCATTTGATACGTCGGAAACGTATCTATAATTTTTTATGCTCCATGCTTGTTTAGTATCTACTTTTCTTTGCTTTGTCTACACTTTGAGGTGCTTTTACATGTTTTATGCTACTAACCTATTAACAAGTTTCCACAGTGACAGTTACATGTTTTCTGCTGTTTTTGGTTCCAGAAAATCTAGTAAGGAAATATTCTCGGAATTGGACGGGACAAACATCAAAGTCAATAACTTTCCGTGGTGAACAAGAAGTCCAGATGGGAGACGGAGAGGCCTGCCAGGGCAGCCACACCCCCCTAGGCACGGGTGGGCCCTGCCCCGTGCCTAGGCAGGGTGTGGGGCCCCTGGCCACCGCCTCGGCCTCCCCCTTCGCCTATAAGAAGCCCCCGATGCAGAAACCCTAAGTACCCGATCAATATTCCACGAAACCTTCTATAGCAGCCGCCACCGTCGTCCCTAGATCGGGGAGAATCCGAAGTTCTTCCCGGCACCCTGCCGGAGGGGAGATCATCCCGGAGGCCTTCTCTCTGGTATGATGCGTGAGTAGTTCCACCTTGGACTATGGGTCCATGTAGTAGCTAGATGGTTGTATCACATCCTTGTGCTTTCATGTATAGATCTTGTGAGCTCCGTTCATGATCAAGATCTAATCTATTTGTAATCATGCATGTTGTGTTTGCGGGGATCCGATGGATATTGAGATTATTATGTTGGTTTGATTAATGGTTTTATCTTTATGATTCTATCATGTCTATGTTGTTTGTGATCTTGCATGCTCTCCGTTGCTAGTATCTATCTTGGCCAAGTAGTTGCTAGTGACTCCAAGTGGGGGTATTTATGCTCGATAGTGGGTTCATGCCTCTAGTTTCCAAGGGAAGTGACAGAAATATCTTCGGTTGGAGATGTGATGTTGCTACTAGGGAGAAATCAACGGTCTCTTGTTCATGGAACATGTGGACTGTTTACCTTACACACTTTGCTTAAAGTAGTTGTCTGTTGCTTGCAACTTAATACTGGAGGGGGTTCGGATGATAACCTGAAGGTGGACTTCTAGTCATAGATGCATGATACGCCCAATTTGCATCACCATTCTATATCATAATTTACATCTATTCATTGATATTTGTCTTATTATGAGGTATTACTTATGGATTTTCATATGTTTATGCATGTTGGATGATTCTTGGAGGATGGACTGCCGGAGTCTGGATTCTGATGGAAAAGAAGGCGTTTCGGTGCAATTTCGCAAAGATAAAAAAATGGAAACATATTATTTTACCAGAAGACGAAGGAAGCCAGAAGGAGGGACGAAGAAGGGCCTCAGGGGGCCCAGACCCCCCTAGGTGCGGGCCCACCTGACCCCGCGCCTACGGAAGGTGTGGCCCACCTGCCCGGCCTCCGACTCCGCCCCTTCGCTTATATCTTCTCTCCAAACCCTAAGGCTCGGGGAGCGACCACAGATAGATTTCCACCGCCTCTAGGGGGCGGAAAACACCGAGAGAGAAAGATCTTTAGCGCATGATTTCACTGGGGAATTCCTTCCGGAGGGAGATCTTCGCCATCAACACCGGCCATCAAGCTAGGCTTCATCGGGATCATCATCATCCACACCATCATCTCCACCAAAGACCATCATAACCACATTCCCATTGTAACAATTGTGTTGGATATTGCTTTAGTTCTTAGGGGAAACTTTCCTGGTGTTGATTACTATTGTAGTTGATGCTTGTGAGTGGAACCATTGGATTATTGTTTATGTTCAGATTGTTATCATTACCATATCATCTTTGATCTTTATCGATATGATGTCTTGTGAGTAGTTCGTTTAGTTCTTGAGGACATGGGAGAAGTCGTGTTGTTAGTAGTGAATCTGTGATGAGTTATTATTCAATGGTTTAGTATTTAAGTTATGGTGCTATTCTTCTAGTGCTGTCATGTGAACGTCGACTACATGATACTTCACCATTTATGGGCCTAGGGGAATGCATTGTGTATTTGGCTACTAATTGTGGGGTTGTCGGAGTGACAGAAACCTGAACCCCCGTTAGGACACCTTTGCACAAGGGAGCGTAGGATCTCAGAGTTTAAGGCTATGGTTAGATTTATATCTTAATTACTTTCCTGTAGTTACGGATGTTTGTAGGGGTTTAATCACAAGTATGTATTAGTCCTAGGAAGGGCGGTATGTTAGCACAGGTTCACCCACACAACACTTACAAACACCATATAGGAGTACTCAGCTATTTGAAGCGAAAGCACTTGACATAATTCCCATGTGTCCTCGAGAACGTTTGGTACTTATAAGTATTTCCACCGGCTTGTCCTTTGCTAAGAAAGGATTGGGACACTTGCTCCGTTTGTTCGTTACCTTTGTTACTTGCTCCTTGTTTTGTTGCCTTGTCAAAAAACCACTAAAAATCCGTTTGCTAAGTATTCACAGGGATTTCCTGCTCCATACCACTGTTCAGCACCTTGTTTTCCTCGTTGGGATCGACACTCCTACTTATCAAAAGTACTACGATACACCCCTATACTTGTGGGTCATCAATGTAGTTGGATGGCAGTCTATGTATCTTGTTGTATTGCCCAATCGAATCTCATAGGATCTTTCTGACTAGTAATTGCAATTTTATGCCTTTCTCAGTTCCTGTCAATTGCCCTGCTGTAATTTGTTTACCCTTCATGCCATGTTGTTTATCTAAGGAGAGCACCTCTAGTGAACTATGGACCCCGGTCCAATCTTTACCATTGATACATCTCCAATATTACTTGTTTACTTGCTGCAAACCACCATTACCTTCCACACCATACATTTAATCCTTTGTTACAGCAACCGGTGAGATTGACAACCTCACTGTTAGTTGGGGAAAAGTCTTGAGTTTGTGTTGTGCAGGTCTCCATGTTGCTTGCAACACCTGTGACGTTTCCTTCCTCCTACTGGTTCGATAACCTCGGTTTCTTACTGAGAGAAGACTTGTTGTTGTGCTTCTTCACAACTTGCTCTTGGGGTTCCCAACATGCTCCACATGTAGGGGTTCGTAGCACGGAAAACAAAAAATTTCTACCGCATACAAACAAACAGGCCAAGATCTATCTACTAGATTGTAGCAATGAGTAGATAGAATAACTCACCCTCGAAGATTCCAAAGTGTTTAACGATATTGGATTCTCGTGGGTGATGTAGTCGTACTCTTGCCGATCTCAAGATCGTGTAGACGATCCTTCCGGTTGCGTGCAGCGCCCAAGATTCGGTCACACGCTCGATACTCGATGAAGACCTTCCTCTCCTTGTTCCAAAGAAAATAAGGTTTTAGCACTCTCCTCATGATTGGCAAAGACGACAGGTGGTACCGGAAGTAGAGGGGAGATCTCGCAGGGCTTCGCCTTAAGCCGGAGCGAGTATGGTGGACTATGAGAGAGGCCTTGGCGATCTAGGGTTTAGAGGCACCAAGGAGAGAGAGGGATAGTCCGGCGGCTAGGGCAAGGGAGAGCCCCAAGTCGGCGTCTAGGGTTTGCCCTAGGGCGGCGGCGGCTGCAAGAGGGCCGGCGGCTAGGGCTAGGGTTTTAGTGGGGCAAGGTGTAGGTCTAGAGGGGCACCCCTGCCCCTCCTTATATAGGTGGGAGGGCGCCGGCCAGGGGAGGAGAGTCCTCCCCCAACTCGGCCTCCTTGGCCGGCGGGTGGAGGGAGAGGAACTCCTCCCCAAGTAGGTTTCCTACTCTCCCTCCATCAAGCAAACTTGCCGTTTGACTTTTCAAATTGGCGTTTGACTTTGCAAACTAGGATTTGATTTATCCCTTTATTTTGCTCAGCGATGACACCTAGTACATGATGCAACCATTCCTACTTGTTATGACACATTCATGTACCCTTCCCCTCCGGAGTGCCGGACCCTTCTAGAACATTCCTGATGAAAACATCGGAATCATTCTCCAACTCCGAAACAGGACTTTCCTTATATGAATCTTATTCTCCAGACCATTCCGGATCACCTCGTGATATCCTGGATCCCATCCGAGACTCCAAACAACATTCGGTCTCTTACTAATCATTCCATAACTACTCAACAACATCGAATCCTTAAGTGTGTCTCCCTACGGTTCGTGAATTATGCGGACATGATCGAGACATTTCTCCGAACAATAACCAATAGAGGAATCTGGAAATTCATATGGCTCCCACATATTTCTATGATTACTTTGCGATTGAATGAACCACTTACATACGATACCAATTTACCTTTGTCTCACGATAGTTTACTTATCCGAGGTTTTGATCGTTGGTATCTCTGCATACCTAGTTCAACCTCGTTACTGATAAGTACTCTTTTCTCGTTCCCGTGATATGTGATCCCTTGTGAGCCAGTAACATGCTTGCAAGACAATTGGATGACATTCCACCGAGAGGGCCTAGAGTATATCTATCTGTCATATGGATGGACAAATCCCACTCTTGATCCATGTGTCTCAACCCATACTTTCTGAACACTCAATGCCACCTTTATAACCACCTAGTTACGGTGTGGTGTTTGATGTCATCAAAGCATCCTTCCGGTGATGGTGATAAACATGATCTCATGGTCGAAGGAATTAGGTTACTATGTATCAGAAAGCATATAGCAATTGAACTATTAAAATGACTTGATCTTTATGCTACGCTTATCTATAGGAGTATGTCCATCATACCATTCTCCTAACGATATGATCTTGTTGTCAATAACATCTCAATGTTCATGATAGGGAAACCACCATCATTTATTAACCAACAAGCTAGTATTATGAAGAGGCTTTACTAGGGACTCTAATTTAGTTTACAAATCACACAAGTATTAATGTTTCCTTGTTAATACTGTTATAGCATGAATGTAAACATTTATCATAAACACAAATATATAATAATAACTACATTTATTATTGCCTCTAGGGCATATCTCCAACAGTCTCCCACTTGCACCAGAGTCAACTAATCTAGATTACATGGTAATATACCGAACACCCATGGCAGTTTGGCATTGGTCATGTTTTGCCCTCGGGAGAGGTTTAGTCAACGGATCCGCCACATTCAGATCTGTGTGTACTTTGCAAATCTTTATGTCATCATCTTGGACATGTTCTCGAATAGCGTGAAAACGTAGCTTGATGTGCTTCAGCTTCTTGTGTGACCTTGGTTCTTGCGAATTGGCTATGGCGCCCATGTTATCACAACAGATAGAAATTGGGTCCAGCGCACTTGGAACCACACCGAGCTCTGTAATGAACTCCTTCATCCATATCTCTTCTTGTGAAGCCTCTGAAGCAGCTATGTATTCCGATTCAGTTGAAGATCTCACCACAATGCTTTGCTTTGCACTCCTCCAGCTAACTGCTGCACCATTCAAAGTAAATACGTATCCAGATTGAGATTTAGAATCATCCGGATCGGTGTTCCAACTAGCATCTGTGTAACCATTAACAACGAGTTGTTCATCACCTCCATAAGAAAGAACCATATCCTTAGTTCTTCTCAAGTACTTAAGGATGTTTTTGACCGATGTCCAATGATCCACTCCTGGATCACTTTGATATCTGCTAGTTAAACTAACATCATATGCAATGTCGGGTCTAGTACATAGCATATCATACATTAGAGATCCGATGGCTGAGGCATAGGGAGTCTTACTCATCCTTTCTCTATCTTCTGTCGTTGCTGCACTTTGAGTTTTACTCAAGGTCGTATTGGGCAACATGGGCAAGAACCCTTTCTTGCTATCTTCCTTTCCAAACCTCTTTAGAACTTTGTCCAAATATGTACTTTGTGACAATGATATTAGGCGTCTCGATCTATCTCTATAAATCTTTATGCCTAATATGTAAGTTGCTTCGCCAAGATCTTTCATTGAAAAACTATTATTCAAATATTCCTTGAAACTATTAAGAAGGTCTACATCATTCCCAATCAACAATATGGCATCTACATATAGTATTAAGAATGCTACAGAGCTCCCACTCACTTTCTTGTAAATACAAGCTTCTCCATAAGTATGTATAAAACCAAAACTTTTGATTACCTTATCAAAACGTTGATTCCAACTTCGGGATGCTTGCTTCAATCCATATATGGACCGTTGAAGTTTGCATACCTTCTTAGCATCTTTAGGATCGACAAAACCTTTAGGTTGCATCATATACAACTCTTCATCAATGTCTCCATTGAGGAACGCTGTTTTGACATCCATCTGCCATATCTCATAATCATAATATGCAGCGATTGCTAACAAAATCCTCACATACTTTAGCTTCGCTACTGGTGAGAAAGTCTCATCGTAGTCAACTCCTTGAATTTGTCGAAACCTTTTTGCGACAAGTCGAGCTTTATAGACAGTAACATTACCATCAGCATCTATTTTCTTCTTGAAAATCCATTTGTTCTCGATAGCCTTCCGGCCATCCGGTAAGTCCACAAAAGTCCATACTTGGTTTTCGTACATGGATCCAATCTCGGATTTCATGGCTTCTTGCCATTTATTAAAATATGGGCTCATCATCGCTTCCTCATATGTCGCAGGGTCATCGGTGTTGTCCACCAACATGACACTCATAACGGGATCATACCAATCAGGACTGGTACAAGTTCTCGTTGACCTGCGAGGTTCTGTAGCAACTACAACTGAAGTTTCATGATCATCATTATTAGCTTCCTCTCTTATTGGTGCAGGCACCACATGAACTTCTTCCGGTGTTGCGCTACTCGCAAGTCCGAGAGAAGGTTCGACAACCTCGTCGAGTTCTACTTTCCTTCCAGTCACTTCCAGTCACTTCTTTCGAGAGAAATTCCTTCTCTAGAAAGGATCCATTCTTGGCAACAAAGATTTTGCCTTCGGATCTATGATAGAAGGTATACCCAATAGTTTCCTTTCGGTATCCTATGAAGACGCATTTTTCCGCTTTGGGTTCAAGCTTGTCCGACTGTAACTTCTTTACATAGGCTTCGCAACCCCAAAATTTAAGGAACGACAATTTAGGTTTCTTCCCAAACCATAATTCATACGGTGTCGTTTCAACGGATTTAGATGGTGCCCTATTTAAAGTGAATGCGGCTGTTTCTAATGCATAACCCCAAAATGATAGCGGTAAATCTGTAAGTGACATCATAGAACGAACCATATCTAAGAGAGTTCGATTACGACGATCGGACACACCATTACGCTGTGGTGTTCCTGGCGGTGTCAATTGTGAAAGTATTCCTCATTTCTTCAAATGCTCGCCAAACTCGTAACTTAGATATTCACCTCCACGATCAGAACGTAGAAATTTTATCTTCTTGTTACGTTGATTCTCTACCTTACTTTGAAATTCCTTAAACTTCTCGAAAGTTTCGGACTTATGTTTCATGAAATAGATATACCCATATCTACTCAAGTCATCCGTGAAGGTAAGAACATAACGATAACCACCGCGCGATGCTACACTCATTGGACCACACACATCGGTATGTATGATTTCCAATAAGTCCGTAGCTCGCTCCATCATTCTAGAAAATAGAGTCTTAGTCATTTTACCCATCAGACATGCTTCGCATCTTTCAAGTGATTCAAAATCAAGTAATTCAAGAAGTCCATCGGAATGGAGTTTCTTCATACGCTTCACTCCAATGTGACCAAGACGACAGTGCCACATATAGGTCGAGTTATCGCTCAATTTCAAACGTTTAGCTTCAATGTTATTAATATGTGTATTTCCACTATCGAGATTCAATAAGAATAGACCATCTATCAAAGGTGCATGTGCATAAAACATATTACTCATATAAATCGAACAACCATTATTCTCGGACTTAAACAAGTAACCGTCTCGCAATAAACAAGATCCCGATATAATGTCCATGCTTAACGCAGGCACCAAATAACAATTATTTAAGTATAAAACTAATCCCGGTGGTAGATGAAGAGGTAGCGTGCCGACCGCGATTCACATCAACCTTTGATCCATTTCCTACGCGCATCGTCACCTCGTTCTTCGCTAGCTTCGCTTATTCAAAGACCTGCTTCGAGTTACAAATATGAGCAACCGAACCAGTATCAAATACCCAGGCACTACTACGAGTACTAGTGAGATACACATCAATAACATGTATATCGGATATACCTTTCTTCTTGATGTTGTCGTTCTTCAAATCCGCCAAGTACTTCGGGCAATTCCGCTTCCAGTGACCTTCTCCCTTGCAGTAAAAGCACTCAGTATCAGACTTAGGTCCAGCCTTGGTCTTCTTCGTCGGTGTGGCAACTTTCTTACCACCCTTCTTGAAGTGTCCCTTTTGCTTAGACTTGCCTTTCTTGAATTTGGTGGTATTATTGACCATCAACACTTGGTGCTCTTTCTTGATCTCCACTTCTGCAGATTTTAACATGGAGAAGAGTTCTGGCAACTGCTTGTTCATGCTTTGCATATTGTAGTTCATCACAAAGTTCTTGTAACTTGGTGGCAGTGAATGGAGGACACGGTAAATCCCTAAAGCATTAGGAATCACTATACCCAAGCTTTGGAGTTTGTTTGCGTGCCCAGACATCTTAAGCACATGCTCACTGACGGAGCTGCCCTCTTCCATCTTGCAGTTAAAGAACTTTTCAGAAGCCTCATAGCTCTCAACTGCCGCGTGAGTCTCAAATATCAATTTGAGTTCACGGACAATATCATGTGGTTCTGAATTCTCAAACCTTTTCCGAAGCTCTGATTCCAAACCATACAAGATAGCACACGAATCGGAGATCGATTCTTCCGAGTGAGGTAAACATTCTTTACTTCATCGGTAGCATCAGCTGCAGGCGGGTCACCCAGTGGTGCATCCAGCACATAGGTCAAATTACCAGCATTGAGGACAATCCTCAAATTGCGGAACCAATCCGCGAAGTTGCTTCCATTGTTTTTCAACTTTCTTTCTCTAGGAACGCATTAAAATTGATGGTAGGGGCCGCCATTGATCTACAACATATTTTCAATAGTTTAGACTAAGTTTATGACAAATTGAGTTCTAATTAATATTTAAATTAATCTAGGTGAACTCCCACTCAAAACAATATCCCTCACATTGTTTTAGTGATCACACGAACCAAATCCACCACATCAAAACCAATCATCACGAGAGTTGATGCAGCTTCAATGGCGAACAATCAACATGTTCATCATATCTACTATATGATTCATGCTTTACCTTTCGGTGATCCATGTTCCAAGACCATGTCTGTACATGCTAGGCTCGTCAAGATCAAACCTTAGCTTCCGCATGAGAAAATCTGGATTGCTCACGTTGTATACACTTGCAGAATCTAACACACCCGATCATCACGTGGTGCTTCGAAACAACAAGCTTTAGAAACGGTGCTTACTAAGGATGAACACTTTAGAACTTGAAATTTATGTGCATGAGGGATCATCTTATAATCCTACCATCGCTAACTAAGCAATACAAGATGCATAAAGGATTAACATCACATGCAATTCATAATATGTGATATGATATGGCCTTTCTTCTTTGTGCTTCCGATCTCCATCTTCAAGCACGAACATGATCTCCATCATCACCGGCATTGCATCAAGGTCAATGACGCCGCTCCATGATTGTCGTCCACCAGCTTTAACTATTACAACTACTTTGAATAGACACGCGGGTCTTTAACAGAATTTAAAAGACAACCATATGGCTCCTGCCGGTTGCCAACTTACAATAAGGAACATTGCATACATCAAATCTAATCACAATCATGGCCATATCACATCACATCACACCCCTGCAAAACAAAGTTAGACGCCTCTAATTTCTTTGAATATTTTACGTGGTTTGGGTCTTTCAATAAGTGTCGATCTAACTTACTAACAAGAACCACAACGTTGATGTTTGAACTATCAAGTGCCTGTTGTAAATTAGATCTATACTATAATGGGAGAGACAGACACCCGCAAATCCACTTATGCAATACAATTTGCATGTTGAGCGTGGAGTAAGTCTCATGAACGATGTCATGTAAGGTTAGCCCGGGCCGGTTCATCCCATCATACCGCAAGATGCAAAGTACACAAGAAGCAATTGATAATAAAAGCACCACCGCCCACAATGACCATTGTGTTCTACTCGTGCAACAGATCTACAGATAGACATGGCTCTGATACCACTGTAGGGGTTCGTAGCATGGAAAATAAAAAAATTCTACCGCATACAAACAAACAAGCCAATATCTATCTACTAGATTGTAGCAACGAGTCAATAGAATAACTCACCCTCGAAGATTCCAAAGTGTTTAACGAGAGCAGATTCTCGTGGGTGATGTAGTCGTACTCTTGCCGATCTCAAGATCGTGTAGACGATCCTTCCGGCGCTGCGTTCCGGCAGCGCTTCCACAGTCGGTCACACGTTCGGTACTTGATGAAGACCTTCCTCTCCCTTGTTCCAGCAGGAATCAGAGGTTATAGCACTCTCCTCGCGATTCCGACAGCACGACGGCGTGGTACCGGAAGTAGAGGGGAGATCTCGCAGGGCTTCGCCTTAAGCCGGAGCGATTATGGTGGACTATGAGAGAGGCCTTGGCGATCTAGGGTTTAGAGGCACCAAGGAGAGAGGGCTAGGCTGGCGGCTAGGGAAAGGAGAGAGCCCCAAGTCGGCGGCTAGGGTTTGCCCTAGGGCGGCGCCGGCTGCAAGAGGGCCGGCGGCTAGGGCTAGGGTTTTAGTGGGGCAAGGTGTAGATCTAGAGGGGCAGCCCTGCCCCTCCTTTTATAGGTGGGAGGGCGCCAGGAGAGAGTCCTCCCCCAACTCAGCCTCCTTGGCCGGCGGGTGGAGGGAGAGGAACTCCTCCCCAAGTAGGTTTCCTACTCTCCCTCCACCAAGCAAACTTGCCGTTTGACTTTTCAAATTGGTGTTTGACTTTTCAAACTAGGATTTGATTTATCCCTTTATTTTGCTCAGCGATGACACCTAGTACATGATGCAACCATTCCTACTTGTTATGACACATTCATGTACCCTTCCCCTCTAGAGTGTCGGACCTTCCGGACCCTTCTAGAACATTCCCGATGAAAACATCGGAATCATTCTCCAACTCCGAAACAGGACTTTCCTTATATGAATCTTATTCTTCGGACCATTCCGTATCTCCTCGTGATATCCCGGATCCCATCCGAGACTCCGAACAACATTCGGTCTCTTACTCATCATTCCATAACTACTCAACAACATCGAATCCTTAAGTGTGTCTCCCTACGGTTCATGAATTATGTGGACATGATAGAGACATTTCTCCGAAAAATAACCAATAGAGGAATCTAAAAATTCATATGGCTCCCACATATTTCTACAATTACTTTGCGATCGAATGAACCACTTACATATGATACCAATTTCCCTTTGTCTCACGATAGTTTACTTATCCGAGGTTTTGATCGTTGGTATCTCTGCATACCTAGTTCAACCTCGTTACTGAGAAGTACTCTTTTCTTGTTCCCGTGATATGTGATCCCTTGTGAGCCAGTCACATGCTTTCAAGCCAATTAGATGACATTCCACCGAGAGGGCCCAGAGTATATCTATCTGTCATATGGATGGACAAATCCCACTCTTGATCCATGTGTCTCAACCCATACTTTCCGAACACTCAATGCCACCTTTATAACCACCCGGTGTGGTGTTTTATGTCATCAAAGCATCCTTCCGGTGATGGTGATAAGCATGATCTCATTGTTGAAGGAATTAGGTTACTATGTATCAGAAAGCATATAGCAATTGAACTATTAAAATGACTTGATCTTTATGCTACGCTTATCTATAGGAGTATGTCCATCATACCATTCTCCTAACAATATGATCTTGTTGTTAATAACATCTCAATGTTCATGATAGGGAAACCACAATCATTTATTAACCAACAAGCTAGTATTATGAAGAGGCTTTACTAGGGACTCTAATTTAGTTTACAAATCACACAAGTATTAATGTTTCCTTTTTAATACTATTATAGCATGAATGCAAACATTTATCATAAACACAAAGATATAATAATAACTACATTTATTATTGCCTTTAGGGCATATCTCCAACACCACATCAACTGAGCCATCAACAAGTTTTCTGGCGTCGTTGCCGGGGAGGCTAAGGACGTCTTCACTAGGGGAGTCCTTCACTTCCTTTCTATTTACTTTGTTTTTAGTTTTCTTTGTTTCTTTTGCTTGGTTTTGTTTGCCTCTTTTCAAAAAACCCAAAAAAAAAGTCTAGTTTTGTTTGCTTGCTTTATTCAAGAACACAAAAAAATTAGTTCCTGCTATAGCTGCTGCTGCTGTTTTTGGCTTGCCCACCTTTGCCAAAATGAACTCTGCTAAGAACACCAAGTTGTGTGACTTCACTAGCACCAATAACAATGATTTCCTTAGCACACCTATTACTCCACCTGCTCCTAATGCTACCTTTTATGAAATTAAGCCTACTTTGTTGAATCTTGTGATGAGAGAGTAATTTTCTGGTGCTAGTTCTGATGATCCTGCTGCCCATCTCAATAGCTTTGTTGAACTTTGTGAGATGCAGAAGTATAAGGATTTAGATGGAGATATTATTAAGCTCAAGCTTTTTTCCTTTCTCCTTGAGAGGAAAAGCTAAAGAATGGTTGCTATCTTTGCCTAAAAATAGTATGATTCTTGGACTAAGTGCAAAGATGCTTTTATTGGAAAGTACTATCCTCCTGCTAAGGTTATATCTATGAGAAGTGACATTATGAAATTTAAACAACTTGATAGTGAACATGTTGCTCTATCTTGGGAAAGAATGAAATCTTTGGTTAAGAATTGCCCTACTCATGGACTCACTGCTTGGATGATTATCCAGACTTTTTATGTAGGTTTGAACTTCTCCTCAAGAAATCTGTTGGATTCCGCTGCTGGAGGTACCTTCATGGGCCTCACTTTGGGTGCTGCAACAAGGCTCCTTGATAATATGATGGTTAACTACTCTGAATGGCATGTTGTGAGAGCTCCACATGGTAAGAAGGTAAATTCTATTGAGGAAACTTCCTCTTTGAGTGAGAAGGGTGATGTTATTATGGCTATGCTTGTTAATGGGAAATCTCCTCTAGATCCTAATAGTTTTCCCTTAGCCTCTTTGGTTGCTCAAGAAGAGCAAGTTGATGTGAACTTCATTAGAAACAACAATTTTCGCAACAATACTTATGGTAATTATAGACCTTATCCTCCCACCAATGGCAATTCCTATGGAAACTCTTACAATAATGCTAGAAGTGACCCCTCTGAACTTGAGGTCATGCTCAAAGACTTTATTAGTAAACAAACCACTTTTAATAAGGCTATAGAGGAAAAGCTTTTAAATGTTGAGAAAAATATATCCTCTTTGTCTGAAGCTCAAACTTCTTTGGTTAATAAAATGGTTGCTAAACCTGAAACCATAGAAAGTACCTTTGCTGCCACTCATGCCATACAAGTTACTATCGATGAAAATGTTAGACTGTTATCCCAACTACATGCTAAGTGGAAAAGGGAACCTGAAATTGATAGAAATAATAGTGTGTGCACCATCACCACTAAACCACAAGTAGTCCATATTCCTCCTACTACTATTCCTAAGACTATTGAGCCTACTACTAGTGATGCTAAGTTTGACTTTGATATTGATGGTTGCAATATTTCTAAAGTGATTATGTTCCTACAAAAGCTTGCTAGAAGTCCTGATGCTAGTGATATGCATGTTGCTTTCACTAAACACATTACAGATGCTCTTGTTAAGATTAAGGAAGAGAAGCTAAAACACAAATCTTATATTCCTAGGAAGGTAGAAGATAGTTGGGAACACATTATTAATGTGCAAGTGAATGACTTTGATCTCAAAGCTTCATGTGATCTTGGTTTTAGTGTCTCTATTATGCCTAGGAAGATTTATGAAATGCTTGATTTACCACCATTGGAAGATTGTTATTTGGACGTCCCACTCAATGATAATGCTAAGAAGAAAATCATGGAGAGTATTAATGATGTTCTCATTATGGTTAACAATGCTTATGTCCCTATTGAATTCTATGTTTTGGATGTTGAATATAATGCTTCTTGTCCTATTACTTTGGGAAGACCTTTTCTTAGAACAGTTGGTGCCATCATTGATATGAAAGAAGGCACCATTAAATATCATTTTCCATTCAAGAAAGGTATTAAACACTTCCCTATGAGGAGAGAAAAGTTTATTTTTGCTCCTCCGTTGAAAGCAAGGTTTGCTGTTAATGCTCCTTCATTTGAAAATACTTGATTCTTCTTGCTTATTGTGCCTAACTTAAAGACATTAAAGAAAAGTACTTGTTGGAAGATAACACAAGAGTTTCCTTGAATCTTGGAAGTTATTACTTCAGTAATGACCTCTTCTTATCCTTTTTTGTTTTGCTTTTTGTGCCAAGAATGACCTCTAATGAGAGGGAAGTAAGATTTGGGGAGTTGCTGTCCCGAAACAGATTTCTGTCCTCCACCATAAAAATTCCTGAGGAGTCTATGTAACTCGGATTGAGCTCAAAATTTATGAATAAATCCCGCAGTATGTTAGCTAACTTTCGTTAGTTCAGCACTTTTTTATTTGAGCAACAGAAGATATTCGCAAAAATCGATTTCTACCTGCTGGTCTGTTTTGACAGATTTTTGCCATTATTTGCATTTGCTTCTTATTGATTCCTTTTTGAGTTCTCTTTAGGTAAAAATTGAGCTTTTTGAAGGAGTTACTACAGTATCTTGTGTTTTTAGTGAAAAGCCTTGCTGTTCCAAAGCTTTGCCGGAGGTCTAATATCTTTTGAATACACTAATGTTGCTAATGAAGATTGTGTGAAGTTTTGTATGAAGGAAAAAAAATTAGGTGTTGAGAGAGAATGATGTAATGCGATGACGTATGGAAAAAAGCTCAAGCTTGGGGATGCCACCATGGTGTCACCCCAAGAAATATCCAAGAGGTACAAGCATCAAAGCTTGGGGGTGCCCAAGGCATCCCCTTCTTCATCAATAAAAAGCTCAGGTGTGTCTAGACACTTCGTTTTTATTGTTTCATGCCAAGTTGTGTTGTTCTTGGAGCGTCTTAGTTTTCATTTGTTTTGGTTAGTTTGTTTAGTTTGCTTGAGTAGTTTGGACCCCCGTTCTCGCTGTGTTGTTTTGCAAATAAGTTGCTTGGTGTTGGAAAGGAGTAGTAAGTTCTTGCTTGAAAGTGCAAGAGGAGCTTGCATTGACTGTGACTTAGACTTTAGCATGACATGCTAGCTGTTGTTTTGACCTTATGCTTAGTGATTATTGATGTAGCATGTCTTGTTCCAAACAATTGGGATTGCTTAGTGTGCCTTGAAGAAATTATGCGTTGTTTTAGCATGCAAAAGCATAGTATTATGGTATTCTCCTTTGATGCATTGCTTGGGTTGACTTGGCACATGCTCACACCATGTTATGACTATGAAAAGTCACCATTAGCCTCTATGATCATTTAGTCCTTGACTTGTAGTACCACTCTATGCTTTGATTAGTAATGCTTTGTTGCACTGCATGATTATGGCCATTATTGCTCTCTTATTTGGTTGCTCCCAGTCTTTTGCTAGCCTCCACTTGTATGAGTAAGCTCTACTCATGCTTCCAACTCCTAAGAAACCAAGTTATTCCAAAGTTTCCACTATAAACTCCTATGCATGGTGTGTTACACCATTCCAAGTATATTCTTAATTTCAACTAACTTCCAATTAAAAACTATTTTGTTATGTGAAAACTTAGTGATTAAAGCCCTCACGAACTAGATGGCACATTTTATATTCCTTGCCCCTAATAAAATTGAACCATTGTGTCATCTATATTGTATATGCATGCTTGCACTTATATGTTGGAATTAGCAGAACCGTGCTGCCACGGGGAACGTTTTCAACATTGCACTTGTACTTTGTACTCAGTTGATATCATGCTCTTTTGTCTATGGATGTCACCGGTGTGAAATAAAGAGGGAACTTGTAAGTCCATGGAGTTTGTATTCTGTGTTAGATAAACGCCTGGGCCGCTAGCCTAAGCCATGCCTAATCATGGTGGAAACTTGCAGCATCACCATAGTGAGCTATCTATGAAGCATCCTCAATAGAAAAGCTATGCATATGGTAAATAAAAAGATTGCTGAGATGCTCATTGTCTGCTTGCCTTGTCATTTTGGTTATGGGAAAGCTCCTGTACCATGTGAAGGGGTACCCCGTTGGCGGTTCTCTATGATATGCAAATACTTACAATGACAAGAACTTACAGGTGACTAAAGTTGAGTAGCATGAGGTGTGGCCCTCGTATTCAAGGGACTTGATATTGCCAACTTATACTTCGTCAAGCATATACTCCATCTTTGTTCACTTTAACCTTAATCACTTCAAGATGCTTATGATAGGGGCAATGAGGGCTAAAATCTAACAAGTACCATAATTTTTGGAAGCTCGTTTTGAAACTTGAAATCCATGCTTCCTTTATAAAAGTCCTTTCTTCCACCACTATTGAGTCTCCACCTTCTACATTTAGGCACCATTAAGAGAGCATAGTTGTCATTCTGTGTGCAGTGTTCCAAAGCTTATTGATTGATACATATTGTGATATTACTTGTTCTTGTGCTATTTGTTTCTAGTCACCCTTGTGAACTTTGAAGGTGTCCTATGCATCTATTTGCTACTCTATGAGAGACAAGTTGATTTCCACTATGCTATGTTTTCTGTATGTGAAACAAACAAACGTTTTTCAATGCATGTTATTCATGATCTTTGTCTGTAGCTTGTCATGTTGCATGCATAGTTACTATGTCCTATTGTTAGAACTCCATCTTTCATGCACATGTTTAGAGTTCTTTGATCCTGACTTTCAATTCTTGCAACTGGTTAGATCTTTATTGTGAGGGTGCATGTCACCTAAAAAATTATTCTTTTTAGCACTTACCTACTCGAGGACGAGCAGGAGTTAATCTTGGGTTTGCTTGATACGTCGGAAACGTATCTATAATTTTTGATGCTCGATGCTTGTTTAGTATCTACTTTGCTTTGCTTTGTCTACACTTTGAGGTGCTTTTTACATGTTTTCTGGTACTAACCTATTATCAAGTTGCCATAGTGCCCGTTGCCTGTTTTCTGCTGTTTTTGGTTCCAGAAAAGCTATTAAGAAATATTCTCGAAATTGGACGGGACAAACGTCAAAGTCAATAACTTTCCGTGGGGAACAAAAACTCCAGAGGGGAGACGAAGAGGCGTGCCAAGGCAGCCATACCCCCTAGGCACGGGTGGGCCCTGCCCCGCGCCTAGGCAGGGTGGGGCCCCTGGACATTGCCTCGGCCTTCCCCTTCGCCTATAAGAAGCCACCGATGCAGAAACCCTAAGTACCCGATCAATATTCCACGAAACCTTCTGTAGCCGCCACCACTGTCGTCCCTAGATCGGGGTGGATCTGAAGTTCTTCCCGGCACCTGTAACACCCTTAGAATCGGACCTATGCAAGTTTGAGCAAAATTCGCCAAACCCGCATAGAAACGATTCAAAGGTGCCCACCAGGCACTTTCGTGCGGGTGGAAAACGAAGTAATAACATTACACAACAGTCCCCGATGGGACCCACAGTATATATATATAACGACTCAAAGAGTCAAGAATACGAATATACGGTTCAAAGATCCAAATCACCTTGAAAACGATGGGCGTCCGACTACGGACAAGATGCAAATGGGGCTAAGAGCCACGAAGAATAACCAATGGCCCCATAACCCCCTAGGCCAAGCCGGAAGGGTAACCCCGCTAACGGGCGCCGATCTCAAACCTGCTTAAACAAAAAGGGGTGCCGACAAAGGGCGAGGAAAAAGAAGGAGCGTCGATCGAGGCCAAGACATCGGCGAGGCTAGAATTCCGGTCCTCGCCTACATAGGTATGGTGGATCAAGCGGCGGCAGATGCACTAAACAACCTATAGAGACTCGATACTGGCGGTGATCGAGAGGGTGGGAATGACCTATCCGGATCCAACCTGAAGCTAACACCAAACAAACCCATCTGGTGTTTCCTCGAGACCAAACGAGGAAGTCCACCGAGGAACTCACACAGTTGGCAGTTTTATTTATTCAGTTATAGTTGCGGCACTTTACTAGTCAGGTTTAGATAGTCGTCCTGATAAAATAAGCAGTGGGCACTTTTAGTTAACCATTCCGTTATAGTTGCAGCAATTACTAATCAGATACAGATAGCATGATATAAACCCAAAACCCAGCAGTTGTTGGTACTTTTATTCAGCCATTTCGTTGTAGTTGCAATACTTACTAGTCAGATACAATTGTCGCAAGCGACCACCAAACAAGCAATTGTGGGCAGTATTAATTAGCCATTCCATTATAGTGAAGCTGATTACTAGTCATTATAAGTCAAATTTAGAGCAGTAAACTTTAGTTATGCTTGTCTATGATCGAGATACTGTGCTCCAAGTCGTCCATATCCGAGACACGGCTTTGAAAGTTTTACGGCGGGGTGCACCAATAGCAACAGACGCCGATCAACCTCGAAAACCAAATCAAAACCCAACGAGGCTTTCACGGTGAACAATCACAGATTGAATTATTTGGGGGCCACCCTTAAGTAGATCCCGCGAAGCTAGCTGACTCGAGACGGCCTCAAGGTTTGGGTGGACGGATGCAATCGGGAACCCGAAAGTGTGGCTGGGCTTGTCGATACCGCGTAAACGTGTCCCGATCCTAAACAGTACAGTGTGCTCCTCGCACAATTTAAATACAGAAAGTAGCATGGCATAAGTACAGGATAGTAAAAACACCTCAAACTAGTTTGTGGCCCCAAGAAATAAGAATGAATCAAGCTCTGGCTCAGGGGGGTCCCATATACCTCCCGGATGTGGATAGCGCGATAAATCAAGGAACAGGTATCAAGTACTCGGGGTCTTACGGGACACAAGTGGGCGTTCGGAAACCAAATATTTTCTATCACCCACCGATGCCTCTGCTTATTTCAATTTTAGTTGTTAAACAGAAATTAAAGTGACGATAAGTAAAACTAGAATCATCTCCAACGTCAACATGCGGCAATACATCAGCAACTGTGGCATATGACGACACACATCAGCACTTGAGCAAGCAACTACGACGCGCAAGTCCAACTATCTACCAAACCACAGGTAATAGGATGTGTCCAAGGCAAATATATAGGGCTGCAAGGGATTTCACGGGTACGGAAACTAAAGCATCGCAACACAGATAGCAGTAGATCAACAGGAGGGAATAAAACACTATAAAAGTAAGATAGGTAGAAAGAGGGAGATGCTCGCCTGAAAACATTGTCGAAGGGTTCAACCGAAGATCGGGGCGAAGCTCACATCAACTCAACGGCCTTGTCCGCGAAGAAGCAAAACACTAGAAGAACACCGGATGCACTATTTAATACGTCGGCAGAAGATCGGCATGATGCATGTATGATGCATGGCATGGCAAAGATGCGATGCATTTAGGTCATATTAAGCGGAACCGGGGTCCCGACAATTAATTAAACGGTCCAAGTTATTTAGTACCCCCGCAATTAAATGTTGTTATAACAAGGCAAGATAAGATACCGGTTCGCTACACAAGTTTAAATGAGGCCAATATAAGGCTAGATTTGCCCGCATATGGGCCCCATATTTAATTATTAGGTGAATCGGCATAAGGCCCCCAAACCACAGATATGCATGCAAGATGACAATTTAATATGCAACAAGTTGTTATTATGTTATAAAATAGGGTTCCGGGAAAAGGGTTCACACATTGAGGGGTCTCGACGGACTTGGGGTCTCCGGGGTTCGGGGTTCGACGGAACGTTCTCGGGTAGCGGGGTAGGTCTTGGGCATCCGGGTCTTCAGGTCATGTCGACGGTCATGGCGTTCGGGATGAAGCACTTGGCGTTCTCGGCGATCTTGGCATTCTGCAGGTTTAGGTCCTGGCGCTTCAGATCGACCTTCGGCTCGGGGACTCCGGGTTCAGGGGTCTCGGCGTCCGTGTGGCGGTCTTGTCGTCTCGTGTAGGCGTCCTCGAGGTCGATGGCGAACTTGTCCGCACCGGGTTAGATTCTGCGGGTTCGACGGTCTTGTCGCCCCCGAAGATCATGGCGAGCCCTCGGGTTTGGCCTTCGGGGGTCTTTGGTGGATGGTCCCATGTAGACGGTCATGGCGAGCTTGGCGCGACACCGGTTTCAGGCCTACCTTCAGCTCCGGGGAACGGCTTGCGGTCCGCGCAGATCTTGGGGTTCGGCCTCCAAACGCCGGGGTCGGCTTCGGGGTCCGCTAGATAGGTCTTGAGGTTCCTGCCGAAGATCTCGGTTTCCGATGTTGGTGGCCTTCGAGTGGCTCCAAGTACAACCTCCATTTCGAAGATCTCGGCATCAAGACGGTCTTGTTTGTCGAAGTCGGACTCGGGGCTCGGTACTTGGTTACCGAGGAAAACGCGTTCGGCTCCGGGAAGATCTTGTGGGTGACATGACCATCTTCGATACAACGCCCCCACAACAAGACGGCTCGAGGCAGAGGCGCCGGAGGCTAACGTCTGCAGGAGGAGGCGCGGCGCTGGCGGCGCCTTGGCGAGCCCGACGAGAGCACGCGGGCGGCGCGTCGGACGGAGGTTGGGCGTGGTCGGCGGGCGCTTGGGCGTCTCGCCGAGGCGGCGGCAGAGCGCCTGGCGGCAGCGAGGCCGGGCGCAGAGGGGCAGCGAGGCGAGACGGCGGAGCAGGGCGAGGGTGGGCGAGGTGGGAGACAGCCGGACGGAGGGGAGAACTGCGGGCGCGGCCGGGGCGGCCGGCGGTCGCCGGAGGAAGGGACGGAGGCGGTGGGCTGGAGGTTGGCCGCCTGGGGCGAGGAAGGGCGGAGGTCGCAACGCCGGGCGACGCCGAGGGAGCAGACGGGAGCTGCTGCGGGAAGGTGGCCGGAGGCGGTTCCGTGGCGAGCAGTGCGGCTCGCGGGCGTGAGGCAGCGGTGAGGGAGAAGGCGGCGGGCGCTGGCCGGAGGAGGCGAGGTGGCGTGGGGGCCGCCGGCGGAGGGAGTTCGCGGGGCGTGGCTGGCGCTTGCGGGGCAGGACGCGGGGAGGAGAGAAGGGGGAGGGAGAGAGAGGCACGCGGGCAGGGGCAGGTGGGCCAGGGTGGGTCCGGTTGGTGGGGTCCACGCGGGAAAGGGAGTAGCTGGCAGGTGGCTGGCGCCGCGCGGGCCCAGGGGGCAGAGGCTGAGCGCGGAGGGAGTGGACTGGGGGAGGTGGGCGTGTGCGTGAGTGTGTGTGGTGGAAAGGGGGTTGGGGAAGTGGGGTGAGAGAGAGGGGAGGGGTTGGCTGGTGATGTGGCAGCACATGATTTGCTGTGGGGAGGGGAAAAGGGGAGGTGGCAAGCAGCTATTGGAGGGGGTGAGGTGGAGGGATGGGTGTGGGTAGGTAGCTGGGTAGCTATAGGATTTAGGGTGGGACAGGTTGGGCCGTTTTAATTTCTGGGGCGTTCGTTCGGGTCAATCGGCCCGTTCGTCTGCCCCGCTAAAAATAATTATAACTTTTATTCATTACAAACAAGGCTTTTTGCAAACCGATTTCGGGCAAAACAAAATATTCCGGGGACCCGGGGTTTGGCGTTTGAGTAAAGATGGGGCGTTTTAGAAAACAAAACGGGCTTTGCGAAAATAGTTTTGGCAAACAATGCATGATGATGACGATGCAATGCACAAATTCAACGCGATTTTCTAGTAGTGGTTTTGCGGGATGCCACAGCACCCTGCCGAAGGGGAGATCATCCCGGATGCCTTCTCTCTGGTATGATGCGTGAGTAGTTCCACCTTGGACTATGGGTCCGTGTAGTAGCTAGATGGTTGTATCTCCTCCTTGTGCTTTCATGTATAGATCTTGTGAGCTCCGTTCATGATTAAGATCAAATCTATTTGTAATCATGCATGTTGTGCTTGTGGGGATCCGATGGATATTGAGATTATTATGTTGGTTTGATTAATGTTTTTGTCTTTATGATTCTATCATGTCTGTGTTGTTTGTGATCTTGCATGCTCTCCGTTGTTAGTAGCTATCTTGGACAAGTAGTTGCTAGTGACTCCAAGAGGGGGTATTTATGCTCGATAGTGGGTTCATGCCTCTAGTTTTCAAGGGAAGTGACAAAAATCTCTTCGGTTGTAGATGTGATGTTGCTACTAGGGAGAAAACAACGGTCTCTTGTTAATGGAACATATGGACTGTTTACCTTATACACTTTGCTTAAAGCAGTTTTCTGTTGCTTGCAACTTAATACTGGAGGGGGTTCGGATGATAACCTAAAGGTGGACTTCTAGTCATAGATGCAGTTGAATGGCGGTCTATGTATCTTGTTGTATTGTGTAATCGAATCTCATAGGATCTGACTAGTAATTGCATCGTTATGTCTTGCTCAGTTCCTGTCAATTGCCCTGTTATAATTTGTTTACCCTTCATGCCATGTTATTTATCTAAGGAGAGCACCTCTAGTGAACTATGGACCCCGGTCCAATATTTATCATTGATACATCTTCCACTGTTACTTGTTTACTTGCTGCAAACCACCATTACCTTCCACACCATACGTTTAATTCTTTGTTACAGCAACCGTGAGATTGAAAAACTCACTGTTAGTTGGGAAAAAATCTTGAGTTTGTATTGTGCAGGTCTCCACGTTGCTTGCAACATCTATGTGACGTTTCCTTCCTCCTACTGGTTCGATAACCTCGGTTTTTTAATAAGGAAAGACTTGCTGCTGTGCTGCTTCACACCTTGGTCTTGAGGTTCCTAATAGGCTCCACATTAACTGAGCCATCACCATTCAACTAAATGTTTGTTCTCGCATGCATGCTAGTATTGGCTAGCTGGTTACCTTAATTATATCTTGAATTGCATCCCGTGAGTGTGTGATGAATCTACACTCTGCATATATATATGCTATTAAACCGAAGCCAGACAGTAGGTACATCTTCCAATTTTTAACTTTATCCCTTTAGTCTTTAAAATTAAACCGCAGTTCCTCCTAGATTGTTAGTCGTCACTTTAAAATTTTGTCTCTCAGTTATTATGAAGTTAGCCCGCAGTTTCTTTCCCCGAAACTCACGCCCCCAGCGACCCACTTTAGCACTTTGTATTGGATCATGCCGGGAAGAAAATGCCAACATCGTACCAGAAGGCTGTGCCTCTCTTTCATGCCGCCATCTCGTAGAGTCCGCGGAAAGATCGATTGCCTGGGAGGGTTGTCCAGGGCGCCGCCTCCGCGCTGGAGGTATATGCCTCGCCCTTAGGGTGGTTACCTTGTAGAACCTGGGGAACAGTCAATCCTGGGTAGGAATGGACAGGAAAGGCCCATCACAGAAGGGTTTGAGTGGTGCGTGTATTACCGGGTCAAGAAGATGTGGCTCCTCTGTTTTAGATTGAAGGACGAACTACCCCATAACCCTCGGACGGTTCAAAAATTAGCCAATGAGGTGTATGAAGACGTAAATTAGTTTGGGTAGAACGCCACACGAAGAGCCTTCTCGACGGCGATCCATGGAAAGACCACTCCACTAGTACCATCACCTTTGGGTTAGAGTAAACCTGAAGGACCTAGCTTTGTGGTGACTTACTATCATGTGACCGCGGTCGTCAAAGATATTAATTAAGCGGCAGTATGATGTCCTTGGTCATTACTTGAATGTTGACTATGGAGATGGCATTGCTCCTATGAAATTTAGCATATGCTTTCTCCACCAGAAAAGAAAATTAATGTAGTTCCTTGGCAGAATAGCTGATTAAAATTTTCCGAAACACCGCTAGACAACACGGAGGAGCAACAACCCAGATAAGCGATGTTGAGTCCAAACACATTTTGTAACATGACATGATGGGACACGGTGTCATTGGTGTTGGGCGCTGCAGCCACCCAGCTGCCCCCGAAAGCCAAGTACTCCCTCCGTTTTAAAATATAAGATGTTTTAGGATTGTGAAGAAAATATATCTAGACTAGTTTTAGTGTGTAGGTTCTCTCATGTTTAGAATAAACCTACACACTAAAACAAGTCTAGATACACTAGTAGAAAACTAGCCAAAGGATTTGACCTTTAGTACCGGTTTCGTAAGAACCGGTACTAAAGGATGCATTAGTACCGGTTTAACTGCGCATGTCACCGGCAAACCTTAGTACCGGTTCATTTAGGCTGTATAGTACCGGTTCGTAACACGAACCGGTACTAAAGGGTTTCGCGCCAAATTTGAGGCAGAGGTGGGTCCAGCGTTGCACCTTTAGTATAGGTTCATATAAAGAACCGGTACTAAAAGGTCTCCAGCTCTATTTCTTAACGCGAGCCACCCGAGCCAGCTTCATTTTTGCTTCTCCTCTCATATTTCCAAATATTTCCCTCCTCTCACACTCCAATAAATCTCCATTTTTCTCCACCATTTTGTCAAGATTGACGGCATCGGCAGTCTATCCAAGGGTTAGCAATATCATCCTAATTTAGCTTATTTCATTGCTAGTCTAACTCGTATCATTTTTCTAGTGCTAGCAAGGTGTTCGATGAAATGCCTAAGTTAGGGATTTCATTCTTTTTATATGCAATTTGAGCTCAAATTGAAGTATGATTTTTTGGTTTTAGTATCGTCCCCGTCCTCATCGCCGTCGATCGCCAACGTCGTCCCCTAGCCGGCACAACCTCGGTGAGTCTCTTTTTTTTATAAAAACACTTAGTTTTATGTGATGATAAACTTGAATATTAATTAATTTGGTCACTCATATATTAATGATGTTGTGTAATTAATGATTTTTATATACTTATATAATGCAGATGAATCGACAATGGATGTACGGTGACCGATGCCATCCCGGGTTCATTACTGGCATGCATTATTTTCTCAACGTGGCTGAGGCAAACAGGCGGTCAAATGGTTTCATTTGTTGTCCATGTAGTTCCTGTAAGAATACGAAGGATTACTCTACTTCAAAAACCCTTCACGTCCACCTGCTTGAGAACGGTTTCATGCCCGGCTATAATTGTTGGACCAAGCACGAAGAAAGAGGGGTTATAATGGAAGACAACGAAGAAGAGGATAATGACAACTATCCTATGTTCCAACGAGCGGTGATAGTAGAATGGGGGGAGACGAATCTGAAGAAGAGCCCATTTTTGATGAGCCCATTTTTGATGAGCCCGATGACGATTTGGGTCGGGCCATTCTTGATGCGAAGATAAACTGCGGAAGTGAAAAGGAGAGGTTGAAGTTGGAGAAAATGTTAGAGGATCACAACAAACTATTGTACCCAAATTGCGAAGATGGCCAGAAAAAGCTAGGTACTACACTGGAATTGCTGCAATGGAAGGCAGAGAATGGTACTTCTGACAAGGGATTTGAAAAGTTGCTGAAAATAATAAAGAAGATGCTTCCAGGGAAGAACGTATTGCCCTCTAGTACATACGAAGCAAAGAAGGTTGTCTGCCCTCTAGGATTAGAGGTGCAGAAGATACATGCATGCATCAATGACTGCATCCTCTACCGCGGTGAGGAGTACGAGAATTTGAATGCATGCCCGGTATGTGGTGCATTGCGGTATAAGATCAGGCGAGATGACCCTGGTGATGTTGAGGACGAGTCGTGCCCCAGGAAGAAGGTTCCTGCCAAGGTGATGTGGTATGCTCCTATAATACCACGGTTGAAACGTTTGTTCCAAAACAAAGAGCATGCCAAGTTGTTGCGATGGCACAAAGAGGACCGTAAAAAAGATGTGATGCTAAGACACCCTGCTGACGGGTCGCAGTGGAGAAAAATCGACAGAGAGTTCAAGTCATTTTCAGAGGGCAAGGAACTTAAGATTTGGTCTAAGTACAGATGGCTTTAATCCTTTCGGGAGCAGAGCTCTAGTCATAGCACCGCCGTGACTCTATGTATCTATAATCTTCCTCCTTGGTTGTGCATGAAGCGGAAGTTCATTATGATGCCGTGCTCATCCAAGGCCCGAGGCAACCCGGCAATGACATTGATGTATCCGAGGCCATTGGTTGAAGAACTTTTTAGTTGTGGCGTGAAGAAGGTGTACCTCTGTGGGATGAGCACGCACAAAAGGAATTTAACCTCTGACGTTGTTGTTTGTAACCATCAATGATTGGCCTGCTCTAAGTAACATTTCAGACAGTCAAATAAGGGATACAATGCATGCACACACTTGTTTAGGTGAGATGGCAGATATATTTGGGAAACAAGAATGTGTAGGGGCATCGCGATTTCTTCCAAAACAACATCACGTAAGAAAGAGAGGAAGCATTTGAGGTGAGGCAGATAACCGAACAAAGCCTACCCGCCCTACTGGGGATGTTATATATGATATGGTCAAGGATTTAAAAGTGATCTTTGGAAAGGGTCCTGGCGGAAAATCTGTTCCGAAAGATGTTGACGGACACGTACCCATGTGGAAGAAGATGTCTATATTTTGGGAGCTACCCTATTGGAAAATACTAGAGGTTCACTCTGCAATCAACGTGATGCACGTGACAAAAATCTTTGCGTGAACCTGCTAAACTTCTTGGGCGTGTATGGGAAAACAAAAGATACACCGGATGCACGGCAGGACCAGCAATGTATCCATGAAGGAAACAACCTGAATCCAGAGAAGTATCAAGGTACTGCCAGCTACGCTCTTACCAAAGAAGAGAAGGAGATCTTTTTGAAGTCTGAGTAGCATCAAGGTCCCGTCGGCTTCTCGTCGAATATAAAGGAATAATAAACATGTCGAGAAAAAGTTTCAAAACCTAAAGTCTCATGGCTGCCACGTGATTATGACACAATTACTTCGGTTGCATTGAGGGCCTTACGCGAGAAAATGTTCGAGTACCCATTGTGAAGCTATGTGCGTTCCTCAATGCAATTTCTCGAAGGTGATCAATCCAATAACTCTACAAAATTTGAGAAGGATGTGGTGCAATGTCTAGTTAGCTTGAGTTGGTGTTCCCACCATCCTTCTTCAATATTATGACGCATCTCCTCGTTCACCTGGTCGAAGAGATTGGCGTTCTCGGTCCTGTATTTCTACACAACATGTTCCCCTTTGAGAGATTCATGGGAGTCTTAAAAAAATACGTTCATAACCGTGCTAGGCCAGAAGGAAGCATCTCCAAGGGCTATGGAACAGAGGAGGTCATTGAGTTTTGTGTTGACTTTATTCCTGACCTTAAGCCGATCGGTGTTCCCGAATCGCGCTATGAGGGAGACTGCGTGGAAAAAGGCACACTAGGAAAGAAAGCAACAATGTGTATGGACGGACATTCTTTCACTCAAGCACACTACAGTTTACATAATTCTAGCTTGGTGGCTCCGTATATAGTGAAACACAAGAATATTTTACTCGGAATACCCGGGGCAACGTGAAGATTGTATTGATTGAGAACACATGAAGACTTTTGGCGGTTGGTTGCAAACACATCTCATTAATGGCACTGATGAAGAACAGCTATACTTGTTGGCCAAGCAACCATCTTCGACTATATTGACTTTTCAAGGTGCGAGATAAATGGAAATACATTTTACGATCGCCCAAGATAAAAAGAGCACCAATCAAAACAGTGGTGTTCGCTTTGGACTAGCAGAGGACAATGGGAAGAAGGTCACATATTATGGATACATAGAGGAGATATGGGAACTTGACTATGGACCTACTTTCAAGGTCCCTTTGTTCCGGTGCAAATGGTTCAACCTGAAAGACGGGGTACATGTAGACCCGCGGTACGGAATGACTACAGTGGATCTCAAGAATCTAGGGTACGACACCGAACCATTCGTCCTAGCCAGTGAAGTGGCTCAGGTTTTTTATGTGAAGGACATGTCTACCAAATCGAAAAAAAGAAAAGAAAGGCAAGAGGACACGTCATACGATGAGCCAAAGCGCCACATAGTTCTTTCAGGAAAAAGAAACATCGTGGGAGTAGAGGACAAGACAGACATGTCAGAAGATTATAATAAGTTTGATGATATTCCACCCTTCAAGGTGAAAACTGATCCAAGCATCGTGTTAAATAATGAAGATTGTCCATGGTTGCGTCGCAATCAGAAGAAAGGGAAACACACAAAGAAAACTCAGAAGACTAGATAGGGATGTTGTTGGTGATGTGTAATAATGTATTAAACCTTTCTCCGTGAACATTGTCCGTGCTTCCAAGACCCCGATACCAGCGACTACAATGGCGACGTTTATAGGGCTAGGCACGAGTATGACTGAATCACTCCAACATTCAAAAACAAGTTTGGTTGATTGTGACTTAATCTGGCCATGTATCTTAATTTTCAGTTGAGCTATGTACTTTAATTCCAGTTCAATCGTAATAAAAGTTTATTCCCGCCTATTATTTCCCGCCCTTTTCCTCTCGCCCGTTTCCTCCGTCATTTGGCCCGAGGTAAGATTGTCGAGGAAATAAAGATCTGGCCTGGCCACACACCACCGTGCAGCTCATCCTGCATTAGAGAGCCACGCCACCGCGCTCAGCGATGGCCACCGCCACGACGCACGGCCGAAAACACTGCCGCCTACCGCCATGGAAACCTCGAGACGAGGAAAGAAAGCCCGCCGCCACCTTCCCGGGCGCAGCGGCGTTCTTGATTTTATGGAAACAAGATCTCACTCCCGCCGCCATGGCGGCTTCCAGCTGACGACGGCGACACCTTCGACAGGCGCACCCCTCTTGCCGCGACCATGACGGAGGTGGATGCAGCCGTGCCGTGCGGCTCCCCGAACTCGGAGGTGCTCGTCCTGCTCCGTCTGACGCCGGACGCCCCGTAGCCGGAGACGCGACCTGGAACGCGAGACTTGCAGGTTGTCTAGGAGATGCTAAAATGGAGCGGGCGGCTTGTCTGGAGTCCACTATGGTGAACGGTACTCGTGTGCCTATTTTGCCCTCCACTTGTTGCGAGTAACAATCGTACTGGTTAAGATTTTAACTCCAGTATGATTTGATACGAGCCTTTGGATTGACTGCAATTAACGGCCCTTATTAATTTGAGGGTACTATAAAATGCCTCATAAACAAATACAAAAATAGCAAAATTCTAGGAAAACAGAAAAAAAAACTAAGACTTTTGGTACCGGTTGTTATTTGGAACCGGTACAAAAAAGAATTAATATGGGTTGTTTGTTGGAACCGGTACCAAAAGTATAAACAAATACAAAAATAGCAAAATTCTAGGAAAACAGAAAAAAAAACTAAGACTTTTGGTACCGGTTGTTATTTGGAACCGGTACAAAAAAGAATTAATATGGGTTGTTTGTTGGAACCGGTACCAAAAGTCCATCTGTGTGAATATACTGACAGCGAAGCGTGTCTTATCCAAACGGTCTCCATCTCCCTCAATCCGCCTCCATGATCCGGGCGCCGCTCCCCAGCGCAACTCCCGCAGCGCCCGCCTCCCGCCTCTCCCGCAGCCAAGCCGCCGCCGCTCCCGGCTCCCAGCTCCCCGGCGCAGCTCCCTCCCAGCAGCTCCCTCCCCGCGCGGCTCCCTCCCGGCCGATCCCGCAGTCCCGGCGCCGCCGTTCCCCCGCCGCTCCCGCAGCCAAGCCGCCGCCGCTCCCCGACGCAGCTCCCCGGCCGCTCCCCCGGCCCGGCGCAGCTCCCTCCCCGGCGCAGCTCCCTCCCCCGGCGCAGCTCCCCGGCCAAGCTGCCGCCGTCCTCGGCCGGACGCTCCGCCCGCTCGCCGGCCGTGCTCCCTCACCGTCGCCGCTTGTCCCCAGGTGAGTCCCCTCCTTCCGGCGAGCAGCGTCGGCGTCGATTGTGAGCAACCTGCAGGGACAGAGGCGGGCACACATAGCTGAATACCCATTATTTTTTGTAAAAGAAAATTGTGTAGTAGTATTCAGTCCAAAACTTCTAGCTCCTCTTGGTCCATAGCATCAATTTCTAATTTTAAAACTAGCAAATCAGCAATTTCTCTTCTCCCAGTTAGATTATTATTGATTGATTGGTGACTCCATCGATCGAGTGATGATCTAGGCTGCAGTTGTACGCGATTTATGGTGAAAACACAGACACAGAGATGAAGAGTAACGGTGGTGATTTAAAGACATTGTGCGCGAGAGCAAAGACAAAAAGACTAGTTCCACATCTTTCTATGTTGCTTTGTTTCTGTGTATGGACTCGATTGTGAGCAACTTGATTCAGTGTGTCGATATTTTGCTATCTAAAGTTGCTGTAATCCTAAAGAAAAAAAGTCAGAATTTTGACATGCTAGTGCTATTTATCTGCATCATATGTGATTATGGTCGTTGAAATTTCTTCAAGTCGTGAAAATTGTGATGCTAATTCTGGACATGAAACGGTTGTTACATGATGAAACTAATTTCTGCCGGTAGATAGTACTAGCGTTAGAAAAGTAACAACCTGAGCCTTCGAGCCGGCCAACTTTGCGACTACTAGTTCATATGCTACAATATATCCTAATTTTCTAATTAAGCAATACTTCTTTACACTATAAGCTTCAAATTCTAGTTTCTTATATATTAACAGCTATAGTACGGCAAGGCGACGTGCTATCGTTGAGCTATGGAGCACGACCCCTTCATCCGAGATGAGGAGCAAGAAGACATTGTGCAAAAAATGATATATGAGAGTGCCCGTGGACCAGAACCCGATGGAGATGACGATGATTTTGGCTCACAATTTCTGAACGATGTCGGTGAGGGACTTGAGTCTGAAGAAAGAAGAGACAACGAAGTGTCCTTAACAACCTCCGGCAAGGTGTATTTATATTAAGGCTATGTTCATCAGTAGATGCATTGATTTATTTGTATTGCACTTATTAACGAATAATTTTTATTTTAGCCTTCTGGATCATCGAGCAAATGTGATAAAGGGACACGAGGCCCGACGCATCGTCTATCGGACGAGGGTATATTAGCCCTCACCGCATTTAAGGATAGTGGTGAACCGGTGGAACCCAAAGAGTACTGCCGTAAATTTATAAATCAAGCTGGAGTTATTGTTAGGGACCATGTACCGATCAGCATTGTAGAGTGGCATAAGCCGAAGAACGCGGGGGATGAAGCTAGTTATGTCAACGATACTCTAAATTTTTTTCTTTGGGACAGTCTACTGACACACTTCAACCTATCGGAAAACTTGACGGAAGGCCAGAAGACGAAATAAAGAAATGGACTCTTATGAAGATGGCCACACAATTTCAGACCTGGAAGAAAAAATTATGGGCCAAATATGAAGATGCAGATCCAATATTCACTAAAAGTCTAGTGAAGATAGAAGCGCACTGGCCCGCATTTAAGGCGTATAAGCAATCGTCTACTGCCGTGTCCCGATCAGTCATGGGTACGAAAAATGCTGCAAAGAAGAAATATTTCCATAAATTGGGGTCAGGTGGCTACAAGACTGCCATTCCAAAGTGGATAGCATTTGAAGATAAACTGATGAAAGCAAAGATCGATCCACAGACAAAGGACTGGCCCAACCGGTCCAAGTTCTGGTTGTTTGCACATGGGGCAGGGTTGGACCCAAAGACAGGGCGGATCGTTGCAAAGGGAAAATGGAAGGAAAAAATTACAAAAGTCACGAAGCTGCTTGTAGATGCAATAGAAAAAGTTAAAAAGGGAGATTACATTCCCGATAGAGAGAATGACGAGTTGACACTCGCTCTGGGGAACCCTGAACACTTTGGACGATTACGAGCCCTCCCAGGTGTCACCATAAAGGAAGCGTGGCCGGAGTGCGCTGACAGTTATAGAAGTCGTGCAAGAAAGAAGAAGCAGGACTTAGACCGGTTATCGGAATTGGAACGTAAGGTGCAGCTGCTTGAGAAAAATCAAATAGACTCAACTAGTCGACAGAGGGCACCTGATCAGCAACTGTTTCTACAAGATACTCAAGCCGATGTTGCCCCATCTCAGCCAAGAAGCAGCGTGGGTTCCTCGCATCTTGTAGGATGTGGAGCAAGCTACCCCGTGGATTATGTCACGGAGAAAACAGATTGCGAGCTACATGTGCCAATGAGGAACATGTCCATTAAGGTGGCGGATGGCTATGTTTACCCAAATGAAGATGGAGCAACTCACTATCATATGCCCATTCCGGCTGGCTATGCTCGTGTCGGGGTGGACGACGTTGTGGCGGGTTATGAAACAATGGATCTTGATTTTCCTGGAGGTGACGATGAGAAGACAATGGGCGATGTCAAGCGCAGTTTCGCCCTATGGAACAAGAAATACATTGTCTTTTCGCCAAGGCCAACTCCTCCTCGTAGCAGTCCACATGAGCAGCAAAGTCCACATGAGCAGCAAATGCCATCGACTCCTCCTGGTAGCAGTCCACATGAGCAGCAAAGTCCACACCTACTTGAGAGGGACCCCAGCGCGAGTCCACCATCTCGATATCCTCCGCGTAAGAAAGCGCCCGTTAAGCGGAATGGTTCGCCGACTAGGAAGAGACTTAGAAAGGAGAAAGCACCGCCGCCTATTCAGAAGTTACCTTGGGAAAGAACTATCGAGGAATGCACCGTAATCTCTAAGTCCGAGGTGGAAGCCCATTTTGCTAAGAAAGTGCCAGAGATACCTTTTGAGAAGACATTAGATCCGGTGAAAGTTGTGCGTACCGTTGAGAATCTATATGACCCTGTACCATCGCCGCCATCTGACTATAGGCGTTCTATTGAAAGGTCATATGACGAGATGGTCTTGGCTAAAAAATCTAATCAATCGGTGGTCCAGGCAAAAAAAGGGAAACAAGTGCACCAGCTCGGAGAACAACCCGTTCAATCGGCCCCCCCTCTCAAGGTGTTTGACACGAAGGCCGTTCAAAGTTCTCGACAAAACACAACCGATTTGGTGCTTTCTTTAGTTCAAGGTGTCTCTTGGTTTTGTCCTACGTACCAAATTAGTATGCACGCGATGACCCCAACAATAAACAAATTGGACATGCATGAGCTAGAAAGCAAAGTTCAACTGAACAAACAAGGCGCATGTAATCTATTGTCCGGCAAAGCCAACGTTCTACCAGTGGCACCATTCGAACGTCTCCTCAGATGGACACGACACATATAACGAAGCACCTCTGTATAAGACCATATAAGTACATGAACATGAGTATATGATATCTATCTAAGTGCACATACATAGACACGTATATATCATAAATTCATAATAAGAGGGAGATATGAGCGGAGGCAACAACGGTCCAGGGAAGGCGGATTGGCCGGAGCTGGTGGAGAAGGAGGAGTGGCCGGAGCTGGTGGGCAAACCGGCGACGCCGGCGGTGAGCAAGATCATGCACGACAGGCCAGATGTCACGGTGCAGATAGTCGGAGAGGGCACACCGGTTCCGGGTGGATACAATGGCAAGCGTGTCCGCGTCTTCTACGACACCCAAGAGCCCGATGCACCCGTCACCAGGATCCCGGTCATAGGGTAGCCTGAAGGATGGGCCCCAGGGGGTGCATATATAGATGCATCTCCTGTCAAAAGTCGATCAACTGTTGAATAACCGTTGAATGTTGAATAATTGTTGAACGCATCTCCTCCTAGCGATGTGCTCATAATCGTTCAATTCCATGTCCTCGATCGTACTATCTCGGTTATAAGTTATAACCGTTTCAGTAAAAAAGGAGTGGATTGCTATTTATTTTTGTATATAAATTGTGCTACAAAACCCATTTCTAATTCGACCAAGATCTTACACAACTACTAACATAAACATATCCTCAATTTCTAAGAGATACGAAAAATCATAACTAGGGATGCAACAAGCGGGATACATCCAATAGCCCGCTCATTGTTCATTTGGAGATTTTAGTTCAAATTTTGATCTTAAATTTTGTACTAAAAGATTCTAAATAAACTAGAAGTGAGATATTAACGGAATCCCTCTTGTCACCTTAATCAATACTCACAATCATCGATTTATGCCTCCATTTGATGACGATAGTCACCTCCCAAGGTCAATTGTGGCACCGAAAGATTAATTCTCTTTCGGTATGATCATTCTGATCTTTCTACGAGTGGTAAAACATACACCTGGACACTGATGTGGAATCGGCGGAAATGTTTCTGAGGTTAATTATTTTCAACATGCAACTTACAATTTTATTTAAGACCATACACATTTCTCAGAATTAATATGTGTCCAGTCCCTAAAATCCCCGCCGCACTCCTAGTCAAATCCCTAGTTTATTGCTCCTTTTCTCCCAATCACCTCTCTTTGGCCCATATGTATTGCTGCTAGCTCCCGTTGGCTACCTAAATAGATGCATCACACATGCAACAAAATATCGCTACAACCTATCAATGAACATGATGATTTAATTAATAATTTATAAATTTTAGTGACAGTATTCTCACAAAATATCGACATTCAAAATGAAAGTCGCCTTGGCTCCATCAAGCCTCATACCTGAATATTTATCTATTAGACCGGGGCATTGACAGGTCAAACAGACCAATGGATTGGAGAAACTACGAGCAAACATCCCAGATTATCATGGAAGTTCGTAGCAGCATTCTTAAACCCCAACAAGGAGCCGATGCAAAATTGAAGAATTCAAGCAATGTTACCGACTGTAGTGAAGAGCCACCTCTCAAAGTTTTCAGCGATGGGGAGTCATCAGCCTCCATCACTTTGTGTTGTTCTTCGGTGGCAATAAAGTATGGAAGGTCACCGCCTACTTCACCCGAGCTGCGCTGAGGTGAAGATGATGATTCATGGTGAAATTATGAGGACTTCTAGAAAAAAACATTTCCCAAGACACACCACCCATCATTCACATCCATCGCACGAGGAAAAAATACTACAAAAACATGCCACCTCAGCATAGAAACTCCTAGTTGCCCCTTTTGTCTCCCGTGCGATTGATTTGAATTATACTTATTGCAAATGACAACGTTTGGTCCTCCGATACAACATTTTCAACCTTATATACTAACGTGTACATCCACGACAAATATCATGTACTACGGGAGTTCATTTCACTCATAATTATCCCATACATTATATATGCATCATCCAAGTTGGCTAATTGTCTAGTTGAGCCCTGTCCTGAACCAAGATTAAAACTATATCTTTCATAATGCAAAACACCACTAATATACATTAACGGCGCGGTCTATCTTGACTGGCAAAGCATCCACACCATCTATTAATTTCCACTAATCCAATTATACGCGTCATTCATCCTAACATTCTCTAACGATAGTCTGTCTTTGAGCGGGAACTTTGACATTATTCTTTTAGCCATCCAATTATCCGCACCATGGTGTTTTATTCACTCGGTTGATGAGATCATACTGTGCTACCGTGAAACTAAATATTTAAATCATGTCCAACCGGAACAGTACAATTTGTTTTACCCTTAATCCTGTAAGACAACAAAGCGATTTTTTTGCCAATTGTTTTCTGTAATGAAAATCATGTTAGTTATATTTGAGAATATGTGCTCTTCTATAGGTAACTTCTTAAGACATTTCCAAGAAAAAATATGTGGTCACGGTGCATGTCATCTTTTCATGCATGCTGTCCACATCATCGGTCTCTTCAGCAAGCACCATTAACCGGGTATATTAATTCCTACCTTAATGTCGTTTAATTATTCAAATACATAACCATATATGTCGGTCAAATTTCTGTCTCTCGACTACCATAACAGACCCTTTTTTTTGCGTATCAGTACCGTAACCAACTTAGTGTTGCATATTTTTGTTGATAATTTCATGTGTGTTGTACACTTTCATTCACACAATATTGTTTCAAAAATGATATCTGCTGCCAAACCCTGTTAGCATTTTGGTTATTTGTATCTCGAGGCCATGAAATCATTGTCTACGACAAATTTTGACTATTTCTTAGTTTATGTGTTGGTGTATTACTAGTGATATAATTAAATCGTGGTTGAGAAATATGATGGCAACCGTATATCCGCCGCTTAATTTGGTGCATGCATGTTTCCAAACATCCATTTCCACCTCCATGTGCAGCTACTGATCAGCCATTGGATGCATGTGCATGCTTGTTCTGTAGCCCAGCTAAACTAGCTCTCTACGCTGGGTGTGCTGACTAGGTCAAGAAGGTCATCAGAGCAAATACAATGAACATGTAAGCGGTATAAGCCTTTAAATAATATATTTGAGATGATGTGGATGAGAGAGAAGTGGAGAGAGAAGATTAGTGGGCTCTCATCCAAGAGCCAGCTATAGCACATACTCCTAGGCACTTTGTGTGAATGTAAGGTGGGCCTTAGTCAAATAAAGTAGTATATAGTTATAGCTAACTATTGTACATGTTGACTATTAGGTTGGCTATAGATGACGTGGCGGCGGCTTATAGCCAACAGCAGGCTTTATTATTGAACTTGCTCTCAACGCAACGAGACGACAGTGGGGAAACCATCTGGTGCCGGCCAACCCATATCCTATGAATTCCACCAATGGAGGGGCGGCGTATGCTATGCCCGCTCGTCGTCATGTACCCTATATATCTTGTATATACTCATTCTGTTTCATAATATAAGCTTTTTTTTAATAAATTATTTTAGCTTTTTAAAAAGGTTTATATTGTAAAACGAAGGTAGTACTCCGAAACCAATCTATAAATACCATCGATGGACTCGTTGAGTAAATATACACAATTAGCCAGCCGCCAGCACCGATCACTACAAGTGAAGTGATTCCACTCCAGACGCCAATTAGTAGCAGCTGAGCTAGCGAGAGGAAGCAGAGCAGCCGTCCATGGCGAAGACGTCGTGGCCGGAGGTGGTGGGATGGCCGGAGCTGAACGCGTACGACCAGATCACCCTCGACCGGCCGGACGTGTCGGTGGGGTTCTACATGCAGGGCTCTCCCCTGCCGCCCGGCTACGACCCCAACCGCGTCGTCCTCATCGTCGACGCGAACGCCATCGTCATCCAGACCCCCGTCGTCGGCTAGCCGGCCGGCCCTTCAGCCAAGCAGCATGCTCGGTGCAACGGCGTAGCACTTGCGCGGTGCATGTATCTCCAGTTCTTTTCATATATTGGTTTTAACTTTTAAGATTGCTCGCCACATGGTATGTATCTCCATGTGGTAGGTGTCTCGTGTTCGGTTTTCCCGTACGCGTAGTACTTTGTACTATACTCACAACGTGTGGCTTTTTCGCCGAGGTCATATGTGAAATATCATCCTTTACATTGAGCATATATGAATAAAAAGAAAATTCTATTTCGATCTCCATGCTTTGCCTGCTGCTGGAGAAAATATATAAGTGACCGAACAATTAAGTTAAATCGATCTGCCTCTGCCCCATGTGTTGGAATTTTGGCCCAAATAGTCTAGCTCATTTTTCATTTCAATAACTCCTGAAAATCCTAGAGGCCCATGTGGCTCATTCATGCAAGGCAAGTGCTGGAACAAATGTTTAGTCCCACATTGCTAGTTGAGTGGAAGTTGGACCAGCTTATAAGGTGAGCTCTCCTATCACTCGGTAAAAGGATGAGAAGGAGAAGGAGAGAGTTTCACACGCGCGCTCCTCCTCCTCGCCACGCCTCGTCACGACGCGCGCGCGCCGCGGGTTGCGGGAATTTCGCTGAGCCGAGCTTTATTTTGCCACGCATGAATGGAATATGAAAAGTCGTACAGAAGTAGAAACGTTTTGCACTTTTAATACGAGCTAAATAAATATGAGCTGAGTGGAGGCTGTCCGGTGGGCTGCTGCCTGTTCGTTTTAACTTCTGTCCGTTCGTTTCATCTTCAACGCAGCATGTCTGCCTACCCCTCTATGTCTATATAAGAGAGAGAGGTCGCGTCTCCTCTTAGATACACTGCCACAAACCCTTAGCGCCTCCGGTTCCAGAGCACTGTGCTACTTAGATCTTCCTCATCCCGTCTTGTGGCGTGCATCGCGAGCCAGGACAGTAGGTCTCCGGGACCCCGCTGCTTCGAGTCCTGTATGGCAGAAGGGCGATAAGGTTTTTGGGGAGCGCTATCGGCGCGACTACTGGCTTCATCACGGACTCCCTCTCTGATACCGATTGCGCCGACGTCTTCCCCAACGAGGACTTCTTTCCCGACATCAGCACCCTCTTCCTCGACGACATGGCTAACGACGGTGCCAACACGAACACCGGCGGTTCCTCTTCTACTGCCGCTGTCGTGTATGTTTTCTTTATCAATCTTGTTCTGATCGCATCTCAAGACATATGTCTTGCAGTCTGCTTGGTTACCTGTCTTAATCTGTTTTCACTATTTCACATGATTAGTATTTTGTCTTTTATTCTAATCATGTTTTATCTAGCGTTTATTATGGGTAATTCGCTTGGTAAATTGCTCTATTATTCAACACCATGCAATCTATATGCAATCTAGCTAGGATAAATACCGAAAACATTCGACTGGAAAGTAATATATTAGTCATGTGACTTGTGCTTTTGTTTTGAAATAGCACGAAATACAATAGTAGTAATTTACATAAAGTTTGAGAGGAAAAAGAAAAACAACGGAGACGAGGAAAAAATTCACCAATAGCGCTGTTGGAGATATGCCCAAGAGGCAATAATAAAGTGGTTATTATCATATCTTCACACTTATGATAAATGTTTACATACCATGCTATAATTGTATTAACCGGAAACATTAATACTTGTGTGATTTGTAAACTAAAATAAGAGTCCCTAGTAAAGCCTCTTGTTAAACTAGCTTGTTGGTTAATATATGATCATGGTTTCCTGATCATGAACATTGAGATGTTATTAACAACAAGATCATATCGTTAGGAGAATGATATGGTGGACATACTCCTATAGATAAGCGTAGCATAAAGATCAAGTCATTTCATTAGTTCAATTGCTATATGCTTTCTGATACATAGTAACCTAATTCCTTCGACCATGAGATCATGCATATCACCTTTACCGGATGGATGCTTTGATGACATCAAACACCACACCGTAACTGGGTGGCTATAAAGGTGGCATTGAGTGTTCGGAAAGTATTGGTTGAGACACATGGATCAAGAGTGGGATTTGTCCATCCATATGACGGATAGATATACTCTGGGCCCTCATGGTGGAATGTCATCCAATTAGCTTGCAAGCATGTCACTGGCTCACAAGGGATCACATATCACGGGAACGAGAAAAGAGTACTTATCGGTAACGAGGTTGAACTAGGTATGCAGAGATACCGATGATCATAACCTCGGATAAGTAAACTATCGTGAGACAAAGGGAAATTGGTATCGTTGTAAGTGGTTCATTCGATCGCAAAGTAATCGTAGAAATATGTGGGAGCCATATGAATTTTCAGATTCCTCTATTGGTTATTTTTCGTAGAAGTGTCTCGATCATGTCCGCATAATTCACGAACCGTAGGGAGACACACTTAAGGATTCGACGTTGTTTGAGTAGTTATGGTATTATGAGAAAGAGACCGAATGTTGTTCGGAGTCTCGGATGGGATCCGGGATATCACGAGGTGATCCGGAATGGTCCGGAGAATAAGATTCATATAAGGAAAGTCCCGTTTCGGAGTTCGGAAATGATTCCGGTGTTTTCATCGGGAATGTTCTAGAAGGTTCCGGAATGTCCGGCACTCTGGGGGGGAAGGGGTACATGAATGTGTCATTACATATTGGAATGATTGCATCATGTACTAAGTGTTCTTGCTGTTCCAAATAAAGGATTAAATTGAATCCTAAAACTGAAAAGTCAAATGGCGTTTAAAAGTCAAGCGGCTAAACAAGCTGTGGGAAACAAGCAAGAGGTGGTTAGAACCGACTTGGGGAGGTCCCTCAAGCCGGCGCCAACCAAGGCCGACTTGGGAGGAATCCCTCCCTTGGCCTCCCTCCCACCTATAAAAGGAGGGCAGGCCTCCTCCTCTAGACACACAAGTTCCTATCCTCTAATCTCCGGTTTAGAGCCGTTTTGGTTTAGAGCTTCTAATTGTCCTAGACTTGGTTTAGAGCCTTCTAATTGGTGTGTCTAATCTCTAGACCACTAATAGCTCTCTCTCATACTCCACCATACTCGCTCGGCTTAAGGCGAAGCCTGGATCTCCCCTACTTCGGTACGCCGTTGTCTTTGCGGAATCGCGAGAGAGTGCTACAACCTCCGCGCCCTCTGGAACAAGGAGAGGAAGGTCTTCGTCGAGTACCGAACGTGTGACCGACTGCGGAGCGCTGCGGAGCCTTGGCCGGAAGGATCGTCTACGATCTTGAGATCGGGAAGAGTACGACTACATCACCCACGAGAATCCGCTCGTTAAATACTTTGGAATCTTCGAGGGTAAGTTATTCCATCGACTCGTTGCTACAATCTAGTAGATAGATCTTGGCTTGTTTGTTTGTATGCGATAGAAATTTTTTGTTTTCCATGCTACGAACCCCTACAGTGGTATCAGAGCCGTGTCTATATGTAGATTTGTTGCACGAGTAGAACACAATGGTCATTGTGGGCGTTGATGCTTTTATTGTCGATTGCTTCTTGGGTACTTTGCATCTTGCGGTATGTTGGGATGAATCGGCCCGGGCTAACCTTACA
This sequence comes from Avena longiglumis, assembly GCA_030063025.1. Classification (NCBI taxonomy): domain Eukaryota; kingdom Viridiplantae; phylum Streptophyta; class Magnoliopsida; order Poales; family Poaceae; genus Avena; species Avena longiglumis. The sequence goes on from CP125978.1 coordinate 36,023,288, forward strand.
TGACATCATTCATGAGACTTTCTCCACGCTTGACATGCAACTTGTATTGCATAAGTGGCTTTGCGGGTGCCTGTTTCTCCTAGCATAGTTAAGATTCAATTTACAACGGGTGATTGACAATACTAGTATCAATGTTGTGGTTCTTGTTCGTAAGTTAGAACGACACTTATTGAAAGCCCCAAACCACGTAAAACATGCAAAGAAAATTAGAGGCGTCTAACTTTGTTTTGCAGGGGTGTGTTGTGATGTGATATGGCCATAATTGTGATTATATATGATGTATGCAATGTTCCTTATTGTAAGTTGGCAACCAGCAGGAGCCATATGGTTGTCTTTAAATTATGTTAAGACCCGCGTGTCTATTCAAAGTAGTTGTAATAGGTTGAAGCCCGTGGACGACAACCATGGAGAAGCGTAATTGACCTTGATGCAATGCCGGTGATGATGGAGATCATGTTCGTGCTTGAAGATGGAGATCGGAAGCACAAAGAAGAAAGGCCATATCATATCACATATTATGAATTGCATGTGATGTTTATCCTTTATGCATCTTGTATTGCTTAGTAGACGACGGTAGCATTATAAGATGATCCCTCATGCACATGAATTTCAAGTCATAAAGTGTTCACCCTTAGTTAGCACCGTTGCTAAAGCTTGTTGTTTCGAAGCACCACGTGATGATCGGGTGTGTTAGATTCTACAAGTGTATACAACGTGAGCAAGCCAGATTTGCTCATGCGGAAACTAAGGTTTGATCTTGACGAGCCTAGCATGTACAGACATGGCCTCAGGAACACGGATTACCGAAAGATAGAGCATGAGTCATATAGTAGATATGATGAACATGTTGATTGTTCGCCATTGAAGCTATATCAACTCTCGTGATGATCGGTTTTGATGTGGTGGATTTGGTTCGTGTGATCACTAAAACAATGTGAGGGATATTGTTTTGAGTGGGAGTTCACCTAGATTAATTTAATTATTAATTAGAACTCAATTTATCATAAACTAAATCAAAGTGAATTTGCATAGTTGTTGTAGTCATTGGCATCCGTTTACCACCTTGTGCTTAGTTATAGTTGAGATGATAGAACTATAGAATTCTGGTTAGTTACTTTACGAACTGGTATCATATTATTTTGAAGTGTTAATCTAAAGTTTAAAAGTCCTATTTCAAACTTTCAGTAAGTTCCGGTTACTCCATGAAGTTTAATAATTAGTATTAAATCAAGAGTAAAAATTCCAAGTGTTAGTATATAAGTATCATGTTTGTCTCCATGATTCTTGATATTCAAAGGATTCTCTTAATATCAAGGTTATCTAGGATCTGAAAGAGTTGTTTCAGAAACCATGATGTGTGGAAGATATTGTGATATCTGAAACGAAGTTTTGGTTACAACATGATAGAGTATAATATGGCAAGTTCATGTTCTCATATTTTGATGAGAATTTTTGCAAAAGGTTGGAGACACTAGTTGTCCTAATCCTCCAAAAGGTTTTGGAGAGAAACATTATACTTGCGATTCACCGTTGCAAGCTAAAAGTAGCTTGATCATGGATAAATCCATGATGAGGGTGAATTTTTGATGAAGGTGAAATGTTTACTACACCAAGAGATTACTAAAGAAAGGAATTTGAAAGAACACCAAACATTTGGTGATGGTAATCTACTTCAAAAGTGCAAGTCCAAAGACATTGGTATTTAACTATACACGCTTTGGACTATATGTCATATGTATGACTCCACTATTGATGTTGATAGATTCTTTCAAACAGAAAAGGAAATATTGAAAGAAAATCTCATAAGTATATGGCAGAAAGGAAAAGACTAGAATTGTTCAGTTTAAGTATATAGATGATATACATGTTATGGCTATATTCTTTGCTTATTAAACAATGTGGTTCTTAAGTATTTAATACTGAATTTGTTGGTATGAATCGTCATACGAAACAACAGAATTCATGAACTACAGTGGCCTAAGTAATTAGCAAAAGAATATGTGATGATGTTCATCGAGAACAAATAAAGGGTTATTGTGTTGCTCGTTAAACATCAAAGCTTGCCTTCAAGATTTGTTTTATCAGGTATTATGAGAACAAAAGGGTTGTTCAAATAATTTCCGTAATCCATAAAAGATGGATGATTCACAAATCTCGTTGGAGAAATCACATCCATAAAACTAGTGCTAAAAAGGTCGAAAGACAAATTGATTGAAAGATCACTTAGGAAGTAACATCGTCGTTTAAATTATATTGGAAAGAAAACATGAAGAAACTCCATGTGGATGGAATTTTGGAGTCTTTTGATTTTTTATCAAATGACACTTGTGAAACTTTCCTAGAGATAATTAAAACTTCGTTCATAGGCCAAAAAGGAACGAATGACTAGCTTATTGGAACTTGTACATATTGTTGTACGAAATCCATTATGTGTAGTCAAGAGCGATGGATTTCAACTTCATATGCTTTCTCCAAAATTTGAGTGAATATATGAATATTTACTTAATAAGGATGAAGTGTGAAATATTTGAAAAGTTCAAAGATTTTCAAGATGAAGTGCAAAATCATTGTAACAGGAATATAAACAGTTTATGATAAAGATCATAAAGGAAGATATTTGAGTTACAGAGTTTAGCATAATACCTAAGATTTAAGGAATCGTTCCGTGGATTTGCATTTCCCGAAACACCATAAGAGTATGGAGCGTTCGAGATATGTAATTAAACCTTGTTTGACATGGTAAGATCAAATGTATAATTCATAAAACTGCCATTATATTTTGAAGATTAAAAGCTTTAGAGATTACCGTTTTTCCACTGAAAAGAGCTCCATCATAATCCGTTGAAATGACACCATATAAAGTTATGGTTTGGGATAAAACCCAAGTTGTCCTTTCTTAAAACATTGGTATGCTTTGCATAAGAAAGATGTTTGCAACCAAAGTCGGATGTGTCTTTGTATGATTATTTCGAATAACTGTTGAGTATTCCTCCATAACACCAGAGACAAAAGTATTTGTCGCTTAGAACGTCAAGTTTCTTTGGGAAGGAATTTTTCGTGAAAAGAAAAGTGGGAGGACAATAGAACTTTGATAAGGTTAAAAGAACCTTAGCTATATGTGCAAAGATGCGCAGCGCCGAAAAGTGTTCCGGAGTTAGCAAACAATGCTCATGGCTCACGTACCTCAAAGGTTGTGGTCACGGAGATCCAAGTTCCTATTGAAACAAGTAGGTCGGATGAACAATCAAATACCAAGATTTGAGAGTTAAATCATTATTTGACAATAATGATCCGACTACGTGCAAAGAAGCGATGATGAGCCCTGACTCCGTCAAATGGCTTGAAGCCATAAAATCCGTGATAGTTTCATACACGAGAAATCAAGTTTTGAACTTGAAGGACCCTCGAGAAAGGTGTAAGACCTTACAGTTGTGTCTGGATCTATAAAGAAATAGACATGGATGTTTTACATATATGAAATAGTCGACATGTTGGGAAAGATTTCACAAAATGTTCAAAGGTTGACTATGACAAGATTTGATCTTTCATAGTGATATTTAGTCTAGATGGATTAATGTAGCAACCACTACATATAATTTGTTATATGGTAGTTGAATAAACAAAACAAGTTCTTCTAATAGAATCGTTACCTAGGACATGTGCATAACATGGTCCAAAGGGTTTTTGATTCAAGGGATGCTAAAAGCATATGCAAACCTCAATGGTTGAAGTAAGCATCGCGGAGTTGGAATCTTCACTATGATGAAACTGTTAAAGGAGTTTAAAAGTTCATTAGAGACAATGAAGATGCTTGCATTTGCAAGAAATTAAGTGGGAGCGCTAAGACATGTTTCTAATACATTATGTGGAAGACATATTGTTGATTGGAAATAATGTATCTTTTATTAACACATATTAAGAATTTCATCCCGATAAAAGACTTAGGCAAAACCCAAATATTTGGCATCAATAGACGCTAATATGGTTGTGATAGAAGTACATAGACGAGATATTAAATGAGTTCAATATAGAAACTACAAGAAAAGGTTCTTGTCGCACAGAGAGGATTGAAAGAGTTCAATGTTGATGATATATTCAAGTGTATTGACATTTGGTAAAGTGAAACAAATAATCAAGTATAGATTGATACTTGATGTATGAAATCACAAAGAGTATTTATATCAATCATACTGTGATATGTACAAATCCAGATATGTCCTATGCTCTAAATATTGTGAGCATATACCAGAATGATTTATAAGATGATTATTGGACAATAGTAAGGATATTCTTATGATCTTTTGGAAGAACTAAGAGTATATTATTTGTAGAAGTGACAAATAGATGGTTAGTTCATTGTAAAAGTACTACATTGATACTAGCTTTGTCACAAAGTACAAATTAAGTTTATCTCAATCTAAACTAAGGGTGGCACAATATAATGGAAAGTGAGTTCCATAATGGATTTGGATGAGTTCCAAAGTTAAGACATTGTGACAGATACTACAACAAAAGGCTAAGTATATGGCTGCTATTATAGCAGCAAAAGAGGGCATTTGTGTCAACTAGTTTGTTATCAAACTAGGTGTAGTTCACAGAGGGATAATACTATGAAGATATATTGTGCGACAATATTATCAACATGTTTTAACCCCAAAGAACTAAAGGTCACACCGAGAGACCAAATTTATACAAAGCCATCTCATTAGAGAATGAGTGATGCGTAGAGACGCAAAGACATGCAATTACACACGGACTGGAAGTGTCGATCCGAGATCGATTGACCACTAGCAATCGTGTACATACAACACCGGAAAGCCATAGGTGTTATATACACAAAGGTTTGAAACTAGATTATTGACTCTAGTGCAAGTGGGAGACTATTGGAGATATGCCCAAGAGGCAATAATAAAGTGGTTATTATCATATATTCACACTTATGATAAATGTTTACATACCATGCTATAATTGTATTAACCGGAAACATTAATACTTGTGTGATTTGTAAACTGAAATAAGAGTCCCTAGTAAAGCCTCTTGTTAAACTAGCTTGCTGGTTAATATATGATCATGGTTTCCTGATCATGAACATTGAGATGTTATTAACAACAAGATCATATCGTTAGGAGAATGATATGGTGGACATACTCCTATAGATAAGCGTAGCATAAAGATCAAGTCATTTCATTAGTTCAATTGCTATATGCTTTCTGATACATAGTAACCTAATTCCTTCGACCATGAGATCATGCATATCACCTTTACCGGATGGATGCTTTGATGACATCAAACACCACACCGTAACTGGGTGGCTATAAAGGTGGCATTGAGTGTTCGGAAAGTATTGGTTGAGACACATGGATCAAGAGTGAGATTTGTCCATCCATATGACGGATAGATATACTCTGGGCCCTCTCGGTGGAATGTCATCCAATTAGCTTGCAAGCATGTGACTGGCTCACAAGGGATCACATATCACGGGAACGAGAAAAGAGTACTTATTGGTAACGAGGTTGAACTAGGTATGCAGAGATCAAGCGATCATAACCTTGGATAAGTAAACTATCGTGAGACAAAGGGAAATTGGTATCGTATGTAAGTGGTTCATTCGATCGCAAAGTAATCGTAGAAATATGTGGGAGCCATATGAATTTTCAGATTCCTCTATTGGTTATTGTTCGGAGAAGTGTCTCGATTATGTCCGCATAATTCACGAACCGTAGGGAGACACACTTAAGGATTCGACGTTGTTTGAGTAGTTATGGTATTATGAGAAAGAGACCGAATGTTGTTGGTCTCGGATGGGATCCGGGATATCACGAGGTGATCCGGAATGGTCCGGAGAATAAGATTCATATAAGGAAAGTCCCGTTTCGGAGTTCGGAAATGATTCCGGTGTTTTCATCGGGAATGTTCTAGAAGGTTCCGGAATGTCCGGCACTCTGGGGGGGAGGGGTACATGAATGTGTCATTACATATTGGAATGATTGCATCATGTACTAAGTGTTCTTGCTGTTCCAAATAAAGGATTAAATTGAATCCTAAAACAGAAAAGTCAAATGGCCAGTTTAAAAGTCAAACGGCTAAAACAGGAAACTGTGGGAAACAAGCAAGAGGTGGTTGGAACCGACTTGGGGGAGGAGTCCCTCCAAGCCGGCGCGCCAACCAAGGCCGACTTGGGGAGGTACTCCCTCCCCTTGGCCGCCCCTCCCACCTATAAAAGGAGGCAGGGCCTCCTCCTCTAGACACACAAGTTCCTATCCTCTAATCTCCGGTTTAGAGCCGTTTTGGTTTAGAGCTTCTAATTGCCTAGCCTTGGTTTAGAGCCTTCTAATTGGTGTGTCTAATCTCTAGACCACTAATAGCTCTCTCTCATACTCCACCATACTCGCTCCGGCTTAGGCGAAGCCTGGGATCTCCCTCTACTTCGGTACCACGCCAGTTGTCTTGGAATCGAGGAGAGTGCTACAACCTCCGCTGCTTTGGAACAAGGAGAGGAAGGTCTTCGTCAGTACGAACGTGTGACCGACTGCGGAAGCGCTGCCGGAACACAGCGCCGGAAGGATCGTCTACACGATCTTGAGATCGGGAAGAGTACGACTACATCACCCACGAGAATCCGCTCTCGTTAAATACTTTGGAATCTTCTAGGGTAAGTTATTCCATCGACTCGTTGCTACAATCTAGTAGATAGATCTTGGCTTGTTTGTTTGTATGCGATAGAAAATTTTTGTTTTCCATGCTACGAACCCCTACAAGCGTGTGGCGCTTTCTTGAGTGGGCATGTGGCATAAAAAAACCGAGTTGCCATCCCGACATACATTGCAAACAACGGATGGCTCCTCCGTTGCGGCATGTTACAAAGGAGGGAACGACGCACGTTATAATTTCCATTGGCATTTGGACAATCTCCTCTCTAGTGGGGTGTAAAGCTACATATTTTTTGATAAATGGCGCATTTATTCATCAAACGAAGGAAACAAATAAAACTTTACACCCATCCATAAGAAGAGAATAAAGCAAAAGGCAAAATGCAAAATCATGCATATTTCAAACAAAGCCTAAGAGAGTAGAGGACTGATGGGAAGACTATGTTTTCTCCCAAGAATGCACCCCGGGAGACGGATTATATTCATAGAGAAGACATGGATAGACTTGTTGTTAGCGTTCATTTATGCTAGCCCAACACTTGGGGCCCATGTTCTGGATGTTCATGCGCTCACGGCCCAATATTCAGCATAAAGTCTACTCCATCTCAAAAGCCTAGACTGGTGAGAGGAAGGAATTTCTCACTTATAAGTTGGGTGTGGCCTCCGAGGTGGGACTAAACTCAAGTAGCCTCCGCCGGTCAACAGGCTCCTAACATCCCATCCCCCTGAAAACCCATCAGAAAAACATGGCGATGTTGGCTCTGATACCAAATATTAGCGTCCACTTAGGCTAGCCCAGCACTCGGCCCACGTTCTAGACGTTCATGCGCTCATAGTCCAATATTCAACAGAGATCCCACTCTATCTCAAAATCCTAGACTACTGAGAGGAAGGAATCTCCCCCTTAGAAGTTGGGTGTTGTCTCCCGTAGGCGAGGTGAGACTAAACACTAAGCAACCTCCACCGGTCAAACAGGCCATGCCCGCCTAGGAGGCTTCCTAGGGGATGGGGTGTTAGCGTACCAAGCATTGACATCAACCTTTAGTCCCATCTCGCTAGCGGGAGGGGGCTACAACTAACTTATAAGGGAGATTGCTCTCTTTCCTTCAGTCCGGGCTTTTGGGATGAAGTGCGCTTTCCACTTATAGTTGGATTGTATGCGCATAAATGCAATACGAGTGGGCTTCAGTGCTAACCATGAAAGGATCGTCGGTGGGGACGGAGCGACCCGTCGGAGGAGCAACCGGATGTAGGTAGAGGGGGCCGTCGAGATCAGGCCTAGAATGGCCACAAAGGAGAAGAACCACGAAGGTGGGCAGCGGAGGAGCCAGAGATGGGTAGAACGGCCACAGAGCAGGCCGGCTGGCGGACCGGTAAGGGAGCTCGAGGGAGCTGCCGAGGAGGAAGGGGGCGACGGTAGGGACGACTCTCAAGATTGTCCTCCACCTCCCCCGAGGACGACGACGGGGAGGGCCAATGGAGCTGGACCAGCCTCCCTTCCACCGAAGGTGACAGCGAGGACGGAGCTAGCGATTGGCCTCTACCTCCCCCGAAGACGACGATGAGGATGACACTCTGATTGGCCTTCGCCTCCTCCTAGGAAGACGACGTGACTGGCCGAGATCGACGTCGGGCGCCGGGGATCACACACGGACACTGGGGATCACGCCCGGGTGCCGGGATCAAGCACAACTGTCGAGAATCTAGGATTTCAAATTTGTATTTTGAATCTAGGCCAATTTGAAACCATTTGAATCTTGGATGAGTCTATTTGTAAAATATCATTTGTACAATGACGTGCGGTCATTAATTCGGGCCGGAGGGAGTACATTAATTGCATCGTCACCGAACACACGACAAGGAAGTTTAAAGTGCATCTGTTAGCGCAAAATCGTAAAATGACACAAAATTAACTTACAAATGTAGGTCAAAATGTTACTATAACTACGTGCTCTTTCCTTCTCAAAATAGATGTCGGAAATTTATCAAAAATTAGATGGATGTATATACTAAATAGCGCGACATCTATTTTAAGACAGAGGAAGTATTAAAGTGTGAAAAAATGAAGCATTATGCCCATATTGTTCGTGGATATAACTTAGGGATCCTCCATACCTACGACAACGTGATCGTGATGGTAATCCTAGATCGATCCGCCACTTAATTTGGCGCATTTGTACGGTTGTGCCCCCATGCATGCATCTACTGATCAGATGCATGCCAATTCTCTAGATTGGTCACAAGGCGGGTTGTGGTGACTACGTCAAGACCACAGTCGTTTGATGCCGGCCATGCATTGGTTCCAACAATGGGGCGGCTGCGTATGCTATGCCCGCTAGCTCGTCGTCATGTACCTTAGCTACCTCGCTCGTACATACTCCAGAACATACCCTATAAATATCATCGATCGACTCTTGTGAGTAAACATACAAGTATTCCTGCAGCCAGCCGCAAATACCGATCACAGTTGTAGTGATTTCTGAGCTAGCGAGAGGATCGGATTCGTCGTCCATGGCGAAGACGTCGTGGCCGGAGGTGGTGGGGTGGATGGACCTGAACGCAGCGTTCCAGATCAACCTCGACCGCCCGGCCGGACGTCTCGGTGGCGTTCTACGTACTCGAAAGGCTCCCCTCTGCCGTCGGGCTACAACCCCAGGCGCGTCCTCCTCATCCTCGACGCGGCCGGCGTCGTCATCCAGACCCCCGTCATCGGCTAGCTACATAGCTTCATCAGCCCGCTGCGTAAACTGGAGTTGCTCTCCGTTGTAACCATTGGCCGTCGATGGTGCTTAGCACACTGAATAAAAAATAAAGAACATTAGTTCCACTTTGGTCGTTCTTTTTATAACGGTTTTGCCACAGTCAAATTTGTAACCATCCAGATACGTGCAGAGATTAGTGCGGCTGCGTTTTCTTTTCCGAAAATATTTGGATCGGGTCAAGCGCTTAGACAGCTTTTTTTTTCTCGGCCGAGCGCCCGCTGCATGCATGCATGCATACCTCTCCATGTTTGTTACTAGCTCGTTTTTTACTTTCTGCCGCTCACGTGAAGGCCTAGCTAAGTAGGCCATGTACTAGTACAAGTTAGCTAACTTTTTTATACGTGTTTTTTATGTATTCATATGAGTTGACTTTTGTATTTGTGGGTTTTTTTATATTTTTAAGATTTATTTCTAATTTTATGTGGGTCTTACTGGGTTGTAATATCAGTTACAAGTGAGGTTGTAACTGTAATTTTTATCATTATAATATCTTTTTACGGTTTTGCTAGAAATTAGGCGTCTGATTTTTAGTTAAGTATCAGTCGTCTCTTTCACCATTAGATATACTTCGCGATTCGTGCAGCGTGGGAATTACTCATGAGTTGCAACTAGGTTGTAACTGAAAATTTGATGAGTTACAACTAGGTTGTAACTGGAAATTAGTACAAATTTTATAAGTTGCAAGTAGGTTGTAATTGAGAATTAGCATAAAATAGTAAAATAATATCAGCGACTGAGACATAACTAAAAATCAGGCGCCTCAGATTTAGACGCTCCCATTTTTTTAATTCTTCGAGTTGCAAATGGAGTTGCAACTGTGATTTATTCCAGTTGCAAGTGAAGATGTAATTATGATTTTTCTAGTTACAAGTGACATTGTAACTATGATTATTTTTAGTTACAAGTGGGGTTGCAACTGTGATTTTTTAAGTTATAAATAGGGTTGCAATTGTGATTTTTCTAGTTGCAACTGAGATATTCTAGGAAATCAGTCAACCAGTTGCAAATGGAGTTGCAATTGAAATTATTCAGTTGCAATTGATATTTTCATGTTACAAGTGTGGTTGTAATTGACTTTCTTTTCCAAGTGAGGTTATAAGTGAATTTTTTTCAATTGCAAGTGAAGTCACACCTAAATTTTTTGTCAGTTGTAATTGAGGTTGCAACTGTATTTTTTCCGTTATAAGTGGTGTTTAACTGATTTGTTTTTTCAGTTGTATGTGGGGTCGCAACTATTTTGAAATAGGGTTGTAGCTAAATTTATTAGTTGTAAATGGGGTTGCAACTGAGCTGTAGTTTTTAGTTCCATGTGAGGTTGCAACTAAGTTATTCCCTCCGTTTATCACTTGTACATAGTCATAACAACAAAACAATTGCAATCACTTACAATCTAACAAGAATTATGTACTTCTAATCTATGTCATGTATCCAATTCCCAAAATATTGGCAACGCTACGAGGTGAATATAAGTCTGAAGCTATTTGGATGACTAACCATATTAAACAAGTAAAATTGCATTAGAAAAAGAGATGTTTGATTGTCTCCCAATGATGAAAAAAATCCGCATTAGGTTCTCCCATGCCAATTCTGCCTGACAAGGTTTTCCTTGGCAAGAATAACCCCATGATGAGATGGTAAGGAAATTTTTTAATTCTTATTGGTATCATCATCTTTTAGATTTTCCTATTGTTATCGACTGATGGCAAGTCTGGCTGGACTAGTGCATTGTATATGGAATCAACCGAGAAATTAGCACTCTCATGTAGATTCTAACAAAATTCATTAGTTCTAGACGACAATTGGACTAAAGCCAAGTGTTTAAGCAAGGCATTCCAAGAAGCGAGCTCGGGCTCAAGTATATCTCTTCTAATCGTCACATTTAGAGGAGAAGATTCCATAATAATGGAGACTATATCACGCTTATGACGAATAATATCCTACCAGAGTGTAGCATTGCCTAGGCACGTGTCCTCCTAGAAATGTAATTCTGATCCATCCTTAATTAAAAATGATCCAAAGCGGAAGAAATGTTTCTTCATAGCCATTATACTGGCCTAGAAATGCGAGTTCCCTACTTTCCAATTAACTAGTGATGATGCATTCGAGCCAACATATTTTCGTTTAAGAAGGTTTTGCCATACCACATCTTAAATGAGTAATTTGAAGAGACATTTTCCAAGTAGGGCCATATTTTTTATCTCAATATCATGAACACCTCTCACACCTCGGTTTGGAGGAGGCGGGAGGGCAGACCACACTACACTTATCTAGTCGATACTTCTATTTCTCAATGTCACCTTGCCAACAGAATCCGATTGAAATTAATTCAATCGTTTTAAGACTCCTTTTGTAGTTGGAAGAAAAATATCATATACAATACATAGTTAAAGAGAATAAAACTTTCCTCCCAAGGATAACAATTTACACTTGCAACTTCTTAATCTTAATTATAGACTCTCCTCATCAAGTTTCCATTTTGCATTTGTAAGCCTTCAATAATGTATCCGAATACTCAAGTACCTAATTGCAAAATGGCTTTGCCTGCAGCCAAATAACCCTGCATACAGATTGCCGCATCCTAAGCCTCGCCGAAGCAAAAAAAATCACTTTTATGTTAATTGATTTTACAACCCGAAAGTTGCTCGAAAGTTGATAGAATAAACTTTAGATTTCTTGCTTTTCCAAGACCATGTTCCATAAAAAGTATGATATCATTGGCATATTGTAGGGTAGATAGTCCACCATCAACTAAGTGAGTAATCACACCTTCAATTTTTCCTTTGCACGCTCATTCATAACAACTAGCATATCAACCCTGAAAGGATACAGATGTCGCCTAGAAGGGGGGTGAATAGGCGATTAAAATTTTTCCGATAGTTTCTCAACAAAGGCAGAATTAAACTAGTGTTTACTTTGATAAGCATAAGACCAAGAACTACTAGGGTTCACCTATGTTCACCAACAACTTATGCTAAGCAAATCAAATAACTATGTGATAGAAAGATATATAGTTCAAGCACGAAGGCTATCACAAAGTAAAGTGCACAAGTAAGAGCTCGGGTATAGAGATAACAGAGGCACGCGGGGACGACGATATTTTACCGAGTTCCTCCCAACATGGAGTACATCTCGTTTGGAGAGGGGGTGGTATCAAACCACCAATGCCACAAAAGGCCTCCCTTATTCTCCTGTGAATCTCACCCCAACGGGATCGATTCATGCTTCCGCTATCGGTGCACTTGTCGGTGGCAATCCGGAACCTCTCACAAGGTTGGGGAACTTCTCCACAACTCAATTGGAGGCTCCCAACAAACAAGCTTGGGCAAAGCTCCATAACCTAATTGGAGGCCCCAAGTAATCCAAGTACCTACAAAACCACCAAACCGTCTAGGGTTCCAAGAAACCAAGAGTAAAAAGCTTCTCACCTTTCACTTAATCAAATTCTCACCGAGAACTCAAACCTATGCACCAAATGCAATGACAAGAACACAAGTAGTGCTCAAATTCTTCTCTCCCAAATTCTACCAAAGCTACAAAAGCTTGTGGGGGAATAAGAGAGGAAGAACAATGGAGGAAATCCACAAAAGACTCCAAGATCTAGATCCCAAGATGTTCCCCTCACTTAGAGGAGAGATGGATTGGTGGGATTGTAGATCTAGATCTCCTCTTTCAAATCCCTAAAATATATGCAAGAATCAATGGAGGGATTGAGAGATAGCAAGCTTAAAGAGGTCAACAATGGTGGGGAAAACTTGCAAGAGAGGTAGGGAATCATTGGGGAAGAAGGGCCCCTTAAATAGGTCCCTAGAAATCCAACCATTAGGCCCAGGAATCGCCCGGTCCGGAGTCTCCGGACTGGGACCGGAGTCTCTGGTGTACCCAGGACAAACGGGGACAATCTGGAGGACGTACTGGACGCAGTCCGGATATAGACCGTAGATTTAATCCGGAGTCTCCGGTCTTACAAAAACTGGCAGAAAGACCAATATGAAAACAACCATAACTTTTGCATCCGGACTCCGATTTTGATGAACTTGGGCTCGTTTTAAAGAAGACAATATGCTCTACAAGATCATACAGAAAAACATAATAGTATAGAAAGGTAGGATAGAACCAAATGAAGAAAGGTTTAACCTCTCTCAAAAAGACAAACCAGTAAAACCTCCAACATCGAAAACGTAGTAGAGAATGCATATGAAATCCGTTTTCGATGAACTAGAGCTTGTCATGGAGATTAAAACAAGCTCTAAATCCTCACATGAGTAAGAACCAAATAATGGAAGGTTTTACCTATCTCTAAAAGACAAACCGGTAAAACTTCCAAGATAAAAAACGCAATAAGATATAAAAGCGAAATCCGTTTTTGATGCACTAGAACTTGTTATTAATATTACCATAAGATCTAGAACCTCACATGGATCAGATCCAAATAACAACCAAGAAAGTATGATGCTAAGTATGCAAAGGTTTGAGCTCTCTTTGAAAGATATGATCGACTTACTCACTTGAGAGCCCCTCTTGATAGTATGGTTATCTATCCTATAAACCGGTCTCCCCAACTAACACCACGAGACCAGTACGAAGAAAACCCTATCAATATCGTACCTTTGTCTTGCGCATATTCCACTAGATCATGATGTATACGATCTTGTCCTTCTCAAGATGGAACACCTTTCTTGATTGCTCTTGCACGCACTCGCTTGATGAAGACTTGCAAGTTGCTCCCCCATACAACATGGGGAAACCTTTACTTTGACCTTGTCTTCATCGATCCATGATCACCGAGGATGGCAAGCTTCAAGCATGAGATCTTCTAGATATTGCACATCTTTAGCTTCCACGTCATTTCTTCTTTTCTTCATTATGTTGATGCCTTGAAGGTGCACCAGAGATATTTATCCATCTTATTCTTCAAGACATACTTGCGATAGGTTTAACTCTCACATGACCAATCTGTGGATCACTCTTTGAACACCTTGGTCTCCACTTGATCCTCTTCACTTTCTTCTTCTCCAAACCTTGAAGCCAACATATGGTTCAAGCATTTCCTATGGAAAATTCCAACAAGTACAACTTGATACAAGCATTAGTCCATAGAGATTGTCATTAATTACCAAAACCACACATGGGGGCCCACATGTTCTTTCAATCTCCCCCATTTTGGTAATTGATGACAATCCATTTGAGAGGATTTATATGAGGAATTTAACACATAAAATGGTAGCACCAATATCAAATACTACATAATTATGTGATATTGGTACCATCACCATATATAGAGAAAACTCCCCCACAATCTATGCATGTGTGATGAACTTGAATTTCATATCATTGGTGGAGTTTCCTCTATATATATACCACATGCTAAGCAACAACAATGATGCAAGAGCATGAAAGGCAAATGCTTAGAAACAAACTCAAAGCATAAACCATTTCCCTTAAATCCTCTAAAACTTCTCCCCGTTGGCATCGATTTCCGAAATGGGTGACAAGTTCTAGAAGGCCAATATAGTGCTAAATCCCCAAAAGGTGTGCATTCGCACATATCCAATGATGAATACTTGGGAGGAAGTAGAACTATATCGAGGACCCAAAGATTGTCAAAAGAAATAAAATAAATGAAGCATCAACAAATGATGTAAGCAATCACAAGATCCGACAAACCAATTGAAAACAACAAATGAGTCCAAATGGAAACAACAAGATATTATGATAAGAGCAAAAGAATGTTTTTAAATAATAAATGGAGAAGCTCCCCAAGATTGTTTACATTAGAATACATGCTCCAAAAATTGATACCACCCCAAGATTTGTGCAAATTTTAAAAATAAATGCATTAGAATACATAATGCACAAATATGGAATCCTTGCTCCCCCATAAGCATTTAAACACAACAAATGAAAGAATACAGGTGAGCATTATTAAATGAATTAGATGAGCTCCCCAAAGATAATGCAGCAATTATGATAATTGCATTTGGGAACAAAGTGCATAATCATGGAATCCTCACTCATCCAACTCCATTTAACAATACAAGGCATGAGAGAACAAATATGATAAGCACAAAGTGATGCTATAAATAAAATTAGTAAGCTCCCCTAGGTATGTGCAACATTAGGTTTTTTTATGTGAATACAATGTGCACAACATGGAATCCTCACTTACTCTATTTTACTTATAACACAGCTTTGCGCAAATGAGCAAATACCAAGGCATAAAATTTGCAAGAAACAAATGGTTGAGCAATAAGTAAGAGACAACATATTAGCAGGCTCAACCACAAGGATGTGTGAGATGCATGACAAAGCATATTATAAGACTAGTACAAGGATGATCACTGCGTATCCATATAGTCTTCAATGAATGATATTGCTTAGTATGACCATACAACACACATGAAACAAGGAAGATATCAAGAAAAAATAGAGTAACCTCTTGCATGTGTATAAGTTTCTAAGTAGACAATCTTGCAAAGATATTGATCCACAAAGAAACATGTACACACAAAGTAGATACTTAAAATCAGTAGAGCAAGATATCCAAAATGAAGTCATGATAATACCAATAAGATTTTTCTTGAAAACATGGCCAAAGGCTCAAATATCTTATTGTACATCGATGAGCTTCAACAACCAACACACCCCATACATTACAACGATCACCAAGGGAAAAAAGGAGAAAGTTGGAATATATGGAGAAAGGCAACAAGTATCACAAGGATAAATCAACTAGCAAAATCTCACTATTGCACATGAGAAATGTTGAGGAAAAGATAGGCAATAAAATTGCTAGATTGACATATTTGGGATTGGTGGATCATATGCATGATTTTGTATAATCCCAATTATATGCACTCATCTCAACTTATACATATTTACAATAGATAGTTCTATTAATACCATGGCTATAAATACAGCAATTTGTACAATAACAAAAATTCATGCCAAGATGCAACCTACAAAAGGTTGGAAGCAAGATAAATATGCATGAGAAAGAGATACTTGTTACCGAGATATAATTGGTAGGATGTAGAGCATATGAATTCGGTGATCATCCTATAGCTTGCCTCAAATTTTCATGTATGCACCACTTCTTCAAATTTGAGAGACAAGCATCCAATATATCTCCAATGTACCTAAAACATAATTAAGTACAAAATGGTCCCAAACATATTGGGTCCAAATTAGTTAGTGCAACTACAATACATAGGAGAGACTCCACATAGTTATGTGCATATTGATATGAAATTGAATTTCATGCACAACTTAGCCAATGGGAATTGGTGGAGTTTCCCTTATATATTGGATCAAAAAAAGCAAGCATGCCATAATATAGATATGTAGTAAATATGCATGCACAAGGCTTTCAAGAACCAAAAATGAGATACAATTTGAACAAAAACACCAAGTAAACCAAGATGGCACACACACGAGTGTGACAATACAAGTGGTGTCCAAATTGTATCAAAGAACCAATTCAACACACGAAAGATCATAAGTTCAAAAATGAACTCGGCCAAAGACAAAGAGCAAAAGATAGATAAAAATACAAATGCTCAAGAATTTATCTCATTCTAAAATGGTCAAAACATGAAACAAGGAATGAGACAAAACCAACTCCCAAAAAGAGTAAGGTTCCAACAAGTAAACCAAACTCTCCAAACTTTTCATGATGTCACAAAATACCAAAACAAAAAGATCAAACTTCCAAGCACATAAAACACGATATGGATCCAACAAGTAAGCATAAAAGGATTGTTCTAGATAATATAGGAGAGCTCACCCATAAGTAGTAGATTATATAGAATTTTGATTTTGAATGCAAAATGCACACAAATGAGATCATCACTACTTCCTACATTAAATAAAACACAAGAGGATACCAATAAAATAAGAAGATCCAAAAGTAGCAAGGAATACATGGGAGCACATAAAACATTGACTTGGCTAAAGATAGGACAAGATTAAGCAAAGTCCAAAGTGAATATGATCAATAACCTCTACCATAAATTTAGTACTAATTATCCAAGGACAAGAAATATCGGGAATAATTTTCCCAAGGTAGTTTGCATGGATATCCACGATCATAGTCACAACAAGAAGCATATAACAAAGTATAAGAATTAAGTTCGATGCTTCAAAAGAGATTCTTGGTAGCTTCCAATAGTCACACAATCACTAGTGATTAGAGTAACTTGAAGCAAATGGTTTCCATGAGGATATAGAGATCTAAATATGAGGAAACACAACCAAGAAACACTTTCACACACAAGATCCAAACTATGAGAAATAAAGGCATTCAAGCAAGTTGGATCTTGTATGAGCTAATGTGTCACATAATTATCAATATCAATTCTAAGTGAAACAAACTCGAATTTTCACATTTTCTAGGATTGTAATATGCACTAAGAATATGACTCCCCCATGATGTGATACTACCATAAAACCAACATGAGGCAAAATGGATACAAATAGAGATAATTAATGGACATTATAGAACTTAAATTTCTCATGAGAAACATACCACAAAGAGACTAGATAATATTCCAATATAAAATCTAGGTGGTATACCTCATGTAGACACATTTTTAGGATTGTGGAATGCCTAAGAATAACACTCCCAAAAATGGGATAGTCCATTAACCTCTCACAAGAGCCAAATAAGATACCAAATATAACCACGTAAGGTTCAAACACAAGAAACACACATACATGGTGTGCCACCTAATCATACACAGACGTGCTTGATACCTCAAGATAATTAAGTGGATAGCACAACATGTACAAAAGCATGGAAGATACAAAACCAACACATGCACAAGGGGGCGAGTAACTTTCAATGTAATGAGTTAAGCATTTGTTACCTCAAGGAGGAACATTGGATATATAATATAAGCATGATAATCCAAAATGCTTGGCTTGACACAAATAATTGATGAAGATCCCTCAATTCTTCATAATGTAACCAAGTCTCCAATGCCCTCCAAAACACACCTATTGATCAAGTTTTGGCTTGTTGGTCCCCAAACAAGTTGGGTCCTAAGAAGTTAGTCACAATAGGATTGGCAACCCAAATGGTTCTTTTATTGACACCACATTGGGCACCAACAAACTTGGCAAACATATTGCCAATCTCATTCTTATAAAGTGAATAAGCATCATCAATCAAGATAGGATTGGATGAGGAGATACCAATAGTGCATGAGGAAGAAATGTTCCCCTTCTCACGGCATATATAGAAAGTTCTACTCTTGCCATCTTTCTTCTTAGGTGAAGCCACAACTCGAGGAAGAGCTCGAGTAGTCCTCTTAGGAAGAGGCATGTCAATGACTTGAGGTGGAGCTTGAGACTGCTTCCCTTGTTGCTTCACACTAAGAGGATTTTTCTTCAATGGAAAGATCTAACATGGTGCCCTTTTTACTTGCACTTGAAGCAAACAATGTTGGCCGGATTCTTTACTTGATCTTGGCCTTGTTGTCCTTGTGCTTCAACTTGATAGTGGACTTGTTCTTGACATTGGAGTTGAATCCAAGCTCACTCTTGTCATTGGGGAATTTTTGCACACTCAAGATTTTGTTGAGTGTGGCCTTACCTTGGTGACCATTTTTCAAGTCATTCTTCAAATAAGTGACTTGAGCCTTGAGCTCTTTGAGTTCCTCTACATGGTTAGTTTCAACAAAAGTACTAGAGGAAGTAGATGCTACATTGTTAGAGCAACAAGGCACGAAATGTAATTCATCACGAGATATAGCATGGTTGAGAGTGGATGAATTACAAGGACTAGCACATGGCAATATAACATTTGGAGTAGATATAGTGCTAATGTCCCCATGAGTCCCACTAGATGTTACCTTTGACACTATGGCCTCATGAGCTAACTTTAGCCTTCCATGGGAGACTAGAAGATCCTCATGCGAGCTTGAGAGCTTGACATGAATTTCTTCTAATTTCCCATAGTTGCTAGTTAGCAAAGCAAGTTGAGCCTTTAGCTCAACATTATCCTTCAAAATAGATACTTCACAAGAAATAGAGTTAGTAGCACAAGCATCATTATTATTAGCAAGAGGTGAGGGCAACTTGGCAAGATCTTTTGAATATGAAGCTTTAAGTTGCTCATGCGACTCGGTGAGTTTGATGAGCTCCCTCTTAATGACCCGAGAGCCATTTTCGAGGTGCTTAAAATCCTCAACAAGTTTATCATAAGCAACTTCAAGTTCATCATTTTTAATCTTGAAGGAGTTAGCCACCGCAAGTTCTCTATCATGGTATTACTTTACTCTAGATAATTCTAGAGTAAAAGTCTCCTCAAGAGATTCTTTGGTGGTTTGTTCTTATTCAAGGGAGTCCTTTAGTTGAGCAAGTTCATTAGCATACTCATGCTCAAGCGCAAACTTTTCATCAATTAGGTTTTCTTGCTCCTCAATAAGATCATTGCCTTCTATAGCATAATTCAAGATTTCAAGAAAGTTGGAGGAAGCAATTTTATTTTTGTAGAGAGCACTATAGACAACCTCTCCCATTTTCTTAATAGAGGTAATATCATACTTACCTCGATAATCATCATTATCATTTTCAACCTCATCATCATCATCATGAGATACAATGGGATCCAAAGAGGTTACCTTTGTTCCCTTAGCCATAAGGCATATGTGAGAACCGGAGGAAGGTGATGATGAGATTGCACTTGTAGCTCTATTAAAGACCTTGTCTTGGTCCATAGAATCTACGGTTTCCTCTACATGGTTAGCAACACAAGCACTAGAGGAAATAGAAGCATTTTTACCATGGCAACAAGACAACACAAGCATATCATCATGAGATTTATTCAAGTCATTTCTACATGATATGCAAGGACTATTAACACAAGCATGTAAGAAGTTTGTAGTGCTAGAAGTGTTAAAGTCCAAAGATAGATCATTGCAACTAGATAGAGATGAGGGATTATAAATAGTAAGCACACTATACAAATTGCAATTTCTATCACCACTCACCATATTATTACCTTGTGAAAAATAACATGTTGGTGAAGTGGTAGATGATGAGAAATCATCTCGACCGGAAGTGGAAGCAACACAATCATCCCCAATAATGTTGGACTTGCTATATTTATATTGAAGCTTGGTCCATATTTCATGAGCACTAGAATAAGGCATGATCGAAGAAAGAACTACATTGCTCACAACAAGTGAAAGAATTTTAGTAGCTAGAGCATCAAGAGTTCAACTTCTCCTCTAAAGGTTCGTTTTGGGGATCCATATGAGAATAGAAACCCATATATAGATATCCCTCAATATTTGGGTGAATTCCCCGAAATAAATTAAGCATGCGAGATTTCCAAACATCATAATTTATGCCATCGAATGTGAACCTATCATTGTACACAAATCCCCTAGCCGACATCTTTACTCTCAAGGTGGTGAAGCCTAAAATGAGAGACCGGGCTCTGATACCAATTGAAAGGATACAGATGTCGCCTAGAGGAGGGGGTGAATAGGCGATTAAAACTTTTCCGAGAGTTGCTCAACAAAGGCGGAATTAAACTAGTGTTTACTTTGAAAATCACAAGACCAAGAACTACTAGGGTTCACCTATGTTCACCAACAACTTATGCTAAGCAAGTCAAATAACTATATGATAGCAAGATATATACTTCAAGCACGATGGCTATCACAAAGTAAAGTGCACAAGTAAGAGCTCGGGTATAGAGATAACCGAGGCACGCAGGGACGACGATATTTTACCAAGTTCCTCCCAACATGGAGTACGTATCGTTTGAAGAGGGGCTGGTATCAAACCACCAACGCCACAAAAGGCCTCCCTTATTCTCCTGTGAATCTCACCCCAACGGGATCGATTCACGCTTCTACTATCGGTGCACTTGTCGGTGGCAATCCGGAACCTCTCACAAGGTTGGGGAACTTCTCCACAACTCAATTGGAGGCTCCCAACAAACAAGCTTGGGGAAAGCTCCACAACCTAATTGGAGGCCCCAAGTAATCCAAGTACCTGCAAAACCACCAAACCGTCTAGGGTTCCAAGAACCCAAGAGTAAAAAGCTTCTCACCTTTCACTCAATCAAATTCTCACCGAGAACTCAAACATATGCACCAAATGCAATGACAAGAACACAAGTAGTGCTCAAATACTTCTCTCCCAAATTCCACCAAAGCTACAAAAGCTTGTGGGGGAATAAGAGAGGAAGAACAATGGAGGAAATCCACAAAAGACTCCAAGATCTAGATCCCAAGATGTTCCCCTCACTTAGAGGAGAGATGGATTGGTAGAATTGTAGATCTAGATCTCCTCTTTCAAATACCTAAAGTATATGCAAGAATCAATGGAGGGATTGAGAGATAGCAAGCTTAAAGAGGTCAACAATGGTGGGGAAAACTTGCAACAGATCTAGGGAATCATTGGGGAAGAAGGGCCCCTTAAATAGGTCCTTAGAAATCCAAGCGTTAGGCCAAGAATCGCCCGGTCCGGAGTCTCCGGACTGGGACCGGAGTCTCTGGTGTACCCAGGCCAAATGGGGACAATCTAGAGGACGTACTGGACGCGGTCCGGAGATAGACCGGAGATTTAGTCTGGAGTCTCCGGTCTTGCAAAAACTGGCAGAAAGACCAATATAAAAACATCCATAACTTTTGCATCCGGACTCCTATTTTGATGAACTTGGGCTCGTTTTAAAGAGGACAATAAGCTCTACAAGATCATACATAAAAACATAATAGTACATAAAGGGAGGATAGAACCAAATGACGAAAGGTTTAACCTCTCTCAAAAAGACAAACCAGTAAAACCTCCAACATCGAAAACATAGTAGAGAATGCATATGAAATCCGTTTTCGATGAACTAGAGCTTGTCATGGAGATTAAAACAAGCTCTAAATCCTCACATGAGTAAGAACCAAATAATGGAAGGTTTTACCTATCTCTAAAATACAAACCAGTAAAACCTCCAAGATCAAAAACACAATAAGATATAAAAGCGAAATCCATTTTTGATGCAGTAGAGCTTGTTATGAATATTACCATAAGATCTAGAACCTCACATGGATCAGATCCAAATAACAACCAAGAAAGTATGATCCTAAGTATGCAAAGGTTTTAGCTCTCTTCGAAAGATATGATCGAGTTACTCACTTGAGAGCCCCTCTTGATAGTACGGTTATCTATCCTATAAACCGTTCTCCCCAACTAATACCACGAGACCGGTACGAAGAAACCCCTATCAATATAGTACCTTTGTCTTGCGCATATTCCACTAGATCTTGATGTATACGATCTTGTCCTTCTCAGGATGGAACACCTTTCTTGATTGCTCTTGCACGCACTCGCTTGATGAAGACTTGCAAGTTGCTCCCCCATACAACATGGGGAAACCTTTACTTTGACCTTGTCTTCATCGATCCATGATCACCAAGGATGGCAAGCTTCAAGCATGAGATCTTCTAGATATTGCACATCTTTAGCTTGCACATCATTTCTTCTTTTCTTCATTATGTTGATGCCTTGAAGGTGCACCAGAGATATTACTCCATCTTATTCTTCAAGACATACTTGCCATAGGTTTAACTCTCACATGACCAATATGTGGATCATTCGTTGAACACCTTGGTCACCACTTGATCCTCTTCACTTTCTTCTTCTCCAAACCTTGAAGCCAACATATGGTTCAATCATTGCCTATGGACAATCCCTACAAGTACAACTTGATACAAGCATTAGTCCATAGAGATTGTCATTAATTACCAAAACCACACATGGGGGCCCACATGTTCTTTCAAACCCTATATTAAATATCAATTGGGGATAATGGGTCACCTTATCTAAACCCTTTCTTTATCTCGAAATAATTGCCAACATCATCCTTGACTATAATGGCCACATTACCTCCTAGACAAAAAGCTATGGATCAAAACATGCTACTCTTTAGAAAAAACTTTTATTCTGAGAGTTTGCCGAAAGAAAGACATCTTGACTTTGTTGTAGGATTTCTTGAAATCAATTTCCAAAACAATCCTATTTAATGTTTTCCTATGTAGTTCATGTATTCTTTCATGAAGGATAACCACCCATCCAAGATGTTGAGGCCTTACATAAAAGAAGTCTGAGAAGGACGAAACACATGGTCTGGCACTGAGTTAAACTTAATTGTTACAATTTTGGTTAAAATTTTAAAACTATAGTTAAGAGGACATATGTTCCTGTATTTGTTAGATTCTCTCTGCTTTATTAACCTCATGTAATAAAATTATCTCACCTAAACTGAAATGCAAAATTCTAGTTGTCCAATATGAACAAAACTAAATAGATCTAGAATATCCGATTTGATGACATGCTAGAAGTTCTGATAGAACTCAGTTGAGAAACCATCTGAACTAGGGGTCTTATTGTGTTCCATTTAGAAAATTGCTTTCTTTTTACTTCATCCTTTAAGTAAGGTATAGTAAGTCTTTGGTTTTCCTCTACAGAAACTTGGATTATCATCTATTCAAGTTTCATTCATAGAGAAGTTACCTTCCTCAGGTGTACCAAGTAGACCTTTGTAGTAATTTGTAATGTATGACTATAGTTGTTCATGGGCCTCATTCCCTCAATTATTCCCTCATCCTAAAACAGAGAATGAATAAGTTTTTTCCTATGTCTGCCATTGGTAATACTATGAAGTACCTTCTATTTGAGTCTCCTTCAAGAATGAATTGGACTTTAGAATGTTGTTGCCATTTAAGTTACTCATCACATAGAAATCGTGCTATATAGTGTATTAGATTGGCTTTTGAGCTCAATTTTCTGTATGGAAAGTGGTCGAACTTCTGCTAACGCTTAGATGCCATCAATAATAGAAGAAAGACACACTTTTCTTGTTTAAAAATACCCGATGTATGTCGTTCCCACCCATGAAGGTGTATGTGTGTCACATGTATTTTATTGTTCCATGCATCTTTGTATTGAGGTACATCCAACAACAATTCTTTTCCCACACTGACTTAACCATATCATGGAACCCCTCGCAGTGTAACCACCCAAATTCAAACTTAAACCGTTGATAACACTGTGGTCTAGGCAATCACATGGTCAATAAAACAAGAATGTGGTCCGACTACTTCTATTGACAGTTTTGATTAAGGGTGAAGCTTGTCTTACCCTTTTTTTCTAAGGGTAACACTTGTTTTACTTGTGCACGGCTCGATGCCTGTTAGAGCCTATAATTGCATTAGGTGAAGTATGTGCGATTGGATGAATCTCTTACGGCTCATATAAACTGTGTTAATGTGGCTTAGCCAAGGTCCACGACATACACATCGCACAGGTTCCTTGTGTATGCATCATGTGCAAAACAATTGTTACAATTTGTGAAGGCAAACCGTGTGTATGTTGAAAACATCTTGTGGGGAAGTTTAATCGCGTGTGTAATGTTTCTGCTAAGTTGTCGTGCCCGCCTCTTCCTCACCATTGGAACCAATTTTATCGGCATCACACACATCGCCGGCTAGCCATAACCGCCAGGATCGCTCTCTTCATGCATGCATGGAGTGTCTCTATGCCTTTGTTGGCTTCCTCAATGACCCTAACACTGAATGGTGAACTATGTGAGTGTGTGATGTTAGGCATGCATGCGATGCGATTTTT
This sequence comes from Avena longiglumis, assembly GCA_030063025.1. Taxonomy (NCBI): domain Eukaryota; kingdom Viridiplantae; phylum Streptophyta; class Magnoliopsida; order Poales; family Poaceae; genus Avena; species Avena longiglumis. The sequence continues at coordinate 36,048,333 of CP125978.1, forward strand.
TCTTGAAACACAATAATAGAAACGGAAGCGCTTACAATATGGCAAACATACTCGGCCATATGAACGCATGCACACACATCCTATTCCTATGAGCACCTTTGAGAGATCGAGCTGATATATCGGGTCTTGAGATTGATAAAGTCACCATATGCATCTCGCAATCGACAGAAACATCACCTTCTACTGAAAGAATATCCTGGCTTTATGAGACACACAGTTCAAACCTCTGGTAGGCAGAGATATAACCACCTTCCTAGCCATTCAACTAAATGTTTGTTCTCGCATGCATGCAAGTATTGGCTAGCTGGTTACCTTAATTATATCTTGAATTGCATCCTGTGAGTGTGTGATGAATCTACACTCTGCATCTATATATATGCTATTAAACCGAAGCCAGACAGTAGGTACATCGTCCAATTTTTAACTTTATCCCTTTAGTCTTTAAAATTAAACCGCAGTCCCTCCTAGATTGTTAGTCGTCACTTTAAAATTTTGTCTCTCAGTTATTATGAAGTTAGCCCGCAGTTTCTTTCCCCGAAACTCACGCCCCCAGCGACCCACTTTAGCACTTTGTATTGGATCATGCCGGGAAGAAAATGCCAACATCGTACCAGAAGGCTGTGCCTCTCCTTCATGCCGCCATCTCGTAGAGTCCGCGGAAAGATCGATTGCCTGGGAGGGATGTCCAGGGCGCCGCCTCCGCGCTGGAGGTATATGCCTCGCCCTTAGGGTGGTTACCTTGTAGAACCTGGGGAACAGTCAATCCTGGGTAGGAATGGACAGGAAAGGCCCATCACAGAAGGGTTTGAGTGGTGCGTGTATTACCGGGTCGAGAAGATGTGGCTCCTCTGTTTCAGATTGAATGGCGAACTACCCCACACACGAAGAGCCTTCTCGACGGCGATCCATGGAAAGACCACTCCAGTAGTACCATCACCTTTGGGTCAGATCGAGTAAACCTGAAGGACCTAGCTTTGTGGTGACTTACTATCATGTGACCGCGATCGTCAAAGATATTAATTAAGCGGCAGTATGATGTCCTTTGTCATTACTTGAATGTTGACTATGGAGATGGCATTGCTCCTATGAAACTTAGCATATGCATTCTCCACCAGAAAAGAAAATGTAGTTCCTTACCAGAATAGTCTAAAATTTTCCGAAACACCGCTAGACAACACGGAGGAGCAACAACCCAGATAAGCGATGTTGAAAGCCAAGTAGAAGAGAAATCAGCATAGTGGTAAGAAAGGTCACAAGATAACGAGAGTATGGTCCGGCGGCCGAGGGCCGGCCAGATTCACGTAAACCATGCTTCAAAGAGTAGATAACTCGTTCCAAAACATCAAATATTTTATCCTTTAAAAAAAATGCAATGCATATATCTAGGTGCGTTTTAGTGCATAGGTTCAGAGTAAAATGAATCAATCTACAACTAAAAGTCATCTATACATATGTGCTTCAGAAAAAAGGCTAAAACATATCATATTTTGAAACGGAGGGAGTAACTATAGTAAAAGGAAATAGAATGGCTGACACTTATTATCATTCACAGATTCCATTTGTTCTTTAGCAGGGTGCAGCACCAAGACAAATTCATTCACCCCAGTTTATTCGTCCATACGGCAACTAACTACTCATTTCAAGGACCTTCTGTTCACCCCAGCTCTGTAGAGCTGCAAGGGCGAATGGCCACAGGCAGAGAGCTTAACCTCAGTATGTGCGGGAACGCAGAAAACATCCCCTTCCTCTGCCTTGCCACCATCTAATAACATGGAGCCAATAACCTGAATCTCACCTTCCCCGGCCAAGACGAGCAAGATGGATGGACTCTGTGCTGTGGACATGACCACCACTTCGCCTGGAGGTAGCAAGCAGCAGTCAACCTCAAACTCGTCACACGGCGGGGTATAGCGTCGTACGAATGGCCGCACTGGGCACCCCTCGTAATATTTCAGGGAAAACCTGCAGACAGGAGAGGCTCGGTGATCAAACTGTCGACACGATTTAAAATGAAAAAGTAAAGAACCGAGATGGCTGGATAACTCACCTGATTATATGTTAGCATAGAGCAAAATGTCTTAACATCTCTGTATTTATGTGTTAGACCAGCTCGAACAACATTGTCCGATGTGGCCATGCACTCGATGCATTCCCCCGACAGGTACGCGTGCGGTTCATTGGCGCCAATATAGATTGCTTCACCAGGACTGAGCTTGATATGGTTGAGAAGAAGCGCTGCTACAACACCAACATCATCTGGATACTGTCTTTCCAGGGATAAGATGAGTTGCTCTTTCTCTGTTAAGGTCCGAATCTGAACGTCATCAACAAGAATCGAACCCCAGGATTGTCAGATACCAGGTGTCCCATTAATATACTTCTTTAAAATGTGAAACAGTTTTAGGGATTATAGTAAGGTTAATACAGCAGAACATGTTATCTCAGTATGTCACTGGTGGAAACAACCCCATGTGTCCCAGTTGGTAAGCGGCATTAGTCCCGGTTGCCCAACCGGGACGGGGCAATCGGGACTAAAGCCCGAACCTTTAGTCCCGGTTGCCCCACCAATCGGGACAAAAGATCATACCATGCGAGGAGGGGGGGGGGGCTTTAGTCCCGGTTCGTAATACGAACCGGGACTAATAACCTTCTGCCGTGGCAGATATTTGGCCCATTTCTCTGCCGCGACAGAGAATTCATTTTTGCACATTTTGTTGCCGCGGCAGCATTTTCGCCACTTTTTGTGCCGCGGCAGAGAATTCATTTAGGTTGTTTTATTGTTTATTTAGTGTTTTGCACTTATCAATGAAGGAACCTTATATTACACAAGATCATCATGACAATATTACATTCAATACACGGATCGAGTTCATGCACTACATACAAAAGTATTGCCCTTGTCTATACACGGATCGATTTGCTATTTTTACAATCCCTATTGTCTATACACAGCAGAATAGTACTCCCCTTTCGGGTCTAGGACTTCTGCATCCAAGAATCCCGCCAATTCCTCCTGAATTGCTCGTACGCGATCCTTTGGCGGAAGACCGCCCAGACGCTCGATCTAATTTAAAAAGGAGTCAGTCTATATGAATGAAACTAAACACAATTTGTTTGAAAATAAAACTATAGAAATTGTTTACATACGTGGAGTTGCTCTAAATTTCTGCCCTTCTCATCGCACGTCTGCCGGATGAACTCGCAAACATAGTATCCACAGAGATTGTTACCTGGTCCCTGTGTCAGGCACTTCACAAGAACATAGTTCAATCAAAATAATAATCAAGCATTATAATAACTGTATCAAAACTAGAATCAAAGATATGCGCGGATATAGCTAGTGGTGCTTACATTTAGTGGTTGAAATGTAAGCTCCTCTTTCCAAACACCCCTAGCCTTGTTGGTGAACCGTTTCCAAGCGCTGCCCGCGAGAAAGCGAATAAAATAAGTTCTTAAGTACTTGATATCATAAAATTCACGAACATTGCCGATATAGTGTCGTAATGATTAGAATTACCGGAGAAGTATCTGCATGTCCTTCCACGTCTCAAGAGGTTTATGTTTCGAGTCCATGACTAGTACACGCCCTTTGTCAAGTTGAATGATTAACAGAATATAGTGGAAGCTGCGAATGCATAACTAATCAATTATATACTTAACATCGAGTTAGCGAAATAGAAAGTGTATACAAGACAATAACACTCACCGAAGTTGTAAGAAAAAGTATTTCCTTTTGGTTTCTTGAAACCTTAACGCTGTACTATATTATCCTCCGTATCCGGGGCTTATTTTGAGATTAGCTTCATGAACCCAATATGGGTCAATGAAGCCAATATCATAGATTTGTCCTCGCTGATTTCGAGAATCTTCATTCTGCATATTACAAGATGATTATATACATGCAATAAACAAAGTGAGATAGCTGGAGACTAAGTTAATTACAGAATTAGTACTTACAATAGGCAATGATGAGCGATTTGTCCAAGGCGTCTTGATTGAATAATTGAAATAGCTCATTAAATTCAATGGATATCATGTCATCACTTTCTTTCCCATGATGCTTTTTGTAACCCTCGGACTATCCGCTTAGCCCCGCCCTTATGGCGTGCATGTACCAGTTATGCAATCTTCATTTTGTTGAAAGATTATTTACCTCCTCGGTTTGACGAGAGGTTTGCCGTCTGGTATTTGTATGCTACTTCACTCACGGGAAGAACTCTAACTGGGATAAGCATCGGGCAATACTCATACCTTGAGCAGCGGCTTTCTCCAGACAGTAACTACCTACGGATCATACGCTTCGGCCCCATATTTGCTCGACCCCACATTGGTTTGAGAAATCACCTTGAGAGGGGCGCAAGTCTGTTTTGCTTGTTCTCCGAGCTGGGCAACAGATTTCCCGCTTGCATCAGTACTGCTCTTCGAGGCTTTTTGTGCTGCATGTGACTTGAGAATAGAACGCTCATAGTCTGATGACAGCTTTGGCTCGGGTTGATGAAGAGTCTTTAGCATTTTCAACACTTTGGCTTTTTCTTCTTTGATGCTGGGGAACTCTGGCTCTTTCGGCCGCCTCAGCTTAGCGAAAAACGCTGTCGTTTCCGCATCAACGATCGCCGCAGTCTCCTCTTCAAGATACCATAAGCTCTCTTGGGAGGAACCGTTGGTACTTTTGGAAGAGGCTCTTGTTTACGTCGGCGATCGCCACGACGACAAGAGAGCGATACGCTTACGCTTTTATCCTGTGGCGTCGGCGATGGCTCCCGCGGGCGATGGCTGCACCGGAGATTGGTGAGGCGACGGAGCCGGTGAGGCGACGAAGACGGCTGCAGGGCGATTTACCTCGGCTGGAGACGGGTGAGGCGGCGCGAAGATGGCCTTGGCGAGTGATTTGGCACGATACAATCCTTGACCATAGAATGGTGACGTTTTTGCGTCACCCAAAGATCACATCCCCTTCACCAAATAGGTAGTGAAGATCCAAAACCTCAAAGGTGGGCATGATTTCATCCACGCCGACACAACAGTAGCCCTCCGAACCGGACGATCGTGGTAAGTTGGTGTGGGTCCAATTGGTAAGGCATAGCCGACCGCCACCTTCATTGATATGTTCACAACTTTGACATGTAGCTCGCGATGTGTCATCTCGTGATATCATCCACTGGGTAGCCAACAGGAGCCATCGCTTGCATCATCGGCATCGCCATTGTCATCACCGGGACCTCGGTGGAAGCCACATCTTTTTCGATTATTCGATAGGCGGTAGCATCGAATGCAGGTGTCTTTGAGATGGGCGCTAGTACTTTGCTCTTTAAGTGAGTTAATTTCATCTTGTTGTTGCTTTAATCGTTCTTCAATTAAACGCATTCGCTCTTTCGACTTTACGCTTCAACCGCCGCCTGTCCTTACTCCTCCGACGGCTTCTATCAGATATTTCTTCCTCTTCGAAACCCAGTCCTCCATGATTGGGAGCCTATTGTGCCTCGTGTTCGTCCATCATGTTCCTTATTTCCAAGGGCGAGTGTGAGCTCATCATTCTCTCTATCGGAATGAAGTCCCCATCTTTAACAGCCTTCTTTGCTTTTCTCATCCTCTCGATTGGCAAGGGTCTTCTTTATGTCGTATGGTATATATACACCTCCTTCCGAGTCCAACGTGCCCCCATGCCCGTAAAACCAATTCCTTGCACGTTCTACCCAATCGTCTGCCTCGGGTGATATTTTTATCACGCAGTTCGCCAAGTTTCTCCCACTTAGGAATGCCAAATTGTAGCCACCTTGCCCCATAGTATGGTGATACTTCTTGTTAGCAGATTCAGCTTATTCGTTTTACATTTTCTTAGCTTTTTCGATTTCTTGTATTCCACAAACTCATCCTGAATGGTTTTATCTTCTCAAACCGAATATTCTTGAAATCGAGTCTTCTTTTCACGACATAGTCAAGGTGCAATCTTTTCTTCCTTGGTGAAACATCGGGCCATCTTCTTCAAAGCCCACTCCTGACCTTAGCCTCCATGGCTCTCCCATGTTGTGGCGTCCTCAACTGGATCCTCCGCATTTGGATCCAGCTCTATCTTCGTAGTTTGAAATTAACCATGAGCCTCTTCCACAAGAAATCTTTGGCGTGGTTAGGGACAAATAAACATGTTCCTCTTCATCCGCATTAGCAGGCCTATTCCAATTTCTAATGGTGATCGGGATTAAGTCCCTAACGATTACTCCGCATTGTGCCACAAATTTGGTTGCGACAACTTCGGGAGCTTGCCGGTCTGCCGTCGACATCTTCGATCTGAACCTCTCATGGTCTTCCAACTTTTTGGTTGGGCCTCGTCGCTTTTTCAGAGATTCATTCGATTCGGAGGGCTAAAAGAAGAAAGATCGCTATTATTTCTATATAGATAGCGATGATTAATTAATGAATTGATTTATATTACATGCACCTTGCCGGAGCGGTCGTATTCTCGATTACACAAGGCATCGCCTTCTCCCTCGCGGAAGGCAACACCTTCAAACTCAAACAAGTTGTCTACTCCGGTAAAAAGAGGATCACCCTCACCGAGTTGTTCAGAAACGTTGATACGTCTAAATTATCTTCACCACGGATCACACCTTGGATCAACTCTTCCTTTTCTTCGTCTCTGACGTGTGGATACATATTTTCTGCATAGGTGGAAAAACGAATAAGTCAAAGCGGCTAAAGGAGAAAGTTAAGGAGAAACCCTGATATATACATACACAATAATAAAATGAAGAGAAACCCTAAACCTAGCTACAAAAGGAAACCGTAGTAGATAGGTAACTCTAGCTAAAATCAACGGTTATCAATATTCCGGAGTTCGAGGTGTAACCTAGTTCGAGAAACCTCCGATGCATATGAGAGGGAACCCACATGCACCTAAGGGTATTAATGATTCCTTATCTAACCACGGATCGGCAATGTGAATCGGTCCGGGTACCCACATTGGATCCAGTGGGCAATAAGACTAATAATACCAAACTAATTAATAAACCTAATAATACCTAACTAATAATAAACCTAATAATCCAATCACCAAAAATAAAGGGAAAACCTAAAGCATAGATGCAAATTAAACGGGGTTTCGTGGGTCGCAAAGCCTAACTCGGGAAACTCCTAATCACTGTGAGGGTTACTATGTTCTTCTAATCATCTACATCATATACACCTAAATCATATTCTACACATACACCTAAAATTCATCAAACTAAATACAACTAAATCATCTAACAACTAAATCATCTAACAACTAATACACCTAAAATAATCACACCTAAATCTAACTAAAAAACTAAAGATCTAGCCAAGTCTACCCTTTTAATTCACTGTAAGATTCCTCTTGTTCCACTGATTTCAGGGACATCTTATTTGCAATTTTTGGAGTTGTAGAACTTTTTCTATGGATTTAATACTCTAAAAATAACATTAACTCATTTAATTAACCAAGACAAAACCTTGCTTCAAAAGCATAAAACAACTGTACAACAATATTCTACGTGAGACACTGATTCCATACATATTTTATTTGCAATTTTTGGACCAGTAGATTATTTTCTATGAATTTTACAAGTTCCATCTAAAATCTGCCAAAACAAATCGAATTAAATTAAATAGTCAAACGTGACCGTTGACTTCAGGTGGCCGACGTCAGCGCCTAGGCTGATTACTAGTCAATGGTCCATCTGGACCATTGGATGTTGATCGAGGGCTCACCGAGCAGCCGACGGTGGCGGCGAACGTCGGGCGCGGGCGGTGGCGGTCCTCGGCGGAAGGTGAGACGGCGGCGAGGTGGCGGCGGCTTCGCTGGCTGCATCGGTGACGACGACGTGCGCAGCGACGGCGCGTCGGGGCTGGAGTGGCGGCGGAGGCGTCGGTGGCGACGGCGGCGATCATGCGCGGGGTCTGGGAAAAGAGGAGGCGGCGGCCGGTGGTGGCGGTGATCCCAATGGGCGAGCGAGGCGAAGGCGCGCGACGCAGCGGCGGGCGCGGCGCTGGTCGACGTAGGTGAAGCGGCGGCGACGCCACGACGACGGCGATGGATGGCTCCAAGGCGTCGGCGATGGACGGCGTGTCTCTGCGGCTTCGGGTGTGGTTGCAGAGAATGGAGAAGGGAGAAGAAGAAGAAGAAGAGGCACGCAGATATGAAGGAAGGATTTTAGTCGGTTGGTGGCTCCAACCGGGACTAAAATATACGTCCTGCTTGGAGCCACCAACCGGACGATACTCCACTTTTTTCCAATTTTCAAAGAATCGATTCGCGCGAAGATTTTAGTCGGTTGGTGGCTCCAACCGACATATTCCTTGTTTTCAAAAATTTCGTGTTTTCTCTGTTCCCTTTATTTTTTTATTTTGGGGTTTAAATTTGTATTGTTTTTAAATGATAATTAATTTGGAATTTAGAAAACTTTAAACATAAAAGTGTTTGGATTTGAATAAATAATTCAAAACCATTTTCATTTTAAAAATAATTAATGTAACCATTTAAAATATGAACCATTTACAATTAAAAATGAATTAACTTTTATTTTTTTAATATCAATTTGGAATTTAGAAAAACTTTAAACATAAAAAGTGTTTGGATTTGAATAAATAATTCAAAACCATTTTCTGTTTTAAAAAATAATTAAAGTAACCATTTAAAATATGAACCATATAAAATTTAAAATGAATTAACTTTTATTTTTTTAATAACAATTTGGAATTTAGAAAAACTTTAAACATAAAAAGTGTTTGGATTTGAATAAATAATTCAAAACCATTTTCTGTTTTAAAAAATAATTAATGTAACCATTTAAAATATGAACCATTTACAATTAAAAATGAATTAACTTTTATTTTTTTAATATCAATTTGGAATTTAGAAAACTTTAAACATAAAAGTGTTTGGATTTGAATAAATAATTCAAAACCATTTTACTTTTAAAAACAATTAATGTAACCATTTAAAATATGAACCATTTACAATTAAAAATGAATTAACTTATATTTTTTAATATCAATTTGGAATTTAGAAAACTTTAAACATAAGAAGTGTATGGATTTGAATAAATAATACAAAATTATTTTATATTTCTAAAAAATAATTAATTTAACCTTATAAAATGAATTAACTTATATTTTTTAATATTAATTTGGAATTTAGAAAACTTTAAACATAAGAAGTGTATGGATTTGAATAAATAATCCAAAACCATTTTCTATTTCTAAAAATAATTAATGTAACCTTTAAAGTTAATTAACTTATATTTTTGAATATTAAGTTGAATTTAGAAAAATTTAAACATAAAAAGTGTTTGATTTAAATAAATAATTCAAAAACATTTTACTTTTAAAAAATAATTAATGTAACCATTTAAAATATGAACCATTTACAATTAAAATGAATTAACTTATATTTTTAATATCAATTTGGAATTTAGAAAACTATAAACATAAGAAGTGATAGGGACGGCCATTGTTCGATTTTTCCTTTCAAACATGATCAATATACCAAGTCCGGTATTTTCCTTTCATATTGTTAGAACTTGCATTGGATCTCTAAAGAAACCACATATTGCGAAGTCTAAAATGATTTTTCAAAAATCACGGCGGTAGATCATGTACCAGAGTACAAACGGACCCACTTCCTGCCGATTCTACAGACATTTGTCCTTTACCGTGGATGGACGAAAAGGTTTGAGATGTACCGGTTGGGATATAGTCCATGTAAGGTTGTCTAGTATTTTAGGAAAATAGGACGGTAGCATTACGAAACGGCATTTTGGTGGTTACTTCAAACGACCTGCTTTTTTTTCGGAGAAAATGGAAAAGGGCTTTTCGCGACAAAAAGGAAAACTTCCTCCCAACATTGTTCTCCATACCAATGTCCACACACATGCATAATATGGGCACAACATCACAAACTATGCCGTGATTCAAGACATAACATCGGTCATTTGGACCGAAAGCCATGAAACCTCGAACATGATAGGTCATTTTGTGAAGGTGTTTTGAAACATGATCAATGTACCAAGTCTGGTATTTTCCTTTCAACTATGTAACATAATATGACACCACGAAGGATTTTCATTGTTCGGATTTTTTGAATTTATTATGCCCGCTTTGAATTATTTGAATTTCTAACTATGGTCGAACCGTGTGCATGAAGATAGGGGACGCATCGTTAGAACTTGCATTGGATCTCTGAAGAAACCACATATTGCGAGTCTAAAACGATTTTTCAAAAATCACGGCGATAGATCATGTACAGAGTACAAACCGACCCACTTCGCCGATTCTAAGACATTTGTCCTTTTACTGTGGATGGAAGAAAAGGTTTGAGATGTACCGTGGGATATAGTCCATGTAAGGTGGTCTAGTATTTTAGGAAAATAGGACGGTAGCATTCAAACGGCATTTTGGTGGTTACTTCATTAAAACGACCCTTTTTTATTTCGGAAAATGGAAAAGGGCTTTTCCGTATGCGAAAAAGGAAAACTTCCTGCAACATTGTTCTCCATACCAATGTCCACACACATGCATAATATGGGCACAACATCACAAACTATGCCGTGATTCAAGACATAACATCGGGTCATTTGGACCAAAGCCATGAAACCTCGAACATGATAGGTAATTTTATGAAGGTTTTTTAATATCAATTTGGAATTTAGAAAAACTTTAAACATAAGAAGTGTATGGATTTGAATAAATAATCCAAAACCATTTTCTATTTCTAGAAAATAATTAATGTAACCTTTAAAATGAATTAACTTATATTTTTAATATTAATTTGGAATTTAGAAAAACTTTAAACATAAGAAGTGTATGGATTTGAATAAATAATCCAAAACCATTTTCTATTTCTAAAAATAATTAATGTAACCTTTAAAGTTAATTAACTTATATTTTGAATATTAAGTTGGAATTTAGAAAAATTTAAACATAAAAAGTGTTTGGATTTAAATAAATAATTCAAAAACATTTTCTGCTTTAAAAATAATTAATGTAACCATTTAAAATATGAACCATTTACAATTAAAATGAATTAACTTATATTTTTTAATATCAATTTGGAATTTAGAAAACTATAAACATAAGAAGTGATAGGGACGACCATTGTCGGATTTTTCCTTTGAACATGATCAATATACCAAGTCTGGTATTTTTCCTTTCATATTGTTAGAACTTGCATTGGATCTCTAAAGAAACCACATATTGCGAGTCTAAAATGATTTTTTCAAAAATCACGGGCGTAGATCATGTACCGTAGTACAAACCGACCCACTTCCCGATTCTAGACATTTGTCCTTTTACCGTGGATGGACGAAAAGGTTTGAGATGTACCGGTTGGGATATAGTCCATGTAAGGTGGTCTAGTATTTTAGGAAAATAGGACGGTAGCATTCAAACGGCATTTTGGTGGTTACTTCAAAACGACGCTTTTTTGCTTCGGAAAATGGAAAAGGGCTTTTCCGTGCGACAAAAAGGAAAACTTCCTCTTGCAACATTGTTCTCCATATCAATGTCCACACACATGCATAATATGGACACAACATCACAAACTATGCCGTGATTCAGCACATAACATCGGTCATTTGGACCGAAAGCCATGAAACCTCAAACATGATAGGTCATTTTGTGAAGGTTTTTTCGAAACATGATCAATGTACCAAGTCTGGTATTTTTCCTTTCAACTATGTAACATAATATGACACCACGCGAAGGATTTTCATTGTTCGGATTTTTTTTGAATTTATTATGCCCGCTTTGAATTATTTGAATTTCTAACTATGGTCGAACCGGTGTGCATGAAGATAGGGACGCATCGTTAGAACTTGCATTGGATCTCGAAGAAACCACATATTGCGTAGTCTAAAACGATTTTTCAAAAATCACGGCGATAGATCATGTACTGTAGTACAAACCGACCCACTTCCTACCGATTCAAGACATTTGTCCTTTTACCGTGGATGGACGAAAAGGTTTGAGATGTACCGTTGGGATATAGTCCATGTAAGGTGGTCTAGTATTTTAGGAAAATAGGACGGTATTCTCAAACGGCATTTTGGTGGTTACTTCAAAAACGAATTCTTTTTGCGCTGGAAAATGGAAAAGGGCTTTTCCATGACAAAAAGGAAAACTTCCTCTGCAACATTGTTCTCCATACCAATGTCCACACACATGCATAATATGGGCACAACATCACAAACTATGCCGTGATTCAAGACATAACATCGGTCATTTGGACCAAAAGCCATGAAACCTCGAACATGATAGGTAATTTTATGAAGGTTTTTTCGAAACATGATCATTGTTCAGCACACATTCAGTCCCGGATGTAGTCACAAACCGGGACTAAAAATATTTTCCGCCATTTCCCACCTCTTCCCGCCAAGTTTTCCGCCTTTCCTTTCTACTAGAGCTTTTAGTCCTGATGTAGTCACTAACCGACTAAAGATATTTCCGCCATTTCCCAAAGCTTCATGCCAAGTTTTCCCGCCTTTCCTCTATATTTAGGGTGATCGTGTCATGGCTATCCACACATCCACACCTTCCTCTCTTAGAACAATGGACAACGCCATCTTGGGCCATTCGACCTCGAGGAGACCGAGGCGTCAGCGCCCAACTACCCTTGTCCACTGGGTACCGCCGCCACGGGCCGGATGCCGAAGCCGGAGGGTTCTGCCCTCCCGCCCTCAAGGTTCCTGACGCCAAAGCGCCATCACAAACCACTTCTACCACGAGCTCACGCCGAGCAGCGGATGGATCCCAGTGGGATCCCACAACTATGACACTGAATGCCTTCTTCGCTAATAGGCGGGAAAGGGAGCTCGCCAGTACGAGGGTGATGGCCCGCCACCGTGAACAACAACGAAGTCGGCCGTTGCTGTGGTGGGAGAACCGCACTATCATCGGTGATGCGCTACATCGCCGGGAGACCATCCTCGCCACGGTGCCCACGAGTCCACCCGCCACAGCCCCACATCGTCTCGGTAGCGGCATCGCCTTCCAGATACCCTCTCCACCCGCCGTGAATCCAAGGCTGGAATGGCCCCGGTATATGCCATGGATGGGCCGAGGATCCCGGAGGCGGTGGCGATGACGATGATGATGACGCGGCGATGAAGAAGACCAGCTGCGTTGCACTATAGGACTAGGCATGATTATGACTAAAGGGGCTTTAGGCCTGAGTGTTAGCTAGTCCCGATTTGTCCTGGTTTTTAATATTAATAAATGTCTTAAGTGTTACCTAATAAATAGAGGGAAACGCCTATATAAAGAGAGGGTTCATATTTAGTCCCGATTTGTACCGGTTGGGATATAGTCCATGTAAGGTGGTCTAGTATTTTAGGAAAATAGGACGGTAGCATTCTGAAACGGCATTTTGGTGGTTACTTCACAAAACGACCCGCTTTTGCGCTCGGAAAATGGAAAAGGGATTTTCCGGCGACAAAAAGGAAAACTTCCTCCTGCAACATTGTTCTACATACCAATGTCCACACACATGATCATTGTTTACACATTTAGTCCCGGATGTAGTCACAAACCGACTAAAGGGATTATGCAGTGGGCGCACAACACTAATAATAGGTGAGTGTCGACATTATGTCGTATGGTTAGTACCTTGTCCGGATGGTGTCACCAACCGACTAAAGATGAACCTTTAGTCGGTTAGAGACACCAACCGACTAAAGATGAGTCGGCACTAATAATAGGGTGAGTGTCGACATTATGTCGTGAGTGTCGACATTATGCCGAGCTGCTTGTACTATAAATATGCATCCTTGTGAGTCCAGTCCTCCAGCCAGTTTGAGGCATCTCCAAGATGGTTTTAGAGCGAGGACACCACTACGGCCAGTTTCAGGAGATGCCGACGAGCCCAGCCTCCCAAGCATCTCCGAGAAATGGTCATAGAGGCACTCCTAATATGTGAAATTAGTTAGCTCAGGCGTATTGATCTAGTTAGTAAAGTTACAAGCTGCAAGATGGTTTTCGAGCAGGGACACCATCACTGCGGCTTTGTGGAGATGCCGACGGAGCCTCCTCCGGCATCTCCGAGAAACTGGTCATAGAGGCACTCCTAATATGTGAAATTAGTTAGCCCGAGGCGTATTGATCTAGTTAGTGAAGTTACAAGCTGCAAGATGGTTTTAGAGCAGGACACCATCGCGGCCAGTTTGAGGAGATCGACGTGAGCCCAGGTCCCGGCATCTCCGAGAACTGGTCATAGAGGCACTCCCTAATATGTGAAATTAGTTAGCTCCGAGGCGATTGATCTAGTTAGTGAAGTTACAAGCTGCAAGATGGTTTCGAGAGCAGGACACCACTGCGCCAGTTTGAGGAGATGCCGACGGAGCCCAGCCTCCCAAGATCTCCGAGAACTGTCATAGAGGCACTCCCTAATATGTGAAATTAGTTAGCTCGAGGCGATTGATCTAGTTAGTGAAGTTACAAGCTGCAAGATGGTTTTCGGAGCAGGGACACCATCTGCGGCCAGTTTGAGGAGATGCCGACGAGCCCCTCCCAAGCATCTCCGAGAACTGGTCATAGAGGCACTCTAATATGTGAAATTAGTTAGCTCGAGGCGTATTGATCTAGTTAGTGAAGTTACAAGCTGCAAGATGGTTTTAGAGCAGGACACCATCTGCGGCCAGTTTCAGGGAGATGCCGACGAGCCCAGTCCTCCGCATCTCCGAGAAACTGGTCATAGAGGCACTCCCTAATATGTGAAATTAGTTAGCTCAGAGGCGTATTGATCTAGTTAGAGAAGTTACAAGCTGCAAGATGGTTTTCGAGAGGGGACACCATCATGCGGCCAGTTCGAGGAGATGCCGACGAGCCAGCCTCCTCCAAGCATCTCCGAAAAACTGGTCATAGAGGCACTCGGTCCAGCCACAAAATGGGACTAACACTCAAGACATTTATTAATATTAAAACTGAGACTACAAAACCGGACTAAAGGCCACAAACCGCGAAGATATCCTTCGGTCAAGCCACAAACCGCGAAAGACATGAACTAGAGTTACATAATATGAGCATGAAGCATCTTCTTTACTTAACGGTCAGCCACAAACCGCGCGAAGACATGAACTCAAGACATATGTCATTCCTTATGACCGCTTCACGTAACCATGGAGCATCTTCTTTACTTAACGGAATGCTTGGGTCAGTTTTCACTGTGAAGGGCGGAATTTCATCAAACTTATTATAATCTTCTGACATGTCTGTCTTGCCCTCGATTCCCACGATGTTTCTTTTCCCTGAAAGAACTATGTGACGCTTTGGATCATCATATGATGTATTCGTTTGCATATTTTTCTTTTTTCGTCCGAGGACATGTCCTTCACATAGAAAACCTGAGACACATCATTGGCTAGGATGAATGGTTCATCTCTATAACCAAGATTGTTGAGATCCGTACAACCGGTCTATCTTTACCCCTTCCCCATTCAGGTTGACCCATTTGCAGCGAAACAAAGGGACCTTAAAAGAGACTCCATAGTCTAGTTCCCATATCTCCTCTATGTAACCATAATATGTGTCCTTTTGTCCATTCTCGTCTATTGCATCAAAGCGGACACCACTATTTTGGTTGGTGCTCTTTTTATCTTGGGCGATCGTGTAGAATGTATTCCCATTTATTTCGTACCCTTGGAAATTCAATACAGTAGAAGATGGTGACGCGGCCAACAAGTATAGCTGATCTCCAACAGTGGTGTCATTCAAGAGATGTGTCCGCATCCAACCACCGAGACTTCATGTGTTCATCTCAGAATCCATGATTCAGCCCCGGTTTTTGAGCGCATAATATTCTTGTGTTCCTCCATATACGGAGCTGCCAAGGTGGAATTATGTAGAATCGTAGTGTGCTTTAGTGAAAGAATCCCCGCCCTACATATCGGTGCTTTCTTTCCCAGTGCCTTTTTCCACTTAGTCTTCCCTCATGCCGCGAGTCGAAACACCAATCGGCTTAAGGTCGAATAAAGTCAACACAAAACTCAATGACCTCCTGCTCCATATCCCTTGGAGATGCTTCCTTCGTCTAGCACGTTATGAACATATTTCTTTAAGACTCCCATGAACCTCTCAAAGGGGAACATATTGTGCGAAATACCGGACCGAGAATGGCAATCTCTTCCACTAGATGAACCAGAGATGCGTCATAATATTGAAGAAGGATGGGAACACCAATTCAAAACTAACAAGACATTGTACCACATCCTTCGAACCTTGCGAATATCCGGATTGATTACCTTCGAGATATTGCATTGAGGAATGCACAGCTTCACAATGGGTACTCGAACATTTTCCGTAGAAGCCCCTCAATGCAATCGGAAGCAACTCACATAATCACGTGATCATGAGACTTCAGGTTTTGGAACTTTTCTCTGCCATATTTATTATCCCTTTATATTAGATGAGAAGCGACGGCACCTTGATACCGTAAAGGACTTCAAAAGATTTCCTTCTCGCTTTGGTAAGAGCATAGCGTACGACTTAAGTGACGCCTTTATCTGTCTTTGTTATCTCAGATGCATGTTCTTTGGGTCTTTCATAATTTGTTGGTCCTCCGTGCTTTGTGTATCTTTTGTCTTCCCATACACGCCTAGGAATCCTAGCAGGTTCACGCAGAGATTCTTCACCACGCATCACGTCGATTGAAGAGCGGACACGCAGGACTTTCCAATATGGCAGCTCCCAAAATATAGATTTCTTCTTCCACATGGGTGCGTGTCTGTAGCGACGCTGCTCGAACTGATTGACCGCGGACCCTTTCCAAAGATTACTTCTATGTCCTTGACCATACCAAATACATCATCACCACTGGGAGTTTAGGCTTCTTCGGTGATCCGCCTCACCTTTGAAATGCTTGCCTTTCTTTCTTACGGGATGATTGGTCGGAAGAAATCGTCGATTCGCTAGGTACACAACCTTCTTGCATTTATGCAAATATGTACCTTCGGTCTTATCTAAACAGTGGGTGCATGCCTTATATCCTTTGTTTGTCCATCACGAAGGTTACTAAGAGCAGGCCAATCATTGATGGTTACGAATAACAACCCTCGAGATTAAATGGCTCTGTTTGTTCTCATCCCACGCACGTACACCTGGTTTGCCCCACAACCGTAAGAGTTCTTCAACTAATGGCCTAAGGTACACATCAATGTCGTTGCGGTTGCTTCGGCCTTGATGAGCACGCATCATAATGAACTTACGCTTCATGCACAACCAAGGAGGCAGGTTGTAGATACATAGAGTCACGGGCAGTGTCTGTGACTGCAGCTGCTCCCCAAAAG
This sequence comes from Avena longiglumis, assembly GCA_030063025.1. Taxonomy (NCBI): domain Eukaryota; kingdom Viridiplantae; phylum Streptophyta; class Magnoliopsida; order Poales; family Poaceae; genus Avena; species Avena longiglumis. The sequence continues at coordinate 36,065,624 of CP125978.1, forward strand.
GATTCATGCCATCCGTATTAGACCAAACCATAAGTTCCTTGCGCCACCGCAAAGTCCGGGAAGTCTCTCGATTTTTCTCCACTGTGACCCATCGGTGGTGTCTCAACTCCCCGCTTTCTTACGGTCTTCTTTGTGCCATCGCAACAACCTGGCATGCTCTTTGTTTCGAACATGCGTTTCAACCTTGGTATTATAGGAGCATACCACATAACCTTAGCAGAACCCTCTTCCGAGGGGCTCTCCTCAACATCACCAGGGTCATCTCGTCGATCTTATACCGCAACGCTGCATACCGGCATTTATCTAAATTCTCATACTCCTTATCATGTAGAGGATGCGCATTAATGCATGCATGTATCTTTTGCACATCTAATCCCGAGGACAGAGAGTCTTCTTTGCTTCAGAGGTACTCGGAAGTTCGTTATGTTTTGGAAACTTCGCTTCATTATTTTCAGCATCTTTTCAAATGAGGAGTCGGTTAGACCACACCGCCTTCCATCGCAACAATTCCAAAGGTGGTACCGAGCTTTGTGCTGCCATCTTCACAATTTGGGTACAACAATTTCTTGTGATCTTCTAACATGCCCTCTAACTTCAACTTCTCATTTTCTGTTTCACGCCTCGCTTTGCATCGAAATGACCCTACCAAGTTCATCACCGCTCATCCGATGCCCGTTCTTCACCTTTTTCCTCTCCATTGTCTTCCATAGCAGTATCACCGTATTCAGAAACATATGATGATAGTTGTTATCATCATCTTCTTCTTCACCATCTTCCATCATAACCCTCTTTCCCGTGCTTGGTCCAGCAATTATAGTTGGGCATGAAACCTTTCATAATCAGGTGGCGAATGATTTTCGAGGAAGAGTACTCCTTGTTGTTCGACATTGAACACATGGACAACGATAAATCCATTCTCTTTGTTTGCCGTAGCCACATCGATAAATTTATCCACGCCTTTGATATACCCAGCTACCCGCCGGTCACCGTACATCCATTCCCGACCGTTCATCTGCATCATATAAGTAAGTTTATCAAAAAACAGGACATCGTAAATAGTGAAATAACCAATTCACACCGACACATGAATTGTATCAATGACCTAGAAAAGATAGGATTGCTAACCTCGATCGAGGGAAATAAAGAGGAGAAAGCTCAAGTGCGTCTCGGACACCTTCTATATTTTTGTTCTATGAGAAATTCAACTGGATTTTTCACTCAAACATTTCAACAAACACCTTCAATGCATGCATGAGAAAAACTAGCACACACCCTCACACCTTACACCATTCGAAAAACAGTGGAGGTAGAGGGGCTGGGCGTTGCATTTATAGAGGGCAGGGGTCTTAGTCGGTTGAGCCAGCAACCGACTAGGTGCGTACACGCCACGTGGCTGTGGCCAAACCTTTAGTCCCGGGTGGTGGCTCCAACCGGGACGCATGCCCCCTTACCAACCGGGACCCATGCCCCCTGGCCCCGTGCCCGCTCCAACCGGGACGCGTGCCAGCATTAGTCCCGGTTGGTGGCGCAACCGGGACTAATGCTCCCAGGGGTGGCGAACGGATGGCCCTTTTTCCTCTAGTGTGTAAATCTTAAAAAAAAACAATGATCTAAATACAACGATCTTATACAGCCGTTTACCTTCCCTAGTTGCCTGGAATCATTACAACAGATAATTCTTAGGAGTTTAAAATAGTTATCTACCAAATGAATCACATTTTTTACCGTTATATGTTAGTAAGCAAGATAGGATTTGCCTCTGCGGAAATAATAAGTCCATTTCGATGCTTTTCCCATCAGCCTTTTAGATTTTGGTTGAACTCATTCTATGCATGCAATTTTAAAGCCTCTACATCTTAGTATTGTGTATTGACTGCTCGCTTGGTTGGTAGTACAGAATGAATTATTTTCAACATGAATTGAGGGATTGCAGACTTTCGGATCAACAACGACAATTTGTCATCAATGCTCGCTATGCCAAAATTATAGTAACATGTTAACATCGTCTCTATTACCGAATTTAAATTTAGGGGAGCATATTTTCTCTTATGACACAAATCACCGGATACACTAAAGGGCTTTATATTCATTCTTCTTTTAATTTCATGAATGCAAACTTTCAGTTTCAGCATGTTATTGGTTCTAAAGTGAATTGCATGTTCACTACTGAATTTTCATTAGAGGACGGTAATAATTTGGTTTTTATGTTGGTCATAGTATAACTTCAGGTCCCGATGGTTTTCCCATAGATTCTACCAAAGTTTATGGGATGTCAACAAACATTATACGAATAACCTTTTTGAAGATTTCTGCAATCAAACATGTACTAGATGTCAAAAGATCACCCTGGTTCCAAAAATTCTAGATCCGAGATTATACAACAATTTAGACATGCCTACTCATTAGGTGCTTGTTTTAAGCCAATTACAACAGTTACCAAAAAATGGTTATTGCTGTTGAAGATCGAATTGATAAGTCTCATATTGCTTTCATGAAGTGCATATAAATAATGTAGGGTGTTCTCAATTTACATGATGCTTTGCATGATATTCATAGGAAACCATATTCTCGCATGATTTTTAAGGTTGCTTTCAAAGTCGACATCGATAATCGGATTTGTCGTTGTAGAGTTATGAAAATGAAAGGATATTCTATTAAAGTTAGTTTCACAATATATTTTGAAGTTATTTCAAGGTAAATAAGGATTATTTTTATTATTGTGCCACTCATAGTAGAGTGAGATAGGGGACACATTCTTTCCTTCTCATTATTATAGTTGTTGATGCACTTACTTGTCTTTTGCACAAAGCACAAAATAAGGTTGTTCTCAATGACCTAGCTTCAAATTTTCTTTACGAGTGGATTGCCATCTTGTAATATATATGATAGAAATGCTAGAATTTTTAATACATTTTATGTTCTTTCTTAAATAAGGAGAGGAAAATGCTAGAACTTTGAAATTCACTTTATGTCCTTGCTTAAATCATGAAAGTAAAATGCTAGAAGTTTGGAGTTCATTCTATGTCAACTTCAGAAGCTTTTTGGTTTGAATAGTGCTTTCACAAGGGTGATGTATTTTGTAACAAAAACATATTATATCAGTCACAATTGTAACACTCGAGCAACCTTGGCGTAGGTGGTCAATACTCCTGATAACTCTCTAGGTTCTTAATGGCCCCACTAATCAGCAATAGTCTTATCCAACACACTTTTTCTCACTCGCCCACACCCCAGAGAACTTCCCAGAAGGTCACTATCCCCAAATAGCTTTGACAATCATGCTTAACCCAAAGGTTCTATGGATATGTTAGTATTAATAGTTTATTAATCCTATTAAGCACCGGTCGGGGTTTTATTACTATGAAGATATTTTACTTGTGAATCTGGCAAAATGAATATATATTACCGAGGAATCCCTATTGATTATGCATGAATCTTAAATTAGGAATGGAAACAGTCTAAAGATATAATGCGCAAAACCCTAG